>JABFTP020000021.1:40865982-42115982 GCA_013387265.2 Cryptolaemus montrouzieri
TTCAGCCACTCATCATCATCACTATAAGCTGAAGCCATTTTGTTTCAAAGTACAGTTGTTCTATAGAACCTTCTCAAATCAAGGCCAGTATCAATCTACACTGTTATATTAATCAGTTCATCTTTCAACGCTAAATAATAAAGAAGAATTTGGTGTAACTTCAATATCGTATTACCTTCTCAAACATCTCCGTTTTCTTTTTATCATCTTTAGAGTTATATTATAAGTGGATTACTAACCCTTATTTTTCCGTATATTATAAATTGCATTTCATTACGTATATTATATTCTCATCAAAAATCATATTCTTCATTTACTGTTACCTAAAAGTAACACTGATTGTTTCTTGATTTTCAATCAGTCGATTCATATTAAGTTTATATTTCATAGCTTAAATCAAGTGGCGCCCAGTTCATTTTAATTATTCTTTTATTGGTACTAAGAGTTTTGTAAATTATACAACCCACTACCCAACTGTTCTCTGGCGAAAAGCTGCCAGTAAGCGCAATTATGTAATACGTAAGAAATTACGTTACACAATTTTGGAGGGATAGTATCGCCTTGGCGTACACCTTTTCCAACTGGAATCCTTGCTGTATTTTCATGTAGTCTGACACTTGTAGTTGCATCTTCATAAATATATGTATGATTGTGGTGTACCGATAGTCTCTACAATCTGCTAGGGAATCAAGCATCCTGTGTTGATAAATCGTATCAAACGCTTTCTTTTAGTCAACGAATATAAAAAATAGTGGTTTATTGTACTTAACTGATTTATCAATAAGATTTTTACAACTAGGAGATGATCATTTGTGCCGAATCCTGATCTGAATCCAGCCTGCTCTCTCGGTTGATATAACTCAAGCTTTGCGTTCAGTCTGTTGGTGAGAATTCTGGTGAACAGCTCATAAATATGAGACAATAAGCTTATTGGTCGATAGTTTTCTAGTTTTGTTATGTTACCTTTCTTGTGTATGAGTACAATAATGGCACTATTCCACTGTTCTGACGTAGTTCTCGTGTTGAGGCATCGTTAAAAAGTGTTTTCAATGTATCTAGTAGTTTCTTTCCACTTGATTTAACTGCTTCGATCGCTCTCATACTCACCCGGTGACTTATTATTTTTCATTTCCATGAGTGCATTTCGTATTTCAGGATATTCAGGATATTTCTCGGGGATGTCTTCTGAGCCTTGGTTTACGACTTGTAGAATTTCATTATTATTTCTGAGCTATGGGTGACGCCTGAACAAATTTCTTTATAGAAATTTTCTACTGTTGTAAGAATATCGTTTCTATTTGTGAATAGTTCGCTTTGTGCGTTCGTTAATTTACAGATATTTTTTTACCATTTGCCATTTTCCGTCTGAGAAACTTTAGACTTTCATTATCTTCAATCACCTTAGTGATTATGTTTGAGTTACACGATCATCTTTGGAAATGATCTTGTTCAGCTGCCTCAGTCTTTCATAATTTCCACCATATTTGTTTGTTAAATTTCTTCTCTCCTCTATCTTTTGTTTCGTGTTGTCGCTCAATTTCTTCTCCCTAGCAGATTTTTTATCACAGCCTCTTTAATTCACTTGATTGTGCAATGGGTTCTAAATTGAGCCCTATTGTAGAACAATATAGTGAGGTAACCATATGAGATAAAATTATTAAAAAAATTTGTTGACGACATTCTCATGATAGTACCACGAGCCTACATTGAAGCCACACTGGAATTTTTTAATGCCTACTATGGAAACATAAAATTTACAGTGGAAAAAGAAGATAGTGAACCGTCTGTACCACTTTTGGACACCAAGGTTCACCGGCAAAATAACGAAATAAAGTTGGAATGGTATAGGAAAGAGACGCATTCGAATAAGTTCTTTCATTTTCACTCCCACCATAGCATGAAAGTTAAAATAAACACAATAGAACAAATGAAAAATAGAATAACAAATATATGCCATGAATCTTATAGAAAGCAAGGAAGCAAGGAATAGATAAGTTATTCATAATACTACAACAAAACTCATATCCAAAAAGTATGGTGAAAAAGCTTCTCTATGCAAGTGTCCAAAATATAACATAGGTACAAGAAGAACAAATGACCTCAAATGAGCACTTATCCTAACGTTAACAAACTAACCATGAAACTGAAGAATATATGTAGAAATGATAACGCAAAAATATTATCAGGTAACAGAAAAAAAGTAGGAAATTTATATACAAAAATCAAAGACCCTATTCCAACGATGTTAAAAAGAAACGTAGTATACAAGTGTGATAGCTGTGGACAAAGCTACAATCGACATACATTATAGTGACTGAAGAGTGGAATCGCCTTACAATGATCTAACAAAAAAACTATCCTAACTAAAAAACTATCCAGCGCATGCGCATAACTTAGATCATCGGATAAACTTTATTTCCATCCAAATTTGTAAAGGTGGTGAAGTGATAAACAAAAAGTCTGACATAAATGGGCTGAGTACAATATATAGTTATCTATTGGACAAAAATGTAAATGAAGAACATTATTTCGATGGTCCTGTAGATGAGTAGGGAAGAATAACGAACCATAGAAAATTGAATGCAATATCTAACCTATAAAAACTTAGATATTTTGACATTCCATGTTCAATTGGAACTTAAAATACTGATTTGAGTGATAATTATCGATAGTTCTATTATAAACGTCAATTGCTCGATTTGAATAATTTGAGATGTTCCGTTCATTCAGTGATGTTTTTCGACATGTTTGTTGATACATTGTGCACATAAATAGAGTGACCATATTAACCTCACATTCGGTAACAGAAATTTAAATTGTATAATGACGATTGTTATGCTTATTTGTGCCTTTGTATTTTTACAGCAACCCGGATGATGCATGCGAAAGGTCGGTATACAATGAACGAGGATTGATTGAGATTGAGTAAAACCTGAGTCATTATTCCTCAAAAATATTTTCATTTATATTAAATACTAAGACTCTGAGCAATATAAATATATATATATATATATATATATATATATATATATATATATATATATATATATATATATATATATATATATATATATATATATATATATATATATATATATATATATATATATATATATATATATATATATATATATATATATATATATATATATATATATATATATATATATATATATATATATATATATATATATATATATATATATATATATATATATATATATATATATATATATATATATATATATATATATATATATGAGACAAATATCTTTCGCGATAAACTTCGTGAGGAGTCTACATATGTAAACTTGAAACAAGAAGAATCATTCAAAAATCCGTAGATCAATGAATAATCGTTCCTGACAAGAGCTAGTTTCCAAATCTGCCATGCACGCAGCCCCCAAGAGCCACAATAGTGCAACTAACCAGGATGCCTAGAAATGAAGCGGCAGACTGCAGTTTCGCCCTTATTAGGAGCTCATCAGTGTCGCGTATCGCTTCTCAGCATCCTATCAAGCTACATCGGGGTACCCTATCGATTCCAGTAAGGGCGCACTTCGTACATACATATGAGAGTCGCCTTCTATGGACCGACACGGCGGACCCGTTGCCCGGCTTCGAGAAAGATACGAACGTATCTTTGTTATCACTATATAGGTTTTTGATTGCTCTTATGTAGCAGTGATTTATGATTTGTGCTTTCATTGCCTCTAAGAGTTTACATAACGGTATGCCGTCATCGGCCTTCCTCAGATCGACAAAGAGGAGGAAAGTCATAAGATTGTGGGCCAAGCGTTTATCGATTGTTCTGATACTGAATATGTTTTCAACGCAGGATCTCCCTGCTCTGAAGCTGCTCTGGTCCTCCACTTCCTCGAAACTTCCTTCTATTCTGATTTTAAGTAGTTTTCCATACATTCTCCCTATGCTGAGTTAACCATTCGAACAGGATATCCGGTCGTCTCTTCAGAAATTCTGCGTTCACCTACCCCGGTCTTGGTGATCGGCCGTTTTTTTTGCAAGCAGATGTGGGTCTTGACTTCGTGTGGAGTAATTTTTGTATTTCGTTCGTTCAGTTCCAACTCCGTCCTGTCAAAATGTACTCTATCCTCCTTTTCTGTTGCTCATAGTAAAGTTCCCATTCACTCATACTTATTGGTTGTAAACTCGTTCTGCTATTCTCGTTGGTTCTCAAGTTCTTCAAGAGTCTCCAAGATTACCGTGATATGCTGCTTCCCAAGTATTGATCGACTTCCTCACATTTCGCATCCCAAAATTTGTCCTTTCTCTTAATTATTTCTTTTTACTTACTAATTCGCGTGTAGTTTTTTCTGTCTTCTGAATCTTTTATTGTTAACCACTTGTTGTATGCTCCTCTTTTCTCCTCTATACTTTCCTTGATCGAATCGTTCCATTAGTATAGACTTTTCTTGTTCTTTCCATTATCCAGTTTCCAAACACTCTCTTCAGCTGCTTGATGGATTGATTCAACTAGACCATCATACAGTTTCGTTGGTATGAAATCGTCTTTCTGGGTGAGCTTCTGGCTCCATCCTAATTTGAAGCCACTGAATGATTCTGCAGAAGGCACAATTTGTATCTTTTAGTCTTGCATTCAAAAGTTACCAGAGATAGGTTGTTAAAGGGAGAACGGAACATGTAATGAGAAATCGAAATTTTTCAAAAAATTGAAAAAAAAATCAAACCGCACGATTTATTTGGGGTGCTTCTTTTACATTCAAACGCCCTGTATATATTGTTGAATAACGTAATTGGTTGAACCTATTATTTGCTATCACGATATTTCTATATGAATAGCTTGTCTGACTCAACCAGCTATCTTTTTCTAATTGTAAAATCGGGCGATGGCAGTCCAGTTGTTTGTTTCCATTTCATCTACTCCACCGCGGCGATATTGTATTTTATTGTAGGATTCGTCGCAATATTTCTCCTTGATGGACACTTCACTCAGCAATTTTCCGTTTTCAATTTCCTTAACAGCTCTTTTTAAAGTACGACCGTTACCATGGAAATTACTTCAAAGCAGACTCTACTGAATTTTCAGGACTACAAAACCGACTCCTCTTAGCTGGACTGGATCATAACGATATCTTCAAATAATTGCATACCAATGAGAATTTTTTCTTGGCCAGATAAATCGAAATTTGGTACGTGAATAAAGTGAACCGAGTGTCATTTCCTTTAAGCTCTTTTCCTTGAAGTACATTCATCAGTTAAGAGTACCATTTAGTCCTGAGTGTGAGATCTTTCAGAGATTTGCTTGTGTCTCCGGTAATATTTGTTTAGATAAAACCTTGATTATCTGATTTATCAGATATTGAATAGTCGGGAGATACTCATCCCGTTCCCAAAATGACCATCTCTGCCCCAAACCCTTTTAATGACTCATGGAAAATACCCATCACGGTCTAGAGTTCCACTGGTGAAATATAAGGAACTAGCTGACCCGGCAGACTTCGTACTGCCTATATCGATATATTAAAGACCCAAACTTTTGTATAGAATAAACTTAAAATAAACAAAACAAATCCGTAATTAATAAGGTCCAATGATATAGTGAATATGTTCACCAAATTGTTGTTCTGATGAAGAAACATTCGTTGTTCTTGGGCTATGGTTCTCTTTATTGCTGGATTGTGAGTACAACGCTTATCAACTTCTTCATCTGAATTGCACATGAAATCAATTTGTAAAAATTAATGGTACGCATAGTGGTAACAGCGCCCCCACTAAGTGTAAAATTTGTCCTTGTATATGTAATTTTTAAAGATTTGTCCAATAATTATTTCCGATATATCTGAATACAAACTTGAATATTATGAAAAGAAAATATTATGGTATAATACCTTGAAAGTGAGCATGAAATAGTCGTGTATAATATGTGTAGCGCCAAACGATGTAATCTGAAAACAGCTATAATATTTTACAATGTTTGCTGAGAAGTGCTTAGAATCCATTCCAATCCCCGAAAGTATTGGGCCTAAAGGATCTGGTGGTAAGACCAATTGTGGGAATATTTCTTTGCCAGTAAATTCACCATTCATTTCTTCTTCTTATTGTACGTAGTCTTTATGGGTAACACTCTGGCCATTTGGCCATTTGTGCTTGCCGTGTTGTAATATTTTATTTTATGTCTTGGAAAAACCTTTTGATGAAGCTTGCAGGACTGTTGTACCTGGATCATCCCGGCGCTGAGTGTTTCAGTGTCCAAGGTGTTCAATCTGGTCACCTTATGAGCGGGACATTCGAAGAGTATGTGTTCCGTTGTTTCGTCATTTTCTAGGCTACCACGGCACCGTGTGGTTTTCGATAGTCTCATGACGTAAAGGTGTTTGTTGAGTTGATGTCCCGTCTATAGACCAACTACCATCCCAATAGACAATAGTTCATGTACCCTCATCTTTGGTAAAGGTCCCTTTATGAGCCTTACAATATTCCCCCATATTTGAACAATTTGTCGGCACAATAATCAATTCCTGGATCATAGTGGAATTCAGCTCGTTCAAGAATCACAAGAACACTGCGTGTGTGGATTCGCATACGCGTCCTTGCTGTTGTTGTGTTTGATGCTCACGAATTCGGTGCATTCTAAGCCTATCTACTTCATTGTTACTCACTAAATAACGCAATTCTGACATAGCAATACGACTATTTTCTTGATCTGTCTCTCTCTGGTCATCTGTGCGGTTAGCAGGTCAGGTAGCACTTTGCACATTATATTGACTGCGACGACCTAGTTTAGGTCTTCTTCTTCTCGGCTTCGTAAATTGTAATTAATCAAAGTGAGAAAATATCGCACTAAGTTAGTAGTAAAGTGTCACTTTCACAGAATATCAACAAAAACACAGCATATTACTTGGAATGTCACTATCACAAAGGATCACAAAAATAAAAATTATTCTCGCGCACGTAGCGGTCATCTTTACTCACAAAGATAGAAGGATGCACTCATTGATATCGTAATACTTTTTCCGTGTTCTGAGTGGCGACATGGTTGATTGACAATCTGATGTCAAATATTATAGTTGCGTTAAGAAATTCAATTTGTTACAAAACGTAAGATTTATCAATCTTTAACAACTGAAGTTAGCTAAAATTAAGTTTCACGAAGTGGACCGAATTGAAAATCAGTACTACTAGTGATCTATTACATTTTGTTACTGCAATTTTGTCGCGTTAGCGAGTCACTTTTGTTTAGTTTCGGAACGCGACATTAGATCATCCAACGCGCACGCGAATACTAATTCGATAGATCAACGTTAGGAACACATCTACATTATTCAGATTTTTTTTTGTATGGTGAAGGATAGGTGCATTTGTCTTATTTGTCTGTTGCAATACCTAAGGGTAGTAACTTAGAGAGTCATCATAAAACGGTTCAAAATCTATGGAAAGGACTTTCCGTCACAGAGTGATTTGATACCTGGTTTGAAAATAGAACAAACAATGTTCACAAGATCGGCCAAACACTCAAAAGCTGCTACGATCGCGTCATTTAAAATATCTCATATATTGGCGAAACCATTCGAAGATTGATCGGTTGTGAAGGAAGCATTTATTGAATCGGGTGAGACTTTATTTTGAGATTTTAAAATGAAGCAGAAATCATAAACATTATTCTCCGCGGTAATTATTCGCAATAGCGCCGATTGTAAGAATTCATAGAAAAATTTTTACTCACTAATTTTGGGTCCCAGAATCCAAATTTGAATTCTTTTTGCCATGGAAGGCTATCGTTTAGGGAAAAACAAGTTTTTCTTGAAAGTTGCTTCATTAAAATGTCATTGTTACTGTCACAATTGATAATATAGAATAGAATACAAGAGAGTTTATTTTCGAGATCATTACAGCTATATCACAGGAACAAGTTACAATTTATCACAGCTACAAAATCAAAGTTACAACTAAATCACATGAACAAGTTACAATGAAAGGAAAATCGTCAGAACAAAAATGAAAGAAACATAACAAAATGAATGTAAGCTATCATCTGCTTTCATGGAGGAAAGGTTCAAACTCCTTAACGAGTTCACATTTTATAAAATTGTATGTACTCTTCTTGAAAAGTCGGAAATTACCAATATTTTGCAGCCTTTTTGGAATAGTGTTAGGTTAGATAGACTGTAAATTGGCATAATAAATTATTTTGATAACTTCTAAATGAACTTGATGTTTTGAGACTCTGAGGGAAAAAATTACTGAGTTTAAATTTCTTCTATGCTGTTCAATATGATTGATCCATTTGAGGCACTGATCTAAGTTTATCGTCAAGAATTTGATGATCTGCTTAACGTGAACATCACTACCCCCAAATATAATGACTCTCTACCAAAAGACGTTCCTTCATCTCCAAAAATACACATTCCATCTTTACTGTGTTCAAAATTACACCATTTTCAGTACACCATCAGTCAGCATTCAATACTGTAGAGGCTGATTTGTTTATCGAGGAATTTAAAATTGAAGCTGTAACCAAGATATTATTGTCGTCTGCAAACATAACAATTCTCTGAGTCCCTCAATTATAGTAGGAAAATCATTTGTATTAATCACAAGAAGAAGCGGGCCTAAAATGCTACCTTGAGTTACTCCCACAGTGATTAGCTCTTCCTCAAATGTGTAGGAAGTACTATCTACATTTATCGTTACTTTCTGTTTCCTATTACTCAAATAACTTCAAACCAATTTCTGTTGATGTTCGCTAATTCCACACCTCTCTAGTTTAACCAACAACAATTTATGAACTACACAATCAAAAGCCTCCTCCAAATCCAAAAAAAGTCTCACAGGGAATTCACCCTTCTCTGATGCTAAAACAATGGATTTGGTTAATTCAAAAATTGCTGTATCGGTGTTTTTATATTTTATGAAGCCATGCTGATTTTTAGTCACAATGTTGAATTTTTTTAGAAAATATAGAATTCGCTTGGCGAGAATCCTCTTGTTCATACATTGACTTGACCACAGCCAATTTGGGACCATCAGAAGAAATTCCTTCCCTAAAATCGCAAACCATAATATGTGCCAAGGGTGAGGCAATCATGGAAATAATGTTTTCAAGTACCTTCGATGGGATCTCATCGAAACCTGTAGCGTTTTTTTTAATGACCTGACTGCGTGTACTATTTCCTTCTCTTCAACATCAAATACACGAAAAAAATTTTTTAAGGTTCATCCCTTTTCAGTAGTATTATGTGTACTATTTGAAAAATTTCGTATCGAGGGTGCAATGTTAGCAAAGAATTTATTGAAGCGATTAGCCAACATTTTAGGATCGTCAATTTCACAGGAAAGTAACGCATTTGAGACACGAGTACTTTTATTGAGTCTGTTTATAACTTTCTGGACTGCTCTGGTCTTATTTGGTGCGATTCAAATTTCTCTGCTAAAGTGAGCCTTTTTTTTCCATAGCAATGGCCATATCATATTGAGCCTTGATAGATGGGTATAAAAGTTTCATTTCAGGTGTAGTGTTGGATATCACATATGGACTATCTGAGTTTTGTTTCAAAGCCATGACTATTGGAGATACATGAAAATTGTTTTAATTTTTTCTGATGCATAATTGTTGAGAGGTGCAGCGCATATCAAAAAGTTCCTTAAACCTTACAAAAAAAAAATTCACATCTGATTTATCTCACTTGGAGAGCAGAAAAATACATCCTTTCATTGGCATTCTGATAAATCACGAGCAAGATTACTTACGGTGATGTCATTATTCAGCTTAGTCCAAATTTTATTGTTATATCTGTTGCTTTCATCAACTCTCGATTACTTTAGAGCTACCCTCTAGATTCGTAATTATATTGTCCAGGCAAGTTCCAGAGTACTTACATCATACATACCAAGGATAGATAGAAAACCACTCCTTAGAGTTTAACAGAGTATCAATATTGAAATCCCCAGTTATTATAACCTTGGCATTCTTCCTGAAATTTTTTCTCTAAGATAATGCCCAACTTTTCAGGAAAAATTCTAACATCACATTGAGGTGGCCTGTTAATGCATACTTCAAAAATTTTTTGAAAATTATGACGATATTTCACTGCAAAACATTCAAAGACATTTGATACACTCAACAATTTAAAATCGTGTATACCTTTGTATACAATTCAAAGATAAACCGCATTTCCTCCGTGCTTACCTTTTTCCCTGCAAAAACTTGTGACATGCTTGAAACTGCCAATTGGAAAAGCATTCAGTTCCGCTTCGGTCATCCAATGTTGAGTACCTGCCAAGATGCCAGCTCCCCGGTCACTTAATAGAAGTTCCAGTTTATTGTGTGCATTCCCAGCAGATCTGGTATTCTGATGCAGGATGCTCAATTGATTTGTTGCTTCTGATGGTATTTGTTGTCTGGAAAATTTACTTTGTAAGCCCAACAAGACAAGTGGCTTTTAATGTAGAGTTTCTGCTATGTGATTTGAGGATAGGCTGATGTGCGAAAAAAATTTTTGAAAGAAAACTCCCTTACTACTACTCCTTCTGGCCATACATCAGGTTTACATAATGGTTGATATAATTTTTCTGACTGGACACCTACACTGAATGAGGAATTCTGTCCTTTTGAGTTTAATCTCTCTACTTCAGGTACTTCAATTTCTTGTCCCCGGATATCCATTAGGTATTCTTTCCTGCTATTCTTCCTACGTTTAACCTATGCTTCTTCTTTGCTCCCAACAGAGTGTTGCCTACTCTTTTCTTAGTTTTTGGACAAATTAGGGTTTTCCTTGATTTGTCTTGAGAAAATATTGTGCATATTTTCTCAAGTACCATTAATTTGTGATTCTAAGCTCAATTATAAATTAATGTCTTATTGAAGTGATTTTTAATTAGAATGTTTATTTCCTAGACAGTTAACCCGCCAATTTCACGAGATTGTCCCTCTATTCTCAATATTAGAAAATAATTTTTTTTTGAATTGTGGAGGCCGTTACTTGATGTAGATCCATGATATAAATGAGATAAAAAACACAAGGTTTAACTTTAATCGACACTTAATTTGGAAAAATTCGAGGACGTTTCGCTGACACAGCAGCTTCATCAAGAATGACAAAAAGAGTGAAGAGTATGGTATTAGAAACAAATCGTAGAACAAGTTGGATGAATAACAGGAAAAAACCCACACTGAGCCATTGTACAGTTATATGAAAGGTAATAAGAAACTAATTACACAAGTTAAGCATGGGTGAATAATTCACATCTACCTGCTCATTCAAAAGCTTGTCCGAATGCTATTCATTTCTAATGCTTCTAAGAGATCTAATTTTAAACTTTTGATTTTATATGTAATATGTCAAAGTTTTTATTGAATGAATGGTTTTTTTCATTAAGTGGTTTGAATAATTTGAATCAGATTTATTTTTATCGAAGCTAAGTTTATGTTCAGATGTTCTTATGCCAAAACTCCTATAGGTCCTACTGATATAAATTTTATCACAAGAACCGCAATTGAGTTTATAGATTCGTGATTTACTTGATTTTTCAACACGAGATTTATTATTTTCAATATGTTCACCTAAGTTATTAGAAGTTTTGAAAGTTATGGTAAGTGAAATAATATAAATAATAATCATGTTTTTTCGGTCTTTCGTAAACCAACACATACTGACACAATTATATATAACTACTCTTCACATCCAATTCAACACAAAGTTGCAGCTTTAAACAGCATGGTACATCGGTTACTCAATTTACCTTTATCAATAGATGATTATAATAAAGAGTTAAACATCAACAAACAGATAGCCATTAATAATTCATATAATTCGGATATGATAGATCTAATCATTTGTAAAAACTGTATCAGAAAGCAATAAATGAAGTATATCCTATTCATAAAGACTATAAAATATTCAACAGTTCAACATTTTCGGTTCTGCAAGTACAAATATTAAATCCTTTCTCGTCAAACGAAATCTTAATATAACTTTCAAAACTTCTAATAACTTAGGTAAACATATTAAAAATAATAAATCTCGTGTTGAAAAATCAAGTAATCAGGAATCTATAGACTCTATTGCGGTTCTTGTGATAAAATTTATATCGGTAGGTCCTATAGGAGTTTTGGCATAAGAACATCTGAACATAAACGTAGCTTCGATGAAAATAAATCTGATTCAAATTATTCAAACCACTCAATAAAAGAAAACCATTTATTCAATAAAAACTTTGACATATTACATATAAAATCAAAAAGTTTAAAATAAGATCTCCTAGAAGCATTAGAAATAAATAGATACAAACATTCGGACAAGCTTTTGAATGAGCAGGTAGATGTGAATTATTCACCCCTACTTAACTTGTTTAATTAGTTTTTAATTACCTTTCATACTAACTGTACAATGGCTCGGTGTGGGTTTTTCCTGTTATTCATCCAACTTGTTCTACGTTTTGTTTATAATACCATACTCTTCATTCTGTTTGTCATTCTTGATAAAGCTGCTGTGTCAGCGAATCGTCGTCGAATTTTTTCAAATAAAGTGTAGATTAAAGTTAAACTTTGTGTTTTTTACCTCATTTATTAGGAAACAATGTCACACTTACACAGTCCAAGACCTACGTGACATGATCCCGGCAATAGTGAAGTACTCGCCATCTCCCGTGATAACAGAGATGGAAATTCAAACGGAAATCCCTTCAGAACAAACCTAACTAACCTAACAGAACCTCAAACCTAATTTAAATTCATAATTTTGAACTGAATAGGTTAGGTTAGATTTCAGGTAAATATAGGTTAGGTCTAGAAAGATTCCTCTTCGAATTTGGCTCTCAGTTATGAACTAAAGAGATTGTGTGGACTTCTATCTCTTTCTTGCATCGTTTTGAGCCGTACGTCGTATAACGTGTAACATGAAAACATTGTGAATATAGCGGATTCACTCACTTGAAAATAAACATAACATAAACAACCATAGTAATGAGAAGTTATTGAACATTTGAGCGTAGAATTACTAATTAAATAGTACATATGTGTATATATTATTCATTTTAATATTAACAAGGCATTTTAATGAAGCTGTGATAGAGTTTGAATGATTCCTAAACGATAGCCTTCCGGGGCAAAACGATTTCAGATTAAGATTCTAGGCCCAAAATTAGTAAGTAAACATTTTTTCAGTGAACTGTGATTATCGACAGTGTTCCGAAAAATAACCATCTCTGCATTCAATTTGAATTTTATGTGAAATGTAATGGTAATTACCTTCCTAATAAATTTAACAATATCGAAATGAGTCTGTTTGCAGGTCCCGGCAAACAGCGCAAATAATTCTGGAATAATAAGAGAAAACTGAAAAATTAGTCTCTGAGACATAATTCTCAGAGATTATTCGCGATTGTGTTTTATTTTAGAAGATAAAGACCGGAAAACTTGGCCAATCAGCAAAAGGTGGTTTGAAAAAAAATGATATTGCCTGTAGAAATGGAGAGTTTTCGATGTCAGATATCAGTACGTTACTAAGCATTCTACTATAATATTACCAAAAGTGACGAGGATATTTTTCTTTCAACACACATTAATGGGTGCGGGTCCGCTTACATGAACTTTCATAGCTCTAAAAGGATTTTGTACGCTAATGGGTTAAAATGAGATTATCATCGTCATGTTTTATACCATGTATTTTCATTGCAGCATTCTGTATCACCTACATGAAATTTCGCTTTTAAGGTTATACTTAGTGAGCAGTCCAACAGGTGTAGAAGATTGTGTTTTTAGTGCACGGTTTGTTTCAAAATCAATTTCAACTTACATGGGATTGTATTTTGTACAGGTTGTCCTATTTTTGAATAGGCAGCTATGCGAAATATTGCGGAAAAAGAAAACACCGTTTCCTTCTTCAATTTGTTAAAACCAATTGCAGCAAATTTGATTTTTTTCCAATTATTCCGGATTTCTCGTTCATTCAGGATTTCGGCATTAGCCAAAACCTCGGTTGCTATCAAAATTAGGTGCAAACTATTTTGGCATTCTACAGGCTCTTTTTGAGTAAAACCCATTGCTTAAAGTTCCTCGAATAATAAAAATTAACTGTTTTATAAAAGATAAACCATAAGTGGATTTGGATAAAATACGATGAGTATTTTTTTCTTCTCTTCAAATGTATTCAACATGCCTAAAAAATTACCTCAGAAATGGAAGTTCTTAGAATTATAAATTATTCTGAAAATTCTGTCGTTTTACTACTACGCAGTTAGTCAAAACGATAATTATAAGTTTCAATCCAATATTCAATTCACATTGTTGATTCACAAATAATAAACTGGAACAACTCCCAGTCCCGGTCTATGAAAGAAGATGCAAAATGCATCGGTTTTACGTAAATTGCAATACCTGAATTATTCTATTTTCTCCCCAAATTAATTACACCTAAGACCAACTGAAATCGGTCAAATGAAAAGCCATGTGATCATCTAGTACGGAACTCGCCTTGAAGTTCTTTTTATAAAATAGGACCCTTTTCTTTGCTGTGTTGTGTATTTGTAGTAACCTATTGAACAAGTTCTTTTATGTGAGGTTTGATGTAATACGACCAATTCCTCATCGCTTGAAACATAGGTAAGGAAATTAGAAAATCAAAAACAGATTCGGTAACAATGTCTATTTGATCCTTGCAACATTGGTTTTGAATTCTTATCCTTTCATTCATTGCCGTCTTTGAATGAATTCAATGAAATGTCACATCATTCAAATACAAGCCCAATTCGCCCTCACCCATATTTTGAGTGGAAGTTGGAATAGTTAATCATTATAAATTCGGATATGAGTTTATTAGAGACAGGCCTAACCAGCACTCACCCATCTTATGAGTTGTAACTGACCCTATCTAAGGGTTTGCTAATAAGATATCATGTTTTGTGAATAGGTCATCGCCCTGATACTTCAAACTCTAGAAGATTTGCTTTTAAAATTCTAAGGAACACGTCCACAGCTGACAACTTGCGAGCGTAGTATTTGAAACGTTATATATTGAACTAAAGGTAAGCCAGTAAAGCCATACGTGATTCTCTTTGCTCAACTGAGCGCCAACGGGCAGTATTAAATTTTTGTTTTGTTGTGTTGCGCAATATTAATTATATTATGTCACTGACTGCAGATCATACTCTTTTCCCATATCGCGGATATGCCTACCAGGGGATCATCCTCTTTGATCATACATCTGTATGCACCACAAACGTCACATATATTTCACCAACTCAGACATTCTTCAAAACTTTCATACCGATAACATACAAGCCTCAATGTCTTTGGGTTCATACCAGCGTATCGTCCCTAAAGCCATTTATTTATACTACTGAGAGATATCATTCTTAGGCGATCATTACACCTGAATACAGGACAAGTTCCCTTATTGAGCTCAAGAGTGTCGGACATCAAAGCAATAACTTGAAAGTAGGATCTTCCCCATAGTTGGACACAATGAAATTATAAAAATCTTCGTTACAGTTTAAGTATGTTCTGCTAAGTTTTGAAATAATGAATATAAATACTGATTATTCAGTATTATGGTATTTCAAATAGAAAATTGGTCCATTTATAGAAGCAAAGATAAGAATCAATATTAAATATTCTCAAATTCGAATGTATCGTCCATCAGATTAAGAACAAAAGATTTTGATTGGCAAAATGGTTTAGTAACATTTCACCGATATCAAAAATTAGAGCTGAAAATCAATATTAAACTTCATAACATTTCAAATTCAAATAGTTACCAAGTTATTCGAATCAGTATACACTAGTTTAATTGCGTTTCAATAATGTTGCAAGTTAGGTAAACAAATCAATCAATATTAAAGGATTTGAATACACTCCACATAATTTGTCAAATCAGGAGAACAACTATGAAAATTAATTCAGTACACTTCAAATTTTACCAAGTTACGAAAGCAAAGGTTTTAAATTAGTCTATGAAAATAACTGTTCAAAATAAATTTCAGAAAATGTCAGTGCAGTTCAAATAGATCATTTGCCAAGAGAAAAAAATATGTGAAAATAAATTGGAATTTGAGAAGTGATTATTTCAACTCGTCCTCGTGCGTATACGTAGCATATACTTCATGAAATTAGTAGAGATTAAATTTTGGTCAGAAATTGTGAGAAAAGATTCTGAAAATAATTACCTGTGGGACACAACGGGAACTGCAATTCCTCTTCCTCTGTTGGGGTTCTCGGAGGGGAACAATTCGCGTCTTCCATCCTTTTGGACTTATGTTACGCACGATAAACGAACTTGAAATTTAATTACGATTCACCCGGGTGAATTCATTGAGCTTCGAAACTTGAATAAATGGAACTGCATATCTGAAGGGAATCAAATAACTGAATAATAATCCCCCAACGTCACGATCGCGGCCATTATATATGCGTGGCCCAGAAGCCCTTACACCCGTACTTTCTTCTGCCCTTGGTACTTAAGTACCTTCTACATACTCATTTAGGAACGCGTTACTTCGTCACGACGTGGGAATTGCTTATTTAGAAAATACCAGATGTTTTCTGGAATCGTGGATACGAATGAGTATTTAATTACCCTTTGTGATATTGTCGAATATCGCCTACGCTGGATTTCTTATCTAAGTTCAGATAAATCCCTTTGTCTCGATTTTAACACTTTTGGGTTATTCTGAGCTGCCTTTAAAATACGTATTTGAGAATTTAAAATGAAATTATTGAATCATTCTGGTAAACGACCGTCTTTTCACTGTAATTTTGAATTCAGATGAGCCATATGAAATGTTATGCAGATAGATCTACAAAATGCAGTTATCACAATTGATAATGAAATTCAATTAGATAAAAATGAAGGACTTTATGGATAGTTTTAGCAAATAAACAAAAAAAAAAAATAAGGCAAAGACAATGTCATTGAAGGCACCACCTTTGACTTAGAACACGCAAATTGAACACCAATTATACTGTGTTCACATGAAACTGAAAGGAATCCTACACCACAATAAGCTTTCGTGGAAGAATCACAGAAACTGTGCAGCTCACGAGTCAAGACATTACTTGTGGCGAGAAATATGAACATCACAAAGCATGTTAAGTTTAGATTGGAATTGTATGAAAGATCTACTAATTTACTCCGCAGCAGGATCATCCCAGGCAAAATTTAGTGTCCATAATTTTTGAATTTAAATTTTGGGTGAAATTGTGGAGGGGTCAGAATACCAAGGGGATCACAAATTCGAGCCACATCAGAAAGAATTGAACTTTATTTGACTTGAGTTATTGTACATTGTAAAATCAAAAGCAGTCAAAAACCGGATTCCAATTCAATCCAAAAACGAAAGTTTGGTTCTCGTCTGTGCTAAAGTTGCATTTCGAATATGCGATTCAGGACCATTGCTGAGTGAACGTAACAGTGAGATGTCCATTTTTCTAGTTGGTAATGAGTCAACCAATTGTCCAATTTATTGAAATGCTATGAAGAAATTATAATCCCCATCTGCAAAATCATCTACGTATGTATATTCTAAAAGAGTCACGACCGACAAAGGAAACTTAGTAATAAGTAATTAAACTAAGTATTATCCTATCACGAAAGATTTATTGAAAATCAGGATTGCAATCTCGGTCTCTCGACCATCTTCACCTGACAAAAAGAATTGAACTAAAGTTGAAAATGCATACATATACTTGGTGATTTACCAGTGGCGCGGTGCTCTGTAGCTCATACACTCTTGAAGATTCCATTTTTGTTCGAACGGTATTGTATTTAGATGGTAAAAATTTATTTCAGCCATTTTTTTTAAATTGGAAGACCACTTTTTTGTTGAAGATTCAAGACCGTCCTAAACTATGCTATAATATCTCTGAGTAATAAGTTTTTTTGGTGAATAGTTTCGTCACAATATTTTTTTTTCGTAAAAATTCATGGAAATAGGCTCTCACATCATCGCATGCTCTTTCGGCCAGAGAGGATGAATATTCTTTTCCTTTCCTTTTCTTATTGCCCAAGAATAGTTTATTGATGAATTGAAATACAGTGTTCTGATTTGATACAGGAGTGACTTAAAAAAAGATTGAATATTGTTATTTCAAAAATATCATATCTTGATTCTTTCAAATGGAACATCCTGTATTTTATTATTCATGTTAACACATAAAATATTTTGCCATACTTTTGCAGAAGTAACCTTATCTTTATCTTCAACCATTTTTGAAATAAAATGAAATAAACTAAAATAATAAAATCACAGCTTGCGAAAGAAGAGTTGATTAGTACATATCATTATACTTGATCAGAGAAATGGAGATATTTCAAGGTAGTCGTGTACGAAATACGTAATAGATTGGTTTTTCGTAAGATGACTACAAGGTGTTGAACTATTCCAATAAGTGTTCGAAATCTTGCCCGTTCCTTTGTAGACACAACTCAATTATTCTGGGGAAAGACCGTTAAACTCTCGATAACATTTGCGGATTAACTGACTGGAAGGCGTCAACTATTCTCTGTCTCATGTCCAACTGTGTTGTAGAAAGAATCTGGTTAATTATGCCCATAATATAACCCCACAAGAAAAAATCCAGACTTGTAGGGTCCGGAGACCTAGCTGGCCATCTAACAGGACCACCACGACCTATCCATTTGTTTGCAAATACATGAATCAAATTCTCCCTAACCTGATGTGAGTAGTGTGCCGGTGCTTCATCCTGTTGAAACCACAAATCTTGTCTTATATGCTCTGGTAAATCAACAAGTAACATTGGTAGATTATTTAGAAGATAATCTGAATACATTTCACTATTGAGGTGTCCATCGAAAAATTGCGGCCCTATTAGATATCCATCCACTATAGCGGCCATACATTCAAGGACCAACGATGCTGGTGATCTATTTGTCTCATGAGGTGTGGATTTTGCGTGGCGTAATATTGAAGGTTGTACCTGCTGACAAGCCCTTTCTTGTGGAAAGTTGCCTCCTCCGAGAAAAGAACTCTGCTAAACGTGTTTGGATTTTCCGCCACTTTGTCACTTGCCCAATTGCAAAAGTTGATTCGATTTTCATAGTCTTGATTGTACAGCTCCTGGTGCAGCTGTACATGATATGCATGAAATTTATTCACTTTCAAGATTCTCTGGACGGAGGTTGACTTATATCTGTTAACTGAGCAATCTCTCTTCGGCTTTCATATTGGTCCTCTGTCACTGTCAACAAAACTGATAACTGGTTGTCTTATCTTATCTTAGATATCAATTGGGTATGAATGGCAGTTGCTATAATGAGGCGTTCAATTTATATAGAGGTAAATATGAGAGAGCGTTCAGTATATTGTGCGTTGGATATAAAGATGCGATTTCAATGAGCTCACTAGTTCTTATGTTATAGTAGTACGGCAGACCGTACTGAAGGAGAGAAAGAGGATGGTAAAAAACACGTTTATTGTTGAAAATCGTTTGAAAATAAAAAAGGTCCTCATGAGGACAACGTTTCAAAATAATCAGAAGAAAACTCAACTGCAACTAGATGTACTGTTTACTTTTAATCTTATGCCCCCTCCATAAGGTGGAGATGATGATGATGAGAAATTATGTATTATATTATTGAGATAAAAAAAACAAGGTTTAACTTTAATCTACACTTTATTTGAAAAAATTCGACGACGTTTCGCTGACACAGCAGCTTTATCAAGAATGAAAAACAGAATGAAGAGTATGGTATTATAAACAAATCGTAGAGCAAGTTGGATGAATAACAGGAAAATGCACACCGAGCCATTGTACAGTTAGTATTAAAGGTAATAAAAACTAATTAAACAAGGTAAATAGGGGTGAGTAATTCACATCTACCTGTTCCTTCAAAAGCTTGTCCGAATGTTTGTATCTATTTATTTCTAATGCTTCTAGGAGATCTAATTTTGAACTTTTTGATTTTATATGTAATATGTCAAAGTTTTCTGTTTTTCATTCTTGATAAAGCTGCTGTGTCAGCGAAACGTTGTCGAATTTTTTCAAATAAAGTGTAGGTTAAAGTTAAACCTTGTGTTTTTTATCTCATTTATATCATGGATCTACATCAAGTAACGGCCTCCACAATTCAAATATTATATTATTATATATGTATTAGGGACGAATAATCCGAGCCCTACTTGTCGTTCACAAGATTATCACTACGAGGCGTTTGTTGATTTTTGAAAATTTCGACATATTCCAAGAAACCTAACTTTCGTCCCCTAGGACGCATAGGGGTCGAATAATTGCTCTCGTTGAAGAAGGGGTGGCACAGAGTAATATAGCGACCGCAATGGGAGTATCACAGAGGGTGATTTCAAAAATCTACGCTCGATACGTGAAGCTACAATCTCTGCAAAATAGCCCTAGAATAAGTCGTAAGAAGCTCACATCTGAAGAATAAGACCAGTTCTAGTGCCAAATTGAAAGAAGAAATACTTGTGAGTCGCACCCCATGCTCCAAAAGCAATTTCTGGAAGCAACAGGCATCAGTGTATCAGTCGAAACGATAGGCAACAGACTTCGTTCAAGTCGCTCATATGGTGTATCGAGCACCAAAATTTGAATATTGAGAATTGGCAAAGTGTTCTTTTTCCGGATGAGATCAGAATTGGTGTTCTATCAGATGACTGCCGGATTCGGGTCTTAAGGAGTCGTAGAAGACAAGCTCGACTTCGAACAGCAAGACAAATTCCAAAATACCAAGGGGGCAGTGTGACGTTTTGGGGTGGCATTATTCTGGGAGCCAAAACTGATCCGATTTAGTTTCCTGCGAGTGTAACGGCTGGAAGTTACGTGGACCTAGTTTTGGGGCTCAAAGTGAGACTGTGGCGAGGTGCCCATGGTGAGAATTCCACTTGTATGCAAGAAAATGCTTCTCCGCATACCAGCAACCTCGCGCGACATTATCTTGAAACAGAGAGAATCGCTACTTTGGACTTATCAAGTTTGCTCCCAAGACCTAAATCATTTTCAACAATTATCGGGAAGTCTCAAAAGGAAAATTAGATTGCGCCAGGATAATCCAAGCACTCCACAACAGTTCATCTAAGCCGCCATAGAAGAGTGGAAGAATATCACCCTTGAGGAGGTGTAAAACATAATCCAAAGCATACCTACAAGAATTCAGGCTTATATCAGAGCAAGAGAAGCTAATACAAGCTACGCAGGTCGAGAAAAAAACACCTACTCCCTGGGAAAACAATTTTCAATTTTTTACTGAATGCGCGAAGAGTCTCTTTTTTTCTTATTTCTACTATTTGTTTCTTTCTTAAAATAAACCTTAATATACTTCTTTTTTCAATTGAAATATTTCAAAAAGAATCAATTCTAACAATCCTAAATTTTCTATTATATATATATATATATATATATATATATATATATATATATATATATATATATATATATATATATATGATTGGATGTGTTACGGGTTTTATTCCGTGGTCCATTTTGATTGTGGCGACGTTTCAACAAGTTGTCCTCTTCAGGCGTACGGTAGAAGATTTCTCGAGTGTAACACTGACCACAGAATAAAATCCGTGACATAATCATAATACTTCCGATGATATTCCAAATATATATATATATATATATATATATATATATTATATATATATATATATATATATATATATATATATATATATATATATATATATATATATATATATATATATATATATATATATATATATATATATATATATATATATATATATATATATATATATATATATATATATATATATATATATATATATATATATATATATATATATATATATATATATATATATATATATATATATATATATATATATATATATATATATATATATATATATATATATATATATATATATATATATATATATATATATATATATATATATATATTAGGGTCCTCTTCAGGCGTACGGTAGAAGATTTCTCGAGCGTAACACTGACCACGGAATAAAATCCGTAACACATCGAATCATTAATACTTCCGTGAAATTCAAAATTTATCATATATATATATATATATATATATAGGGTGTCCCGTACTTTTCGAAGTTTAAACATTTTAACGCATACGTCTCAATTTTGTTCGGGTAAGTAGTCATTTGTTCCCAGTTATTATCGTAGCTATCACCGATTGCCTTTGAAGATGGCAGTGAAATTAAGAAGTGATAACTAAAGTATTTTCTTAGTTGGCGATATAAATTATAAATAACCGTCAAGTACTCGAAGTACTGTTTTATAATTCGCGATGTGAAATTAACTCTTAACTCTAAGTGAAATCGCATATCTCGTCATTCGCCAGTGTATTATATTCTAGGAGAAGACTAGAATCCGAACTAGAGCTTCCTTCAGAAACCAATTTCTACCTGGTAAGAATATGTTGCCTATTCAGAGGCAAAAAGAAAGGTTCTAGTGTTCAGCTACGAGCGATTAGCAAGTATCAAGCTTTCAAGCAGCTTTGTGAGTCAAGCTTTTTCGAGCTGCTTCACTTAATGCAACCCAACGTTTATGTGTCTTGAAAAGTGCGAACGTAACGAAATCGAGCGATAGAATAATTTAGTGTCACTTTGGGTGACCAACCGAATTATAAGTTGTTCATAGGAAGTCACCAGAATAATTACATATCCAAAGGGGACAAATTGTATATTGTTTCGCTATAATTAGAATCATTCTCAACATTCCTCGTTTCATGAAATAGAGTGCATCCGCCCGCAAATGCAACATCACGATGTTGAAATTAGCTCTACTCTAGATTGGAATTTGGATTCTGATATGAACATTGGCAAATTTATGCACTGAATAAAAATTTCGTGATTTTTAAATTAGATGTAGATTTCAATGTGAATTTTGGTATACAATGCGCAAAATTCGTCAGCTTAAATGTCGATTGATTTTGGATAAGCATAATTTTCAACACAAGTTCGAGGTTTGTAGATTCGATCGATAAAATTCATCAATCAAACAGGCCAATTTATGAAGTTAAGTGACAGGATAATAATTATGATATGATTTTGGGAAGGAAGGTTTACTGCGGGTAAGCGCTTCTATAGCAGCATTAAAGAATGTCAATGCTTGTGTGGGACGAGAATGACTGAAAGGATATTAGCTTCGACATTTGCTTCGCTGCACGCAACAATAGATTTTCGGTGATATTATGATCATCATATTATTACCGAAAAACAGAATACGTGTTGTTATTGATGAACATTCTTACTATTTCACTTTTTTTATTACAAAAATTCATTCCGCTAATAACGAGTCTTGAAATTGCTTAAAAAATCAAACACGATTTGATTCTGCGCATACTTGACCAACATAAGGTGATTTTGGTTTACTTTGTAAAGTATATCACAAAAATAGGTGAAAAATATTTAATTAACAAACGTGATAGTTATTTGGATATTTCATCATCAGACGTTTACAAATTGTGAGTTAAAACAAAGATACAGTTGTATAATTTGTTTCAAATATAAAAAAAAGATATGAATTATATACATATTACATAGAACTCTCTGCTAAAAGTGGACTCAAAGGATTTCCCATGATCGAACCATTTTCACTACTGTAATAGATGTTGTTGAAAGTAAAATAATTTTGTTCAATGCAAACGTCCAACAGATTCAATATTTCTGATTTGATTATTAAATTTATTTTAGCAGAGATTTTTATGAATAATATTGAACAGAAAATTCATACACATCCACTCATTTCCAAATTTCTTTATTGGTATAGATATGTTGACGACATCTTAGTATGTTTCATTGGAACTACTCGTCAATTAGACTTATTTCTTAATTTCATTAATTCCATCCATTTGAACATTGAATTCACGATAGAAATTGAACAGAACGATTCCATTAATTTTTGGACTTGAAAATCACTAAACAAAATAATAATCATGTTTTTCGGTCTTTCGTAAACCAACACATACTGATACAATTATACATAACTACTCATTACATCCAATTCAACACAAAATTGCTGCTTTAAACAGCATGGTACATCGGTTACTCAATTTACCTTTATCAGTAGAAGATTATAATAAAGAGTTAAACATCATCAAACAGATAGCCATTAATAATTCATATAATCCGGATATGATAGATCTAATCATTCGTAAAAATCTGTATCAGAAAGCAATAAATGAAGTATATCCTATTCATAAAGACTATAAAATATTCAACAGTTTAACATTCTGCGGTTCTGCAAGTACAAATATTAAATCCTTTCTCGTCAAACAAAATCTTAATATAACTTTCAAAACTTCTAATAACTTAGGTAAACATATTAAAAATAATAAATCTCGTGTTGAAAAGTCAAGTTAATCAAGAATCTATAAACTCAATTGCGGTTCTTGTGATAAAATTTATATCGGTAGGACCTATAGGAGTTTTGGCATAGGAACATCTGAATATAAACGTAGCTTCGATAAAAATAAATCTGATTCAAATTATTCAAACCACCTAATAAAAGAAAACCATTCATTCAATAAAAACTTTTACATATTACATATAAAATCAAAAAGTTCAAAATTAGATCTCCTAGAAGCATTAGAAATAAATAGATACAAACATTCGGACAAGCTTTTGAATGAGCAGGTAGATGTGAATTCTTCACCCCTACTTAACTTGTTTAATTAGTTTTTATTACCTCTCATACTAACTGTACAATGGCTCGGTGTGGATTTTCCTGTTATTCATCCAACTTGTTCTACGATTTGTTTATAATACCATACTCTTCATTCTGTTTGTCATTCTTGATAAAACTGCTGTGTCAGCGAAACGTCGTCGAATTTTTTCAAATAAAGTGTAGATTAAAGTTAAACCTTGTGTTTTCATCTCATTTATAAGTTTTTAGTATTTGAATATACCGGGTCTAACTGAAACTTGGGCTTCCTTGTACCTTTTGTTTTGTTTGGAATATTTTGATGAAATTTGGGAGTCGGAAAAAAACAACATTTTGAATTTGATAACATCAATATGTTTGACATTTCGTTTCCGGTTATGCCGCTAACGATACAAACTTTCGATATTCAAATGGGACGCCCTGTATTTTTTTGCTTATTTTAGTTTTTCATCTCATCCTCCGATCTTTTGATATATTTTCGAGAGAAAAACAAGTTTGGAATTTCCATCTTCCGTTCTAGAAGGCCATGAACTGTGACAATATGCTTAGCTCGATATCTCCTATCACGAAAATACAAGATTGTATCTAAAAATTTGAAAGCTCATTTTCATCGGGGTCTCAAAGTTTTAAATGTCAGTTTTTCCCCAAAAAGAAGGTTTCCTTCTGAGACATCCACATCGGGCCACCCGGTATTACAGATGCAGTATTTTTATATGTTTTTTTATACCACTCACGTTACTCTATTGTAACAGTCCGATTTCTCGAATTAATCATTTATATCTTTTCAACTCAGTTTTCATAAATGTAATGATTTCGTTTCTGATTTTGTCTAAAATTGGAAAAAAATTTCAATTGTACGGGAACTACGAAACTTAACTAATGACGTGTAATGACATTAAATTATAAAAAGGCTAGTTAAAGAAAATTACAATTGACACTACCTATTAATACCTATGCCTAGCTTGATCAGAGTCCCTTAATCTCAGTATTTGAGATCTTCGTCTAGAACCTAGGTCCTAGATATAGCCTTAGGAATAATACTCATCACTTCAAACAATTAGCTTTATTACAAGATCAGTAGCAAAATCACAGTATCTGATTAATAATTTACTAACTCTAATCAAGGAAAATAATACAAAAAACAAATCAACTTAACTAAAAAATATTAACCACTAACAATAAAATAAATCTCAGATGAGATGAATTCAAATACATAGTAGAAATTCTCAATTTAAAATAATCTGAGGTCTTCAACAAAGCTAAACTCAATATAAGAGCTCTGTTAACAATTAAATAAAATAGAAAAAAAAAAGAATTTGATGGTTAAGAGAAACACTTAGCTTTTATCAATGAGATTAATTCCCACGATGATTTGATTTGGTGTTTTACATCAGTTTTCTGGTATTCCTGTATCGTACAGCTTACAGGTTACTTGTTTGACTGAATATCTTTGCAACGTGACTGTCCTAGGTGGCAAGACTTCTTCCCCAAAAACGTGGTTACCCCAGACGTAAGATAACAAGGTTTGACATAAAGTTGAAAACTCAAATATCTTGACGGTGAACAAAAAAAATCCTTGGAATAGCAGATATCGATCTAGGTTAATTTACAAAAGAAAATTCGGAATCTCCCCACTTGCTAATTGAAATGGTTGTCGAGGAAATCCGGCAAAATTACCGACTACTTATACGCCTCAGACGATTGGAATTTATCCAGAAAAATCTATGAATACTTAATTTTACTTTCTGCAAATTTTTCACCCCAATCGCTACAACACAGCTCCAATAAAATAACAAATGATTCCGAAGATTTCTTAATAGACAAGAGAAAGAATCTAATGAATTCCGAACTTATATAGACTCGGTTCTATAAAAAAACTATTGATATTCAAAAAAATTAATAAAAAACGACACCATTTTCTTCACAACAATAAAGTGGAAACGAAACATAGAATGCGTTACTGTTTTCCGTTCACCCACAGAAACGAGAAAAATATCTTCTGACTTCACAATTAACCGGCGAACAACCTAGATCAATAGCAGCGACACCTTACGGATATAACTATAATTTTTATTGGGTATCGTTAACTGTAGATTCCTAATTCGAATTTCAAACTGTTTGAATATTTACTTGATGAAATGAGATTGAATTATCAATAAAATTATGAAAACTGAGTTGAAGAGATATAAATGATTAATTTGAGAAATCGGACTGTTACACTATTCTTCACGGTTCCGGAGTACTAGTGTAAAATACCTAGGCAATTTTTGCAGAGTTCTTTATTCTGTGACCATAAAAACATCAATGCGACATGTCAAAATCCCATTGTTGTTAATTATGGACATACCAAATTAGTGAATTCAGTTTTGAGGATGAGTCAAAACACGTCGATAACGAAATCCTCCTCTTCAGCTGGTTGCACCTCATGAAATTTTCGTTGAACTTAAGAGGGCATAGCGCTCTCTGCATAATCGGAAGGGAATTTTGAACGTCAGCTTAAATTAAGTTTATGGATGTTGGAAATGATCGCAAGGAATGAAAATTATTCAGAAAATATTATGTTCTCGGATTAACGAAATTTCCATAACAACTCCCTAGTGATCTGGGACTATTTTACGATGATCAGAATCAACATATCTTTCGCCAGTCGTACACGCAGAATCGATGGGCGTTCAATACTTGGGGCGCAATCATAGGCCCGCATGTCATCGGTCCGTTTTCTTTCGATGACCACTTAAATGGAAATAAATTATTGAGGTTTCTTCGTGATCATCTATGAGAATTGTTAGCGACGAAAATGGATTTAATTGGACGGAGGACACCCACTTTCCTGAAACTGTATAGACAGGATAGTTTTCTGAAACTGGCCTGCAAAATCGCCCGGTCTAACTTGCCTTGACTTTTTCATATGGGGGTATGTAAAGGAAATTCCGAACTCCGCTGACGAGGGCTTAATATATAAAAGAAATGGATAAGATAAGCATTTTAATCGGTAATACCTGACATGCTAAGTTACGTCAGAAGATCATTTGAAAACAGGTTAACATTGTGTATCGTTCAAAATGGAGGCTATTTCGAACATCTCTTGTAAGAAATGATATGGAATGTTTTTCTATCTTTATTCTGCAAATGTTTCAATTCTAAAATCAGGTTTCAACTATGAATTGATGTGATATTATGAATGCTTCGTCATTTTCTTAACTCCATAGTTGTTGGATGGTTACGATTCATGACAACTAAGCTCTGGACTAATTTCATTCAACCCGGTATCTTTCTTTGAGGCATGAATTGATTCTGGTAGAAGTTTGACTGAAGAATTGGAATATTTCATGCAGTTCGATAAAAATAGGCTAAACTTTCGAATATCTTCGAAAACGTTGAGAATAGGTATAGGAAACCTAGAGACCAATCGAAAGGTGATAAAGTATGCAACCTACTGGACTCTTCACATACCGGGTGTGGCAATTACAACAAAAATTACTCAACAACTGCTAAACTATTCGTTTTTGGACAAAAAGCAGAAACAGGTCAATATATGTAGGGAGGGTTACGTCTCTTAATACACGGTGATTTTATTCTATATCAACCCCTTAGGCACAAAACAAAATTTTATGAATAGGGAAAATAGGTCGTGTGATACCTCATTGGAAACCTTCTTTGATTTGTAACAAAAATGTGTAATTGTTGATAATAACAAACTACACCCACTCAGACACCCCCTCAGATGAGGGTGTCAATCCCTTTAATCTTCGCTGCCATTTTCAATGAACGCCACGACAACAAACACGTAAGTGCCAAGTACATTTTGGAGTTGGAAGAAAAATTTCGAGAAACTGGTTTTGTTGAGAAAAGGAAAAGAGAGCATGTCCAAAGACCCTTACGAAATGAAGAAATGGAAACTGCGTTGCTTGAGCAAGTATTGATCGAACCCACTCTGAGTACAAGAAAATTAGAAAGTGAAATTGGTGTAATTCGAAAAACTGTTGGACGAGTTTTCAAACAATACAAATTACATCTGTATAAAATGAAGATAGTTCAGGAATAAAATAAGGATGACTTCAACCGCAGAGTGCAAATCTGTGAACTAATAAGTGAGCGAATCGCAAACAATTCTCACTTTCTCTATAATATTTGCTTCTCGGATGCATGTATTTTTTTTTGAATCGCGAAACAAGTACAGTGTAATTTTATTAGACTTAATAGTTCGATTTGAAAATTGTGTTTTCAGACCACAGAATATGTCAACTATTTTGAAAACTATGGAAATTAGAGGGTTGTATTCTTGCAGGTGGAGGATCTTTCCATCAATTTATTTATTTTTTAATTGTTTTTTTTTCAGTTTTATTGAATAAGTATAAATTGTGTGCCAAAAGCAAAGCTACCCTGATAAAAGCAAATTTCGGGCATATCTATCGAGTATTTCTTCTATTTTTTTTATTAACTGAATACCATACAATGCAAATTCAATAATTTTCCACTCTACAATAGTTGGAGGTACGAAAAAATTACAATTGCCAAAAATGTTTCTTAATTGAACGAAGATGACGAAAATTGATTGAACGCTCATCAGTGGCTCACTACAAAAAAGTTTGAAAGGGCAAAAGAAGACATGGCCCTGTTGTGCTGTTCGAAAGAAAAATTGTAATACCTCCGTTTAGTTCTTAGATAAATTACCTTTAGAAATATGTGGCCTCATTCTCAACTATGTCGTATTCCATATTTACTGAAAGCTTGCTGAATGGAGGCAAATTGGAAACATAATTACCGAAAGGCAGGTTAGATATTTTTTGTGGACTGAAGGTAAGCAAATTACACCGGAAAAGTCGAGTATCATTCTGAAGTCATTATCTGCTTTCAGTTTCAATGATTGCCATGAATTAGCCCTACAAAACACCTCCGTGTCGTCCGCCTAAGGGACTGATTAAAACAAGTCATTTATATAAATGCAAAATAAAATTGGGCCCAACACAGTGCCATGTGGTACACCATACTCAACAGGTTGCCTTGAACTTTCCACACCGTCGATCATGACGATCTGCTCTCTTTTTTCTGAATAACTTCTCATCAATTTGAGTTTATCCCCTTTGAAACCAATATTCTCTAGTGTTTGGGGCAGACCGACGTGAGAGACGGTGTCGAAAGCCTTACTTAGATCTTTGAATATACAAAGTGCTGGAACTCCACCATCCAGTGCTATATACACCTTTGTTAGAAGGCTCTGTACATTTCCCTTCCTGAACCCAAATTGCTTGTCGGAAAGTATTCTCTATTTATCCAGAAACTCGACAATACGTTCCTTAAAAATTTTTTCAAAAATTTTTTCGAACGTTGATTTTAAAGATATAGGTCTAAAGTTGTTCGGCAGGGCTCCATCACCAGACTTAAAAGTTGGTCTCACAACTGCGATTTTAAGAACAGAAGGAAACTCATACCCATACAAATACAAATAGCTTGTTTTCCTTCTGTTCAGTCTTCGATAAATCGTTGTTGTAATGTAATGTAAACCTGCGTGCCCCTCAATGTGTGAGCAGATCGAATGATGGAACTTTTTTCAGATATGAAGTTAACTTCAGTTTATTAGCTCCGTTCAGCTTCTTTCCTACTATATAGACGTTGTTCAGATCCTCATTCAGTCCCTCAACTACACTGTCTTCAAAATTCCGTTCTGCATCAACTTGTAAGCCATTTATAATTAAGTTGTTCTTTCTATTCTTTGACTCAAAAAACTCAATTCTGTCCCTCAAATATGTATTCTCCTCCTCCAGTTGAACAACCTGACTGTGCGACTCTTCTAGTTCATCCAATAGTGTTTGCTTCGATTCTTTTACCTTCCGCTGTAGTTCCCTTATCAAATCTCCCAGGTCTTTGTTCGAAACAGATTTGCTCATTTCTACTGAAATACCAACTTCTGGAATCTAGAATGATTGGGGGGTGTATGGACAGGCTTATACTTTGAAGCTAGCGTCGCAGGTTTAACAAATGCGTTCGAAACATAAATAATTAAAGATGTTAGGGATGTTACACGAATAATCTACAATAATGACTAACCGGCTTGGTGGCGTATAGGATATGATACTTATCTCCTGCGCAGAGTTTTTCGGATTCTGGGAATCGCTTGAGTATCCATCTTTCGGAGGAGATGTAAAGCCGTCGGTCCTGTCTAACAGAGTTGGACAGTAAAGATCCCTTCCCTCGACACGAGAGGGGTTCGGGTTAGTGAGGTGACAGAATTCCCTGGCGTGTAATTGGCCGAAAGGCGGAAATAGAGCACGTTAAAGGAATAACAAACGAACAAACAATAATGAGTAAACTTCGACGTACTCGGATTATCAAATTATTAATTTAAATTAATAACACTGAATCTATATATATTTGTATAATTAATTCAGTTTTTAACCACTCAATTTTTCAATTTGCATAGCACTTATATAAACGGAGCTTGGCAATTCCAAAGCTCGCACACATATTGAATGACTGCATACCTGAATCATTCTGTGAATGTTATCTTGCTAATAAGCTATATGCATGCTTAAAGTTATTCAAATCCGAACAGATGTTATTGAAACGTCGAAAAATATAAATTACCACAATTACAATATTAGTAGAACAACTCTATAATTCACAAATTTGGGGAAAATCATATACATTCATTCAAAATCTACAAATGGCTTTCATAAAAATTCTTATCATAATTCAATTCAATTCAAACCTTACTCCCACATTTTCTTGTGTCAGTGAATTATCTCTTGATTCCACTGATAATTCTTCTTATAATGTGCTTATCCAAACTCATTTATTTTATTTCCTAATCGATCTAAATGAAAAACTCCATAATTGAGGTGGGTTCAGAAAGAAATATAGGTTTAAAATGACCAAATTGAAATTAATACCCGGTTCTCCCTTACTGAATTCTCGAGAGAACATCAACTTTTCTGGGTATCTCTGAAATTGCTCAATTAATCACTTCTGCGGGATGCCTTCCCGTTCTCATTGGACTGATGAATGGATGCATTTCATTCAAATAAATAAATCCAATTCGAAGCAAAGTTAGAATAAATTGACTTAGAGGTGGCTTAGGTATAATTGAATTAGCGAACAAATATTTTTCCAACATCTTTCCACTTCAACATGAGTTAAGAGGATACCTTTGGCTACAGATCATTAAGCTCAGTTTTCATTCCAAGGAACTTTCGTGGAAACTGAATCGTGAAAAACGTAGAATATTCACTTGCGAATCGTCGGCGAATGAGATATCGGTGGAGTTTTTTTCAAAATGAGAAAGTTATTGTGGAAAAAATTATCTTCACTATCAAAGTTGTAAGGTCTTTTTCGGGAATAATCCGAGGGGATAACGCTAAATTCAACCGGGCGGAGAAGAAGCTACGTGTTGAAAAATCAGGGGCCAAAAGCCCCCGCAAGAATTTCTTTTTTCGGAGGGGAAGAGTCTGAGGAAGGTGCGTGCCAAATTTGGAGCCCCTAGCTCGGACGATGCAGCCGTGAGGATTTTTCGAAAATTTTCTTCAGAATCGATGGAGCGAAAATTCAGAAAGAAATCAACGAAAAAGCGAACATATAAAAGGTCTCCGATTTTGCGTGAGTGGAGGGAATAATTTCGTCGAACTCTTATATGTATACAAATTTTTCCATCGTGTTCTATCATTTCAAAAGCTGGAGAAAGAGCAAGCCTCAGGTTTCGCATGTTGCGCCGCAATAGTTTCATTCCCGTTAAACGACGGGAAAACTGGAAAATCTTCGATTTAACGAAGGGCTATCGGCGGACTTTTGCAAAATTTCGCTACATTTTCCTCATTCCGAATATCTGTGACGCCCAGAAATTTACTAACGTGGAGCTCTTAAAATAATTGGTTTTCTTTCATCCGTCCTACTCATATGGGGTTACCAGGCGAATAGAATCGGGTGTCGAACGATTCCTATCTATGTCGGGATTGAATCCGCGAACAGAAATCTTCACTCTATGACTTAATTTTCGAATTTCGGACCTAGAGTTTCCAGAAAAATAACGGAAACACGAGGCGGAGCCAGATCGCTATATAATGTCGGAAGTGAGCTTGACCAACGTGTAAAATTTAATGCTCTCTCTTTCAAATGAAAATAGTGGGATGGAAATAGTTATTAACTGTTACTTTCACCAACATCTAGAATAAACTACTCTCTCTCTTTTGAGTGACAATATGAAACGAAATGAAATATCCATTAAATCTAATCGAATCTTACCTTATTGGAATTAGTTTTATATTCGATCTGTCAAAATAAGTATTTCCGAATTTTATTTGAATGAAAAGTTTGGCGAAACTTGAAATAAACCCTTAGAGGTAAGTGAACGTAGTTTGATGTTTATTTTATCCGACAAACTTTTAAAATTCATAAATTTAATATTTTGTGGTTATTCTAATATAAATAATGTGATTCAAAAGGAATGTTTAAATAAAAAGAAGTTAAGCAGACTTACAAAAATGTTTGAAAAGTGAGTGAATGTAATTTGAGGTTTATTCATGTATTTTAATATATATTTTGTTCAGCATGCTCAAGAAATGTATTCAGAATTCACAAATTTCCTTTTCTTACATGGTTAGATTCAACCTATATGCGTTGAAAAATGTCCCTGAATTACTAGGATTTTTAACGAATCAATTAGGTATTTTCAAAGTATTTAGCTTTTTACTATATTAACAAAACTATGACCGGTTTCACTACACTGTGGCTTCATCAGATAGATACATCAATCAATTGGGACTATCTTTCTTACAAAATGATGGGATATCCTATGAGTTACTATTGAAAGGCATTGAGCTCTTTTGTATAATAATATTTTTTCTGAAAGGAACTCGATAAAGTTTTTTAGGTATGTATCATATGAATATTGAAAGCTATCCACTAAAGGCTATATCTGTATCAAAATATTTCAATATGGATGTCAATAAGATCGGGCCATTTCAAATTGAATTGACGTTTCAGTTTATTCAAGAGTTTCAATGTGTTTGACAATGTTCAAAGTTGAACCAAAGAAAATAAGTTCTCAAATTTGCACAAAAGGTAATTATTGTGAGTTCCTTCTACTCATAACTCATAGTTATTGTTTCTCAGGAAATTTTATCTAGGTTGTTGAATGAATGACAGGAATTCCTCATTGAGTTGAAAGTTTCTCATTGATAGGTGTCTGATAGTGGAAAACATGATGTTCAAATATGTAGGAGTTGTATACGAAGTTTCATTTTGTACAACCACAACTTTCAATCGAGATTTATGAAAGTAAACATGCTGCTGCTTATATGAATCATATTTTGGAAAAAATTCAACTACCCATTGGAAAATGCTACGCAATTCGACAATTTTTGTTATAGGTAGTTGTAGGTAGGTGTTTTATATAATTGTGTAAAATGAGTACGTTCATCACGTAATATGGAAATATGAAGTTGTTTTAATGCAATTTCTACCTTTCATTTTCATTTCATAGTATATCAAAAAGTTTCACAAGAAAAGAATCGAAAGAAGTAAAACTGAAAAATAGAAATTTAAATTATGAGAGCATGTTTATGAGAAGCTGACTGCTCGAAACCAATTGCCAACTCGACAGTTAAGGATCTAGGAAATTAACAGTTACGAGAAACAGTTTCACTGAAACTGATATATAGTTAACATCATTGTATTGTATATAAGAGTCCATAATAAAATTTACATATTTGTGGAATTTATTTCTTCTTTTCACAAGAACACTTCAATTCACAAGATATTTGTTCTTTGTGGTGAGCAAATTCTGTGAACTTTACTCAATTTGAATTTATACTAAAAGTACGTAAAGGGCAATCACATGAGGGGAAATTTCTATGTATTCAGTAATGTTCCTTTTTTGAGAACTTATTTCTTGCTTCTGTCATTTGGATACTCAAAAAATTTCAATTTGAGAAGAACTTTTATTTTCTATTCCACTAATATACTTCAGAAGTAATTCTTCTATCTTACTGTTGTAAGCTCATATTTGTTGTTTATTATAATTTGTGAATCTTATTCGATTTTTATCTGATCTAATTCGAATCAGAACTGTTGAGTAGAAATTAAAATTTGAAATTATAGATCTGCATATGTCGATCTTTTGCAGTCTATATTTAATAATTTTGGAACTAATAGTTTGGAATATTGTGAATTAATATTAGAGTTGTTGATGATTGAATTTCTATACCTAAAGGGTCATTGAACAATTTGTTTTTTGAATCAATGTTGGAATGTTTCTAATTTCATCTTATGCTAGCTCAATCGGAGAAAGTTGAGATTTCCAAATTAAATGAATCTCATTGAATTGTGTAGTTGATGAGTCAGTATCCATAAAGCAATACTGGAAGCTGATTTACCCTAAGAATGACAACATATTAGGGAGTTCTATGTAACATAAAGAACTATTAAGTATGAAACTCAGTGAATATAATAAAGCGTTTCGTATGGATAGAGTTGGATATGGAAAGGCGTTCAGTATATATGGTTTTTAGTATATTAGGCGTATAGTATATTAGCCCTTTAGGCGATTTAGTATATTAGCCGTTTAATATACTAGCTGTTTAGATGTGGAAAAGTGATCTTAATGGGCTCACTAATTTTTATGAATTCTCATCAAATTTCAATGTTAAAATAGTCGAAATGCCCTCACTCGCAAAATTCTTCTTCTCTTTGATTACATCATTGATGTGATCAAAAGAAAAGCTTTCATCGTGATTTCAGCCCTCCTCCATGTTTCTCCATTCTCTAACTATGAAAAAGGTGTTTTTCCACATTTGTTTTGTTTTCATCGAATTCTGATTGCTTAAAAACTTCGTGAACAGTGTTTACTACCTCACAAAATATGCAAAATTATTTTGAAATTATTTGGCCCCTGCCAGCGCCTAAAAAATATTTTATTCCTAAAATGGTTATTTGAGTAGGATTAGTTTCTACGGCGTTCAATTTCTGTTATTGGAGAGTACTTCTCTTATGGTGCGCCACAAACAAAGACTCGGAAATCCAGACTTTTTGCATTTTAGTACTGAAAATTCAATTTTCCTCAAGTCTGTGCATGCAGGAAACAATGAAATAGTTTCAATTTTATAATATTTTGTAAACCTTATATCCAACTGAAGATGTTCCTATCCTACAAGTATTTAGTAGTTAATTTTGGATATTTTTGCCATTCTTCTTACTTTTTAGCCTCTTTTTGAGCGTCTGATACTACGTTAATCTATGGGCATAACTGCCAACTGATGATTATTCAACACCAAAAGAGTTTTTAGTAACGATTTTTAATTTTTCCTGCCATTTATCTTAGGATTACGTTATAACGTTACTACGGTATACTTAATTATGATGATAATAAGAAATTGAACTATGTATTATGCAATCACAAGAGATTCATCAAAAATCGATTTTGAAGGTTGACTATTGCCCTTCCTAAAGTGCACCATAGTTTGAATCTACCCCCCACTTTTAATCCATGCGCAGGGCAAAAGTTGAGCACCAATTCCAGACGATTTGTAGCTCTGATAATTTTTCGAGTTTAGAAGAAACTATCAACGGTTTAAAAGAGAGTTTGTTACCAGTTGCCTCTTGCACATGGAATGCCATTGTGAAATTTATTTAGTTATTTCGTTTTCATTTCTTTACATAACCTAAATAAAATGTTTAATTGGTGGATGCTTTGCACCGGTGCAAAATAACCCAAAAGAGACATTTTTTGGTATTGAAACCGTGTTTTCCTTTTTGAAAGGATGGCGAGAACGTACAAAAGAAAATTAGTAACTAGAAAAAATGCATACTACGCCAGAGAATCATTAGAAGCTTGTTTGAGTGAAATTTGAGACGGCTCAATTTTTCAAAGAAAGGCCGAAGGAAAATATAATATTCTCAGGAGAAAACTTTTTCAGAAAAATTGAAGGGAAAACATTGAGAAGTGCCCGGACAACAGCCACGCGATAGGAGTAAAATCTTTTCGTGGATTGTATTATCTCTATGGGAAATTTCGGGTGTCAGGTGAAAGTCAAGGAATTGAAACACATTATAGAAAGTAACTGAGTCGTTACAAAAGGAACGTTCAAAACTTCAAAGATAATTTGCGGTGCTGTGACTGGGTTAAACGCTTCTTACAGAGGCATCGTGAGTTATCACAGTGATTCGCAAAAAAACGTAAAACACTCGTGCAGCAGTAGATTACGACGCTTTTTTGAGAATTTGGCTGAGGAGGTGAAAGACATTCCTTCGACCAATATATGAAATTGAGATGAGACTAATCTCACTGACGATCCAGGAAAAAAAATTCAGTGAAAAAGGGGTGCAAATATAGAGAAATAATCCATAATGCATCGAAACCTCAGTTCTGAATATGTTTGCTGGAAATGCTGCTGGCAAACTCCTGTCCACTTATGTAGTTTAACGAACTTGATCACAGGTCTGAAGAAATTAGTGGGAAGAAAAATTCTCTTATGCGATAACTCTTCTCGTATCTTCCGTACATTCCATTCAATTGTGCAGAATATATCTGATTAGTCTCATATGCCTACCATACAATGTACCCTCTTAACAGAACCTCTCGATGTGGCGTTTTTGGAAGGTTGGAAGAAGGTTAAACCCAAGCGAGTGGAAAAGTACTGTAGTACCAACATACAAAAACAAGAATTTCTTCCTCTACTGTCAAAAATGTTGAATATTGTTCAGACAAACATTGCCAAAAATTTAAATGCAGGGTTCAGAAAGTTTCGGTTCCTTCCACTATAAATGAATGAAGTGTTGAAAGACATCCCAACATGTTCGTAAAATCAAGAGGAAGTTCTTGCCAAAAAAAGATCTGAAGTCACGAAAACTCAAGGTAATCGTATACAAAAGATGGATGTTCCTGCTGGAAAAATAGTGTGTTTATCAAAAGCTTTGAGTAAAAATGAAGATATGGAAAATGAAGAGATATGCAGTGATGAGATGGATATTGAAAATATAGGGAATGCAGAGATCAACAGCAAAGAGAACAACCCTCGTCTTTGGCTTGCAGTGAATAATGCTGCTGTTAGGAATGCAGAAAAATTGATTTTAGATGAAAACTCATCTGATGATATTGATTTTGATGAGATATATGTAAATCACAGAAAGAGAACGATAGTTTGGAAAAAGTTGAGAGGATTAATTTTAAATTGATGATTCCAGATTTGTTGTTTCCACTTACGAAAACAAAATGTATCCTGGGGAGATAGTTGGCTTTGATGAGGAGGAAATATTGATGAGTTCAATGGAAAAATCATTTAAAATGTGGAAATGGACCAGTAAGATTGATGTCTTGTCTTACAACCACAAAGCTACTCGTCAAACTAGGAATGTTCTCAGTTCCCCAGTCGGACATAAATATCTACTTAAATTTAAGAAAAGTATCGTGGCTTTAGAGTTTTTTCTTTCAACTCATATTCGAAAATACATATGTTCTTTATTTCTCTTTATATTTCCTCTGTGATCAGACGGTGCATTACTTAATAGAACAAACTTATTCTTCGATTTTTCAGAAATGATGTTGTAGAAATTAAAAAGATTCGGTTTTCGCTGTCCCTATTTCGGTAATGCATTAGAACTATTGATGAAAAATCGTGCATTAATTTACCCCTTATTCCAATATTTCAGAGTTTTATCGGATTGAGTGAACTGGTTCAAAATAACCATACCCTTCGTATGAGTTTGGTCCAGTTTTCATCGAAAAAAAAAATTACCTGTGAAATTTTTAAGCATATTACAATATACTAAGACAATTACAATGAATTTCTTTCATTAATATTTAATATACTATAAATATATAGTTTTTTTTCCCTATTTACGAAATCAACTTATAAAAGATGTGCAAAGTAACCCCACTTTACGGTATTTCTATTGTTTTCCGCAAGCGCAGAAGGGAAAAATTTAATTTTCCCATCTAAAAGTCAAAGTGAAATAATAGTAAAAAATATGAAAAATTTAGAGAAGTACTTTTCAAGAATAGAAACCGAACGCCGTAAAATCCAGATCTTCCAAGATATGTATGAGGAAAACATTTCTCAAGAAAAACCATTGTTCGGGGACTTGCGAGGGCCCTATAAGTACGAAAACATTCTACATACTCAGTGAGATGGTTGACATTGTTGAATGTTTTCATAATTTTTGAGCAATCAGAATGCGAGGAAGAAAATAAAATGTGAGAGAAAACGTTTTTAAATGTTGGAGCATGGGGGACACGGCGGGGGCAGAAATTACAATAAAAGCTGTTCTACTGATTACTCCAACGACTTAATCAAGGAAGAAATGATTTCGTGAGTGAGGGCATTTCGACTATCTTTACCCATTAATGCCTATGATATGATATATCATATCCCAGAGACGACCGCTTTACAGGTGACGACATGTCTGAACCATCCGTTGTGTTCGATATTCGTGTAACGAATTAGCATAAGTACAAGGCTGTCTTCGATTCGGTGCGGGACGGGGAAGTATAGTGCGTAAAAAAAAGTTTCTACACACGAAGGAAGTGAGGAGAGATCTTATTTCGCTTTGTTGCTCCACTAAAAGACAGCCAAATGACAGAATTTGTTTTTCGACGAATTAAATCAAGATGAATGTACCTTTAAAATTCATTTGCAGAGGGAAAGACAAAAATATTTCAGGTATGTAATAGTCTCTGCCGGTATTTCGAGGAACTTTGATTCGCATATCATTTTTATAGATCATGGCATAAGATTAGATTTGGAAAATTATTGTCACATAATTCTCGATCATATGCTACCAACTATTGAGGCGTCAACTCCTCAGTTCACTTTCATGCAGGTGAATGATTGCTGCTTTTTGTATGACATGAAAAAGTATAGTTGCCACCAGCTGAAAATAAAAGGTTGAGAACTTGAGTAGCTTTTTGGATGATTTTTATTGGTTCAAATCGTTGGAATTCTACAATGTTTTCCATATTCTTCTGACAACGATTGTCAAAGAAATGAACAACCAGTACTATATCACAAAAAAACGCTACTTACTCTCAACTGGTAGTCAGTGTACATGGTGTCCCAAATTAGATGTATCTAAATGAAATCTATTTCAATTGATTCTAGGATGGAGCCAGATGTCATACCAGTCACTATACTATGGAATATTTAAGACAACGCGTAGACGATCTCAGAACCAGAACCATGGCCTCCAAATAGTCCCGATCTTAATCCGTGCGACTATTTTCTTTGGAGTCATTTGGAGAAAAATGGTGTTTAAGAATGTTAATATTTTCAGTAATGGTGAGGAGCTAAGGCATAAAATTCAAGAATGTCGGAACAACCTTGATCAAGAAGAAGAAATTTCGAGGTCCATAGAGAGCTGGAGAAGACGGGTGCAGGTTGTGGAAGCCAATGGAGATCATATTCCATTCTGAGTACTTGATTCTTTTTGTTGTATGTTTTTACTCCTGTAATTTGTTAAAAAAATCAGTCGTATTATTATTCTCCACGATGTTTTTGACAGTTACCATGTCTGAGATATTTGGGAAATATCCTGATCTTCTTCTTAATGACCCTGTTGTCCGAAATTTTTCCTCATGATCATAGATTGTACTTCTTTTGTAAGTAGGGGTTGGAAATTGGCGTAACATTTGCCTAGATGAGGTCTAAAACTCGATTACTTTCCATTGTTTTTTGTTTATCATAGAGTTAATGCATGCAGTCTATGTTCAGAGGTTTCACAACGACAGGTGCATATGATGGTGGAAAATAAGAGACAATATCGACGACAATTGGCACAATTCTGAATCAATACTCGAGTTCGACTCCTTAAAATATTAGGAAAGGTTCAATTTAGTGACTGAATTACGTAGTTGATTCATGACGACCGCGAAAATTTTTTTAATGCGCGCGATAAATTGTTAATATTTGAGGTCATTTCGAATTCGAATGGAAATTAAATTTTTGGTTGGTATTGATGAGAAATGTTCATTTGTCTTCCTAGAACATCCATTAAAAACACAACAACTTCAGGAATGCCAACGCCATGAGGTGCAAAAATTATTTCGATTTCAACTGAAAATCAAAATGAAAATAATTCTTCGCGCTACTTTTCTACCAATTCTTGGAATATTTTGAAGATCAGTATTTCAAATAGTTCTTAAAATACTGAATTATCAACAGAATGCCCCATTTGAATTTTTTAGTGAAGAAGAAAAGTTCCAGCGATCTTGAAATATTGCTTATCTTCGGACGAGTTAGCCATATCGGATTTCACCAGAAGTAAATTTCGATACAATTTCTGATAAACCTAGTCCTTTGGCTTTTCAATGAAGCAAAAACGAATGATCTAGCTCTGATTGCAAAAGTGTAACAGTCCGATTTGTCGAATTAATCATTTATATCTTTTCAACTCAGTTTTCATAATCTTATTGATAATTCAATCTCATTTCATCAAGTAAATATTCAAACAGTTTGAAATTCGAATAAGGAATCTACAGTAAACGATACCCAATGAAAATTATAGTTATATCCGTAAGGTGTCGCTGCTATTGATCTAGGTTGTTCGCCGGTTAATTGTGAAGTCAGTACTTGAAAGAAGATCGTTTTCTCGTTTCTGTGGGAGAACAGAAAACAGTAACTCATTCTACGTTTCGTTTTCACTTTATTGTTGTGAAGAAAATGATGTCGCTTTTTTATTATTTTTTTTTAATATCAATAGTTTTCTTATAGAACCGAGTCTATATAAGCTCGGAATTGATTAGATTCTTTCTCTTGTCCATGTAGAAATCTTCGGAATAATTTGTTATTTTATTGGGGCTGTGTTGTAGCGATTGAAGTGAAAAATTTGCAGAAATTGAAATCAAGCATTCATAGATTTTTCTGGATAAATTCCAATCGTCTGAGGCGTATACGTAGTCTGTAATTTTGCCGGATTTCCTCGACAACCATTTCAATTAGCAAGTGGAGAGATTTCGAATTTTCTTTTGTAAATTAACCTAGATCGATATCTGCTATTCCAAAGGTAAGTCAAATTCATTCTGTTCATTTTAAAAATATATATTCGAGAGATATGGTATTGTTATAGGTTTTTTTGTTCACCGTCAAGATATTTGAGTTTTCAACTTTATGCCAAACCTTGTTATCTTACGTCTGGGGTAACCACGTTTTTAGGGCAAAAGTCTTGCCACCTAGGACAGTCACGTTTCGAACGATATTCAGTGACCTGTAAGCTGTACGATACAGGAATACCAGAAAACTGATGTAAAACACCAAATTAAATCATCGTGGGAATTAATCTCATTGATAGAAGACAAAATCAGAAACAAAATCATTACAAAAGGTATAACGGAAAAAAGTTTTCCGGTTTTCTCTGGCGCACCCTATATATTGTGTTAATTTAACATTATAATGTATTACTACTTTTGTGATTTATAAACCTACAGATAGTGCTACTTATTGCGTTGAGTGTGTGAGTACTTATCAACTGTACTTATACGTCTATTCAAAGTGTTCCGTTAATAAATCATTAAAAATTAAAAAAAAGCTCGTTTCGCAAGACTTTAATTTATCACACGAGCGAATTTGGCGAATTTTAGAAGCATGCATATATTTCTATTGTGTTAAACTAGGATATTCTTGTATTTCCAGATAGTCTACGGAATTTCTAGAGGTAGAAATAACATGAATGGAATTCTATATTTATATAAAGTCCATGTATATTGTATGACAAGAGCGAGGCGAATTTATTCGAGCATTATGATACATATGTATTTAAGGGAGATACGAAGCATGAGCGGTAGTAAATTTTACACAAACACAAAATACCTTTTAAATGTAAACATCGTTTTCTTTCCTTGAATCTGAGGAAGAATTAATTCGTTTGTTAACCGTACTGTTTAACTAGTCCAGTAGTATTGCAGATTGATGCTTAAAATTTCTGTTCTTCTTGATGTCATTCATTAAATATATCTTGATAAGGAAATTTATCCTACCTCAAAATCGAAAATGTAATATACGCTCGTTTAACGTACGAAACTTGTTTATGAGAACAGTAGATAGCTTTTAAAGGCTTTATTAATAATAACAATAATAATAACAACTACTTTATTCAATATTACAACAATTTTGGCAGAGGTTCACAATTACAAAACTAGCAAATGTTTACAACCTAAGACGAGATTGAATTGAACTAACTTGAATAGAAAGAAACCTTCAAATACAACCATTAGGAAAGAAATAAAATTTAAAATTAACAAAATGCCTAAATTAATTTATAATAGGTACACGATAAATATCATCTCTTGAATTGAATGCTGGTAGTTTCGGCTTCAATATAGAGAGTTCATCAACTGAATTTAAATTAAGTCATTTGATTCATTTAAATGATATTAAATTACATGCCGGAACTAGATCCCATTGGAAAAGTCTACTTGAGATTACTTTCAACTATTCTAATGATATTCATATGAAATTTGGTCTTCAAAATGTAAAAATCTTTCTATTGAAAAGAAAAAGATCACCTCTGATTGTATAAAGATTTCCAATATCGAAATCGAGCCAATGCATCAAGGAGATACATATAAATATCTTGGATTTGTTCAAGAGAAGACAATTAACCAAAGCAGCACTAAAGAAAATATTAGAAGTTTATATTACAACAGACTTAGAATTATCATCAACAGTCATTTAACTAGTGGAAACTTTTTCAGAGCTATCAACTCCTATGAAGTTCCTATTCTAACATCTTTCTTTGGAACTATTAAATGGCCAAAACTGACCTAAATGAATCACAATGTCAAACGAGGAAAATGCTTTATAAATATTATAAGCACAACCCAAAGTCAGCTATTCAAAGTGTTACACAACCTAGACATCTTGGAGGTCGTGGATTAACTGATTTGAACAATCTTCATAGTAAAAAATTTTTTATCTACGGTCCAATTTTCATGATAAGCAGAGAACGTCTAAATTGCATGATATTGTTGTTGCTTCAGATTATGATCTTGGACCTCTGAACTTGACAATGCAAAAGGTAGATTTTGATATATTTGATAATAGTTCTAAGAGAGAAAGTTGAATGCAGAAGGAATTACACGAAAAGCACCCTAAAGAATTGAAGAATTAGTTAGAAGTTAGTATCTGGGAATTGTTCGCTGAAACAGAAGGCTTGGCATTTGCGATCTAGGATCAGGTTGTTTTCACGAGGTATTATAGAAAACACATCAAGCAAATTATAGAATATTCTTGCCGTAGATGTTTTCGTTCTTCCGAAACAGTTTTCCATATACTATTATCTTGCTCAGTCCTTGCTTCAACAGATTATTCAGAGAGACATTATATCGTCGCTAATATTATACAATTTAATCTAGGAATTAAACATGATCTCATTCCCAAAAGAAAAAAATGTTACAAATATGAAACTGAGATTATTTGTGAGAATGAGAAATATAAACTTTATTTTGATGATACAACAGAGCTGTAGAATACAATAGGCCAGATATCATTCTTGGTTATAAACAGAATCGAACAACATATATATTTGAAAATTTCTAAATATATGAAGTCTGCCAACGAGATTGAAAAACTGCGGAAAATGAAAAAATATTTATACTACCGATTATTATTTTTACAACAGGTGTTATTCCTAGGAATCTGCACAAAAATATTATGATTTTAGGTCTAAAGAAAAATTTATTTGAACAGCTACAGAAGCTAACAGTTGTCAAATCTTGTAATATTATTCGTAGGTTTCTTTCCGAAAAGAATAATGGGGTGGAGTCATAGGTAGAAATAACATGAATGCGAATTTATATTTATATATATATATATATATATATATAAAGTCCATGTATATTGTATGACAAGAGCGAGGCGAATTTATTCGAGCATTATGATATATATGTATTTAAGGGCGACACGAACCATGAGCGGTAGTAAATTTTACACAAACACAAAATACTTTTTAAATGTAAACATCGTTTTCTTTCCTTGAATCTGAGGAAGAATTAATTCGTTTGTTAACCGTACTGTTTTACTAGTCCAGTAGTATTGCAGATTGATGCTTAAAAGTTTTGTTCTTCTTGATGTCATTCATAAAATTTATCCCGATAAGGGAAATCTATCCTACCTCAAAATCGAAAATGTAAAAACGTTCGTTTATTGTACGAAACCTGTTTATTAGAAAAGTAGATAGCTTTCAAATGCTTTATTAATAATAGAAATAATAATAACAACTACTTTATTCAATATTACAACAATTTAGACAGAAGTTCACAATTACAAAACTCACAAAAGTTTACAACCTATAACGACATTGAATTGAACTAACTTGAATAGAAAGAAACCTTCAAATACAACCATTAGGAAAAAATTGAAATTTGAAATTAACAAAATACTTAAATTAATTCATTCTAGGAATACAATAAATATCATCTCATGAATTGCATGCTACTAGTTTCGGCTTTGAAATAGAGAGTTCATCTACTGAATTCAAATTAAGTCACTAAATGATATTAAATTATATGCCGAAACAAATCTCATTGGAAAAGTCTACATGAGATTACTTTCAACTATTCCAACGATATTCCTATGAAATTTGGGCTTCAAAAACTGTAAAAATCTTTCTATTGAAAAGGAAAAGATCACCTCTGATTATATAAAGATTTCCAATATCCAAATCGAGCCAATGCATCAAGGAGATACATATAAATATCTTGGATTTGTTCAAGAGAAGACAGTTAACCAAGGCAGCACTAGAGAGAATATTAGAAGTTTATATTACAACAGACTTAGAATTATCATCAAGAGTCATTTAACTAGTAAAAACTTTTTCAGAGCTATCAACTCCTATGAAGTTCCTATTCTAACATGTTTCTTTGGAATTATTAAATGGTCTAAAACTAACCTAAATGAATCACAATGTCAAACGAGGAAAATGCCTTATAATTATTATAAGCACCACCCAAAGTCAGCTATTCAAAGGGTTACACTACCTAGATATCTTGGAGGTCGTGGATTAACTGATTTGAACAATCTTCATAGTAAACAGATTTTTTACTACTGTCCAATTTTCATGATAAACAGAGAACGTTTAAATTACATGATATTGTTGTTGCTTGACAATGAAAAAGGTAGATTTTGATATTTTTGATAATAATTCTAAAAGAGAAAGTTGGATGCAGAAGGAATTACACGGAAAGCACCCTAAAGAATTGAAAAATTAGTTAGAAGTTAGTATCTGGGAATTGTTCGCTGAAAAAGAAGGCTTGGCATTTATGATGCAGGATCAGGTTGTTTCCACGAGGATTTATAGAAAACAAATCATCAAGCAAAATATAGAATATTCTTGCCGTAGATGTTTTCGTTCTTCCGAAACAGTTCTCCATATACTATTATCTTGCTCAGTCCTTGCCTCAACAAATTATTCCGAGAGACATAATACCGTCGCTTATATTATTCAATTTAATCTAGGAATTAAACATGATCTCAATCCCAAAAGAAAAAAGTGTAACAAATATCAACCTGAGATTATTTGTGAAATCGAGAAATATAAACTTTATTTTGATGAAACAACAGAGCTGGAAAATACAATAGGCCAGATATCATTCTTGGTTATAAACAGAATCGAATAACATATATAATTGAAAATCTCTAAATATATGATGTCTGCCGACGAGATTGAAAAATGCGGAAAATTAAAAAATATTTATACTACGGGGTGTTATTCCTAGGAATCTGCACGACAATATTATGATTTTAGGTCTAAAGAAAAATTTATTTGAACAGTTACAGAAGCTAACAGTCGTCAAATCTTGTAATATTATTCGTAGGTTTCTTTTCGAATAGAATAATGAGATAGAGTCATAGGTTTTCTCTTTAGAGAAAAAAATATAATTAGCTGACAATTTTATCATATTTATATTCAAAGCAGTATTCTGTTCGATCTTTCATCACTTCACACAAAGGAAACTATGAATGAATAACATTCGGTGAAATTGACTAAAGTTCGTACACTGGATTTTTCCGGGAAGAAAGCCTCTGACAATACTCGTTGGTACATGGATGTCATTGTCTGATGATGCTATCGTTTGTATATATTCTGGTAAATTGATATATTCTCATAGAATTTAACTTTATTCAAATATATAGAGGTTCCGGGATATGTTTTGATTATAATCATTGCCTGTAAATGGTATTTTTGAGTTACAATTTCAATATTAAAATGAAATGTTATACGGGGCCATAACAAGCGATTTCCAATTGAAGTGAAATATTTTCGAAGTGATACCATTTTCGGTTATACCGGAAATGGGTCATTACTTTGTTATTTGAAATGGTAATCAACCTTTTTTATTATTCATCTAGAACGGACATTTGAGCAACGCATAAAATACAAGTTGTTGGCAATTATCTGTCGAAACTTTTGACAGATTTAATTTATTTTGTTATGAACTCGATTTTTTAGGACTATCCAAAAAAAATTGTAGCTCGTAGATCTTTTGCACTACAGACACAATTTTTGCTTGGGTGGATAGAAGAGGAATCAAGAAATTTTTTAAGCAATCTACAAATGTCAAATGTTAGTTGAGTTGTTTTGTATGATTTTTTCAATTTGGCCTTTTTTAAAATGAGCAATAACTCAATTTTTTCAAATTGCACGTGCCAGTTTTCATATCGCCATCAGATGAAGCGTCAAATTTCAGGTGGAATTGTATAAGCATGTACTATACCTATCTCTTATAGTTCCGGAATAATTTGGGAATATATTGAATTTTGATGATTTTGCAAGAAGGCAATTCTTGAAGAGTTTCTCCATTCGCTAATAACAGTAACGTTAACGATGCAAAATTTATGTGTATACTTATAATATTTTGTGATCATAAAAATAACAGGTCAAAATTCCATTCTTGTTAATTATGGACAATACGATTTAGTGAATTCAGTTTTGAGTATGAATCTATACAGCCAAAGTGAAAAAGTCGATTGCTCCTCATTTATGGAGAGCGCAGGCAAAATATCGTTCAAGCTAAGCACTTATACAGAGAGCACTATCCAGAAAGACTTCATCCGAATAGAACCTATTTCTCTAAAGCTGAACGAAAATTTCGTGAGGTACAACCTGCTGAAGAGGAGGATTTCGTTATCGACGAAGAAACCGAAATAGACGTATCGTTATTTGTTGATATAAATTCAATCACATCAACAAGGGAAATCGCCGATGAGCTTGAAATTATCCATAAAAGCGCATGGAGAATTTTGAAAAAGCATAAATACCCCTCATTAAAATGACAACTACACCAACACTTGTATGTTAACGATAGTTTTAGGCGACTCCAGTACTGTGAAGGGTACCTTAGGTAAATGGAGGGGGATCCACAATATCCCACAAAGATTTTATTCATTGACGAAACACGTTTTGCGAACAATAGTATGTTTAATAGGTAAAATACCAGGTACTGGTCGCAACAAAATGAGCACAGATATCAAGATGGAAACTTCTCAGAACGTTTTGGGTTCAATATCTCGATGGGAATGATGGAAAGAAATTTAATAGGGCCTATAATTTTTGAAGGTTTATTGACAGGGGAAATATTTTTGGAATTCTTGAGGGCCCAATATCAAGATGAATTGGACGAGTTGCCATTAGCTGTTGTGATTGAAATATATTCTGAACAAGATGGTGCACCTCCTCACAACACAGGGGATCTTTCGCATCGTGTGGGATGTTGTGTTCGTGACAATGGTGGCATTTTTTAACATTTACTATAATTTCGTTTTCGCTATTCGCTCTTTTGTTATTAACTTTGACACCTCCTAAAATATGAGAAATTAAATTGTTAGATACAATCTTGTATTTTCGTTATAGGAGATATTGAGCTAAGCAAATTATCTCTGTTCATGGCCTTCGAGAGCAGAATATGAAATTGCAAATAAAAAACATTGTGTTTTTTCTTTGCAATTTTTTTTTCTTTCAAAAATATGTCAAATGTGTCGTAGCATGATATGATCAATTGAAGAAAGCAGAAAAATGCAGGGTGTGCCATTTGAAAATCGAAAGTTGGTATCGTTTCCGCATAACCGGAAACGAAATGTCAAACATATTAATTCAGTTCAAGTTGATGACCATAAATTATATTATTTAATTATTGATGGTTTGAAGGTCCAATTGAAAAAAAAACAGTTTGATTAAAGGGCCCACAGTTTCGATTTATATTTTGAATCTTCTTCAAGGCTATAATCGTTTGGTTTCTCGTGTCACCATTACAAATAAATATTTAAATGAACGAACGATACATTTCACTGCTACAAGACGGAACGAGTGCATGATATCAACTATTGATATCATGCACTCACATTGAAATTATCGTAATTTTTGTCAGACGATGTCATTCGAACAAAAAGATGAGATTTGTAAAAATTTGGAAGCTAAGTATTTTTGAAGTATGTATTGAAACGTGAATCGCATCGTTGAACTTCATATCATTCAACAGAAAGATGAACTGACGGAAAGAATATACTGATTTACAATTCTAACAACGCATCGCTATGAATAATAAATGGCGTGACGCCACCACAGCTAGAGGACCAACAATAACTCAAAAGTATTTGCAAGAAAAAAGGACCTTTTTCAGTCTCGTTTTGTCCCTCAGAAAACCGTCCTGAATGAGAAAATAGGCTTTCCACCTCATGAACGCAATATAAATGATGTTCTCGCCCAGCACGAAGCTTATTATATTCAATTTAAGCAAAATATTTAGATATTCCTATATCTATGGCGTATGCTACTGATCAGATTCTTCATAAAAATTGTATAAATTTTGCTCTTTAATGTCTAATTCCCTCAAAAGACTTTGAAATATATTCCAATAGAATGAGTGACACTATGGCCAAATTTGAAAAAATATACATCTGTTTATTTTTTAATTTGATTGAGGAGGTCGTTACTTAATGAAAATCTATATACATATTTTGGAGGAAATAAAACTATGGTATATAGATTTTCACTATATTAACAAAACTATAACCGGTTTCACCACACTGTGGCTTCATCAGATAGATACAAACTAATTAACAGAGTTATTCCTTATATATTAGTCTTATTTTCTACTTAATATTATAATAGGTACAAGTACAGCATGTCCCATTTTGGGGGTGCCACCAGGAGCATCTCTGTTATTATTTAAGATAGAAAGATGGGGTTTACACGACCCTTGGCTACTTTTTCGAGACAAATTCATAGAGCTAGTCAGAATTATTCTAACTTCAGTGGTTTTTGAGTTATTCGCGAATCTTGAAAATTTCCGGATTTCTTTTTTTCCCGATATCTCGGTTCATATAGAAGATAATTGAAATCTGTTTTTACGTTTCTAAAACGGATTTCTGAGTAGATTCCAGTGACGTACTCGAAGTTTTTTTCATTAATTATGACAGATATGACATAAAGTTGCATTTTTTAAATACGAACATAGTTTTTTGGCATATTCCGATGGCCTTTTTTTTCTTTTCAAAAATATATAACATGATGACAAAATTTCCACCCAATTTGAAGAAAATAACGGAATAATGATTTACCCCTAATGGCTGGGCGAAGGAACACACGTGAACGGACGAACCATAGAACATTTGTAGTTATTCGATGAAAACGATCAAAACAATGCAAAATCTTCTTGACCGAAATAATGGAGCTAGGCTGCTCCTAAGATTCCATCGTTATTTATGACATCCGCAATTTCCGCTTTTTATTTTATTTTTGAGATTGTCGTTTAGTTTCTAGAGTTCTCTGAGAAATACCTACATGAGAATAATAATAGGCACCTAATAATTTACTCAAATTTACTTCTCATAATGATTTACATATATTGCTCGAACTGATTTCCATCATGTTGTAAACATAAAGTGCATCTTCGGATTATATCTTCTATGTCTGAATGCTCTCTGTGAACACAGAAGTCTTCATCTATGCACGTTCATTAGAAACCATAGAACGACCAATAATTATTATTATTCATTATCTGTGGATATATTGGCTTCGTGTCTATTTGAATTCGTAAAATTAGTGTTCGTTGTTGAATTTGGTTTGTTTAGTCAATTTCTGCAATTCACACTATGGAACAAAATTGAAGATACGAAAATTTCGAAAAAGTTGATATGCTGAAGGCCTACTTTCAGTGTCACTGTAACGCAGTCCATGCATCAGAAGAATATTTGAATAGGTAAGTTCGACAATAGAAATGGAAGTAGTAATTCTAATCAATATTAAATACCTGACTGACACTCTCCAATAGTTTCCTCAAAGAATTCAACCAAACAGGAAGTTCTTCGCCAGAATGGAAGCAAATCTTTCCAATTATGGTTCGTTCGAGAAACCAAGAAGTAAAAACTACAATAAACGGAATAGAGGTGATAATGAACTTGACGTGTTAGCAGCTGTTGAGGCTAACCATTCTACATCGTGTCGGCAAATTGAGAGCGAAGTGGGTGTGTCAAAAAGCAGAGCCCAATGAATTTTGAGAAAGTATAAATATCATCCCTATAAACATAAAATAATTCATCATCTCAATGCCGGGGATGCAGAGAGGAGAACGGCGTTCTGCAATTGGTATTTAGGGAGAATCAGAGGTGAAGCTCGTTTTGGGCGACATATCATTTGGTCTGATGAGTCAAGAATCAGCAGTGCCGGAATCTTTGATCGCCATACGAATAGATTCTGTGCAAACGAAAACCAACACGAAGCAGTAGCTCGACGGCAGCAGGGGAGGTTCGGTTTCAATGTGTCGTGTGTCGTAATGGGCAACAAATTAGCCTACTATATCTTTGATGGCAACTTGAATGCACAGAGATATCTCGAAATTTTAAATATTTGTCTGCCACAACTGCAAGATGACATTCCTCTTGCTCAATTCAACACATATTACTTCCAACAAGACGGTGCTCCTTGCCATAATTCGGCCGTGGTGAGGAACTACTTGGATTTAAATTTTGAAAATAAATGGATCGGTACCAATGGCCCAATTCAATGGCCACCTAGGTCTCCTGACCTATCCGTTTTAAGTTTTTTTCTTTGGGGTTATTTAAAAAATAAGATATATAGGAGGCAATACGCCAATTACTATCAATTGAAGAATGCAACAAATGAAGCATTCGAAGATCTGAGGAGATCCTCGCTACATTTGACTAGGGCCATAGAAGATATAATCCGAAGATGCACTTTATGTTTACAACATGATGGAAATCAGTTCGAGCAATATATGTAAATCATTATGAGAAGTAAATTTGAGTAAATTATTAGGTGCCTACTATTATTCTCATGTAGGTATTTCTCAGAGAACTCTAGAAACTAAACGACAATCTCAAAAATAAAATAAAAAGTGGAAATTGCGGATGTCATAAATAACGATGAAATCTTAGGAGCAGCCTAGCTCCATTATTTCGGTCAAGAAGATTTTGCATTGTTTTGATCGTTTTCATCGAATAACTACAAATGTTCTATGGTTCGTCCGCTCACGTGTGTTCCTTCGCCCAGCCATTAGGAGTAAATCATTATTCCGTTATTTTCTTCAAATTGGGTGGAAATTTTGTCATCATGTTATATATTTTTGAAGAGGAAAAAAAAAACGGCAATCGGAATATGCCAAAAAAAACTATGTTCGTATTTAAAAAAATGCAACTTTATGTCATATCTGTCATAATTAATGAACAAAAAAACTTCGAGTACGTCACTGAAATCTACTCAAAAAACCGTTTTAGAAACGTAAAAACAGATTTCAATTATCTTCTATAAGAACCGAGATATCGAGAAAAAAAGAAATCCGAATATTTTCAAGATTCGCGAATAACTCAGAAACCACTGAAGTTAGAATAATTCTGATTAGCTCTATGAATTTGTCTCGAAAAAGTAGCCAAGGGTCGTGAAAACCCCATCTTTCTATCTTAAATAATAACACAGATGCTCCTGGTGGCACCCCCAAAATGGGACATACTGTACAGGGAGTATGTTGAAAAACCCATGGGAGTTGCTTACTTTATGAATTGAAAAGATTGAGTAAAGCAGAAGGATTTAGATCTCATTGACCTACCTGAATTCTTTTCATTGTTGATCTCTAAAATTTCCAATAGATTGAGTTTTTGTCTATTATTTTCATTGTGTGAAATTTTGAAATTATCTTTAAAGTTATGGTTCTCTTCGAGTAAGTGATTAGAATAAAAGAATCTGAATTATGATAGTTAAAACTACAATTATGCTCGGATAATCTAACTTTGAAATTGCTGAAAGTTTTACCAGTATAAATTTTATTACAATTCCCGTAAGACAGTTTATAAACACCGGATCTATTACCTTTATTAATTTTAGATTTGCAGTTTTTGATATGTCGGCCTAAAGAATTATCAGTTCGGAATGCTATATTGAAATTATATTGCGAGAGGAAAGATTTGAATTTTAGACTCGGATTACCAATATAAGTTAAGCTATTGTATTTTGTGTTAGAATTTTTAAGCTTCGAAATTTTTTGCGTGAAATCATGTTTTCAAACATACTTGGATTATGATCGTTATTGACTGTTATTTGTTTAATAAAAAGAAAATTATAGATATAAGCATTTATTTTAAATTCAATTATTCAAATTTTTGTAAATCCCTTTTCAAAAGAATATATATATATATATATATATATATATATATATATATATATATATATATATATATATATATATATATATTTAATTATATTTAGCTCTTTCATAAAATTATTTTGACATTGGGATATTAATGAGTACCATACTATTGTGAGCTGCTAATTTATGTGGATAATGAAATGTAGATGAACTGTGAATAGTAATATCTGTATCCGATGGCTTATGAAAAATAGAAAAATCATGTTTGCCTTTAATTTTAGTGATAGTTAAATCCAGAAAATTAATGGAGCTTTCTGTTTCTATCTCTAACGTAAATTTAATATTACCGTGAATTTTGTTAATGAATGTTTTGAATAATTGTCTGTTTGTGCCAGTGAAACAACAAATTATATCGTCAACATATCGAAACCAATAAATGAAGTGTTTGAATAAAGGATGTTCTTGGATAGTTTTTTCAATATTATCCATGAAATTTTCAGCGAGTAGAGGGCTTAGAGGATTGCCCATGATAAAAGCTTCTTTACTATTATATAGTACTCCATTGAAGTTGAATTAATTTTGTTCTAAACAAATTTCTAAGAGGTGTAAGATTTCTGATTGAATAACCGGGTCGACTATATCAATTTGAAGGACGTTGCAGATGAGTTTCACTGTAACACTAGGTGGAACACTAGGGAATAGAATTACTACATCCCATGACATAAGTTTAGCGTTCGGAGGTTGTATCGTGTGCTGAATTTTATTTATTAGGACTATAGAGTTTTTTATTGAGAATTTTGGTTCAAAATCAGCGTACTGTTGAATGACGTTTTTGAGAAATCGTGAAGGTTTTGCAGCTGGATCTTGAAAATATGAAACTACAGGTCTAATGGGATGCCCTGTTTTATGGAGCTTGACGAGGGAGTAAAGTTTTGGTGATTGCTGGTTGTCAATGAAAAGTTTATATTTATGGTTGGTAGGTATTATAGATTTGGCATACTCCAAAGCGTTTTTTACTATGGATTGAAATTTATTACTTGGATCTTCTTATTTTATTTTTATATTTTTGCAAAGCCATCGCATACAGATATTACTATCCACAGCTCATCTACACATCCTTATCCAAATAAATTAGCAGCTTACAATATTAAGGTCCATAGACTCATTAAGATCCCAATGTCACAAAATAATTTTATAGAAGAGCTAAATATAATTGAACAAAAAGCATTCAATAACGGTTACAGTCCAAGAATGATTGAGAACATGATTTCACGCAAAAAATTTCAAAAAGCAATCCAGGAAGTATTTCCAAGTATAAAAAGCTCTAACACAAAATTCAACAGCTCATCTTATATTGGTAATCCTAGTCTAAAATCAAAATCATTCCTCTCGCATTATAATTTCAATATAGAATTTCGAGTTAATAATTCTTTAGGCCGACATATCGAAAATTGCAAATTGAAATTGATAAAGGTAATAAATCCGGTGTTCATAAACTGTCTCGCGGGGATTGTAATAAAATTTATATTGGTAGAACATTCAGAAATTTCAAAGTTAAATTATCCAAGGACAAACGTAGTTTTAATTATCATAAATCAGATTTCCATTATTCTAATCACTTACTTGAACAAAACCATAACTTTAATGATAATTTCAAAATTTTACATCATGAAAATAATAGACAAAAACTTAATCTATTGGAAATTTTAGAAATCAGCAAAGAAAAGAACTCAGGTAGGTTATTTAATTGTCAATTATATCTAATCCTTCTGCTTTAATCAATCAGTTCAATTCATAAAGTAAGCTACTCCGATGGGTTTTCCAACATACCCCTTGTACTTGTACCTATTGTAATATTGAGTAGGAAAGAAGACTAATATATAGGGATTAACTCTGTTCATGAGTTTGTATCTATCTGATGAAGCCACAGTGTGGTGAAACCGGTTATAGTTTTGTTAATATAGTGAAAATCTAAATACCATTGTTTTATTTCATTGAAAATTAACATGCATTTGTTTTAGAAAAAGGAAGAATTATTTTGATAAAAGTTATTTTTCATTATTACAAGAATAACTGTTGCTTGGATAGGATGACACTTCTACTCATCGAAATAGAGAAAACAGATATTGACCATTTATTCATGAGTGACAATTCTTTATAGAACTCAGCAGCAGGTAGGATCTACTCATGTTGATAAATTGATTAAGCAATATGTAGATTGATTTTAAGCTTACTTCTAACTGGTTCTACCAATATACATCCAACTACAACTATCGCTGTTATGTTTATATATACTAGAATTCTTTATTTATTTCACTTTTATTATTTTCCATGTGTTTGGATAGATTACTATCGTTTCGGAATGAGATGTGTAACTGAAACTATTTCAACTACGCTCAACTTTCACAATGTCTATTAGGCAGCTTTATATGTGTTGATTTTTAGATTTTGGGTACACTAATCCTATTACCTTGAGTGTCCGTTTTTTTGTTCAGTAATTCAGTTACCTTTAGACTACAACTATCATTGAGAGCTACTCGTTTAATAATACAAAGTTATTTATCGAACTTTAATGAAGATAGAAGAACATTTACTTACCTATGGATCATGCTTAGAAAACTACTACTTTATGTTTAACAGAATAAAATCTGCTATTGTGGATTACGTTGATCGTAAAAGTTATTTCGAAAAATTGATTGACTCGTTTTGTTCAATAGTGAATTTTATATTTGGTTTAGAGTTGAACTTATGTAGTTTTCGAAAATACTTACATTATGTTCAATATGATTAAAATATACAGTGTATATTTTACTGGTACCAACTCCTCTATATCAGATTGACTGATTTCGGCGGTAAAAACTTTTGTTTGGAGGGGACTAGTTCCTCAGTTGTTTCGTAACATTCACACACAAAATTATTTCAATATGTTTTGATAATGTACAAGTTTTTAAGCGAAATATTTATATACTTTGTAGCGTCTTTTTATCAGAAACATACACTTTGCTAACGGACTAGCAGGATTTCGATGGAGAGCTGGGTCATAAGGCGTTGTGATAGTATATAATCAACTATTGACTAATTTGACCAAATAATCTTAAGTGGTAAAAAGGGAATGGCTCAATTCTCTATTAATTTTTCCACTAGTATGAATGAAAATACGAATAGTGTTGGTTGGTTTATATAAATATATATATATATATATATATATATATATATATATATATATATATATATATATATATATATATATATATATATATATATATATATATATATATATATATATATATATATATATATATATATATATATATATATATATATATATATATATATATATATATATATATATATATATATATATATATATATATATATATATATATATATATATATATATATGTTAATGTATATAAAAATATACAATACAATGAATCCGTAATTAAACTTAAAACTTATTAAAATCATAATTAAATAAACAACATAAAAAAAAATCGGAGGATGTGCTTGACTCAAAGGAATATTGCTTACTCTACTGAAATACATCTACATTTGAAACACCAGCAATTTATGCGTATGTCATTTATTGACCACTTAATTATGAGAAATAAATGAAGTAAAATGTATGAAACAAACTAGATAATGTACTTGCGATCAACAGGCAAGGCAACTTAATATAAGTTTCAACAAAATAATGTAATAAATGCCAATCTCAATCTTAATTAGATTCAAAAATTAAAATAATTACACGTAGGATATGATCAAAAGAATATGTACCTCATGTTTCTGTACATTGATGTATGAAACTCACGGCTTCCAAATCATACCAAATTGAATTTCGCTTGAGTTAATATATAAACTTATAAACTAAATGGTTATATCTTGTTCATGTTGATTACAATAAGATGAAAAAAGATATTAATACTTCATTCATTTTTCTGAGTAGATGTAGGTTGTGACTTCATCAGGGTAAGCGGTAAGATGCATCCAACATGTCATTATAACATTGAATCCCAGCGTAACTTCATATTCTCGCTTTAATCCTGACAATGACATAGATGGTCGACTTGACAGGTGCGTCCAACTGACAGGTGACAGGACCTCGTTTCATAGAATCTCTAAAAAGGTTTCTTATCTATCCAAATACCTTCATCCAAACTATACCACAAAACACATCGAAGAAAATTATTCTTCAAGGGACAATATTCAACCTTCCGTAGAATGTTAAATATCCTCCCTTGAAGGAGCTAGGATTCCGATCGACTCTTCATAATCACCGTTTAACGGGGTCATAGGAAAGTGGTACAGCACGGTCAGATGTCACGAATAGGAACAATGGACTGCAGTTTCGGTCTCGTTTGACCTCGTCAGCATTGTCGACCCATTCCTAACACAAGACTATGCCGTTAACTACTCGTCGCAATTTGTTGGAGCGAACGCAATAATGTGAATGTCGCTGCGCCCCCCCAACGGTCCGAAACAAAGGCTACCTCACCAACGCCCCGCGAAACGGTGGAACCAAAGAGTAGATAAAACAGGAAAACATTAAGTGGACACACTACGTATCAGACAGAAGCGGCCGTCGAAGGACCGACGCACCTCATTTCTATGTGGTTTACAACCAGGCATGATACGTGAGTGTCGCATGGCGGTATGTTATCGAACTAGTGTGACCACTTAACGTTTTCCTGTTTTATCTGCTCTTTGGTTTCAACGTTTCGCAAGGCGTTGTTGAGGTAGCCTCTGTTTCGGTTCGTTGGGGGGCGCAGTGACATTCACATTATTGCGTTCGCTCCTACGAATTGAAATCAGTAGGTAACGGCATAGCCTCGTGTTACGAATAGGTATACAATGCTGACGAGGTCAAACAAGACCGAAACTGCAGTCCATTGTTCCTATTCGAGATATCTGACCGTGGTGTACCACTTCCTTGTGGCCCCGGTTAACGGTGATTATGAAGAGTAGATCGGAAAACAAGCTCCTCCAAAGGAGGATATTTAACATTCTACGGAAGGTTGAATATTGTCCCTTGAAAAATAATTTTCTTCGATGTGTCTACACATTGCGATATCTCGCATATAGTAACTTTTTGTTTTGAGATGTTATTATACCACAAAACCTCGTACTAAAATTTTCCGAAATGTGTGCTCGAAAAGACCATACAAAAGCGGCTGAAGAGGTCACGAAAGACTGAAGAAATGAAAGGTGAATAAAAGTCTCGACTTACCAAGATTTTACTAACTACGTGAACGTCAACTCATTAGAGAAATACAAAACAGGTACTATCTTTCAACTACTCCATTCTCGACGTTTAGGCAGGAAGTGGGCTGAGTACACTGCCACGCTCCTCTATCAGCACGCATGATCGTTCAACCATCAAGCGTTTTCTACCGACAGTACGGACTTCTAAATGCCTTCCATTTATGTTTTACCATGGTGTATGGTCCCAACTCACGCTAAGCATGCATGACTCTACAATTACCCGATCTACGATTGATTAGAATTTTGGGAACGCTACAACTTCATGAATAATATACTCAGTAAATATAACATGTGCTGACGACATTGCAACGTATCAAATTTTCAATGTGTTTCACAGGATTGATTGGACAATCAAAAATAATAAAATGTATGGATTAATTGCACTAGAACATCCCTTTTACATGAAACAGAACATAATAATTAACTTTACTTTCCAAGTCTAACAAAATCAAAGCAAAATAGTAAATATTCTCTTGATTAACCCGACGCTATCACATAGAGCTATAGCAATTCATATCTCGTCATTTCATCCTCATTTACACAGGATTTCAGCATTCAGCATGTTTAGAATAGATAACTTAATATACCTTCATCTCCAGACAATTGAAATAAGGTATTGAATATAATTAATTATGATGCTGGATCTCAACAATCGCAGTTTTTTTCTGAAACAAACTTGCGAATGAGACAAAGCTTCGTCAATTATCGTTCCTAATCTCTGTTATACAGTGTCTTCCAACGAAAAATTTTCACCCTGTCTATCTCAATATGAATTGATTCAGAGGAAGAAGTTGGGACACATACATTTTTGATTGGAGGGAGACTCCTACCGTCAGCAGCACCTAAGACCTAAATTCATTATAGAAAAAGTAGGTCGAGTGACATACATTTGGAAAGTCCTTTGATTCTCTATTCGAAAATCATATTTCAACGAAAATTTGACAATGCAAGAAATCAAATTAATTGCTCGAATAAACTCCTCCTACCTTCATATAATAATACGAATAATTCTCAATTTATGGTTTTCTTCCAAGTTCTCATGTTGTGTAGCAATAACACTCCATTTAAGTTCACCCTTTGAGAAGAAAACTTATTCACTCAAATCAGGTGACCTGGCTGGTTAGATTTCTCACCTGGGGAATTTATATCCGAATATTGTCGCACACAACCATATGCACATTTTTCTGATAAAGGTCAATTCACCATAAGCCTTCTGTTACATTTTAAGCGAATCAGCATATGAAATTCTATCTACAATACAAAATTAGAGGGGTTGTCCTTTGTTCAATAGTTTTAATCATTGTATTAATCCCAAAACACACTTGTGAGAACTGACAAAATCGAGCACTATGAACAATCTGCACTATAGGTTACGTTTAAACTCCGCGTCAGTATAGAAAACAGGTGTGCCTACTTAGCGGCAACAAAAAGTTGATAATCCTTTGAGCAGATTCTGGAAATAATCAATGCCCGTTACTTTTTTGACAGAATGTAAAATAAATTGGTGTCCCACCTGTGTCTTCGAAGGTTCGAATTGAATATCCTTGTCATTTCGCTAGCACAACTATTCTTTCGATAATAAATTAAAACAATTTCGACCCGCTCATCCGTCAAGTGGATCATTCTCAAAGTATGTCTAACAAACGACAACTCTGATTTGCGAAAATAAAAGTTGAATGTGAAACAGATTCATCATTACCAGATGGTTGTTATAAAAACAATTGTGCGTTCACAAAACATTGATTTTCATCAATATCTCAAATTATTTTATTTACGTGCGAATTGAAAACTTGGAAGTGGTAAGGAATCATCACTTGACAATTTGAATTGTTCATTTGTATAGATGCCGGATGAGGTCATTTTGAATATTTAATTTGATTTTAATCAATGTCAAATTTTCGTTGGAAAACAAACTTTCTTTGTGTACTAGGTGTAACTGAAAGTAGAGTCACCCCTGTAACTTTCTTCCATTTGGAATATTTTGATGTTTGACATTTCGTTTCCGATTATGAGGGAAACGATACCAACTTTCAATTCAGATGGGACCTCCTTTATTTTTTCGCTTATATTAATTGTCCATCTCATCCTTCGACCTTTTGACATATTTTTGAAAGAAAATCAAAACACAATCTTGTTTTTCACAATTTTCATCTTTCGTTCTGGAAGGCCATGAACAGTGACCAATGGCTTTGCTGAACATCTTCCATCTCGAAATTACAAGATTAAATTTAAAAATTTAATTGCTCATTTTTTTCAAATTTTATTCTCAAAAATAAGGTGCGTGTGCATGTGCGTATGCGTGTGCGTGTGCGTGTGCGTGTGCGTGTGTGTGATTGTGTACATCATAGTTGGCATGGATTATTTTTTACCAAGTGTCAAGCTATATCTATACGAACTGTCATTCAAATGCCAGTGATAGAATGAAAAATTGCTATGACCTCAAAGCTTCTGAACGTGGATTTTCTGTAGGAGATCTCGTATGGATTTATAACCCACAGAGAAAAAACGTGACTTGTCTCCAAAACTACAGCGACATTGGGAAGGTGCTTATAAAGTCATGAAGAGGATCAACAACAGCGTGTATCGCAAAAGGAAGTTGCCAAGGAGAAAAACTTGAGTAGTCTATTTCAATCGGTTGGCCCCTTTTGCTGGAGAAAACAACAAAAACGAGGAGACAAGTTTCATCACAGAAAAGTCGAAAAAACATCAAGTGAATGAAGCTATGGACTACGATCGTTTTATGGCTAACTATAGCGGTACAGGAAAAGTTAGATTTGGAGCTACCAGAGAAATTCAACAATATCTATTCCAAGTAGGAATAAGCATGTTGTATCGCTCAAGATCTTCGAATGGATAAGGGCATCGCGAGAGTTTTCAAAGCTACATATGGAAGACCTTTTGAAATAAGGCAGCAACTGTCTACAGTAGGCATGACATTGAAAGTAGATGATGGAAGAAGAACGGTCTACTACTTGGTGACTAAAGAATATTCACACCAGAAACCCGTCTATGAAGATTTATGGTCAGCCTTAGTAGACTTGAAAGAGCACTTAGTCAAGCAAGGTGTGAAGAAACTCCCCATACCGAAACTTGGTGTGTTGGACCAGTTAGATTGGAGAATATGATCGAAGTTATCTCCCAAAACATCAAAGTGGTAGTTCTCGTGTGCTGTTTCAATTTTACACCTTCGAGACAAGGTCAAAAGATAGTTGAATGTTATTTCCATCAACAAGGGAGATGTGAAGCTGGAAATAAATGCCGATACCGTCATAATGATCAAAGACTCAGTCTGTTCTGGGACAGAACAGTTTTAAGAAAGGGGGCAGTGCGACGATATCCAATCATTCCTGAAGCCGACCCTGTCACCGCCCGGCGGATTGACGAGTACGCGGCACTTTCGGGAGACTTCGAGAAAGATTCAAAGGTTTCAGCGCGCCGTATTACGAAGAAATCAGTGTTGCTGTTTTTGGAAGGTTCTCGAACGAAGACATGGAACAGGGCCGAAGTTACGCAAATGTTCTAGAACAATTCTTAACTTCATATGAGAAGAGAGCGCGAAGCGCAGAGAATTAAGTTTCAATACAGAGCGCGAATAAGTGGACAAAGTGTTAGAGATAAATTAAGCAGTATCGATTGTGTTATATAAATTAGTCATTTAGTTTAGTGTTAAAATCGTTCAGTTTACGTGTAAATGAACTAGTTAGAAATTTGTAACGTTGAAGTGTTTGATTCGAACCCACAACTAATTTTAATAACTAAGAAACGTTACAATATTAAGTTCATTGTTACTCGGACCACAATTATAATAGAAAAACATTCATTCTTTCAGAAAAGTTCTAAAACTCAATGTAAATCTAAGTTATATCCAAATAGTATCATTCTTTATACATATTGGAAATTGGAAAAATTGGAAATCAACGTAAAATTCGGTTATGTAACAGTTACAAAAAGTTCAAACACTGTAAATTTGATAATAATCTGCAGCAATAAATATCCCATTCTCGAAATGGAACCAAGCTCGAATTAATTTCCTCGCTCATATTGTATCACATGTATAATATATGAAGTTTATATATACATTTATTCCGCATTTACATTCCTAAGCTTCCCCAAATGGAATTCAATGGATTTTTTCAACCATATCTAGTACGTGGAATATAAGGAAAATAGAATGCAGACGAATATTAGCATGTAAGTATTACCATGATTTCCCTAGGCTGACATTAATATAAAGTTTAGGGAAAAAGCCTAGAGTTCCACGAAAGAGAAAACTACCGAATATTTTGAAACTGAAAACTACATTCACGTTCTTGTTTAAAATGTTGATGGAGATATGTTTTTCATCGAGAACTCAGAGAAAGTATGAACATATTTGTTTTTTCATGAATTTGAAGCGAAAAACATTATTCCACACATTGGAAAGAAAATTAGAAATAGGAATACTTAATATAACGAGCTTCCATGCTATCGGAAAAAGTGCCACCAAAACAAAATATCCTGTTAACGTTATCCAAATTTTCAGTACGAAAGATGTGGTTTTTGTAACTAAACACCTCAAAAAAGTCTAGGGAACACTTCTGAATATCGATATATCGTATCCAGAACGATCAATATGGATGATTTTTCTTAAGAAATGAACACCTACATCAATTTCTCTCCAAATTATGTAGAGTGTCGCAACAGAATTCAGTTTTCTTTTTATAAAAAACTGAAAATGCAGCTGTTTTATAATCATTTTATGTATTCAGTGTTTGAAATCAGTTAGTTGGCACTTTGTTCCTTTTGTAAGCACAAATAAAAGATTCAAGTTTTGTGATTCGACCATGGAAAGACGACATTTGACTAGAGAAGAGACGTTACGAGCCGTTGGCATGCTCCAAGCTGGGAGCTCACAACGGGAAGTATCCAGGGTTCTGGGAAGTAGCCCAAGTGTCGTAAACCGTTTATGGTCGCTTTTAAATGAAACAAGTAGCGTAGAAGAACGCCATACAGGTCGTTTCAGGATTACTACAGTCGCCCTAGACCGATCTTTGGTTTTACAAGATAGAAGAGATCGTACTACCACAGCATCTCAATTAGCTCAAGAGCTATCACGAGTTCATAATGTACAAATTTCCGACCAAACTATGAGAAATCGACTGCACGAAGCTCAACTCCACTCCAGACGTCCTCTAAGAGTTCCACAACTGACCCATGGAAATCGCGTTGCTCGTTTAGCTTGGTGCCAAGAACACGTTAACTGGGATCAAGAGAGGTGGGCCACAGGTCTCTTCAGTGATGAATCTAGATTTAGTTATCATCCCGATTCGGGAAGAATTCGAAAATGGAAAGAACCTGGAAAGCAAAACCGTCTCCAGCATGCTCGGGAAGTTGTTAGACAGGGAGGCGGATCAGTGATGCTTTGGGGAGGTATACGCCTCCCGGAAGAACTTACCTCGTTTTCATACAGAACAGCCTCACGGGAAATTCTTACTCAAATAAGATAGTTTTACCTGTAGTGGTACCATATCTCCAAACAATGGGTCAAAATCCACTCTTTCAACAAGATAGTGCCCCTCCTCATCGTGCAAGAGAATGATACCGATCTTTTACTATGGTCATCCTGCTCTCCAGATCTGAATCCCATCGAGCGTGTGTGGGACACCCTAAAAAGAAATCCCTTGTGTCAAAACGTCTTCCATCATCAACAGGAGCTTCGATTAGCAGTTCAGGGGGCTTGGAATGACTGAGGCCAAAATTTAATAGAGAATTTAATATTGAGCATGCCGCAACGATGCCAAAGTGTCATTAAAAACAGAGGTGGACCTTCTGGGTACTGAAAAATATATTTGCTTCCATATCGTTCCGAAAATATTAGTTCAAACAAAAAAAAGGCAAGGGTACGGAAATGGAAAGAGATTTCGTACTCATTTACAGTGGTGTGCCAGAAAAAGAGAGTGCCTCCCTTAAATTCCACAAAAAGTATAAAAAGCATATTATATCATGGTACCAAATAAATAAGATAATTCTACTTGTAGAGATGGAACTGAAGAACTCTACAGATGTGGTTGTGGCAGTATACGGACCAAATGATGATGCGCCTACTTCCGAGAAAGATAAATTTCATGATGAGTTGACCAGGTTACTGTTGCATCAGTATCCGAAAGCAAGAAATATTCTTGATGGGAGACATTAATGAGAGAACAGGAAGCAGAGCAGATGATTCTGTAATAGAGCGCTATGGGTAGGTCACAGTAATCAACAACAGTGAATGAATTATAGAACTTTGTCAACAACACAAGCTGCAAATCACAAACGACAGGTTTCATCAAAAAGATAGTAAAGCAACACCCCCTTGGTGGAATGATGATCTAGAAAAAGCTGTAATGAATAAGAAGGAGGCTTATAGCAAATGGCTCTCTACGAAGACAGTGAAAGATAGAAATAACTATAAAAACGCTAGGCGTAAACATCAGAACATTTGAGTACTTGTTCTAGGAAAGAACAATTCAACAAATAAACACATGTGTCAGTAAAACGAGGGCCAATTAGGCTTGAGGAACGTTGCAAAGCATGAGAACACGGAACAAGAGAGGAAGTAAGCCACCAACCGATTGGAAAAAAGCTGTAATATCCTTGATTTCAGAAAAGGAGAGCAGGCTTGATTGCAATAACTACAGACGTATCAGCGTGATATGCACAGTGGCAAAACTTCACGGAAAGGTGCTGAAAACAAAAATAGAAAAGGAGATCTCGGAATCAGAAGAACAGAACAGATTACAAGCTGGCCGTATATTGATGGAATCTTCGTCTTAAGATATTTGATTCAGAAGAAACTTGGTCGAGGTAGAGCAGTGTATCTCATCTTTATTGACTTGCAGAAGGCCTATGACACTATTCTGCTAAGTGAATTATGGGATTGCATGTTGAAAGGCGGTGTCGGTCAAACTTATGTCAACGCAGTCAAAAAAGTTTCTTGTGGATGCACAAGCATGGTGAAGATGGGGCATGAGATTTCTCGAGAGTTTATAGTGACGAAGGGCTTAAGAGAAGGTTGCCCCCTGGCACCATGTCATGTCATCTGATGGGCATCCCGCTCAGCGACAGCACACTATACACACTCCTCTTTGCCGACGTTAAAGTGATAGTAGCAGGAGATCGAGATGATGCAGCCTATATGTTCCGCAAGTTGGAAGAGGAGTACAATAAATAGGGTCTGACTATTAATATAAAAAGACTGAATTCATATATATATATATATATATATATATATATATATATATATATATATATATATATATATATATATATATATATATATATATATATATATATATATATATATATATATATATATATATATATATATATATATATATATATATATATAGGATATCTACCGGGACAGTCCGTTAAAAACTTTTCAAGTTCCAATTACAATATCAAGCTAAAATTCTATACGACCATAACTAACATTTCCAATTGGATTGAAATATTTTCGAAGTGATACCATTCCCGGTTATACCGAAAGTGGGTCATCACTTTGTTATTTCAAATGGCAATCTACCTTTCTTATTATGCATCTAGAACCGACAATAGAGCAAGGCATAAAATATCAAAGTTGTTGGCTCTATTCAATCAAAACTTTTGATAGATTTAATTATTTCTGTTATAAACTCGATTTTTGAGGGACATTTAAAAAAGTTGTAGCTCGTAGATCTTTTGCACTACAGACACAATTTTTGCTTGGGTGAATAGAAGAAGAATCATGGAATTTTCTAAGCAAACTACATATGTCAAAAGTTTATTGCGTTGTTTTGTATGAGTTTTTCAATTTGGCCTTTTTCAAACAGCAATAACTCAATTTTTTCAAATTGCACGTGCCAATTTTTATATCGCCATCAGATGGAGCGTCTCACTTCAGATGGAATTGTATAAGCATGTACAATACCCATCTCTTATAATTCCGAAATTATTTGGGAATATATTGAATTTTGATGATTTTGCAAGAACTAACAGACAATGCTTTGAAATATTTGAATCAAGTAGCTGAACTGGCTACGCTCACCCGACAGGTGTCTAAAATTAATGTACTTGTCCCTACGTTAATTCGAATTTGATATTTCAACAAGAATTGTCGTTATTCCAGATTGAAAATATCCAAAAAATACAACACATTTGGAATAAAACCACTGGTTATTCAAACGAAAATATATTTAATCATTTTTCAATTCATTTTAGAATGTCAAAAATATTAGGTAGAAATTGCAGGCAATTCAATAACCAATTTCCAAATTTACCGTCTATGAGTAAAATAAAATTTCGAAGCATTAGAAACAATTTTCTACAATTCGGATGAATAAAAATTGTAGGAACTAAGCGAAAACCAATTATCGAAGATAATTACATTAATACGTATAAACGATAGCAAACATCATGGGAGAACACTAATTTACGATCTGAATAAATGTTCAATATGGGCCCCATTTTGCTCGATACACTTGACAGCTCGTATACGAACATGATGAGTCAAGTTGACCTCCTAGTTTCCTCTGGATCAATATTACAAAAAGCATTATGAATGTGCTCTAGTAACTCTTCTTTACTTCTCACAGGAATAAGATTTACTTCATTCTTAATTTTGCTCCATAAATAAAAATCAAGGGGCGTCAGGTCCGGAGAACGCGGAGGCCATAAATTTGGTCCGTGATTACCCCACCATCTATCCTCGAACATTTCTGTTAGCTGACGATCTACAGCTCGTATTTTATGTGCTGGTGCACTATCCATTTGATAATAGCAGTTTAACAGAATTTTAAGGGGTAACCCATCCAAAATATTTGCTAATGTTCCTCTCAAAATTTCCAGGTATCTTTGGCAATTAACATTTTCCTCATAAATGTGATGAGCCAACAAATCATTCATTAAACTTGCAGAAACGATCACGCTGAATTTATTTTGGAAATCAATAACCTCAATGAAATGTGGATTTTCTGTGGCCCAAAAATGTCGATTTCTCCGGTTGGTTATTCCACTTTCATATGTTGGCTTCATTAGACCATATATTTTTTTGCAGAATTGTCTCATCTTCTTGAAGCCGAATTAATATTTTTTCACAGAAATTAAGCCCCTTGGGAAGGTCAGTTGGTTTCAATTTTTGTAGTCTCATAAAAGAATACGGGAGCATGTTATGTTTCTTTAGGATCCTTTGAACAGAAGTATAACTCAATCCAATATCCATTGATGCTGATTTGATGGACGCATGTGGATTGGCACGAAAATACGCTAGCGTGTTAATTTGATTGTCGTCGTCCTCCAGAATTGGTTTTCTTCTAGGTTCTATGTATTTTGTTCCTCCAAATTGCAGAAAATTGCTTCAAATCCTTAGAAATTTAGTTTTACTCATAGGCGCCAAATTTGGAAATTGGGTATTGAATTGCCTGCCTATCCACTACTTTTTGACATTCGCCATGAATTAAAAAGAGATTAAACATATCTCCGTTTGAATAATCAGCTATTTCTGGTGTTTTCAAGAATTTTCACTTCAAATTACCAACAATTCTTGTTGAAATATTAAATTCGAATGAACTAAGTGACAAGTACATTAATTTTAGGCACCTGTCAGGTGAGCGTAGCCAGTTCAGTTACTTGATTCAAATATTTCAGAGCATTCTCTGTTAGTTCTTGCAAAATCATTAAAATTCAATATATTCCCAAATTATTTCGGAACTATAAGAGATGGGTACAGTACATGCTGAAACAATTCCATCTAAAATTTGACGCTGAATCTGATGGCGACATGAAAATGGGCTCGTGCCATTTGAAAAAATAGAGTTATTGATGTTTGAAAAAGTCCAAATTGAAAAAATCATACAAAATAACGCTAAAATCATTTGACATGTGTAGACTGCTTGAAAAACTCCTTGATCCTTCTTCTATCCACCGAAGCAAAAATTGTGTTTGTAGTACAAAAGATCTACGAGCTTCCATTTTCTTTGAATGTTCCTCAAAAATTGAGTTTATACAATAATTAATTAAATCTGTCAAAAGTTTTGACAGATAAGTGCCAACAACTTGGCCATTTTATGCCTTGCTCAAATGTAGGTTCTAGATGTATAAAAAAAGGTAGATTGCCATTTGAAATAAGAAAGTGATAATCCACTTCCGGTATAACCGGAAATGGTATCACTTCGAAAATATTTCACTTCAATTGGAAATCGCTAGTTACGGCCGCTTATATAATTTCAGCTTGATATTGTAATTGGAACTCAAAAAGTTTTCAACGGACGGTCCCGGTGGATATCCCTGTATATCTATGGCTATATGGAGAAAGGAATGACCAATTCCCATAGACGGCATCATAAACATATACTAGAGATCATTCAATATCGATAATTTCTAGCTCATTGTAAGTATAGAGGCTCATTCAGCAGAATTCAATGCATTTAGAGGTTTCAAGGTATACAGGGTGTTTTCAAAGCATGTGACAAATCGTACATTGAAAGTTAAAAAAGTCCGTTATTTTAAAGTAGACTATCTATTTCTGCAGGCACCATTCAACTCTTAATACTAAAGGGCTTCGATCGTTTTAGGTTTCCTTATACCTTGAATGTATCGTTTCCGAGTTATTTGCCAATTCATCTCAAAAATTACGATTTTTTGCTAGGGGACACTGAAATTCACAAATAATATGACCGAAAATCTTTCAAATAATGCATTTCGATCTTGCAATACAAGGCCCATCGCAAAATTTTCATCAACGTAATTATGGTCAGAATTCCAAGGAAAAAGTGCGAAATTAGATACTATTGAAGTGGATTGAATCTGACTTCTCCTGTTTTCTTCTTTTCTTGGAGGTATTCTCGATTTCATGAGGTACATGTCAGGAATGTTATCTGCGAATCACCGGAAATACCTTTCAGAATAAATATTTGGATATATATATATATATATATATATATATATATATATATATATATATATATATATATATATATATATATATATATATATATATATATATATATATATATATATATATATATCACGAGAAGAAAAGGAAGGTGGTTCTGTTGGACGTCACGATCCTTCTGATGATAACATGGGCAGTTCAATAGTTTTCTTCATAGATCTTGCTATGTCTTTTGTGTAACCAAAGAGCTCATATATTGTAGTAGCAGCATATAATGCTCTTTCTGTTGGTGGCTATGATTTTCACTTGAATCAGTTATAACACGGCTTCCAGATTATTGTTGAAAACCAACTTTTCGAAGAAATGCTAGACACTTATCTTTAACGCGCCTCTATAATCTTACTAAAAAATAAATTAGGATTAAAACTTTTATATTCGAAACACTTATGAACTATGAGAATTTCCCCTTTGAGCTAAGCAATTCACTCAAAAATTAGGAGCACTTTGCCAGCAAACATAGTTTTTTGCATGACAATAACAATAACTTTCGAAATTTGATTCATTTTGTTTAACATATTTATTATAATTATGATTTACACATAAACAGTGAAATAATCAGAAAATAATGATTAGGGTTGAGGGAGATAACCCCTTATCTTTTACACTGGGCAGAGATGGGTATGCTCCAAGAGTCATCTAAAAGGATAAGAGGCCAGAATGGGTAACACCTTATCAAACAATCCTCTAAAAAATACAATCATTGCATCCATGAGATTTTATCCGCAATTGGTTAAGATACATTTCATTTTCTTCTTTCCAGTTCTTCTGTCTCTGTTGGATTCATTTCTACATTGAAATGTATGTTCAACATCATTAGCATCCATATCACAAAATCCTAATACTCACTATAAGAGTTTGATTATAAGGTGTAATGATAGTGGAAATAAAAGTGTTTCCACTTTGTAAAATCTTTTTCAATGAATATAAAACAAGTTCCGTTATTTCCATAAAGACCAAAAATTTTGCTGGTAATCTGTCATCTTTCTTCAGCTATACTAGAAAGAGAGAAAATTTTCATTGAGAGTGGACGAATGTTATGTATCTATAAAAGGTCAAATTTATAACGTCTCGTATCAATTTTAATCAAATGACCTTTTCCAGATACAGCAAGCATGCAAAATTGAAAATATTGGATATAAAGTCCTACAAAAGGATCTTTCGAGGCATCAGTTAACTTGAAAGCCATTCTAAATATGAGATAAATATTGATTTCTCGAACATCAAGGTAACAAAAAGGCATTCCAGCTTTCATTACTCTTTCATGAACCCAAGGTTGACTATTTATATAATTTTGATGGATACATTATATTCCTTACATGAGGTTTTCTCTAACGTAATATTTGCATATAAAAGCATTGTATACATAATGAATAATGTGAGAGTAAAACCAGACAACTGTTAATTTTAGATTATTATGAGCCAGAACGAGACAATACAATTATACTAGAGAAAAAGTAAGTGTGGGCGAATTTCGATGTTATTATTCTATAGTATTTCACGGATCTAAAATAATAGAATGAGAAGAATAAACATCCTCTACCACAAACACTGATATAGTTAAGAGATTGTCCATTGATTCAGACTTGTACTACGTTAAATAATTGATCGATGAAGCCTGAACTACGTGATAGTTGATATTCATAATAAATAATAAAATAAAACAAGTTACTATGTTTTAACTACCACTAATTTAGTGATGTAAAGAATGACAAAATTTAACATTGGTTGGACCGGTTAGATCAACAACAAGCTAATGAAAACTGAATACCCATGTACAATACAGGAATTACCATCAATAAAATGCTAGTAGAGGTCACAGTAACTTGAATAATGGTGATTGGTAGGTAATTAAGTCTACCTGGTCGTTGAGGAGCATAATCCTTTCTACCCTAGATGCCTTGAAAATTTTCATCGATTCAAAGAAATTGGGTTTATAAGATTTATCACAGGAATGAAGAATTTTTAGCTGTTGAAGTTCTGGAAAAGGATGACATTCATTCAGACAATGTGCAGCTAAAGCTGAATCATATTGCTAATGTAGGAATGAACTGGAATTTCCTTTGTATCTAGCCTTGAAAGAGCGTCCTCTTTGACCTATATAAAAGGAATTGCATTCGGAACATGTTAATTAGTATACTCCTGATTTTTCGAATTTATCGGTTTTATCTTTTGTATTGAAAAGCAGGCCTGACAATTTGCTAGCTGGTTTGAATGCAATATGAACTTTTTTACTATCAGACAAATCTCTAGCAACCTGTTCTGACGTCTACCCAAAATATGTTAGAGACATAAATTTTTCGGGCTTTTCTCTCTTGGATTGGAATATATTATGAAAAATGTATTGCTGCGTATTTTTTGATCGATACAACCCTCTATTGCTTCTATATCGAAGCCGTTGTTCTCTCCTATTAACATAATGGTGTTAAATTCTGATTTTCGGTCCATGTCCGATTAAGGAAAAAAAATCGCTCTGTGAATCATTGATTTGAAGGCAGCTATTTTTGAAGAATACGGGTGAAATGAATCTATGGGTATGACATTATCCATGTACGATGGATTACTGAAGACATTAATTGATAAACGGTTATTATTCCCCCAGGTAATTGTTAGATCTGAAAAATTGATTTTACTATCGACTTCTGTTTCTACTTTGAACTTTATTTTAGGATGAATGTTATTAACGAAATTCAGGAAGATTTCTAGTTGTCTATTCGTTCCAATGAAACAGGCTAAAATGTCATCAACCTATCTGTACCAACATAGAATAGAGGCAAGAAAACTCAACGTGATGAGTTAGTTTCTCTGTTTGAATTATGCTTGACACAAAATTGTTTTCAGTTCCATAATAAGATATATTCACAAAATAATGGTTTAGCTATGGGTTCACCCCTCAGTCACCTTCTATCTGAAATTTTCATGCCTAATTTGGAAAACACTAAAATTATGACGTCACCTTTGACGAAAAGGCATTACCTATTTTTTTACCGATTTGTTGATGAATTTTTAGCCTGTTTCATCAGAACGAACAGACAACTAGAAATCTTCCTGAATTTCTTTAATATCATTCATCCTAAAATTGAGTTCAAAGTTGAAACAGAAGTTTCTACATTGATAGTAAAATCAATTTCTTAGATCTACCAGTTACCCAGGGGAATAATAACCGTTTATCAATTAATATCAGAAAACCATCGTAGACGCATAATGTCTTACCCATAGATTCATTTTACCCGTATTCTCAAAAAATAGCAGCCTTAATATCAATGATTCACAAAGCGATTTCTTTGCCTTTATCGGACATGGACCAAAAATCAGAATTTAACACCATTATGTTAATAGCAGAGAACAACGGTTTCGAAATAAAAGCAAAAGAGAGTTTAATTAATCAAAAAATACGCAACAATACATTCAACATGACATATCCCCAACCCAAGAGAGAAAAGTCCAAAAAATTGATGTCTCTAACATATTTTGGGAAGATGTCAGAAAAAGTTGATAGAGTTTTGTCTGAAAGTAAAAAAGTTCATGTTGCATTCGAACCAGTTAGCAAATTGTCAGGCCTGCTTTTCAACACAAAAGATGAAACCGATAAATTCGAAAAATCAGGAGTATACCAATTAACAAGTTCTGAGTGCAATTCCTTTTATATAGGTCAAACAGGACGCCCTTTCGAGGCTAGATACTAAGAACATTTCCGGTCATTCCTACATCAGAAATATGATTCAGCTTTAGCTGTACATTGTCTAAATGAATGTCATCATTTTCCAGAACTTCAACAGCTATAAATTCTTCATTCCTGTGATAAAACTCATAAACTCAATTTCTTTGAATCGATGAAAATTTTCAAGGCATCTAGGGTAGAAAGGGTTAAGCTCCTCAACGACCAGGTAGACTTAATTACCAACCAATCACCCTTAGTCAAGTTACTGTGACCTCTACTAGCATTTTATTGATGGTAATTTCTGTATTGTACACGAGTATTCAGTTTTTCATTAGCTTGTTGTTGAAAATGGACGTATGTCCGAATCCCAGTCCAACAAATGTAAAAATGTTGTCATTTTTTACATCACTAAACTAGTGATAGTTAAACATAGTGACTTGTTTTATTTTATTATTCATTCATACTTTCCCTACAATATTCTGAGGATGCTCCACATTTCTTCTGTTTACCATAGAGGTTATGCTTCTCTTGGAAAAGTACTTTCGTTAATTCTTCTTATGTTGTCTGATAATTTCATTCCTTTCATTTCTCACTTACATAAGAGATGTCTTTTAAATTTTGCATATAGCCCATGAGTGAAACAATTGAGAGACTTTGAAGACTTTATTGTTTTTCGAAGTATTCTCCGCGAAGATCAACATACTTCTGCTGCCGTTCGTACCAATTCCAATCGTTTGCTTCTACATTCAAAAATGTATCATCAGCTTCTTTTGAAAACTGAAATCTTTGGCAACGCGGTCCATTTTAAATTTTGGGGAAGTAAAAAAACCGTTGAGACTTTGGTCTGCACTGTACGCTGGATGATGTAGCAATTCGATGTTTTCTTGTAAAATATTAAATTGTTTGCCAGGCTGTTTGCTAACTTGCATCGAATAGGTACAATGAGTCGAAATAAATGCATTTATTTTTCAAGTTGGACTATAATTCTAAAGTATATATATATATATATATATATATATATATATATATATATATATATATATATATATATATATATATATATATATATATATATATATATATATATATATATATATATATATATATATATATATATATATATATATATATATATATATATATATATATATATATATATATATATATATATATATATATATATATATATATATATATATATATATATATATATATATATATATATATATATATATATATATATATACAGGGTATTACATGGTAGTATGTCACAACTTGAGGGGTAAATCTACGTGCAATTTCAAGAAAAAAGTTCATATAAATATAGGTCCGCAAAAGATTCGTGACGGAGCTACAGGGTATAGAAATTTACGGAAAGAATTGTTTTTTCTTCGAAAGTCCTGCAATTCTTGAGAAATGTATCCAAACCTTGAAATGCTAGCAATTTTTCATAGCCTCCATCTTCGCACGTCCTAAATTTCAAATAGAAAATCTACTAGGTTTTCTATTTGCCCTTTCAAACTTATTTGCAGTACGCCACTGATCAGCGTACAATCAATTTTCGACATCTTCGTTCAATTTAGAAACTTTTTTGATGATTTTTATTTTTTCGTATTTCCAACCGTTCTCGAGCAACGATTATATTCACTCGCTGAATTGAAAGCACTTCTAATTAAAAAAAAGACTAGTAGGATTTGAATTTTTTCATTTGTTTATTTATTTTGACCGTTGCTAAAGTTGAACTAGTGTCTGCCTGAATTGTGTATTGAATCAACGATTAGTTTCAAGTTTTTGAAGTTATCGCTATTAAAAAAATTGCTAATTTTACTAACGCCGAATTGGCTGATATCCATTAGATGTACGGTCTAGCTGACGGAAACACAACAGAAGCTAGGCGACTATATTAGGTGCGCTTTCCAAATCGAGTAACACCAGACAGGCGAACATTTTCAAATATCCATAGAAGGTTGAGAGAAACTGGTACTTTTAATGCAAAAAATCATTTAAAAGGTGCAACTCAAACTATGAGATCTCCAGATATTGAGGAAGCAGTTCTGAATTGTATGGATCTGAATCCTCATGTGAGTACAAGAAAAATTAAAAATCAGTTGAATATTCCACATGTTCTAGTTTGGAGGATTCTCCACAACTTTTTATTGTACCCGTTTCATATTCAACGCGTCCAAACTCTACTTCCACGAGATTTTCCTTCGAGACTGAATTTCTGCCGATGGTTCTCAGATAAAATCAGAGAAAATGCTCATTTTGACAGTGAAATAATGTTCGCAGCCAAGCTAACTTTTCGAGAACTGCTATCACAAATTTTTCCAATAATCATTATTGGGCTGAGGAAATCCCACATTTGATTGAAGAATCTCATCATGAAGAACGATTTTCATTAAATGTCTGGGAAATTATCTGATTGGGCCATTTTTTTGCCTAAAAGACTAAACGATCCCGCTTATCGGCAATTTCTTGAGGAGGACTAACCTTTATTGGATGTGCCACTAAAGGTGAGAAACATAATGTCGTTCATGCATGGCCGTCTTGGTCCCCAGACTTGAATATTCTTGAGTTTTTTTCTGGGGATATCTCAAAAATTTAGTTTATACTACTCGAGTGAACACTGTAGAAAAATCTAGAAATCGAATAATAACCTCTTGTGACAGAATAAGAAATACTCCAGGAATATTTTAAATAGTGCGTGATAATATGCGAAGAAGGACAGTGGCCTATATTCTTGCAGGTGGAGGACCTCCTTTTTTTTTTTAATTTGATATTGAAAGAATAGGTATAGTCCCAGAAGACGAGATATCATAATGAAAGCAAATTTTGGGCATACCTATCGAGTATTTCTATTATTTTTTTCATTTAGAGAATAACATGCAATTCAATTCAATAATCTTGCATTCGAAAATGGTTGGAGATACGAAATGATTACATGTGTCAAAAAAATTTCTAAATTGAACGAAAATGATGATAATTGATTTTACGCTGATCAGTGGCTTAGTGCAAAAATGTTTGAAGAGACAAGATGAGATATGGCCTCGGAAAAGGGAATACCTTGTGAATTTCAGTTGAAATCTAGGACGTGTAATGATGGAGGCTGTAAAAATTAGCTTGCATTCCAAATTTGGGATAAATATATCGAAAACTATAGTAGTTTTGAAGACAAAACTAATTTTTCATATATATATATATATATATATATATATATATATATATATATATATATATATATATATATATATATATATATATATATATATATATATATATATATATATATATTTTTTTTTTATATATATATATATATATATATATATATATATATATATATATATATATATATATATATTATTTAGAAATATTCATTTCGATTCATTGATCAGTGTTTTCATTACATCCAAATAGTCCTATATCCAAAGTAGTTTGCTTAGACCGCATCGATCGTTGTTTCATCGAAATGTTTAAATGTTGGCAAGAAATTTGATGGGGCGGAGACTCATAATGTGGAGTGAATCAAGTAAAACTTTTTACTTCACCAGTTTGCATAACTTTCGCAACATTCTATTAAATGAATATTCTTCAGCTTTAAGCCACTCTTATATGTACTTTTCATCCTTCGAAATGTATCATCATGAGTTTATTTAAGAGAAAATTTGATGCTCTATGAATTGTTTTTCTCCCCTTCCGGTGTTTCGTTTTAGCACTGATTCAATGATTAGAATTATAAAATTGAAATAGAGATGTTAAGTAGCTAATTTTTCGGTTATTATTCCCATCAAATATTATGGTGTGAACCTCGCCTAGCAACTATTCAAGAATCCCTCACCAATTTGGAAATACTGTTCAATATGTAAAATAAAATATATTCAGTTATTTTTTTCTGAAATATCTTTTTTTTACAGATACTACGCTATCGTTCAACCATTAGATTATCCGCTTATTATGACCAATACAAGACTGGCTATGATGCTAATGGTAGTATGGTGCAGTCCGGCAGTTCTCTCGTTTCTTCCTATATTTATGGGTTGGTATACGACTAATGAACATTTGGAATACAGAAGAAACAATCCCATGCACTGTTCTTTTACAGTGAATAGAACATATTCTGTTGTTTCATCAAGCATAAGCTTTTGGGTACCTGGATTGGTTATGATTCTCATGTATTACAGAATTTATCGGGAAGCTGATAGGCAGGAGAGGATGTTGTACAGGTGAGTGACCAGTATTGTTATCTTTAGTATAAAATAGTTCATTTGTCACTTCTCTAAGAAGTTTTCATCTTTTTTCATAACTATTATACGAAATGGCGAAATAGAACACGCAGACCGCGTGAAGGATGTGTAATATAAGATCTTGTTGATTGCGAACCACGAAATGCTAAATGTGAAACATTCTTTTGTAAGGAAGCTATGCTGTCTGCAAGAATATACATATATAGTATCAGATGATTATAAAGCACGCGGCCCTTGTATGTCTTCTGATCTTGGTGCTTCTCAAACCACATTCTGTTCATAGATTGAATTGACGAAAAAACAAAATCTCGAAAATTTCCAATAAATGAAAACCTAACCTATTTTTTCAATGAGGCAATATATTAACTGAAGCTGTGCCGTCCTAAGTAAGCATTTTGCATTCAATTTATTACAAGAAATAGTAGAATATATACAGTGTGTTCCAACGAAGATTTGCCACACTTTCTATCTCAATATGGAATTATTTTGGCCGAAGGACCTGAGACACGTTAATTTTTGATTCGAGTTGTTTCCAAGCATGTACAAAACCTAAGTCAAAATTCATTGGGGACGTGGGTCGAATGACATATCGTTGAAAATATCTCAGAGTAGGGACTCTAAGTAGCATCTGAGTCGAAATTGAGCTTTGTGAAGGTCTTTTAGTGCTCCATTCGAAAAAGTGTCGTTTTGAACATTTAATATCATATAGACAATTTAACCACAAGAAATGTTTGTTTTTCAACGAAAATTCACCATTTTGTAGAACTTCTGATGTCAAATGTCTGCATTCCTCTCAGCAGCTTTCGAAGTTATCAGGTTGTGTAACATAAACTCCCGATTTGAGATGACCATATAAGAAGAAATCCTAGTGACTCAAATCAGGTAACCTGGCTTGCCACTCAACTTTTCATTTTCTGCAAATCCACTGACCTGGAAATCTGTATATCACACACGAACATCGCATGTGCATAAGCAACATATTGGTGAAAACTCATTCTTTGAAGGAGTTTCATCATTTGCCAAACATTATGTGAGCCTGGGATTTATCATTTTTTCCATCAATTGCAAATATGTATCTCCATTGATATAACCTTTGATGGCGAAAGCTCCTACAATATGGCGGCCATGAGTTCTAGCCAAAATATTCAATTTCTGAGTAGTTTGTGTGTATAGCTGTGTGAACCAAAGGGAATCCCAGTATCGACTACTATGCCTATTCATTTCTGCATTGACAGTATATCTACTCTCTTCAGGAGAATAGGTTTCATAGATAATCTGAGGATTACTGTTCACATTTGAAAGCAGCTTCTTCATTAATTTCATGAATTAGTTTTACTTTATATCGGTGAAATAGGTGATGTTTCGTGATCCTGTAGACTGTTGAAGCTAATACACCAGACCTACATGATGATTTGCTGATGAAAGTAGTGTTTTTCATTCGAAGATGACCCAAAACTGACACTTCAGTTTATTTGTTCTGTGTAGATTAATGTTGAACTTCATGTTTTTTGTTAGCTATCGAACCCTCAGTTGAAAACTTATTCATCAAGTATGAAACATTCTTCGTTTGGTCCATCTCTTCTCTGTGGAGGTTAGCGATAACCAAGGCATAAAATTCTCGATCTGCTGCAGTCCATCCCTGTCCCTATATAAAGCATACCCACCTTATATGTTGATTGTTCACATTGAAATCCTTGTCGTTTCTCTTGGACAACTATTATTTCGAAAATAAATTGAAATGATTACGACCCGCTCATCAGTTGAGTAATCGAATTTCAACGTTTGTCTGACAACCGTGTCCGAAAGTATTGCGAAAATGAAAGACAAATGTGGAACAGATTTAGATGGTTGTGGTAAAACAATGGTACGTCCCCTGCAAAGCATTGATGTTCATCAATATCTCAAATTTCTTTTGCAATTAAAAACTCAAGTGCTGAGGATAAGAATCGTCATTTTATTATCGAATGGATGTCCGATGAAGTCATTTTGAGAACCCACTTTGACACTAAAAAAACACTGTACACCACTATACCAAAACCTTATTTTGAATACTCGACGCGCGTTTCGCCAACTGTGTTGGTATCATCAGGAGATGATAGAACACTATGTACGCGCGTCGATTATTCGAAATAAAGTGTTGGTGTATTGGTGTACAGTGTTTTTTAGTGTTACTCAACGCCTAAGGTTTCAGTCCCCAACTAAACTCAATTTGATGCTAACCTTTGTTAAATTTTCACTGAAAAACAACTTTTTGTTGTGTTTGAACTGTTTGTATGATATCAAACGTAAATAAAGACTTTCGCAATAATGAGTTTCAGGAATTCTTTTCAAGGAACAATATTCAATCTTCCAGGCCAACTAGCAGTGGTACAACTCAGTCGGATTCCATAAATATGAACAATATACTACAGTTTCGGTCTCATTTTCCTCGTCGGTATTGCATATCTAGTCACAACATCAGGCCAGACTGCCACCTACTCATCTCAATGCGTTGAACCGCAACGTAATGTTATTGTTATTGTGTCCTCCAACAAACTGAATGAGGAGCACTAACGCCACCATGAGAAACCAAGAACCTTTGTTTTCGTAGGATCGTCTTTTAGTTCCCTTTTAGCTCATTAATTCATTGAAAACATAAAAAGAACAGTATAGTGTTCTGGTACCGATATTTAGATGATATTTTGGTAGGTTTCCACGGCTTAAAAGGGCAAATTGTTGAATTACTGCAATTTCTGAATGAAGTTCATACCAACATTAAGTTAACACCAGAAATTCATAAGTCAGTAATATTTCTCGACCTGACAATAACAAAATCGACTGATAATCTCATTTATAACATCTACCGAAAAGAAACCTTCACAGACTGAACTATTTCCGTGGCATCATTCAATCATTTAAATCACATTTGAATTTGGGAAGCTTTTACTTAGTAAAATTCCATTATCAATAATAAAAAAAACAAGTACTCTGTTTTAAGGAATTTTACTTAATGATTGCGATTCGAAATGCGTTTCACTACACCGTAGCTTCTTCAGACGAATGAATGTACAGAAAATATAAATCAGAATATAACTATGAATGTTCTTGAGTAATTAAAAGCTTATTGGGTTGCTTCTTCTTAAGGGGTTATTTATGACAGGTATATCCAATAAAATTATGGAATAGATTGCTCCCCGAAGAGATTCAATAGAGGTGAAAGGCTTAAATCGACTTGTTCATTGATGAGTCTACCTGAGTGTTTGTATTTATTGATTTATAAAGTTTTCCAAAGATCTACCTTCCAATATTTATTATCTGTATGCAAAATTTCAAACTGTGGGTCGAAAGAGTGATTATTTTCTAACAGATGATTTGCGTAATTTGAATCTGATTTTTATTTGAAAAATTGCGTTTATGTTCCGATATTCTAATATTAAAATTTCTGTGTTCTACCAATGTAGAAATTATCACAGTCATTGCAATTCAATCTATAAACACCTGATTTATTGTTTTTACCTGGTTTAGTTTTATTATTTCTTATATATTTGCCTAAATTATTATTAGTTTGGAAAGCTATGTTGAAATTGTTGCTACTTAAGAATGATTTCAGTTTCTCACTTGTAATGCCAACGTAGGTTAAGGTGTTGAATTTTTGTTTCAATTTATATAATATAAATTTTGTTTACAGATAATAAATATTGGAAGGTAAATCTTTGGGAAACTTTAGAAATCAATAAGTACAAATATTCAGGTAGACTCATCAATGAACAAGTCGATTTAAGCCCTTCACCTCTATTGAATCTTTTCGGGGAGCAATCTATTCCTTAATTTTATTGGATATACCTGTCATATATAACCACTCAAGAAGAAGCAACTCAATAAGCTTTTAATTACTCAAGAACATTTATAGTTATATTCTCATTTACATTTTCTGTACATTCATTCGTCTGAAGAAGCTACGGTGTAGTGAAACGCGTTACGAATCGCAATTATTAAGTGAAATTCCTTAAAACACAGTACTTGTTCTTTATTATATTTAAATCACAAATTATCAGCTTATAATTCAATCATCATTGGGCCTTTTCCATTCCACAATCACCGACGAAGTTCAAAATCGAAACAATTATATCAGAAAAATTGAAATGAATAACAAAATTCCTCTGAATGTTTTTAGACAAAAACACCAAATAATACAATTATTATATTCCATAAATGAAACTCACTTGAAAAATTAAGCTAGTTTCAACTATGCGGATCCTCTGTCCAATAACTTGAGCAACTATCTTTCCAAATTCATAATAACCAATTCTTTTTCAAGTGGTGTGATCTTGAGCAAATTATCATTCAATGCTAAACAAAAAACATACAAATTCAAAACATTAAGAGGTTACAAAATTGCTTGCAGTGAGTGTACGGTAGCTTATGTTGGAAAGACTTGTAGGAATTTCGAAACCAGATGTAAAGAACGCTTATCCTCTGATAATAATTATCCAATAAGTGAATATGTAAAAACCACAAAATATTCAATAACATTAGATTATATCAAAATTCTTCATAGTTGCGATAAACGAAAGAAAATCAATCTGTTGGAATGTTAGGTTAGATCTTAATAGCCAGCTAGACATCAATATCTTTCCACAAGTTAATTTGTAAATAGTATCTATATAACTGAGTTAGTTTCCTGTACTTTTAACTTGATCACTTGAAAATGACCGAACGGTCGAAACCGGTTGTGTTTGTAAGAATGAAATTGTGGAAAGTATAAAAGGAAAGTGTATCTTAATGTTGTCTCGTGAAAGCCCTTTCTACAAACTAAATCAGCGTCAAACAGATTTTTTTGCTTTATCTTGTTCACAGTCATGAAAATGGAATCCAATAACTTCAAGTCAAATGTTCTTATTGTTTTCTAGCTACTTCAATGCAATAATAAAATTTTAGTTGAAAAGCGTTTCCAATATGGTGCAGTATATTTCTCATTAATCAACGAAAATTATCTAGAATTCGCTGAGGTTGATATTCCATATTGTATGGCGGAGCCACAAAACAAATTGCGTATTTGGCATGACTTGGACATAAAAAAACTGTCTCTGAGGTTGATACATCATTCACAATTACTATGATCGCTCTATCTCTCTCCGTTAGTGAATTTCGATACCAATTCCATTAGGTGATAATGGTGAAGTACGTTTGAGATGGTTTCGGTTAAAAATTCTTGCAGTAAAATTTCAATTTAATGAAGGCATAGCTCCTCAACGTATTATACACTACCAGGATGGTCTGAAAAGATTCCAACCTCTACAAGGAGATAGCAGCACTCGTACATAAAAACCTATGAATTTTCATTGCTCATCTATTGACAGTTACTCACCTAAGTCTTAGTCATATTGAACGCGCAGTTATTATGACGCAGTCGGTTGAGTAAGTTGATGTGAGTGTATTTGTAGAAATGGGCTAAATTGAGTATCGAGATGTCATTAAATATTTAGTTTTGAAAGTCAATGATCATCACCATAATCATCGGACAGCTTAATCACGTCTACTGCTGGATAAAGGCATCTCGTATACAAAACCAAGTCTCTTTATTCTTCGCCGTCTATTTCCAATTCAACTTGATGCGTTTTACATTGTCAGACCATCTGGTAGAGGGGTGTCCTCTGCTTCGATATGCCTCTCGTCTGTGTCTCCATTCCATAAATTTTCTAGCCCATCTATCGTCTGTTCTTCTTGAAATGTGTCCGATCAACTTCCACTTCAACACAGGTATTCTACCCGCAGCATCCAAACTCCCGTTTATCTCCTTATTTCCGGCTTTGGCATTCTATCCTGAGAGAAATTCTCATCACACACCTCCCCATGGCTCTCTGGGCGACTTTCATTCTAGTGATATTCTTTTTAGTGAGCGTCATAGTCTCTGCTCCGTATATAATTACAGTACAGTTTAATCTGAAAACAACTTTTAAATTACCAAGGCCGCCTGAGACTGCCCCACTCGTCTATAGATTTGTCTAATCTGGTTGTCCCGGCTTATGGTAATCTCGTAGTCCAAGTATTTGTATGAGGTTATTTGATGAATCATATATGGGGTGAAGGCTAAATCTTGGGAAATCCACTCAGCCCCCTATTAGCAGAAGTTTTGATGGATGTATTAGATGCTATAATATATAACAGCGCTTTGAACAAATGGTTTTATAGATTTCGGTATTTAGTTGATATCATTGGGTACTTTCATTTGCATTTATCACAAGAAATTAAGTCAAACAGAAGTTTTTATATATTTTCATTAAATCTATGCATATTTTAGGAGGATTCTTCCTAATAAATGAGAAAAATTGCACTTCAACTGAAACAGTTCAATATTTTCTAGGTTGTTGTCTTTATCAATAAATTTTTCAAAGTACAATACACAAAACCTTCTTTTCTTTAATGTCTAACTACATTGGAAAGATTTCTCTTCGAAACGAAATATCATTTCTATAATCGTATTGTAATTAGAAATAATAATATTACATATGTTCTCAGCAAAATACTTGAACTGTCATTGAAACTGTGTATGATTCTGATTTCTCATACATGAATATGTGAATTCCTCGTCCATGAATGTTATTTATATGCATCCCATTTGTATATATTGTTCGGATAATTGAATCCGCATTAAGCTATCTAATCAATATTTGTACTTCAACGTGATAGTTTCACGGTGGGAAATTTTCGGATTTTGATTACATAATGCCATACATATGGAAATATTATAAATAATATTAAATTGAAAGGAAGGAATGTTTGGAATTATATGAAGTAATATGTGGGATAAAGGAAACGAGGAGATACAACAAAACACTGCACTACTGTTATTTCAATCTAATTCTCTCTATAAACTTACGTTATTAGTCCAATCATCTGTGAACAGAATAATATCATTTGCATCAGACATAACACAGTTGTGTCTTTAGAAAATATTTAAAAATTTCTATTCGAAATTATGAAATCTTGTTTCCTCCACGATCATGTGAAGTTTTATGAACATCGTTAGGACAAAAAACATCTGTTGAACCAAACTGCCAGTTAAAAATCTATTTATGTTTAAGCAAGATTGTGGAGACCATGGCGTTAGCTACGAGAGACAAATTATTTGGGTATTGTTAACCCTTAACCACTGTCGTGCGGTCTGTTAGATCGGGCGCAATTTGCTTGATCGTGTTGTTTCTCCATTTTCTATGGATTGCCATGTTGGCCTCACTACAATCAAGTTAGAGGTTAGTTAGTGAGCTGACAAATGCGGATAGATATAAATGGCTTTATTTTTATTTCTTTCTCGTTTAGAGTTTAATCACGTCAAGTAGCTTGAAAATTTTTGAAAAGCTTTACTTGACTTCAAACTCGAGCTTTTGAAGAATCAAAGGTTAGACTTGACTCGATTTTGTAAACCAGAAGCTTGACTTGACATCAAGCTTATTCCAGTTACTTGAACGCTTAATACTTGTTAGAGCATTACGTATAGTTCACTTGCTAATCGCTTGTTGCCATAAAAGTACAATAAAAGTAGGTCATGTCTGTAGGCAAACAGAATTTCAAATTAGTTGCGACACACAAAGGTCTCAAGAGTACATTTGATCTAGTCAATTTGTTCAGTAGCATAAGTAAATACAGAAAACTACGCGAGGAAACACAAGAACGTTTTTACTATTATTTACAATATTTTTAGTCGGATCATCGTCGTTACATTCACTAGGCGCCATGTTGCGCCAATTCAAGGGACCTATAGCTGGATGTGGTGGTATCACACCTGGCGACAGGGTTCAGACCACCTGCCACTATTGCACTCGTTTCACACTCTACTGCATCTGCTAAGAAACTCAACAATTGTGCGTTTGTTGCTGTTATGGGTTGGGAAAGTCCAGGATATGCCACAATTACTTGCCGGTATTGATGCACGAAACATACGTTTACAAGCATTATACCGGTATTAGCTAAATATCATGAAATTTTGAGCTTTGCCATTATTGCAGCCGCTATATCGCAAACCTACCTACACAGTCGTTTGCATTCCCTTCGATTCCTGCCATCCTATTCAACATAAATGCTGCCTTCAATTCTATGGATCACAGAGCTTTCACATTACCTCTCTCCATCACAAATCTCAAAAGAAATTATTTAGTTAAAACTATCGCAAATAATAACGGCTTTTCTCACTCAGTGATAGACGAGCTTATTTCTTGAAAGGTTTTGAAGGAGCAATTGATGACTAGACTTTTCCGAGACACTTTCAGTATCACTCTCACTTCCAGATACATCATCAGAAACACCCAACATTATATCCCCCACATGAAAATTTCCAATATCTCTATCCTATAGAGATCCTTCAACTGATGAATTAGCGGAGAGAGAACATATACACTACACATATACACTATACATACACACTATACATATACACTATACATACACACTATACATATACACTATACATACACACTATACATATACACTATATATACACACTATTCATATACACTATACATACACACTATACATATACACTATCCATTTCATGATTTAATTCTTCGCTTTTAAGATGATTTGGATTCATTTTGGTTGCCATAATTTCCAATATCTCTATCCTATAGAGATCCTTCAACTGATGAATTAGCGGAGAGAGAACATATACACTACACATATACACTATACATACACACCATACATATACACTATACATACGCACTATACATATACACTATCCATTTCATAATTTAATTCTTCGCTTTTAAAATGATTTGGATTCATTTTGGTTGCCATAATTTCTATATATTAAAATAAAGATAGAAATTTGAATAATTTTGAGGAAAGTTGAAATAGTACCTGATGATAAATAAAGATAAAGATAAAAATATAAATAACTTAAATATTTCAACTCAATATATGGCTTTCGAAATAAAAATTAACAATAAAAATACCACAGACAAGTAGCATTTGTTTTTGATAATTTATCTATTTCTTCCAAGTTCAGAGACAGATATTGAAATAAAGGGTGTATTTCGGCTTGACCTGCGAAACAATTACTAAGATAAATACAATACTATAGAAAATAAGAAAAATTTGTACCCGTAAAATTCAAGGCGTTACGTTGGCTGCGCCAGTGTAACAAAATTAGTCTGACCGGTTACGCCCAGAGAAATATGAGCAATGAGACTCTAATTCAATAATTGTCATTGAAATCTTCGAAGAAAAGTCAAGGTAGTTCTACTTAGAAAGTAAGAATCTACTTCAGCAATTTATTTTGCAGTAAACAGGTGTCCCAATTTTCTATAAAAGAATCTTGGGTGCGTTTTTTCAGATTGGAAGACCACTTTTTTGTTCTATATTCAGGAGCGGCCTAAACTCTACTATAATGTCTTTAAGAAACAAGGTTTTTTTGGTGAGTAGTTTCGTCACAATATTTCTTTTTCCATAAAAATTCATGAAAATAGGCTCTCACATCATCGCATGCTCCTTTGGCCAGAGAGGATGAATACTTTTTTCCTTTCGTTTTCTCATTGCCCAAGGATACCTTCATTGATGAATTGAAATAGATTATCCTCATTTTATACAGGAGTGACTCAAAAAAATTCTTGAATATTGTTATTTTGAAAATATCATATCTTGATTTTTCAAAAGTTAACACCAGCATTTTATTATTCATTTCAACGCATAAAATATCGTGCTATATTTTTGCAGAAGTAACCTTATCTTTATCTTCGATCATTTTCGAAATATTCGAATATTTGTAGAAATTTCTTATGAAAATTCTACAAAACGTATCAAAATCATCAACATGCATCATTATTCGCACAGAAGTTCTTTCTTTCTGTAATGATTCAAATAGTAAAAATTAAACCTGAACATTTAATTCTTTTAACGAATGATAAAATCAAGATGATCAAAACGTAAATCGAGATATATGTTGACATTTTTTTGTTATTTGTGCTTTCTGTCAGGTGTCGGACATATATTCTGCATTTTACATGGTGAACTAATCAGTGTTTCGTTATTTCACATTGTTAAAGTGAGGTTTGCCCAATCTTCTCAATTGACTGCCATTAAGTTTCCAAAGAAGAAATGATTGATATGATTTTTATTCTGGGTTAGTGTGATAGAAATTCTTTGTTGGCAAGTAGGGTTAATGCATAAAGGTTTCCTGATAAGAGGCAAGATGCTTTGAAAAATTTCTGATTAGATTTATCGAAACGGGTAATATCGCTTACAAAAAACATGAAAAACCAAAAAGTGCTACAGCTGAAGACAACCAGTTATCAGTTTTATTGAGAATGACAGAGGACCCATATAAAAGCTGAAGAGATATTTCTCAGTTAACAGATATAAGTCAAACTTCCGTTCAGACAATCTTGAAAATAAATTTCCTGCATATCATGTACAGCTGCACCAGGAAGTAAACAATCAAGACTTTGAAAATCGAATCAATTTTTGCAATTGGGCAAGTGACGAAGCGGAAAATCCAAATATGTTCAGCAGAGTTCTTTTCTCGGACGAGGCAACTTTCCACAAGAATGGGCTTGTTAACAGGCACAACTTTCATTATTACGCCACGGCAAATCCACACCTCATGAGACAAAAGATTACCAGCATCGTTTGTCCTTGAATGTATGGGCCGCTGCAGTAGACGGATATCTAGGAAATCAAGATATGATATTTTTAAAATTACAATATTCAATAATTTTCTTGAGTCAATCCTGTATAAAATGAGAATAATGTATTTCAATTCATCGATAAAGCTATCCCTGAGCAATAAAAAAAGGAAAGGAAAAAAGTATTCATCCTCTCTGGCCGAAGGAACATGCGGTGATGTCTTCCAATCTGAATATACCTCCCAAGATTTTTTATACAAAACACCATGTTCACTTCAAAACCATATGGAGGAAAACCTCTATTTCCACTTGGGATTCATCTGGATTTCTGGACTTCTGAGCTCCACCTACGACTTTCCATCTACGACTCTCCACCTAGGAATCTCTATCTACGAATCTCTATAATGAACCTATGTTTTTGATATAGGTCACTACACAATATTTAAGATAACGATATATCTCTGATTTTGACAACAGAATTTTGTTATAATTTAATCATTTGAAATATAATTGAGGAGGATTCTCAAGAACTAATTAGCTTAAAGATCGGCAGATAAAAAGTGCTGGAGAAGGTTCGGAAGCCGGTAAGACATATCATCTGATAGCCGGATTGTGCGTATCAGACTGTTAGCCACTTGCGTAACACTGATGTAGGAATTACTGGAATCAGGTGTTTTGATTCAAATTGTTGAGACGTGATTTTAGCACGTTAAAATCTCAAACCCAGATGTTTTTAACGTAGTAATATTCGCAATCCTCATTATTTTTCGTAACATATACGTTAATGGGCATATTTTCGATGAGCAATCTCCTGTGAAAATTGACGACTTCATGCTTGAAACCCTCTGTATATAGGTATGAAATACAGAGTATAAAGACTCAATTTAAAATTATTTCAATACTCATAACTTTTTGCAAATTGAATTCGGCGAAAATTCCAATATATTTCTTTCTATTCATTCTCATGAAATGAAAATATTGATTTCCATCTTAGTATCCACCTCCTTCATTTAATCAATGAAATCTTTTCTTAGCTAAAGAATGAAATGCAGTTTTGGAGGACCAACCTAAAACACTGTTTCTGGAAAATATGGTAAACTGACTCATGAATATCGCATGTTCCAGATACACGATTACCTTTTCATGCGAAAACTGTAGAACATTGATCGCAAACATGCGGGATTAGATTTTCAGGTCACATCGGTGTTCTTGTGTAGATACAATCTCGCCTACTGGGGTATCTCCATAATGCACCGAGTGAAGCTTATCGAGAATGCCTACTTGCTGATTCGGAATTGCTTAATAAGTGTAGCATTGTTACTCCTCGAATCGCAGCCGCTATCTCGATCTCGTTGCTTGCTCACTTACACTATGTCATATAGTGTTTCGTTTATTTGTGCTCAGAATTTATAATAGAATCGCTTTGAATTAGCGTGGCTTGAGGTTTTGGTTTTACGAGTTCTGAAAGCTTAGCAGATTTGCACCGTAAGAGAATCTATATTAGTTTCACTCAAAGAAATCAAGCTTATATATTGGTGCCATCGCACTTATTTTCAATTCGAAACTAGAACACGTATTGTGAACTCTTGAGTAGCGACACTTTACACAGGTCCGCAACAACATGCAATATGTAGGGGCAGTAACTCGGGACGCGATTCATTTGGGCACTTTGAAAATTTCACCTCTATAATCCGAGCACGTCGACGCCGGCTGATATACAAACAATAATAATTTTCATGTCTGTTACAATACACACTATCCTCACAGGCATAATCAATTGTGCAACATTATCCATCAGATAAATTTAATTAATTTACCATGTAATTTGAAGTTCGCTTTCGTTATCTTTTATTTAATTTTAAGTGATAAAGGATATATATGTTGAAATCCATATTTTCCTTTTAATAATGATAATAATAGTAATAATAATCCAGCTACTAGCTGAGATAGTGTATAAGTCCACGATAATCTATGGATGAAGAGGTTTCTTAAGGCTTAACCTATATGCTACCTAAGAGCAATAGAACACAAAATCCGTCTCAATATAGGCCAATAACTTACCTTCCAACACTCAACAAAATACTCACCTCATGCATATCCAATCGAATATATCAACACCTTGACGACAACAATATATTAGCAGAAGAGCCAAAAGAATGCAGAAAAAAACACCAAGGGTGCTAGGAACAATTCATCATCGATTCTGTGATAATAAACAGGCACACGTAGGTTATCGGAATGTTCATTCAGCTTTTCTCGATTATCTGAGGGCATTCGATAATACCGCCCATTCTTAGCTTGTTGAAGTATTGCAGATATACAAAATTCACCTAGCCCTGGCAGAATTCTTGAAGGCAACAATGACACACTGGCGCACGTTTCTGCAGGTCAATATGAATAATAAGTCAATTAAAACCGTCGAGGTACCCATACGTCATGGAATGTTTCAAGGAGACTCCTTGAGTCCACTATGGTTCTGTTTAGCTATGAACCCATTGTCCTCAACGCTCAATAGAACAGGATACGGATTCAGGATATAAACGGATATGAATTATCATACAATCTCCCACCTGCTGTATATGGGTGACATCAAATTATATGCTTCGAACAAGAAGCAGTTAGATGATTTTCTGAAAACTGTCAGTAAGTTCTCGGCAGATGTTCATATGAAATTCGGGATTGAAAAATGTAAGACCCTGAACATTCAAAGAGGAAAAGTCATAGATGGTGAAACACAACTTCCAAACGGTGATATTATAGAGTGCATGAAGGATGGCGAAACATACAAATATCTAGGATACCAACAAGCCAGATTGCTAGACCAAAAACAATCAAAGGAGAAGATTCGTTCAGAATACAGTTAGCGTCTGAAGACTGTACTGAAATCAATGTTGAACTCGGGGAATCTAGTCAAGGCAATTAACACCTACGCCATTCCAGTGTTGCTTTACTCATTTGTAATAATCAGATGGACCAAGACAGAACTGGATGATATTCAAAGGCAGACCCGAACGATGCTAACAAAGTACATTAACTATCATCCAAAATCGTCTGTGATACGAACAACCTTGAAGCGGAAAGAAGGAGGTCGAGGATTAATAGATGTTGTCAATTTACACACCGAACACATAAAAAATCTCAGAGAATTCTTCTCAGCAAAAGCTCTCACCCCTGACCTCCATAGAGTGGTACCGTTGGCTGATAAGGGATATACACCTCTAAATCCTGCTACCAGAGATGACCTGCTAAATCTACCGTTCTTATCAGATACTGAAAAACAAGAGCAGTGGTCAAGAAAGGAATTGCATGGACGACAACACCATGAGATTAATCAAACACACATCGACAAAGAAGCCTCCAACAAATGGTTGTTGAAAGGAGAATTATTCGCGGAAACAGAGTTATTCCTTATGGCCATCTAAGATCAAGTGATAGCTACAAACAACTACAAAAAATTTATTATTGAGGATGGAACATTACAAACAGATAAGTGGAGAAAATGCCATATAAGATCGGAGACTATACAGCATATTACATCCGGCTGCAAACAACTGGCCAATACGGACTATCTTCACAGGCATAATCAAGTGTCGAACATTATCCATCATAAACTCGCACACAAATACGGACTTCTGAATACCTTCCAGCCATATTACAAGTATCAACCGGCGCCCGTATTGGAAAAAGACTCTATCAGATTATACTATGATAGGCCTGTTATCACTGACAGAATGGTGACGAATAATAGGCCGGACATAGTGGTGTATGATAAGAGAGCCAGAACAGCAAGGCTGGTGGATGTCGCCATACCGAATATTAACAACGTGCTGAATAAGTTCCAGGAGAAAATGTCCTAATACTTAGACCTTGCTATTGAGATCAAACAGATGTGGCACCTGGATAAAATAGATATTGTTCCTGTCGTCGTATCCTGAACTGGGTTAATACCCAAAACTTTTCATGATAGCCTTAAGAAATTAGAATTGCATAAGAATACTTATATAGAAACGCAAAAAGCTGTAATTCTTAATACATGTAGGATAGTTAGGAAATTAATGTCAAGTACATTGTAATCGAGCCTACTCGCTCTGATTGATGAATCTGGGAAAGGTAAATTATATCCAGCTAACAGCTGAGATAGTGCATAAGTCCACGATAATAAATAATAATAATATAATAATAAAGATATTGTTTATGTATGTACTTGTACTATCTAAGAGTGGGATTATCGTTCTACAGTTGCATTTTGCATTTCAATCTCGCAGGTGGTGAGCATAATGGCTCCAACCTAGAGAAATCATAAAACTCTCACACTTACAGAAAAATAAAAAATAATACATTTTATTGATGATGAAATGAGTGCTCGGACGTTCATTATTCCAAAACCAACATAAAAAAGAACAAGGACAAAATAAGGAGATTTATATCCAAATCGTATCAGGGAAGAGGTAGGAATTAGGGATGCACTGAACATTAGAAATCAGAACCATTTCATTTCCGAAGAAGACAATGTAGAATTGAAATTCCTTGGGAAAGCCAGGATAAGCGAGTAAAACTGGGCTCTGATTGAATGTAATATGTCAGCTTATAGAAAATTTCTGAGATAGAAAAAAGTCAAAATTAAATATGGTAGATGTCCAATCTACGAAAATTTATACCTTCCAAGATGTTCCAACTTCAACGGATTTTATCACAAGATTCAGGATAGTAGCAGAAAAGTGTAGTGCGGAAATTGTGCCGGTGAGCATGCTATTAACGCGTGCACCAGTGAATATCAAAAGTGTATAAATTTTTCTATTTCGAATTCGAAGTTTGATTCCAATTATGACGTGAATCATAGATGTTTGGATCTGCAGTGCCCCAGTTATCTCAGACAATTGGAAATAATCAGGGAGAGAACGGACTACTCATCGTAAGTTTTAATATTTTTCAAATTTTGTATGGATCAGTTCATCAGAGATTATAATTATGATAGTGTAGAAACTCTGGTCTTTGAAGAAGCTAACTTGTGCCGAAGATAAACATCGAATAAGCTCTTGGATCATTTCACGATCTTTCATAATAATATACGGAGTTTGAGTAAAAATTTCGATCACCTTCAAGTTGTATTACATGAATTGGCAAGTAACTGTGATTATATTGTTTTGACAGAGACTCTTCAAATTACTGATTTAGATTTGTTTAAGCTTGATGGGTACGATATACTTTACAATGGTGGAGATTATAATAGAAATGACGGCGTTATAGTCAATGTAAAATCTAATTTTAGATATACTTTTGAAAGTGTACAAGTTGGAGATTTAAAAGTAGTGAAGTTGTTGATCGAAACCAATAACAAAAACACTCAGATAAGCGGGTTGTATAAAACATCAGATATTCCAGTTCGTGAGTTCAACAAGAACTTACGTAATTATTTAATATCTGAGTGTAGAAATGGTTATTTTCAAATAGTTTTAGGAGATATCAATGTGAATATTAAATAATATGATGAAGATGTGTTAGATTATTTGAATATTCTCTGCGAGGAATGTTTTAGATCCGAAATAAATGAGTATACTAGCGTGCAAGCAAATAGTAAATCTTGCATCGATCATATTTTCACTAAAGGGATTGGAAATTGTGTTTCATTTGTATTAAAACTCATATCATAGTTCATTCTTCTACCAAACTTTCTTTTCATATTTTTAAGAAATTATTTGATCAAGAGAAAACTCAAGAATATTTCAGGATCATTTTGTCAAATTGAAATGACTTCTTAATGACTTGAACTGGGAATCATTTTATGAAAACACAGATGTTGAGAGTTTAACAGTTTCATTCACTGAAAAAATTAAGGTCGTGGTTGAAAAATAAGAAAACAAAGTCAAACAAACTGGAAAAAGAAAATTCTGGATGACCGCTGCACTTTTGGAATCTATCAACGTAAGAAACAGACTTTACAAAGAACGGGAGAGCAGTAAAGACCATAGTGATTGGAATGAATTCAAAACTTATCGAAACCAATTACAAAATCTGATAAGAATTTCAAAAAAGAATTTTTATACCGTAAAAATTCAATCAGGCGCAAATTGCACTACACAAATGTGGTCAGTCGTAAAGGAATAGTGTTCGGGGGGTCGCTCAATTAAAAAATCGAGAAATTGAGTATGGTTGACGGTGATATTTAAGGTGCTGGGGAGATAGCTCGCGTTTTTAATCAATATTTTGTAAGTATCGGGGAAGAGTTAACTAAAAAAATTAAAAAGAAAAAAAGAACCACTTCAGTAACCAACAATCTTAACAATCAACTGTCTTTAACACCAACAAATACAGAAGAGGCGTTCAAAGCGGGTGCTGATTTTGTAGTGTCTCCCATATAGTATATAGGAAACACAATTATGGAAAATGGGGTGTTTCCCGACGTCCTGTAGACTGCAGTTGTTGTCCCTCTACATAAGGGAGGTAGTAGGAAATTATGTGCGAACTATAGACCCATCTCTTTGCTACCTGTCCTTTCTGAAATTATAGAAAAAATTTTGAAAAATCACTTAACCACATATATGACACAAAACAGTATTCTTTCTAGATTTCAGTTTGGTTTCAGGGAGAACAGGTCCACGCAGGATGCCGTTGCTGCACTGACTGAGGAAATTTATAGAGCTTTTGGTACTGTGGAGGTAGTCTTATGAATCCTGATTGATTTGGAAAATGCGTTCAACACATTTGAGCATGGCTTTCTGTTGGATTTGTTAGAGGATTTGGGTATTGGTGAGATCGGAGTGGGATTGATACGGAGTTATCTGTCAAATCGAAAACAATTAGTAAAAATTGAGAATTCATTTAGTGATCAACTGCCGTTAAAATGTGAAGTACCACAGGGAACCGTTTTGGGGCCGATATTGTTTTGTTTGTATATAAATGGTCTCTTTTCCTTGAGTATCGGGGGTAGGCTCATCGGGTTTGCTGATGATACGGCAATTGTTCATTCGGGAAGGAGCCGGACGGAAATGAGGATACTGGCAAAATCGGACTTTCTTATTATTAAATCGTGGTTAGATGAGCATTTGCTCACTGTTACCTTCGAGAAAACAAAATGAATTCCCTTCTCAGTTGACAAGAGTTCGCTCCTGGTGGAAATGCCTCTGAGAATATGAGAAGATGGTTCCACCTTGAAGTGGGAAAGCCACATAAATGGGTTGATTTTGAAACTGCGAGGACTGGTGTCTAGAATCAAGCACTTATCAAATATACTGAAAATAGATCATTTAAGAATCGTGCATCATGCACTTGTGGAGTCGTAACTGTGTTACGGGTTGATAGCCTGGGGAGGTGCATATAGTAACATACTAAACAAAATCGTTATTCAACAGAAATGGTTACTGAAAATTATGTTCAAGAAAGATATTCAATTTCCTACTCTGCTCCTTTATAATCTGGCTAATGTATGGGATATATATCTATTATAATGCTTCTCTATCTCAATGCATTTGAGAAAAAATACACCATGTCAATCTCAAGATCATGGTGCGAATACAAGGTATTGTCAGTTGTCTTTTGGGGTTCCAAAAGTTCAAAGAACAGGTGCTCAAAAAAGTTTTTATTATCTTGCCTCCAGAATTTTCAAAACTGTTTCTTTGGATTTGAAAAGTACACAGAATTTGAAAAAGTTTAAAAGGAAACTCAGGAGATGGCTCATGAATTTAGAAAGAAAAAGTGTAAGGAAGCTGGTAAATTCTTAGTATTTATGTTGGATTTGTTTCTCAGAATTATAAGGTTGAAACCCTTCAAATTCTGAAATTTCAAAAAGAAAAGAACACCTACATCCAAATTGAAATATTTTTATTCTCAACCATCCCTTAAACTCGGAAATCTATATTTCAGAAAAAACAAAAAAACTTTCTCACACTTTTGATCTTTTTATATCGAATAGAAATATTATACTTTGTTTATTTAATACTGTCTATATTTTGAATGAATATTATCTACAACTCGTTGTCGTTCTGTTCTAGTTACTACGAACAATAATTTTGAAGAAATCTTCTTCAATTCAATTCAACTGGTTAATTTTAAGTTTTTGGAATGATCTGGAAGCTCGATGGATCTGTTATCTCTTATTCTAGGTTTAAAATAATATGTAATGATAGATTAGATAGTTTACACACCACAGGTTTCACCTTTGTGAGTTGTAATTCTTTATTGTGTACCCAATAAAGGAATAATCATTTTTATAACTGAGCATGGGTTTTCACAAAAAGGCGAGTACCGAGATCACAGCCAAACAAAATTACTGCATGCCGAGCATCACGACCGACAGCTCGGCTAGCCCAACCGGGCCCTCGGTACGTCCCTAGTAAGAATATTATTTTAAGTTGTTCTTAAATTTATTCTATCTAAGGTATTTTTGTAAGAAAAAGAAAAATTACTAGGGAAGCTGAGAATCGTGATGTTGAAATCGCATTCTATAACTGGTTTCTTCACCAACGCAACGCACTCGTACCAATTGCGTCAGACATATTGAGAGCTAAAGCCAAACAGTTTTATGAACAAATCACAGGTAAAAAAGGTTTTCTGGCAAGTTCGGGATGGTTACATAAATTCAAGCTTAGAGATGGAATTCGTTTCTTGAAGGTTTGATTCTATTCAAGGTATTTTTGCAGGAAAATCAAAAGAGAGCTCATAGGCAGTATAAGAGGACGGGATCTCGTGAGGATTATTTCCGGTTCAGGGAGCTTAGAGCATGTTGTCATGAGCTTGGATTTTGTTTGTTTTCCAGGTATATTGATTCTGTTCTGGCAGATATCAGGTCGAGTTCCCAGAACTTTTCGAGATATATCAATCATAAGAAGTATTCGCATGAATTACCGAATACCTTGGAATACAGGTATAAAAGCTCATCAGACGGAGGTGAGATAGTTAATTGTTTTGCTGATTTATAGTAAGGAGTATGTCATGCCACGCTATTTTGAATATGATAATTTGGTGGATTCATCGACAACGCAGTTCACACAAAGCGAAATTTTTGAGTTGATAAGTGGGTCAAAGCTTAAAAGTTGGAACCGATGGAGTCCAAACTTTTATCTTGGAGAATTGTATTTTCACTTAGGTTGGTCCGATATGTGACCTTTATAATTTGTCGTTGAGAAGACGGGTTTTCCCATCATTCTGGAAGTTGAGTTTTTTGGTTCCCATATTCAAATCAGGCAATAAATCAATTGTGTTTAATTCTAAAGGAATATTCAATATGCGTTGCCCAAATTATTGGAGTGCATGATGAGCTATTATTTTTTTTGGGTGTGCACATCAGTTATTATAAAAGAACAACATGGGTTCCGTAAGCAACGCTCCACAATATCTAATTAACTTCTCTTCACCAGTGCTATCGTGGAATGCTTCGAAGCTCGACGCCATATATACCAACATTTCCAAAGCGTTTGATTAAGTGCACCACAATCTGCTTATTGGTGCACTCTCTTCACTCGGGAAGGGGGTCATCACGATAATGGATTCGTAGTTTTTTTTTACTGCCGGAAGTATATAGTTCAGTAGAAAAACTTTTATTTTTTGTGAGTTCCGGGGTTCCCCATGGATCTCACATTGGCCCTTTCTATTTAACATCTTTGTTAACGACTTTGGACGAATTTTGTCAACTGATTTCCTTCTCTTTGCCGATGATATGAAGGTTTATCCGACTGTTAAAAGTATCTCTGATACTGAGTATCTGCAGAGTCTGTTGGACAGTCTTTATGAGTGGACGGCACAGAACCATCTCTATCTCAACATAAGTAAGTGCTATGTTATCACACATACACGATGCAAAGAGAGAATTGAATATCGGTATGATGTTTGAGGGCAGATTTTGGCCCGCGTCATCTCAGTCAGAGATCTGGGGATCACACTCGATGAAGCTCTAAATTTTAATGAACACGTAACAAATGTAACAAAGAACGCATTTCAAATGCTCGGTTTTGTGCTACGTAGCTCTGATGATTTCTCTCCCAATGTTCTGAACCTGCTATACTGTTCCTTATTACGTTCGGTGGTGGAATATGGTTGCATAGTTTGGTCCGCACATACCTCAGTTTTTATAGATTGCCTGGAAAGGGTGCAGCGAAGATGTCTTCGATACTTGGCGTTTCGATCTGGACTGACCATCTGCGAGCGCTCAATAATTGTGATAAGTGAAAGATATAACTTGACATCACTCAAATGTAGAAGAAGAATTTCTGATATGTGTCTCTTATATAAAACTCTTAATAGTCTGTTAGATTGTCCTGAACTATTAACATTATTCAACTTCAATGTTCCAATTAGAATAACTAGGTTTCACAATTGTTTAGGGAAAGAATTTGTCGAACGAATTAGTCAAGGAACTTCTCTATAGATCGCTCGGTTGCTATTGCGAACAAAATACACACTCAGGTTGATTTCTTTGCCGTTTCGCTTCGTTCATTGAAAAGACGATTGCAACTCCTTTTGTAGCGGTGGCATTCAAGCTCTCGTTGTAGATGGCTTGTTTTCATTTCGCGTTTTATGGATTGTCATTGAAGATTTCTGATGCTGTTTTATGTGAAGTTATGTTTTGTTCAATATTTGAAATTATTTTTATGATTTTTTTTATTCGAAATTAGGATGGATTGGGGGTTTCCTGGTCAACTTTGTACATATATAATGTCAATTATGATGTATTAAAGTATAATAAACGAATAAATGCATAGAAGGTAAAAGTATTAGAGAAGCTGAGAATCCTGATTTCGAAATCGCATTGTATAACAGGTTTTTTCAACAGCGCAACACACACGTACCAATTTCGTCAGACATACTGAGAGCAAAAGCCAAACAGTTTTATGAACAAATCACAAAAAAAAAAGTTTTCTGGCAAGTTTGCGATGGTTAGATAAATTCAAGCTTAGACATGGAATTCGTTTCTTGAAGGTTTGTGGTGAAAAACTTTCCAGTGATGTTTCCGCTGTGATACCATTTAAGGAGGAATTTCTATCGATTGTTGATCAGATGGAAATAAGCAAAGAACAGGTATATAATGCTGATAAATCGGCCATTTTTCGTAGATGCTTACCAGACACATATTGGGTTCATCAAGGGAAAAAATCAGGATCAGGTGGAAAAGTCTAAAAAAACCGCTTAACATTCATGCCATGCTGCAACGCGGTTGTAACTCACACATTACCTTTACTAATTTTGGAAAAAACAGCAAATCCACGAGCATTCAAAAACAAAAGTTCACTACCAGTTGTCTATAAAGCATCTACCAAAGGGTGGATGACCAGACCCTTATTCAATGAACGGTGTAAAACATCTTTTATCCCTGAGGTGAATAATTTTTTGACTAATATTAACAAGCCCTCTAAAGTTCTGTTATTGGTAGACAATGCACCATCGCACCCACCGGAGGAAGAGGTTAATACTGATCCAAACTTCAAAGTTATGTTTTGCCACCCTACTGTACTGCCGTTCTCCAAGCTATGGATCAGAATTTAATTCAAAACATTGATGTGTCGTATCGGAAATGCCTTCTTAATCATATCATTTCGCATGAAGATGAAGGAAAACCTTTCATTTAGAAGCAGTATAATTTGAAAGAAGCCGTGAACAATCTTGCCCAATCTTGGAAAGCCATTACTTCAAAAAATATTAGAAAACGTTGGACAGCATTGTGGCATGATACTACAGAAGTAGAAGAATCAGATGATGAAAATATTCCACTCTCAGAGCTTCAGAGGAAACTTTGTCCAATCAGTGAAAATGATTTGAAAAATATTTCCGAATCATTACGGGTCATCGATCCAGAAAATGACTTAACCATTGAGAACATTACCAGCTGTGCTGTGGGAGACAAAGAGTTTGTTATCGATTTGACTGAAGAAGAGCTTATACAGGATGATTTAGAAAGGAATATCGAAAACGTAGAGGAATCTTCTGACTTAGAGGATGGCTTAAGTAGTATGATAAAAGTGAAACATGCAAATACTGTCAATGCGTTCTTCCTGATTATCAGTTAGGCCGAACAGAATAATCTTCCCATAGAAGACGTATTGCTCCTGAAAAGGCTCAAGGAAAAATCAGTTCAAATGGCAGCATCGAGAACGAATCAGACTAGAATCGATGGATATTTTAAACGTCATAAGGAATAGCATGTTGTTTACGTACACTAGCTTATATTTAAATTCTATATTTTTATGAGGAAAGATTAAAATGAATGGAAATTCTATAATTTGATATTGTTTTATAATAGAAACTATTTTTTGTTCAACTTTTCGATATTTTTATTTTAAAGTCGGCTTTACCAGACTTTGGGTTGTTTTCATTTTGAAAATGAAAGAAATTCAAGTCACTTCAGAAATTTAGGCAATTTGATAGTCCGGGCATGCGCCGGAACGATATCTGCCCGGACTAGTGAAGTTGTACTGTATTTTGATGTTCTGAAACTGTCAAAATATATAGTAGTATTCATGACATTCACTTCATGGAAATTGTTATTCAACGAAGATGAAGTAAAATATGTTCTATACTTCCCAGAAATTTATTTTCACAAACACGACCCGTTTCGACCATCAAGACATTAATAGTGGTCAACTACAGGAAACGAACTAACTTATATAGATACTAGCCAAATTTCATATTGGTTAGTGGAAAAGTATTAAGGTCTAGCTGGCATTTATGGGCCATTTCACTTGGGTTTTCACAAAGTTCATTCATTTCCAAACATTTCAATAGATTCACTTTCTTTCCTTTATCGTAATTTTGAAAAATTTCGATGTTATCTAATATTATTGAATGTTTTGTGTTTATTCTATGTTTACATATTGGAGAATTATTATCAGAGGATAAGTGTTCTTCGCATCGGGTTTCGAAAATTTTGTTTTCAGCATGACCAACATAAGCTGCTATACACTCATTGCAAACAATTTAGTAAACTCCTGATATTTGAATTTTCCTGTCTTTTGTTTAGCATTGAATAATAATTTGCTCAAGCTCAGACCACTTGAAAAAGAGGTGGTTATCTTAAATTTGGAGAAATTGTGGCTAAAGTTATTGGAGAGAGGACCAACGTAGTTGAAACTAGCTTATTTTTCAAACAAGTATCTTTTACGGAATATAAAAATTGTGTTATATGATGTTTTTCCTTACGTGGGATAATTTGGTCGTAAGAAACTGGAGGAATTGTTTTATTCAAGGCAATTTTTCTGATAGTATTTATTTATTTTTTGCAGTTCATCGGAGACAGTGGAATGGAAAAATGTATTCAGTCAATAATTTCCATTTCTGTTGAAATTTTATTGTTGGTGTGAACTTCGATCAAAAATTGCAGAAATATATCAATTTGCCTGTGCTATCGAAACCTACCAAAATATCATCCACATAACGGTACTAAAACATGTTTTGTCGCTAAGTAGCTTCTTAATATTACTGTTCTTTCGATGTTATCCATGAATATATCGGCTGAAAGCGGGCTTGAAGATGATACTATGGAAAGTCCTGATATTTGTTGGTGAAATTTTGATTGAAATTAAAAATAATGTTGTAATAGGCAAGGTTTTGGAAGGTTACAAATCCCATCTGGAACGTGTGGCCGCGTTTTATTTCTGGTGAATATTTCTCTAACTACCGGAGGGCTTTCATCTGTTTTAATATTTGGATACACGTTCTTCATTACAAATGAAACTAATATAAGATTATGTGTGTTTTCGGGCATAGAAAAAATTTTTTAAGAAGATCAATGTACTTCAAAATGGTGTGCTTGTGATTGAATTTTGTGAGTTAAATATATTTTACAATTCTGCCAATCTACCAAAGATGTATTTATACCGGGTGGGGCAACTTAAATGAAAAAGACTCAATAACTGCTAAACTATTCGTTGCTCAGCAAAAAGCAAAAACAAGTCAAATTCGTCTGAAGGGGGACATCTTTTAACAATCAGTATTATTATGTTACATCGACGCACTAATCAGGGGTGCACAAACCTCAATTTTTTGAATAGGAGAGATAGGTTTAGTGATACCTCACTCTGAAGCTCTTTTGATTCTCAACACAAATGTGTAATAATTTGGATTTTTGACATATTCAGAAGGATATTAAGGCTGGTTCGTCAATAGACGAGTTATTTTCAATGCAAAATCTGTCGATATCGAATCAACAATAACCGAAATACTGTTGTATTTTGGGATAAAAAAGCAAGATATACAGAAGAACTGAACATAATGGTGATACATGTGCATTCGACGAAATCTTTCATAACACATATATATATATATATATATATATATATATATATATATATATATATATATATATATATATATATATATATATATATATATATATATATATATATATATATATATATATATATATATATATATATATATATATATATATATATATATATATATATATATATATATATATATATATATATATATATATATATATATATATATATATATATATATATATATATAGCACAAGTATGAGCTCAGGGAATGTAACAGGGGAACCATACTGTCTTGTATATGATTCAATAAACGAGTGAAAAAACCTGAGGAAAAAACGTTTCCCTGTCGCTATTGCACTAGCAATAGCTTGTCTGTTTATGATGTGTTAGTGTCGTGTGTATATAAAGAGTACCAAAGATTTTTCTGCTTGGCCGCTTTATTCTCTCTTGTATTCCATGATTTTTAAAAAAACAGTGAAAAGAAGGGGGTTTGGGACAGGAATCTGTAACAATGGAAAAAGAAAACCAGCAAAAAAATATTTCAACAATTATGCTTTTCATATGTCTAAACAAATCTAAGATAGGATTTCACAGAGCAAGCAAGATCATGAAAGGGACTAAGGTGATAATAAAAAAAATACACAACCTGCGATATTAACTCAAATTCCTTCTCTGTTTGACCGAGAGAGCCAAGATGGCCTGATTCAGTCTTAAAAGTGATGCCGATTATGATCTATAGATGTTTTAAAATCATTATGGACCCAATAATATGGGTTGGCATCGCCCATATATTATCTCTTCGTGGAACTTGTTAAATATAAAGAAAAATTTGCGAAAAAGTTTTGACAGACATAAAACATGGATAGGAAAATACAAACTACCTCGCACATACAGAATAAGTATAACGAAAACTGATTGCAATTAACGCTCAATCTTCAAAGATGTACGTACTAATGAAACTGCACAAAAAAAAATCACTTGACCAATATTATCATAAACCAGGTGGGACAACTCAAACGAAAAAGACTCAAAAACTGATAAAGTATTCGTTTCTGGACAAAACGCATAAGCAGTTCAATTTTTGTCTGGAGAAAGTCATCTTTCAACACGCGGCGATTTTATTTTACATCAACCCCTTAAGCAGGGGTGCACAAAACTAAATTTTTTCAATTGGGAAGATAGGCCGAGTGATACCTCATTGAAAATTTGTCTTGATTTTTAACACAAATGTGTAATAACTTTATAGTTTTGACAGATTTGGAAGATGATACAGGCTGGTTCCTCAAAGGACGAATTATTTTCAGTGTTTTCAGTATTTCATCGAAATACTGTTGTATTTTAGGGAAAAATTTTTTTTAAGCAGTGGTGTTCCACTCCATCTTCCCAGACACCCCCTCAGATGAGGCTTTCATCCCCTCAAATCTTGCAATTGATCAGTTTTGCTAAGTTTTAGCTCATTTATATAATTTATTCATTTATTTAACAAAGGTAAGAGATGGGACCATAAGGGTCCATGAATCTCAAAAGCAGAAATAATATGGTATGTGATTTCACAGAAAAAGAAAAGGAAACAGGATAAAAATAATATTAACAATAATGCGTAAATTAACCAACGAGAAAATCGAGATGAACTGAAAACAATAATAAAACAGGAAAGATGAATGATGACATGGATAGAATACGTGATATCAAAAAAGTGAAAATGAAAAGGAGGCACCAGTGTTACGCACGCACGCATCGAAAAGATTTTCAAATGAGTTCATTGATGAAGCGCGCACCACAGCTTCCGGTAAAGAGTTACATTTATGGAAGACGAGGTTGCATATAAAGAGCTCACGAATGGTAGTTGGAATATGTATTAAGAACTATCTAATTACAGAGAACGAATTTTCAAATCCGATTACATTTCAATGGGGATACAGGGTTCATCATGGAGAAACTCATACACAGCATAAGAGCCTCTTCACAAAGAAGCGATGATCGCTCATCGGTTGAATCGCAAAAATTGATCCCCTCCGGAGGACTGATAGAACTCAGACATGTGAACACAACCACTAGGGTAATGGCCCACACGCCGTACGACCGCATACGCAATCGCTCGTCGTATGTGAAAAGCCTTTAACAGCATGGTATCCAAGAAATGAAACGAACTCAAGTAAAGTTCTCGCTACAGGAAAAAATTCATCCGAAATCACACAGGTGTAATGCGGAGTTCTCAACAACAAATGAGGCAGTTTTTGTTTTCTTTCCAGGTTGCTTGTATCTGATGAATGAAATTCGAATTAGTTCGTTTGTTCATCTAGCTGCTTTCCAGACTCACGAGTTGCATCCATACCATTATAATGGTTTATTTAATAGCTGAAAGAAAAGAAATTATTGAAATTCTTTTCAGCAATAATACTTGTGCAAATAACGCATGCAATGAACGCCATGACGACAACCATGTAAGTGCCAAGTACATTTTGGAGTTGGTGGAAAAATTCAGAGAAATTGCCTCTGTTCAGAATAAGAAAAGAGAGCATGTCCAAAGACCCATACGACATGAGGAAATGGAAACTGCGTTGTTCGGACAAGTAGCGATTGATCCCACTTTGAGTACAAGAAAATCGGAAAGTGAAAATTGGTGTGACTAGCCAAACTATTGGACGACTTTTTCAACAATACAAATTCCATCCGTAAAAAATGACGACGGTCCAGGAATTGAATTAGGATGACTTCGACAGCAAAGTTCTATTCTGTGATATAATAAGTGAGCGAATCGCAAATAATCCTCACTTTCTCTACAATATTTCCTTCTTAGATGAATGTGCTTCATTTTTGAATGCCACTATAAATCATTATAACTGCCGAATCTGGTAGGACTCTCATCCCAGAATCTTCCGTGGAGCACATACAATTTTCTGAAAGATTGAATGTTTGGGTTGGCATCGATGGAAATCGTCTAATTGGGCAATTTCCTGCTCGATGGATCGGAAGAAGAGGCCCTACATAATGGCCCCGACTTGTCATCATTGGATTGTTTTTCATGGAAACACTTAAAAAGTCAAAATTATAAAACTGATCTAGCAGATTTGGTGGATTTACGACAACGGATTGTAGTCGAAACTAATCGTATAACCCCTGAAATGCTACGTAATGTCCGGGAACGTTTCGAGCAAAATATATATTTGTGTTTGAAGTTGGCGGCGAACACTTTGTAAATTTGTTCGATTCATACCTAGTTGATCTATCAAAACGAATCAGGTATAATAAATTCAATTATTCTTTAAATTTTTAAATTTTCATTAGTTCTCCATTCACCAACATAAAGGTAATTCGACGCATAAGCTTAATTATTCGAAAACCAAACAAACATGTTCTGAATCTCCATCCAAAATCAGCAGACCTCGCAAACATTGTATCGCTTTCTATTAATTCACCCTGTATCTTCATCACAATGCAGATAAAGTAAAAATTTGGTCTAAAAGATTCTAGAAATTCTCAAACCATTTTTATGAGTTATTAACTCTAACTGATCAATTCGAAGATTTGAGGGGTTGACACCCTCATCTGAGAGGGGGTCTGAGAGGGCGTAGTGGAAGAACCACTGCTTAAAAAATTTTTCCCTAAAATACAACGACAGTTCTTGCAATCACTGAGAAAAATTCGTCTTTTGACGAACCAGCCTGTATCTTCTTCCGAATCTGTCAAAACTATAAAGTTATTACACATTTCTGTTGAAAATCAAGAGCGCTTTTAAATGAGGTATCACTCGGCCTATCTTCCCATTTAAAAAAGTTGAGTTTTGTGCATCCCTGCTTAGGGGGTTGATGTAAAATAAAATCGCCGTGTGTTAAAAGATGTCCTCGTCCAGACAAAAATGGAACTGTTTCTGCTTTTTGTCTAAAAACGAATAGTTTAGAAGGTATTGAGTCTTTTTCGTTTGAGTTGTCCCAACCGGTATATGATAATACTGGTCTAGCGAATTTTTTTTGTGCAATTCCATTAGTCCGTACATCTTTGAAGATTGAGCGTTAATTGCAATCAGTTTTCGTTGTTCTTATTCTGTATGTGCTAGGTAATCAGTATTTTCCTATCCATGTTTTATGTCTGTTATGGAAGATTTCGTCGAATGCAGAGGTATTACCATTATGTTCAGTGTTTCTGATTTATCTTGCATTTTTATTGATTTATCGATCTCTACTAAGGCATACTAATAGAGAAAAACCTTGATTTCAATAAGCGCTCAATCTCCAAAGTAATACGGGCTCATAAGACTGCACAAAGAAGAAAAAACCGCTAGTCTAGTAGTATCATTTCTAAATTCACCTTCAGGTAAAATAGCAAAGCTGTAAGATCGATAATTTATTGAACTCACAAAATTCCAAGTTCCAAGCACACTATTTTGAACTCTATTGATCTTGTACAGAAACTTTCGGGGCTCGAAAACACACTAAAGCTTAAATTACTTGCATAGGGAACATGTATCCAAATATTCCAATAGATGCATGCACTCCGATAGGCAAACAAATATATACTAAAACTAAGACACAGCCACACGTTGCTAATTGTCGATGAAATGTAACCCTCTAAGATCCTGCTTATCTTATTTTCAATTTCAATCAAAATTATAGCAACAAACATCAGGACTTGCCATAGAATCACCTCTTAGCCCCCTTTTAGCCGATATGTTCATAAATAACAGTAATATTAAATAGCCAGTTAGCAAAAAAACATACAGTGTTCTGGTACCGATATTAAGATAATATTTTGGAAGGTTTCCATGGCTCGAACAGGCATATTAATAAATTTCGGCAATTCCTGTAACAATTTTATACCAACATTAAGTTTACAGCAGAAATATAATTCAATAACTCGATAAATTTTTCATACCTGACAATAACGAAATCCACTAATAATTTCATTCATAACATCTACAGAAAAGAAACCTCCACAGACTGATATATTCCCATGGACTCGTTCAAACAATTTAACTTCAACTTTAAAAATGAAATAAGTACTTCAGGAAAATTCCTTAAATAACGAAATTCCTCTAGACAAAATTATTCAAAGAAAGAAAAACACAATTAATATATCCCATAAAAACTAATTGCTCGAAGAAATTCGCTAGTTTTGACTTCGTTGGTGCTCTCTCCAATAACTTGATCAACTATTTTTATATATCTATATTTAAAATAACCAGCTCTCTCTGAAGTGATCTGAACCTGAAAATATTATTATTCAATGTCAAACAAAAATGGACAAATTCGAAAAATCAGGAAATTGTTTGCAATGAGTGTACGGTAGCTTAGGTTGAGCAGAATAGTGGGGATTTCGAAACTAGATTTGAAGAACAGCTATGCTCTGATGAATATTCTCTGATATGTGAACATATAAAAAGCAAAAAATATTCAATAACATTAGATAAAAGCAAAATCCTTCATAGTTGCGACAAACGAATGAAAATGAATTTATTTGAATGTTTGGAAATCAATATACCCTGTAAAATCAGCTTCAACAGCTAGATCTTCTGCAGAGGTACTCGATTTCTCAAATTGTAACTAGGCTGATATCTATGAAAGTGAGTTCATTTCCTGTTGTTGACCACTTCTTATTAGTTCATTACTGACCCCAGTAGGGTATTGAATATGTCAATATAATTCTAATTTGAAAGAAGTCAGTGATACGCAACAGTACAACTAAAATTGACGAATTAATGAACAATAAGGGTAAACGACATCACTTGCATCCACAAACAACAAGAATATAAAGGGTAAATTGGGAATAAAACCGAAAACACATTAAAAATATATAAACATCTGATACTATGTCTATGCTCCTTCAAAGAATTCCTCAAATGTATAAAGTGGTCTTTCTTTTAAATAACCGAAGAGTCTGCTCTTCAGTTCCGTCTTTGGAAGGTATTTTATTCCTTCTGCTATTTTATTGAATATTTTAACCACCATATTCTTCTTCTGAAGATAGGTGGAGTGCAGTTTAGGGATTTCCAAGTTATGTTTCATTCTTGTTCCATATTTATGCTTGGTTCTCGATTGCAGAAAGAGATCAGGATTACCAGCCACAAATAGAACACTCTTATAAATGTATAAGCAAACAACAGTAAGTACTGACTTTTCCACAAATATGCTTCTATAACTCACATCGTAAGGCAACCTGAAAATACCAAGAGGACACTGTTTCTGCAAAATTAGAATTCTGTCTATCTCTGAAATATTCCCCAGAATATAATCCCATACCTCAATTTAGCCTGCACGGGAGAATGATATGCCATTAAAGCCGCATGAGGACTCATTGAATTTGCTTGAGTCCTTATCGCATAAGTATAGCTTGCCATATGCTTGCATAAAACATCAATATGAGATTTCCAACTTAGTCTGCGGTCAAAGTGTATGCCTAAAAACATACTCTTTCAGAAGTTTTGAGCGATGCTTGTTCATCATTGGTGTATATTATCCACTTGAACTCTGTGCCATAATTGAAATTTATAATCTGCGTCTCTACAGTATTCAACTGGAGTGCATTTTCAGTGAACCATTGCTCAAGCCTTTCTAATGATATGTTTATTTCAGAGTTTATTTCTCTACAGTTATCTGACAGCACAAGGGATATATCATCTGCAAATAGAATCAATTTCTCAAGTATATTCTCAGGTAGGTCATTCACTTCAAAGAATTGACCCCTGAGGTAGCCCCCTCTTCAACACCATCTCCGAAGACTTGGTCAGTTCACCAGTAATTGGGTCTTGTTCAACAACAACTTGCGTTCTACTTGTCAGATATAATTTCAAGAGTTGATGTGGTGTTCCTCTGATTTGTCCTTGTAATTCTTCCAATAAAATTACATATCGAGACACAGCAAAAGAGTACTCTATCTCTCACTGATGGCTCTAATTAACTTCTCAAGAGCTTGAGAAATAGCACGACTAGAGGACTTCCCCTTTCTGAAATCATTTTGAAACTCGGTGAGGAGTTTAAACGTATTATAAGGGTCCATAACTCTATAATTCATGGCTCTTTCAAATATCTTACTGATATTAAATGAAAGTGTGATAGGCCTATAATTTCCAATCTGATATTTATGTCATCTTTTTGTGAATAGGCGTAACATGTGCTTTTTTCCATTGATCGGGGAAGATTCTAGAAATTAAGAATATTTTATCATCAACACCAATGGCTCAGATATTTTTTGCGCTACATGCTTCAACAATTTGGTCGGTCTTGACGATCGAAACCAATTTTGTTTGTCAAAATAGACCTGTGGAAAGTATAAAATATTTTTTACTTCATCTATGTGGAAAATGAATTCCTGGATACCCTTGAAATGGGAACTAAATTCAACAGAAGCAGATGTGGCTATGGTTGACAACTATTCTTGTAAGCAAACTCTGGTGTTGACTGAAATACTAAGTTGATGCATGTTCGTTTCTGAGGCAATTCAATGTCCATGCATGCTTGGAGGAGGTTCTCTAGCAGTGACATTTCTGGAAGACGTTGTGTTGGTCATGAAAAAATTGACCACTTTCAACTAGCTTCGCTCTCATATCTTCTCTTTCTGAAGTTAGTGCCCTACTCTTTGTTGGTGTGACTCCTCACTAGTTAAAGGACGCTGACTATATAATGGGGACACAAAGGTACAGAATAATTAACTTATAAAGTTCACTTTTAAGGTTAGATTTGCAAAGCCTCAAAACTTACAAAATAAACATTTATATACTTCTGTTTCGTATTGTGGCGCCGTGTTTAAACACCTCAAAGAAGTCTAGGGAACACTTCTGAATATGGATAAATCGTATCCCGAACGATCAATATGGATGATTTTTGTTTTAAGAAATGAACACCTACATCAATTTCTCACCAAATTATGTAGAATGCCGCAACATATTTCAGTTTTGTTTTTTGTAAAAAACTAGAAATGCAGCAGATGCGACGCTGCTTTCCAATCATTTCATGTATTCAGTGTTTGAAATCAGTTAGTTGGTACTTTGTTTCTGTTGTAAGCACAAACAAAAGATTCAAGTTTTGTGATTCGACCATGGAAAGACGACATTTGACTAGAGAAGAGATGTTACGAGCCGTTGGCATGCTCCAAGCTGGGAGCTCACAACGGGAAGTATCCAGGGTTCTGGGAAGTAGCCCAAGTGTTATAAACCAATTATGGTGGCGTTTCGATGAAACAGGTAGCGTAGAAAAACGCCAAACAGGTCGACCGATTTTTGGTTTCACAAGCCAGAAGAGATCGTACTACCACAGCATCTTAATCAGCTCAAGAGCTATCACGAGTTCATAATGTACAAATTTCCGACCAAACTGTGAGAAATCGACTGCACGAAGGTCAACTCCACTCTAGACGTCCTTTAAGAGTTCCACAACTGACCCGTGGAAATCGCACAGCTCGTTTAGCTTGGTGCCAAGAACACGTAAACTGGGATCAAGAGAGGTGGACTACTCTTCAGTGATGAATCTAGAATTAGTTATTATCCGGATTTGGGAAGATGTCGAATATGGAGAGAATCTAGAAAGTAAAACCGTCACCAGCATGCTCGGGAAGTTGTTAGACAGGGAGGCGGATCAGTGATGCTTTGGGGAGGTATACGCCTTGGTGGAAGAACTGACCTCGTTTTCATACAGTACAATCTCACGGGAAATTCTTACTCAAATAAGATAGTTTCACCTGTATTGGTACCGTATCTCCAAACAATGGGTCAAAATCCACTCTTCCAACAAGATAATGCCTCTCCTCATCGTGCAAGAGTTGCCTTAAACGTTCTTGAAGAGAATGATATCGATCTTTTATCGAGGCCAACATGCTCCCCAGATCTTAATCCCATCAAGCATCTGTTGGACACCCTAAAAAGAAATCTCCTGCGTCAAAACGTCTTCCATCATGAACAGGAGCTTCGATCAGCAGTTCAGGGGGCTTGGAATGATTTAGGCCAAAATGTAATAGACAATTTAATATTGAGCATGCCGCGACGATGCCAAAGTGTCAATAATAGAAGTGGACCTTCTGGGTACTGAAAAATATGCTTCCATATCGTTTCGAAAATATTAGTTCAGGATTTTGTCTTGTTTTACCAAATTTCGTCATTTTCGAATTTCAAATTTTTTTTTATAATAGGTGCTTTGGAGAAGTCAAATATTATTTTGTTTTCTTGAGAATACATTATATACAATACATCCTAACAAAAATGAAAGATTTCTCTAAATAAGAATCATCAAATTCATATTTTGAAGATATTGGTAAGTGTTCCCTAGACTTTTTGAGGTGTTTATTAAAAAAAACTTTAGACCGGTTATGTGAACATATTTTGTGGTGTTCAATGTAAAGGATTTCCGGAATCATTTTTTAGGTAATAGTTGACCAACCTATTGTTGAAAACTTATTGAAGGTATAAAGATGGAAATTTATTCTTCCTATTATTCCGAATATGCTATCATTTTTCTAGTTTTGAATTGAATTGCTATTGAATACCTCACAAATGAAGATTTAGGGGCTGTACTTATCTCTGATAGCTCGTATCATGAGGGTAGTTTGGTGTCTTGAATTCAACGTTGAATTAAGATTTTGAATGAGGGAGAGTTAAATTCTTTAATTGATAGTTTTGTCTACGTTTAGACATGATTATTATTTAGTTCTAAGTTAGTGTTAGTTGATGATTCTTCAAAAAAATAATACATGTGGTAATTTTCTCGTAATTATTTTACTACATTTTTGACGTTATTTTTAGTAGGATGAGCTGAGAACTATATTTTAAAAGCTCTGTCAGCTTATACGAGTATATGATAATATCGCAATCAATGAACCTTCAAAAATAAATATTTTTCTTACTGAGAGCATTGTTCATCTTGTTTAATTTTTCCTTTATCCCTGAAACAAAATTGATGTGAAAAACTCAATAACACCCGCTTCCGGATTATGTTTCAGCTTACGATTTGAACTCGGAAATGAATTAACCGAAACACAAACACAAGAGGGTCTTGCAGCGTTTGCCGTTTACATCTAGAACTTTATGGGCTTACAGTCAAGTAAAGTGATATTCAATTTAAGTATTTGAGTTTTGAACAATTAGTAAAATTTGTTCATGAATTTTTGTTACATGGATCCCCCATTATTCTTTAAGTTATACAAATATTTTGAGAGAGGTATACCTGGAATATGTAAATTTTTAAATTAGAGTGTAGATTCGAATAAACTCATTTTGAAATGGGAACGATGTTCATTCTCTAAAGTTTTTATCAAACAAACATTGATGAAGTGTTTCTGGTTATAAATTGACTTCCAACAATAAGATGTTGTTTTATATGTCAAAAATCGTTGTAGCTAGTTTCTTCAAACAGCATCAATTTGGCACATTTGAAGTCCTGGCTTCGAACAATACCTTTATGAGCATTTATCCCAGAAAATTGTTCCAATTGCACTGACTGTGTATGAATTTATGCAAGGTTGAATTTCAACTTGTAATGGACAATATCAATTCATTGTTTTATCGAATGCAATGCTATATAACTATACAATTGAGGTTGCAGACACCATATAAGTCATTCGAAAAAAAAAACCACTTAGGATAAAATTAAAAATCCTTCTTCCTAATTTAAAGAAATGGACCATGATGCTATATCTTGAAGAAGTGAGAAGAAAATTGATTCATTTGATTTAAAAATGTCTAGCTAAATATAAAAAATGACATATTCGAGCATATTCCCTAAATACTGAAGCGACAAAATCTCTTTCTTCAGAATCTCAATGGTGTCGATCAGAGGTGTTCAAACGGTCGATCGCAAGTGATTTTTGAGTAGATCTCGAAAAGAAAAAAATTTCAATAAGTAGGTAACTAAACTACAAAAATTTGACACGTGATAAGATAACAATCTGCTAGTGGCAAAAAGGGGCTTTATCAAAGGTACGCGCGGTACTTTTTATAGAAAAGTCGCGTTTTTTATTCTTGCGGCTTTTCAAGAAATTTTGGGCGGCGCGTTTGACGGGAACATTCGAAACATTTGTTACGCCGATATAAATGTTGTGCCTGCAGTAATTGGAGCCATCACAATGTACCTTGAAAGCAATACTGCATCTATACAAAGTTAATTATTAAATAGTACAAAATGAGTGAAGCGAACAAATCTAAAACGTATCATTTTAATAACGATTGGGAGAGAGAATTTTTCTTTTGTATGTTAGGTTGCATTTGTCTTATTTTTTGAGCGTCACTTGCAATACCTAAGCGTGTTAACTTACAAAGGCATCATAAAACGGTTCATAAAAACTATGAAAAGGATTTCCCGTCATAGAGTGTATTGAGAAAACGAAGAGTTTGTGATTTGATATCTTGTTTCAAAAAGTAAAAACCATGTTTACAAGATCAGCCAAATAAACAAAAGCTTATTGGATCGCGTCATTTAAAATATCTCATATATTGGCGAAACAAAAGAAACCATTCGAAGATGGATCGGTTGTGAAGGAAGCATTTATTGAAACGGGTGATACTGCATTTGGAGATTTTAAAAATAAAACAGAAATCATGTCCGCTATTAGAGAACTTCTTCACACTCATGTCAGGTGGTCGAGTCACGCAAAATTCCTAGGTTTCAAGATTTATTGCCCGAAATATTAGCTTTCCTGAAGGAAAGAGGTGATGACACTTAGATGTTGAAGAACGAAAAATGGCTGAGTGATTTGGCATATTTGACTGACATCACAATGCACTTAAACATTAACTTGGATCTTCAACATGAGGAAAAAACTATTATTGAGATGATTAGCGCATTTAACGCATTCAAAAGTAAATTGCAATATATGATAGATCAACTGAAAAGAAAGGATCTGAAAGGTTTTGCGACTTTGAAGGCAAGGATTTCACAGTTGAATTATGATACTAATGAGGCTAAATTATCAAATATTATGGGAAGATTCGAAATGCGTTTTTATGATTACAGTACACTACCAAATATAACATAATTTATGAGTTATCTTTCTTCATGTGAAAACCTTGTGGAATTAGCTACTGAAATAGCAAGTCATTTTAATATGAACTCATGTTCTGTTGAAAATGAATTGGTGCAGATCATATCAGACATACATCTCAAAGCTACAATATCTGAAACAAATTTCTGATGTTTTATATCTGAAGATAAATATCCGTATCTAAGGCAAATCGCCCTTCAACTGACGGCAATGTTTGGGTCGATTTACTTTTGCCAGTCTGCATTTCCTGAAATGAAGATAAATAAGTCAAAATATCGCAATCGATTAACTGACGATCATATGTCATCATACTTGGGATTAGCACTTAGTAGTTACGTATCAGATTTTGAAAAGTATGCTGAGGATATGCAGTGCCACGCTTCAACATCCAAAGTCACTCCTTGGTTAAGTTTAAAACCATATGTAACTCTTTTGTTCATTAACAACCGATAAACTATAAGTTTTTCATTGATATTAAATAAAGAAAAACCTAACTAAACCTAACCCAAACCTTAACTAAAATAATGTATATTGTGCGGAAAGCTAATATCTATATATGCTAAGGTACACCCTACCTAGGTAAGTGGGTAGGTATGGTTTTTTCTGTATGTACGACTACCCTGCATCACACATACTTGCAGCCTCTCAGAGTCGATCGTGAGTAGTCTAAGAATATTGAGGTAGATTGCCAGCAGTTCAACTTTGAGCACCCCTGGTGTTAATCCTCAAATGGCTGTAGTTGATATTCGTGCATGTCGTCTTGTAAAGTGCGTTATATTTGAGTCTAAGGTTTTTGTGCGTTATATTTGAGTCTAAGGTTATATTTGAGTCTAAGGTTTTTGTGACTTGCCAGCTGCCTTGCAAGAGCTGAGTGTCGGATTATTATCAGAGTGTCGAAGTATGTGATTGAAATTGTAATTTTGGCAGTTTCTGTTTTGTTCCATATTATCACGCAGACCAAAATTATGATATGTTTCAACGAAGACACGAGCATCTGGAATTCTTCTAGTTCGATTTTCAGAAATGAAAATCTGGGTATTCGTTGTTACTGAAATGCTTTTTCAGAATGATACTTAGGGCACTTATAATAACAATAACAATAGCAATAAATTGAAATAACAATAAAAACGATAAAAAATATCAGTACCACAAAGCTAACTAATTTATACTCAGTGTTTGTTTCTGTCAATTTTGACAAATGAATTTGGTCAGTTGTTTTCCAACGATCACTATTTTAATTTTCCGCTTCATTCTTTCAGTTAAAACAAGCAAGCAGATATTCATTTGTTATGTATTTTCTGATGAAAATGCAGTAGTTCGTGAATATGGATGACGAAAATCAACTATGAGAGTTAAGGTTATGGTTGCTGAAAAGTATAAAAGGATTTTGCTAGTAAACTGAACGGAAGAAAACTCTAATTTTCGTACAAAATTCTTCAGTTAGATGAGTCTTCTTTCACTACAGTGGAGTAACGAATTACCATAATAACCATATTCAGACACACCAAACTTACCCAGAAATTCGAACAAAAATTGAATTTCAATTTGTTACTCGAAAACGCTGAGTCTTACGGAAAAATCGAAAGGGTATTTTTTTTCAAATTATATGAAGAATTCAAAACTGATTTTATGTTGTGGAAGACCATGATAACTCAAATTTTTCCTTAAGAATAACCTGTCACGTGTTAGCACTGACACCACTGTCACTCGCATTTAATGAATACAACATTTCTTTCAAACATCTGTTTCGTTTTGCAAAAATCAATAAATGTTATTTTTTCCTACCAAACTTGAACACCTTGTATTTTTTCAACGAAGCGTTTTTCGAATATTATTTATATAGCAAAGTCATATTATTTTTCGCTTGTCTATTAGTATCTAAATTTTCTGCTATGGAAACTGAACTTCCGTGTCTATTTGAGATGTTTTTTTTCTTTGGCAATTCGAAACATAGGATAAGGAATAAATAAGCATTTCTAAGAGAAAGAAAACTCGCACATTGTCTTTTAGTATTGCCTTGTTTGAAACTATTACGACGAAGAAGTTACTTTCCCCAGGAAAGGCAATAAACTGGAGAATCTATATAAATAGGTACTCCAGGTTTTCTTAGTAAATAGTGGATCAGTACAGAATTTGTTCAATGGAGTAGTCGAGAAAGTCGACCGACGAAAGCTTCAGAAATAAATATTATCGAATTAACGTTCAAGACCTTCGACTTCTCTATTTGTTTATCCAATTGGAATCGAGGGACTGCTCGAAATTCCCGAGGATTTATCAAGACCTACTCGACTTTTGAGATGTCTTTGGCAATCAGCTCTAGAGATTTCCACAGCAGTAAACAACCCGAACATGAAATTTGAAATAGTTTTCCTTTATTCAATTTGATGCGAATTCTGTGCTCTGAACATATTTTCATAATATTTATTTACTGCAGAAGCAATTCAGCAAATATAAATTCTAGAATAATATCCTAGAGCGCTTCTTCTCCAACTCAATATTTTATTTGTAGATTGCCATTTCCATATTAGAAACAGGTGAAGAAATAGACACGGTAATTCAGATTGTATGTACACTCATAATAATTTGTTAATGTTTAATTACAATGACTTTACAATTTCATCCATTTTCAAGAAAGTAGTTATAAAATCAACACACAACTTAAGCAGTACAAATGTCGAATAATTAACCGATTTGATCCTACTGTACTTAAATAGAAGGGCACTTCATAAAAATATAACTATGACACCTAGTTGTGAAAATTTATACCAAGTCATATAAAAGACTTCTGAGATTTGAATTTCTTAGGCTTTTACTTGGTAGAATTCCATGATCAATTATAAAAACAAGTAAATGTTTTTGCATATTCAATAAATTCAATAAATTTTCATAGAGACCGCTTCAATGAGAAGGTTTATAATGAATTGAAAACATGTGTTTATTATTTGATCTTGTTATTGTCTAGGAAATTGATAGAGTTGTTCTGTTCTATTTCAGGAGTGAATTTTATCTTTGGATTCACTTCTAAAATAGAACAATACAAAAGATCAAATAATAAACACCTGTTTTCAATTTATCATAAACCTTCTCATACAGATATCACAATTCATTATACATCGGCACATCCTTATCAACACAAAGTTGCAGCATTTAGTAGTTATATACATAGACTTTTAAGCACACCAATGTCTAGTGAAAAGTATCTCAAAGAATTGAATTTGATAAAACAGATTGCAATAAATAATGGTTATAATGCAAATTTAGTATGCAACATATTATATAAGAAAAACAAAATCAGCTTTACAACATATATATCCAATCGATAACCATCAAGACAAGAAATTCAATAGTAGTAAATATATAAGCAATATTAGCAATAATTTGAAATCCTTTCTTAAAAAGTCAAATTTGAATAAAGCGTTCGAAACATCAACAAATTTAGGTTCAGAAATTATAAGTCTCCAATTAATAAAGAAAATAAATCAAGTGTTTATACATTGGAATGTACAGATCGCAATCGTTTTCATATAGGTAGAACAGGAAGAAATTTATTTCAATGTTAGAATCTCAGAACATAAACGCAGGTTCATCAATGGAAAAACCGATTCGAATTATTCTAATAATCTTAGGGAAAATAGTCATTCTTTCAATTCGGAATTAAAAATCCAACATTCTGAGAATAGGGATATAAAACTCAATCTTCTGGAAGTATTTGAGATTAACAGATATAGGTATTCCCCAGAGGTTCGTAATGACCAGATAGACATGAATATCACTCTTATTGAACTTGTTTCCTAAACACTAGTTGAAATACAGATAACACCGAATGGATTGCCTCCTTAGTCTATATAAGTATACGTTAGTTAAGATAATTTTGAAGTACTCATTCGCTCTTGACAGAGATACTGTGTATCGAAACGCGTTGAGTATGTTTAATTATATCTGAAAATGGAAGTGCATCATGTAAAAGCCTCGTGAATTGAACTATGGTCATAATTCCCCAGAATAGTTTATTAGAGGAAAGCCTTACGATCTGGCTTTAAAGACTGATCAGCAGCTCTACTCGATATTGTAACAATCTTCTGTGGTACAAAACCATCAACAGTTAGCAAGGAAATTGTAGTGAAAAGTTTAATTTCCCTTGGTTCTTGGTTTTGGAGTTATGAGAATGTGTATCTGATCCTTCAAATCACATTATATTTTTGAATAATCATTTTCAATTGATTGTTATAACAGCTAATTAATAAACAAAAATTTGATACATGGAATTATGTTGAATCATTCATCTCAATCTCAGGTTCGAATTGCTTAGTGTTTCTGATTATCAGAAGAACTTCCACGTTGTGATGGCAGATTATTTTGATGAAATAGAATGGCAACTTCTTGCTGAAGGTCAGGCCCCAAATCATCATTTACATTTTGCGGGATATCTACGAGATTTCAACATTCTTGATGGCTTATCTGTTTCTAAAAAAGTTCTGAAAAGTATTCCAAACATAACCTTGGAGTAGGACGGAAAGCAATTCTCCATTTGCCTGAAAGAATATTGCAAAGAAGATTGAGCTAAACAGTTACCTTGTAAACATTTATTCTATAATACTTGCATATTGCCATGGCTTACCAAGATGAGTGCTTGTCTTTATATCGCCAAGAAATAGGAACAGACAGTGATGATTACGAAACATTCAGAAAAGAAAAGATGAGAGCTAAGCAGAGGGAATTTGACATTGAAAACCTTCATTATTCTATGTTTTCATGATTTTCACCTCATTGGATGATTTCATATCAAATAACATGTATGTATGTATTTTACCAGCCATATCCTTTAGAAACTTTGGAAAAATGAGGTTTTAGGGAGACAGGGACCATTAGGGATAATCACCCCAAAAACGGACGTTTTACATCAGTTCCATAAATAAAAATTGAGGGACGTGGTCATTTTCAAAACATTTACGACTCAACAATTAAATTGTTGCTTGTCAGATGATTAAATTACTATTCAGCTGGACCACTGGCAAAAGTCAAAAGATGGTCTTCAATTAGAAAGCAACCGGTTGATGTTCCATAGCCTCTTCTCTTTTCCAAATATAATAATTTCATGCATCAAAGTGTTAACAGCTACAGAATATCTATTCGGGGAGAAAATGGTTGTGGTGTCTATTCAAACATTTGGTCAACGTGGCTGCCATGAATTCTTGGAAAAGTTATAAAGTGGGTTGTGAGAATAAAGTTAATTTGTTAACTTTTGTTTAGGGCATTACCCGTCATTATCTGCTAAACCCTACTAAAACATCACACTCCTTCTGTTTTTACCCCCAATAGTAATATACAAGAAGAAGGTGGTCATTTTCAGTAAAAATTTAAATAACGGTGCTAAGTTTAAACATTTCAAAACACAATGGAGATGTGTTAAATGTAATATCACTTTATGCTTGGAACTGAACTGTTTACAATATCACATGTCCTCTTAGCAGGACTAGTTTGGTTGACCTTCAATAAAGGCTCGAAGAAAGATTTTTCTTCATGTTTAAGTTCTAGCTTTACTTCTAACATATTAGATATGCAAATAATCATGATTTTGCTTTCTAGTAAATGCAAATTTGGCACGAATTTTACTGAAAAATTTGTTTCACTCAAAACGTCAACCATTATGACATTTTCATTTATCCATTGCCTGAAATCATATCATGTATTTTGTTATTCAGATCATTCATGGTCAGTAAAATTGACCATGAATGATCTTCCACTTTAGTTATTATAATTATATGATATATAATTTATTTATTATAATTAATTTCCAAGTTGTCTACTCTATGAAAACAGTTACAAACACACATCTCTTAAGTTCGCTAATAACTTATTGGACGAACCTCGTACATGTTAAAGCTTCGTGACTTCACGGAAAATAGAAAGATACGCAGTTTTATTTGAATATTTCAATAGCGGAAGCAAATGTGTACACGCAGGTGGGTCAAACATCGAAGATAACCTCTACGATTTATTCATTCTTCTGAAATGAATTAAACCACCGAACTTTTTTCCAGACTTTGTGAACCCAGACATGATGAAAATGGAACGGTATATAAACGTCTGATATAACAAGTCCCCTTTAGATGAAAGAGACTCATACTCAAAGTCTGGGGAATCTACATAAGGAAGAAAATATTTCATGACATGAAATTTGATAGAGAATGAGGGTCTTCTAAAACACCACGCTTTCCGTTTCCACATTACAACGCCCCTATGTGGACATTTTCAACTTCTGAATTTCCACCCTCGTTTGTTCATTTGAAGTTATCTCGCACAAATTCGAAGAGTTTTAAGCTAATATTGAAAAAGTATTGGAATCGTTGCTCTTTGGAAATTCTTATTTTATTCTGTCAATTGTGAGTGAAATACAAAACTGCGTTCCTGTTGAATATATTGAAGAAGTATATGAAAGAATTAACATTCATAATTGCTGATTGTTCTAAACTTATTTCACATATCTACTTTCAAGGTGGGACGCCCTACGTTTTTATTATTTTTGAATGTTTTAATCCGAAATAAGGGATTTTTCCAGACCATTTATTATTTTCCAGAATTAATCAGTTAATATTACTTTTTGGAACATCCTGTATCCCCTGAAATTGTTGAAAATCCCAATTTTAATACAAAATTGTTTTCTTGATCCTTGTATCATTCATCAATAAGTAATTTTTGATATAGCTATACAGGTTTTGGATAAATTAATGTCTATCCCAAGATTCTGCAAAACCCACCTCATAAAAATTCCTGGATCTCTTCTAGAGTTTAGAATTCTTGTAAAAATAAGCGAAAACTCATTCGAGAATTCCATATCAAAAGTACAAAACAATATTCAATAATGATTGCTGTAAAAAGGTGTGCAACAGATTACAAAAATGATGGATTGATTTTTTATAAGAAAAGCAGTAAGATAGCAGTCGAAAATAAATACACATATAAATACACGAATGATTACTGCGTTTTCGGAAAACTGGAAGATGGAACAGACGTTGAATAAAATTAACTGTCATTTCGCAGACATACGTCCATTGATAACGAACGGGACACTATTTAAACCGATAGAACAAAACACGCGTGGTGCTGTGATATTTCTCAATCCACTCCTAGATATTTATTACGCCATAAGAATTCTAAAAGATGTATTGACGGTCGAATTTGATGGAATGCTGATAAAACCCATTAAGAACATTGCTCACAGCTTATCTTTTTTGTCATATTGAAAAATTTAGGCGTTCAAAATGGAGTAGTCACAAAAAAACTAGAATGTGCTAAAATAATCCTGACTGACAAGAATACCTACTGTACAGTGGGCAAATTTTGACGTATTGTTACGGCAGCTATGTGAAATATTGCAGATAGACAAAAATGAACCCCACTCTATTGACCTTCAGGGACTAGTTAAGTGGTGCCAAAATTTTGCTGAAATCTCTTTCCGTTCTGGACTCATTCAAATATCTTTCCAAAATTGGAAAAATCTTCCTTCATCATCAAACTTACATAAAAATGAATTTGACATTCTAAAGGCACTATTTTAGTGAAAGACAGTGCTCAGCGCTTTTTGAGTTTTAATGCAAACATTGTTTTCTGTTAAATACAAACCAAATGAAATTTTCCCACTATTGGATGCAATTATTCTCTTTTTCTTCAAATATATATAATTGTTGTAGTCAATTATTTCATTGAATACATTTTTTCAAAGAGAAACCTGGAGTTTCCACACTTTCATTCATTAGGTGCATACCCATCAATGATTCATATTGTTCTATGACTGAAAACCACAGACTTTGAGGATTCTAATTGATAGTATTGATGATTTATTTATTTTATGGAAATTAATTCTCAAAGTAAAACATAATGAGACACTTTTTTCCACAATTTATTCTATAAGCACGACCGGTTTCGACCCTTCGGTCATTTTCAAGTGAATAACAATATAATACATGAGTAGGCAAGTACAAATACAGAATGAAATTTATCCTAAATATTGGGTAGTGGGGATCCATTATGCTCTAGTTGGCTATTGAGGGTAGTAAATTGTAGGTTATTACATATTTTGTTAATCTCCAAACTTTCCAACAAATTCATCTCTCTGCCTTTGTTACATTTATAAAGGATTTTAGGTTTGTTCAATGATATCGAGTGGTTAGTTGATTTTTCGTGTTCCAATATTGGCAAATTTTTATCTGAGGAAATATGTTCCTTGAATATAGCTTCAAAACTTCTCCCTGTTTGTCCGACATAGGCTACCTGACATTCATTGCGTTTGATTTGATAAATTCCTGATTGCTTGAATTTATCGTTTTTTTGTTTGGTATTGAATAACAATCTGCTCAAGTTGGGGCCGCTTGAGAATGAAGTAGTTATGTTCAATTCAAAAAAGTAAGTACTGATTTTGTTAGAGAATTTGCCGGTGTATCTGAGACTAGTGTATCTTTCTTCCGGAGTTTCTACGATGCTATATAGTAATTGATAGATAATACGTTGTTCTTTGCGTTTAATGATTGTATTTAGAAAATGTTGTGGTATGTTGTTATTTGAGGCAATTTTTCTGATAATATTAAGTTCAGTTTGGAAAATTTTCTTTCGAAAGGGGATCAGAGTAAGCTCTATAAATCATGGAGTTATATGCAGCTAGCTTGTGACTTAAATGACTGAACGAGTCCATTGTAATCGATGCGTCTGTGAATGTTTCATTCTGAGTGTGCTAGGTTTTCTGACAAACTTAGCTCTTCTTTGAAAACCTAGCACACACAGAATGGGAGAAGAGCAAACTGATTCCAATGAATGTTCAAGCTCCGAAAATGTACGGATTGATTGAACTACATAAGGAAGAAAAATCTACAAGACCTTTTGTGTCATATATAAACACACCATCAGGTAAACTAACAAAATTCTTGAATCAAAAATTTCTAGACCTCTCGAATTTTCAAACACAATTCACTATCTCTAATTCTGTAGATCTCATACATAAACTTTCAAATCTCACAATCTCCCAAGATATTAAGTTAGTCCCTTTCGATCTCAAAAGTATGTACCCGAACATTCCAACGAATGAGTGTCTGCCCCTTGTTACAGATATCTTGTCCGAGTCTAATACACCGCCATATTTCACTAATGAATTTAGCAATCTTCTCAAATATGCCTATCTCTAGGTTACTCTCAATTTCAATCTAAATTCTTCAAACAAAATTCAGGTCTTCCAATGGGTTCACCTCTTAGCCCTCTACTAGCTGACATTCTCATGAATAATTTAGAGAAAACCTCAATATTAAACACAGATTTCGCTAAAAAACACATTACTTCCTGGTATAGATATGTAGATGACACTTTGGTTTGTTTTGGTGGTTCAAATAGACAAATTCAGCAATTTTTAAATTTCCTGAATGAAATACATTGCCACATCAGCTTCACTTCTCAATTAGAAAATGATAACTCAATTAATTTCCTCGACTTATTCATTACAAATTCAAATAACCAACTCACTTATAAAATCTACAGAAAGGAAACATTCACAGACGCATCGACTACAATGGTGTGTTTATATATGACACTAAAGGTCTTGCAGATTTTTCTTCCTTATGTAGTTCAATCAATCCGTACATTTTCGGAGCTTGAACATTCATTGGAATCAGTTTGCTCTTCTCCCATTCTGTGTGTGCTAGGTTTTCAAAGAAGAGCTAAGTTTGTCAGAAAACCTAGCACACTCAGAATGAAACATTCACAGACGCATCGATTACAATGGACTCGTTCAGTCATTTAAGTCACAAGCTAGCTGCATATAACTCCATGATTCATAGAGCTTACTCTGTTCCCCTTTCGAGAGAAAATTTTCAAACTGAACTTAATAGCAACAGAAAAATTGCCTCAAATAACAACATACCACAACATTTTCTAAATACAATCATTAAACGCAAAGAACAACGTATTACCTACCAATTACTATATAGCATCGTAGAAACCCCAGAAAAAAGATACACTAGTCTCAGATACACCGACGAACTCTCTAACAAAATCAGTAACTACTTTTCTAAATTGAGCATAACTGCTCATTCTCAAGCGGCCCCAACTTAAGCAGACTATTATTCAATGCCAACCAAAAAAACGATAAATTCAAGCAATCAGGAATTTATCAAATCAAATGCAATGAATGTCAGATAGCCTCTGTCGGACAAACAGGGAGAAGTTTTGAAGCTAGATTCAAGGAACATATTTCCTGAAATAAAAATTCACCAATATTTGAACACATAAAATCAACTAAATACTTGATATCATTGAACAATCTTAAAATCCTTGATAAATGTAACAAAGGGAGAGAGATGAATTTGTTGAAAGGGTTGGAGATTAACAAACTATGTAAAAACCCACAATTTACTACCCTCAACAGCCAACTAGAGCATAATGGATCCGCACTACTCAATATTTAGGATAAATTTCATTCTGTACTTGTACTTGCCTACTCATGTATTATATTGTTATTTATTTGAAAATGACCGAAGGGTCAGGTTAGGTTAGGTTAGATTTGTGCTCCGATGTAAATCCTCAACGCCATTGATGTGCAGCATGAAGAAAGATATGGTTTCAATGTGTGGTGTGCACTAAAAGATAGTCGCGTTTGTGCGTTCGAAATCATCAACAATAATATCCTTGGAAGATTGCTCTTTCGTTAGCACAAATATCAAATATTTTTTTTTCGATACGATGGTGCCCCTTCCCACCAAACAAGGGCCTCCACGGATCTCTTGAATTTGAATTTTGGACATAATTGGATAGGGACTAAAGGTCCTGTGAGATGGGTGCCTCGTTCCCCTGACTCGATGCCACTAGATTTTCTTCTTTGGGGTCATGTTGAGGATTCACTCTACGAGAGAATCAGTAACAATTTAGAAGAGTTGAAACGGAATTTTAGGGATTGCCGTGCTTCTGTTAACAATTTTCATATATTCAATGCCTACCGTAGTGTTACAGCACGGTCAGATGTTTGTTTACATCTGACCGTGCTGTATCACTTCCTGGTGGCCCCGGTTAACGGTGATTATGAAGAGTAGATCGGAAAACTAGCTCCTTCAAGGGAGGATATTTAACATTCTACGGAAGGTTGAATATTGTTCCTTGAAGAATAATTTTCTTCGATATGTCTACACATTGCGAAATCTCGGATTCAGTAACATTTTTTTCTGATACTTTTGAATATTTGCGATGAAGTAAATTCCTCCATTTGTACCATTAGGACATTTTGTTTCTGTTGAAGTTTTTCGTATAAGTTTTTGGTTTTCGTTTGAGAATAGTTTAATGTCATAGGCTTCATAATAATATATATTTTACTCGCATAGTTTTTTAACCATTTTAATAGAATATTACCAAAGCAACAAGCATGGACTCATATGTTACGTTGATTACTCAGGTTGCCAACTTTCGAAAAAATAATGTTCAGCTGGAAGAATTTGTAAGTGGAATGTTCGGTGGTATTGCGTTGGATGAATCTAGCATAGAGTTTTTTGAGAACAAGAGAGCAAAGAGATCGGCTTTCTCTTTTGGAGATGATGCTATACTTCCGTCTTCTCTAACAAGAGGCGGAAACGCAGATTTGCAGATATTGGCACTGACATGCCAACAAACATGCATGGACTCATATGTTACGTAGATTACTCGGGTTGGCAAGTTCCGAAATAATAATGTTCATCTATTTTTCGATTTATGAAGATTAGAAGTGATTGTCGAAGTTCGACAATCACACAGTTGATTACTTTGGTCTGAATCGAATCGAACCATAGAAACAATCATCATCTTGAAAAGCATCTTTAAAATCTGTAGTTTTCAGTGATAGAACAATATGAATCGTTGATGGGCATGCACCTAATGAATGGAATTGTGGAAATTTGTCTACAAGTGTTATCTATTTGAGCTAATATAATGTTTCCACACAGCACTGTATTCTACTTATTCTACTGTAGAATGTCAAATTAATTTTCATGTAACTTTGAAGATGATCTAGATATCTGCGATGGACGATTTTCACAAAATTTGAAAAAATTTCGAAAGTCCTGAACGGAAAGAGATCTCAGAACCATTTTGGCACCTCTGAACTAGTCCCTGAAAATTAGTTGTTGAGAGTGGAGTTCATTTTTCTCCATCTGCAATATTTCACATAGCTGCCGTACAAATACATCAAAATTTGCCCAACTTGTACAACCATAATTAATTACCAATAGCAACATTGAATAATTTCAGAGTGATATCAGGAAAAATTGATTATACTAGAAGGCTTTACTATTTGAAGAAAAAATTGATTCTTTCAGAGTTGCAAAATGGATTTCTGAAAAGGAAAATCACAATGAGAGTTATAGACATGGCAATCTGTGCTGTCTTGGATTCCCTCAATAAAATTAAATAAACTCGATATGAACGATTCCATATTTAAATGATTCTTTTGCGACAGCTCGAGTACTGTGAAATACGTTAAGTAGCATAAAATATTTTGGAAGGCTACCTCTCGGATAGAGATCAATATGTTGCAATGACAGATAATGGAAACATAAAAACATACAAAAAGTTGAGACAATGAAGAGGAATTCCTCAAGGTTCGTTTCTTGGGTCTCTATCAAAAAACTTTACACAAATGATCTGTCAGACATCATCCATGATTTTCTGGTACAATTTGCGGATGACATAAATGTTATAATGCGTGGTAGCAGTTAAGATCAATCAAAATATAGTTTCAAATAAGTAATTCAATAACCTTGAGAAACTTTTCAACATAAATAATTTGAAGCTCAATACTCAAAGGACACAACTTTTAAATATTCTGTTCAACATAATCTGTGAAAAAGTCGGCGTAACCGTCAACAGAAAAATTTTTGGAGATATGTGTGACCATCGATTCTAGACTTAACTACTCCAGCCATGTAAAATGTCTTGCTGATGCAGTGGCAAGGTAATACTAAGCCCTTACAATGATCAAAATACCTACAAACGGCCATCGTGTGTTGTCGATCAAATGCACCGATACGAATCATTTTCTGAGTTTATTCTGGACTGTCGTCTTGTATCCATATATTCCAAAATATATGCTTGAGATCGATATTGAACCTGAAAAGCATCACGAGCTTTAATGACATCAACATCAGAAATAAGATACTCACATTTCCTGCCTTATATATCTATGAAGCAATCATATTTGTACGAAATAACTGTACGCTGATCCAATAAGAAATTGAATATGATTAAATGACCCTTAATAAAGTGGGGTGCATACTTATACGATACCACAATGTCTCAGAGAATTTGGTTTGAGACCTCGTGTCGCAGCTCGAACTGGACCTCTAACCACAGAATCGAAGAGCCCGATGAATTTTGCCGAGGAATATGTCGATTGGTAAGAAGCTGATTGGGATAGTGTTTCGTTTAGAGATGTGCCTTGATTTTGTCTCGATTTGCGATCGACATTCACTAGTATACAGACGTCGAAACGAGAGATATGCCTAGTACAACTATTAAGTAGCTATGGTTATGGTGGAGGATTAATGAAGGTGAAGGGACGAATTTCTTTGAACGTTCACACCGATCTGGTCATTCCCTGAATGTTGCAGACATTTACGGCAAACACAGGGGAAAAAGTTTAGTTTATGCATCAAATCGCCATACCCCGAACACCTTGGATATTTTTTGATTTCAGATACAGATGATTCAGGAGTGGAGGTCTCAGTACCGTAAAGCAACTCAGACCACAACCTTTCATCTTCTACTGGAACCATTGTGCTGCCACTTAACCAAAAACCTTAACCATCCAGATGAGTTTGGCACGTGAATTCATTTCGTGCTTCCTATTCAGTGCTCTTTGCCTTTCGCATCCTGACATCAATGTGTGCACTGAATCTGTCACAGAAAGCATTCATGCAGCAATGGATTTCTACATCCCTCATTCCATGACACAAAAGCCATGGTTCAATATAGACTGCGAAAGAGCCTCTGCAGCCAAGAGCAGAGCTTACAAGTCATGGAAGAAAAATCCAACAGGGGAAACAAGAAGAACCTTCGTACGAATACGGAACGTGTGCAACCTAACTGCAAGAGCAAATAGAATCTCAACGAAGGGATAACAACTAACAAACTCCTCGAACAGGCAAGCGGAACTGGAAAATTCTGGTCGATGGTGAAGACTATCTCTGCCAATTTCTGCAAAACTGCGTTTCCGCCTCTTGTTAGAGAAGACGAAAGTATAGCATCATCTACGATTTCTTTGCTCACCTGTTCTCAGAGAACTCTGTGCTAGATTCATCTAACGCAATACCACCGAAAATTCCACCTACAAATTCTTCCATGGCAGAAACCAAGTTTAGAGTCCGCACTATGAGACGGGCTCTCGAGCAGCTGAACTAAAAGAAGCCAGTTGGTTTAGACGAAATACCGCCAATCGTCCTGAGAAAGTCACCTATTCTTAATCATCTGTTTCAGATTTCTTATGAAAGCTAGACTTCCGAGCAACTGAAAAATAATGAGAATTCAACCGATCCTATAGAAAAGAAAGAAGTACTCACCCTAAAACTACCGCCTTGTTGCACTTCTTCCGATTATGTCCAAAGTGATTGAGAAAGTCATGAATGATGAACTCATCAAATATCTTGAGTTGAAGGGAATTATTAACGACCGTCAGTATGGTTCTCGCAGGAAAAGATCGACAGGAGATCTGCTCGCCTACGTCACTCATGTTTGTACATCAACGGTGGAAAAGCGTGGGGAATGTAGAGCAATAGCCCTAGACATCTCTAAGGCATTCGATAGGGCATGCAGCCTTGTTGAATGAACTTGCTGTATATGGGCTTGCCGAATAATTGCGGGGTTGGATAAGTTTCTTTCTTTCAAAAAGATCAATACAAATTGTGGTCGACGGTATAACATCTGATTGTTTCCAGTTGCAAGCAGGAGTACCTCAGGGATCCATTCTTTTGCCAACCTTGTTTCTGTTACAGATAAACGATCTTCTGTCATCTGCAGAGAAGAAGATCTTCGGTTTTGCAGAAGATTATACCCTGATTTCGTCTTTCAGTAGTCTGCGGCCGATTACAGCTGCAAAATGTCTACGTCAGAGATGTCAACAAATTAATAACTTAAACTCTGACTTACAGAGAATATCTGAGTGGGGTCAGTTGAAACTAGTGAGCTTCAACGCGAGCAAGATGCAAGTAACTACGTTTTCTAGAAAGGTTCCTGCTGGAGAACCTCCTCTAATGATGCAAGGCCAACAAATCGCTTCCAAAGATTCGATACACCGTCCCGAAATAGCGGTCAGCTCCTATTTTTGCTGGCATGAACATAAATCAGCCATAGCTAAGTCGGTATCAGCTAAACTTAGTTTGCTTTTCAGAGCCAAGCGATACTTCACGTCATCTCAGCTGTTGCTTCTATATAAGGTGCAGATTCGACCAGCTTAGGAATATTGTTCCCATGTATGGGGATCTGGTCCCAAACATTCGCTGCGGATGTTGGGTAGTGTGCGAAAACGGGCTTTGCGCCTCATCGACCACCTGGAGATCACCCGCGATCTCCAACCGCTGGCTCTCAGAAGACAAGTTGCTGACTATTACATATACTTCATCTCCAAGGAGCTGAAAGACCTTGTCCGGGAAAACTCATGTTTTGCCGCAACACTAGGCTGCCAAGGAGTTATCATCATATGGGGGTACTTGTAACGACCCCCTCGAACCTCTCCCTATAAGAATTCCTTCGATTACAGGGCCGGTGAGCTGTGGAACTCACTTCCGTCCAACATCTACCCAACATCCTCCAATTTGTCCCTCTTCAAGAAGCGAGTGAACAGACACCTCAATTCTCCCCAGGCGCCCACTCATGTGGTGTAACAGGTTCTTCCAGAAAAAAAAACCTCACTAAGTCCATATTGTTAGGAAGTATTTATAGGATCACAAAGTCACTTTTATGAAATAGCCTGCAGAAATCCAGGTCGTAATTCTATCGTACATTGGAAAGGAATTATTTTGAACGCACGCACTTATCTGGTCATCGTTAATATTGGGTCCGTCAATGCTCAGAGGTACGTCACAGATATTAAAGACGACTATTTTGTACCACTTTCGAAAAACGTGGGTGATAACGCCAGACGTAACCGAGCCCATATAACTAGGAAATATCTTCAACATCATGAAATTACTTCAACAGTGTGACCTGCACAAAGTCCAGACTTCAGTCCCATGGAACATGTCTGGGATAGCCTCAATAGAAGGTCAAAATGCCAGGAAAACCAGCCACCTACAGTGAATGAGGTTCGGAACAGTCTGATCGGAATTTTGAGCGAAATGGATGGGAATACTATAAGATCAATGATTTCGAGCATGAATCGACAATGTCATGCTGGAATTCTCACCAGAGATTGGGTATCAGGTATCAAAAGTTTCATGAGGAACTTCACTTTCCCCAAATATTTTATATATTTCATAATTAGTTCTATTTCACTGTCGACGAGTACAATTTTCATTTCAATTATTCTCAAGGAATTCTAAGTGAGGGTGGATTACTGGAAAAATAATTATTTTACATATCGGAAGTTCTTTTGAAAAAATTTCAATTTTTGATTTTGTGCATCACTTTTTGGCGCAGTGTGATACGTAAATTAATAATATTTGAATTGTAGAGGCCGTTAATTGATGTAGATCCATGATATATATCATATATATCATGGATCTACATCAATAAAAACACAAGGTTAAACTTTAATCTACACTTCATTTGAAAAAAATATAAATATCGAATCTGTTGGACGTTTGCATTGAACAAAATTATTTTTCTTTCAACGACATCTATTGCAGTAGTGAAAATGGTTTGATCATGGGAAATCCTTTGAGTCCACTTCTAGCAGAGATTTTTATGAATAATCTTGAACAGAAAATTCATACAAATCCACTCATTTCCAAATTTCTTTATTGGTATAGATATGTTGACGACATCTTAGTATGTTTCATTGGAACTACTCGTCAATTAGACTTATTTCTTAATTTCATTAATTCCATCCATTTGAACATTAAATTCACGATAGAAATTGAACAGAACGATTCCATTAATTTTTGGACTTGAAAATCACTAAACGAAATATAAATCATGTTTTTCGGTCTTTCGTAAACCAACACATACTGATACAATTATACATAACTACTCATTACATCCAATTCAACACAAAGTTGCAGCTTTAAAAGCATGGTACATCGGTTACTCAATTTACCTTTATCAGTAGATTATAATAAAGAGTTAAACATCATCAAACAGATAACCATTAATAATTCATATAATCCGGATATGGTAGATCTAATCATTCGTAAAAACTGTATCAGAAAGCAATAAATGAAGTATATCCTATTCATAAAGACTATAAAATATTCAACAGTTTAACATTCTGCGGTTCTGCAAGTACAAATATTAAATCCTTTCTCGTCAAACAAAATCTTAATATAACTTTCGAAACTTCTAATAACTTAGGTAAACATATTAAAAATGATAAATCTCGTGTTGAAAAATCAAGTAAATCAGGAATCTATAAACTCAATTGCGGTTCTTGTGATAAAATTTATATCGGTAGGACCTATAGGAGTTTTGGCATAAGAACATCTGAACATAAACGCAGCTTCGATAAAAATAAATCTGATTCAAATTATTCACACCACTTATTAAAAAAACCATTCATTCAATAAAACTTTGACATATTCCATATAAAATCAAAAAGTTTAAAATTAGATCTCCTAGAAGCATTAGAAATAAATAGATACAAACATTCGGACAAGCTTTTGAATGAGACGGTAGATGTTAATTATACACCCCTACTTAACTTGATTAATTCGTTTTTATTACCTTTCATACTAACTGTACAATGGCTCGGTGTGGATTCTCCTGTTATTCATCCAACTTGTTCTACGATTTGTTTATAATACCATACTCTTCATTCTGTTTGTCATTCTTGATAAAGCTGCTGTGTCAGCGAAACGTCGTCGAACTTTTTCAAATAAAGTGTGGATTAAAAATAAACCTTGTGTTTTTTATCTCATTTAAATTAATAATATTTTAACTCGATGCGGAAGGTCATTGAGTGCGAATATCTTACGATTTTCCATTCTCTAAGTTATCCATTATTTCGAATTTTATTTCGTCTCGAGTTATTTATCGTTTCATTATTCCATCTTTTGAATGTCATAAAAATTAAATGTAGCTGCAACTGTATGGAACATCTGCGCTTTAACATCCATTAACTTTTATTTATGGAGAGCTGTTCAAATTAAGTATAGACTGGATGAAAACTCTACAAGGGATGATTTGGTGCAAAGAATTGCTGATGCATTTCATGATTTTATTTCAGACAACAACATGAGAAAATTTTTTGCGTCGGATCAAAATGTGCTTTGGAGATGATATTAGACACTTCGAACATTTTTCGTAGCTTGTATAAATAATAATTTTCTCGGTTATTGTTCCTAATTAATTATCTGAAAAAATCATTTTAGGTCTACATATATAGAAAATAGGTAAAGAGATTTCTAAATATATTTCCATAGGTAGTGTAATTTACTTTCATTCTAAGTCACTGAATTTCATTTAAAACTAGTGAGCCCATTGAAATCGTCTCTTTACATCAAAACGACTAATATACTACACGACTTATATATGAAAACGCCTAATAAACTAAACTCCTAATATACTATACGCCTAATATACTAAACGCCAAATATACTGAACTCCTTTTCGTATCCAAACTTAATTGTTCTTTATGTTATATAAAACTCTCTCACATATTGCCTCTCACTTCCTTATGCTCTCACATCCTTATGGTAACGCAGCTTACAGTATTGTTCTATGAATACTGACTATCCCAATTCAAAGAGATACATTCAATTTGTAGATCTCAACTTTCTCCAATTGAGCTAGCATAAGAGAAAATTAAATAAGTTTAAATGTTCATTAAGAAAAGGCAATAGTTAAATCAGCCTTCGAGGAAAGAAATTCAATCATCAAGAACTCAAATAATGATTCACAAAACCCCTTATTTTTAAGTTCTTAGGGCAATCACATAAGGTGAAATTCATATGTATTCAGTAGTGTTCCATTATTTCATTACTAATTTCTTGCCTTTGTACTCTGGATACTCTCGAGTAATTTTTATTCGAGAAAAATTTTCTATTTCGTAAATATACTTGAGATGTAATTCTTCCATCTTGCTGTTTTAACCTGATATTTGTTGGTCATGTCGGTTTAAAAATCATAATTGATGAATCCTTTTCAAGCTTATTCAAATCAGAACAATTCAGTACAAATTGAAAATTTGAAACTATGAAACCATAGATTTGGAAATATTTTTCTGAAATATATATAAACACCTAAAAAAGTCTAGGGAACACTTTAAAATGTGAATTTGATGATTTGAATTTATAGAAATCTTTCAGTTTTATTAGGATGTATTGTATATAATGTATTCTCAAGAAAACAAAATAATATTTGACATCTCCAAAGTACCTATTATGGAAAAAAATTGAAATTTGAAAATGACGAAATTTGGTAAAACACAAAAAAAAATCCTGAACTAATATTTTCGAAACGATATGGAAGCACTTATTTTTTTCAGTACCCAGAAGGTCCACCTCTGTTATTAATGATACTTTGGCATCGTCGCGGCATGCTCAATATTAAATTGTCTATTACATTTTGGCTTAAGTCATTAAAAGCTCCCTGAACTGCTAATCGAAGCTCCTCTTCATGATGGAAATCCTTTTGACGCAGGAGATTTCTTTTGAGGGGGTTCGACACATGCTCGATGGGATTCAGATCTATGGAGCAGGATGGCCACGGTAGAAGATCGATATCATTCTCTTCAAAAACGTTCAAGACAACTCTTGCACGATGAGGAGGGGCATAATCTTGTTGGAAGAGTGGATTTTGACCCATTGTTTGGAGATACGGTACCACTACAGGTAAAACTATATCTCGTGCGGTTGTTCCCTATGAAAACGAGGTCAGTTCTTCCACCAAGGCGTATACCTCCCCAAAACATCACTGATCCGCCTCCCTGTCTAACAACTTCTCGAGCATGCTTGAGACGGTTTTGCTTTCCAGGTTCCCTCCATATTCGAATTCTTCCCGAATCGGGATAATAACTAAATCTAGATTCATCACTGAAGAGAACTGTGACCCAACACTCTTGATTCCAGTTTACGTGTTCTTGGCACCAAGCTAAACGAGCAGCGCGATTTCGATGGGTCAGCTGTGGAACTCTCAAAGGAAGTCTGGAGTGGAGTTGACCTTCGTGCAGTTGATTTCTCACAGTTTGGTCGGAAATTTGTACATATAAACTCGTGATAGCTCTTGAGCTAATTGAGATTCTGTGGTAGTACGATCTTTTCTGGCTTGTAAAACCAAAAATCGGTCTTGGGCGACTACAGTAATCGTGGAACGACCTGTATGGCGTTCATCTACGCTACCTGTTTCATTGAAACGCGACCATAAACGGTTTATGACACTTGGGCTACTTCCCAGAACCCTGGATACTTCCGTTGTGAGCTCCCAGCTCGGATCATGCCAACGGCTCGTAACATCTCTTCTGTAGTCAAATGTCGTCTTTACATTGTTGAATCACATTTTATTTGTTCTTACAACAGAAAAAAAGTGCCAACTTACTGATTTCAAACACTGATTACACGAAATGATTATAAAGCAGCGTTGCATCTGCTGCATCTTTAGTTTCTTATAAAAAAAAAAGAAATCTGTTGCGGCACGGTGAAAAGTTCATGCAGGTTTTTCATTTCTTAAAAAATATCGTCCATATTGATTGTTCTAGTTACGATATATCGATATTCATAATCATATATATATATATATATATATATATATATATATATATATGGTCAAATATCTTCCGCGATAGACTTCGCGTGGAGTCTATGTATGTAAATGTGAGACAAGACGAATTATTCAAAAATCCGTAGATCAATGAATAATCCCTCCTGATAAGAGCTAGTTTCCAAATCTGCCCGCCATGCACGCAGCCCCCAAGCGCCACAATAGTGCAACCAAACAGGATGCCGAGAAACGAAGCGGCAGACTGCAGTTTCGCCCCTATTAGGAGCTCATCAGTGTCGCATATCGCTTCTCAGCATCGTACCATGCTACATCGGGGTACCCTATCAATTCCAATGTTTGGAATTTTAACGTTTCCACATCTGTTTGTTACTGTACAATGGCTCGGTGTGGATTCTCCTGTTATTCATCCAACTTGTTCTACGATTTGTTTATAATACCATACTCTTCATTCTGTTTGTCATTCTTGATAAAGCTGCTGTGTCAGCGAAACGTCGTCGAACTTTTTCAAATAAAGTGTGGATTAAAAATAAACCTTGTGTTTTTTATCTCATTTAAATTAATAATATTTTAACTCGATGCGGAAGGTCATTGAGTGCGAATATCTTACGATTTTCCATTCTCTAAGTTATCCATTATTTCGAATTTTATTTCGTCTCGAGTTATTTATCGTTTCATTATTCCATCTTTTGAATGTCATAAAAAATTAAATGTAGCTGCAACTGTATGGAACATCTGCGCTTTAACATCCATTAACTTTTATTTATGGAGAGCTGTTCAAATTAAGTATAGACTGGATGAAAACTCTACAAGGGATGATTTGGTGCAAAGAATTGCTGATGCATTTCATGATTTTATTTCAGACAACAACATGAGAAAATTTTTTGCGTCGGATCAAAATGTGCTTTGGAGATGATATTAGACACTTCGAACATTTTTCGTAGCTTGTATAAATAATAATTTTCTCGGTTATTGTTCCTAATTAATTATCTGAAAAAATCATTTTTAGGTCTACATATATAGAAAATAGGTAAAGAGATTTCTAAATATATTTCCATAGGTAGTGTAATTTACTTTCATTCTAAGTCACTGAATTTCATTTAAAACTAGTGAGCCCATTGAAATCGTCTCTTTACATCAAAACGACTAATATACTACACGACTTATATATGAAAACGCCTAATAAACTAAACTCCTAATATACTATACGCCTAATATACTAAACGCCAAATATACTGAACTCCTTTTCGTATCCAAACTTAATTGTTCTTTATGTTATATAAAACTCTCTCACATATTGCCTCTCACTTCCTTATGCTCTCACATCCTTATGGTAACGCAGCTTACAGTATTGTTCTATGAATACTGACTATCCCAATTCAAAGAGATACATTCAATTTGTAGATCTCAACTTTCTCCAATTGAGCTAGCATAAGAGAAAATTAAATAAGTTTAAATGTTCATTAAGAAAAGGCAATAGTTAAATCAGCCTTCGAGGAAAGAAATTCAATCATCAAGAACTCAAATAATGATTCACAAAACCCCTTATTTTTAAGTTCTTAGGGCAATCACATAAGGTGAAATTCATATGTATTCAGTAGTGTTCCATTATTTCATTACTAATTTCTTGCCTTTGTACTCTGGATACTCTCGAGTAATTTTTATTCGAGAAAAATTTTCTATTTCGTAAATATACTTGAGATGTAATTCTTCCATCTTGCTGTTTTAACCTGATATTTGTTGGTCATGTCGGTTTAAAAATCATAATTGATGAATCCTTTTCAAGCTTATTCAAATCAGAACAATTCAGTACAAATTGAAAATTTGAAACTATGAAACCATAGATTTGGAAATATTTTTCTGAAATATATATAAACACCTAAAAAGTCTAGGGAACACTTTAAAATGTGAATTTGATGATTTGAATTTATAGAAATCTTTCAGTTTTTATTAGGATGTATTGTATATAATGTATTCTCAAGAAAACAAAATAATATTTGACATCTCCAAAGTACCTATTATGGAAAAAATTGAAATTTGAAAATGACGAAATTTGGTAAAACACAAAAAAATCCTGAACTAATATTTTCGAAACGATATGGAAGCACTTATTTTTTTCAGTACCCAGAAGGTCCACCTCTGTTATTAATGATACTTTGGCATCGTCGCGGCATGCTCAATATTAAATTGTCTATTACATTTTGGCTTAAGTCATTAAAAGCTCCCTGAACTGCTAATCGAAGCTCCTCTTCATGATGGAAATCCTTTTGACGCAGGAGATTTCTTTTGAGGGGGTTCGACACATGCTCGATGGGATTCAGATCTATGGAGCAGGATGGCCACGGTAGAAGATCGATATCATTCTCTTCAAAAACGTTCAAGACAACTCTTGCACGATGAGGAGGGGCATAATCTTGTTGGAAGAGTGGATTTTGACCCATTGTTTGGAGATACGGTACCACTACAGGTAAAACTATATCTCGTGCGGTTGTTCCCTATGAAAACGAGGTCAGTTCTTCCACCAAGGCGTATACCTCCCCAAAACATCACTGATCCGCCTCCCTGTCTAACAACTTCTCGAGCATGCTTGAGACGGTTTTGCTTTCCAGGTTCCCTCCATATTCGAATTCTTCCCGAATCGGGATAATAACTAAATCTAGATTCATCACTGAAGAGAACTGTGACCCAACACTCTTGATTCCAGTTTACGTGTTCTTGGCACCAAGCTAAACGAGCAGCGCGATTTCGATGGGTCAGCTGTGGAACTCTCAAAGGAAGTCTGGAGTGGAGTTGACCTTCGTGCAGTTGATTTCTCACAGTTTGGTCGGAAATTTGTACATATAAACTCGTGATAGCTCTTGAGCTAATTGAGATTCTGTGGTAGTACGATCTTTTCTGGCTTGTAAAACCAAAAATCGGTCTTGGGCGACTACAGTAATCGTGGAACGACCTGTATGGCGTTCATCTACGCTACCTGTTTCATTGAAACGCGACCATAAACGGTTTATGACACTTGGGCTACTTCCCAGAACCCTGGATACTTCCCGTTGTGAGCTCCCAGCTCGGATCATGCCAACGGCTCGTAACATCTCTTCTGTAGTCAAATGTCGTCTTTACATTGTTGAATCACATTTTATTTGTTCTTACAACAGAAAAAAAGTGCCAACTTACTGATTTCAAACACTGATTACACGAAATGATTATAAAGCAGCGTTGCATCTGCTGCATCTTTAGTTTCTTATAAAAAAAAAAGAAATCTGTTGCGGCACGGTGAAAAGTTCATGCAGGTTTTTCATTTCTTAAAAATATCGTCCATATTGATTGTTCTAGTTACGATATATCGATATTCATAATCATATATATATATATATATATATATATATATATATATATATGGTCAAATATCTTCCGCGATAGACTTCGCGTGGAGTCTATGTATGTAAATGTGAGACAAGACGAATTATTCAAAATCCGTAGATCAATGAATAATCCCTCCTGATAAGAGCTAGTTTCCAAATCTGCCCGCCATGCACGCAGCCCCCAAGCGCCACAATAGTGCAACCAAACAGGATGCCGAGAAACGAAGCGGCAGACTGCAGTTTCGCCCCTATTAGGAGCTCATCAGTGTCGCATATCGCTTCTCAGCATCGTACCATGCTACATCGGGGTACCCTATCAATTCCAATGTTTGGAATTTTAACGTTTCCACATCTGTTTGTTACTGTTCGCGTCTTTCTCGAAGTCCGTAGCGGGTTCGCCTTGTCGGTCCATAGAGGGCGACTGTCGTACGTATGTACGAGGTGCGTCCTTTCTGGAATTGATAGGGTACACCGATGTAGCTTGGTAGGATGCTGAGAAGCGATATGCGACACTGATGAGCTACGGATTTTGGAATAATTCGTCTTGTCTCAGATTTACATACATATATATATATATATATATATATATATATATATATATATATATATATATATATATATATATATATATATATATATTCTTCAGAAAGATATTTACAAATCCATGGTTTCATAGTTTCAAAGTTGAAACAGCAAGATCGAAGAATCACATCTCAAGTATATTTATAACATAGAAAATTCTTCTCAAATAAAAATTACTCGAGAGTATCCAGAGGACAAAGGCAAGAAACTAAGAATGAAATAATGGAACACTACCAAATCGTAATGAATTCCACCTTATGTGATTGCCCTATACATAACTTTTTCATACAATTTCGAATAGACCGATAATCACACAATTTGATTACCAGAAAGAAAACACATCTTCTGAATGGAAGTGTTCTTGTGAGAAGAAGAAATGAGATTCAAACATCGACAAATTTGTAAACTACGTTAGGAACCTTTGTAAACAATACAAAGATGTCGACGATATATCAGTCTCGATACAACTGTTACTCGTAACTGTTAATTTCCTATTACTAATTGCTGCTTTATTATTGAACTCCTCACTTCAGGGTGTTTTCACCTTTAATTATAAATCTATAAGCACTAATAGCGTCGACAAAATTTCCTGAGAAACAGTAACAATGTATTAGAATTATAAGAAACTCACAATAAATACCTTTTGTGCGAATTGATATAACACACAGAAGGATATTTGTGTACTCAGAAATGTCTTACATTGTAGGTTAAATATTATTCTTAATTTCCTTTTCCAACCTTTTTACACGGGATCCATTATATATACTTCATTTTCACCAGATGGATTGCAACCTGAAAATTAGTATTTAAGAAATAATACCTACTTGATATGCACTGAAAATGAAAAGTCACCTGAAACTTCTGACAAAATGATCATTCAACTGAGGAGATAATGATAATTCACATTTTCTATATATTTTTTTCTTATTTTCCAAATATATTTGTAAGTCAATGAATAATCTAACCTTACTTCCTTTGATTCAAACTTGAATATTGTCCAACACATAGAGTCTCATTGACTGTTACATTTATATAGTTGACGCCCTTCCACTTAAATAAACCAAAATGAAAATTCAATTTAAAATGGACACAGTCTTATCGGCATACAGTTTGAAATATCTTAATACAAATATAGCCTCAAATGAGTAGCTTTCAATATTCCTATGATAAATGCTCCAAATTACCTAACTTAAACTTAATCGAGTTCCTTTCAGAAGAAATATTATTATACAAAATAGCTCCATACATATTAATAGCAACTCAAAGGAAATCCTTTCATTTTGTAAGATATTCTCAATTGATTTGTTAAAGAATCCATTACTGCCAGGAAATCTTTTAACGCATAAAGGTTGAGAAAAACCATGAAAAAAATGAAATATGTAAATTCTGAATACATTTCTGGAGAATGCTGAAAAATATATATTGAAATACATAAATTAACCTGAAATTACATTCACTTACCTTCAAATATTATTGTAAGACTCCTCAACTTCTTTTCATTATAACATTCCGTTTGAATCACATTATTTAGGTAAGAATAATCTCGAAATGTTGAATTAATGAATTTTGAAGATTTCTCGTTTCTTTTCTTCAACAAAATATACAAGATAAATGGATAAAATAAATATCAAACTTCGTTCACTTATCTTCAAAACTTTATTTCAAGTTTTGTCAAGCTTTTCATTTGAATAAAATTCAAAATTTATTTTGATATTGATATTTGATATTTCGTTCCGTGTCATTCAGAAGAGAGAGAGAGCACTATATTTTAGATGTTGGTAGTACCGAAATTATGTTGGTGAAACTGAAAGTTACTAAATATTTTCATCTGACTATTTTCATTAAGAAGAGAGAGAGCATTGAATTTCACACGTTGGTGAAACTGACTCAAAAATTGTTTCAAATTCGAGAATAGATATATAGAAATCGTTTGACACCGGAATCCTTTTTCCCGGTAACCCCATATAAGTAGAACGAATGAAATAAAAACCCTCATTTTGATAATTCAACATTCGTAAATTTCTGGCTGTCAGAAATTTTCGGAATGAGGAAAATGGAGAAAAATTTTGCCAAAGTCTACCGATTCGTTAAATCGAAGATTTTCCAGTTTCACCTGGAATCTACGGTAATTGAACTATTGCAGCGCAATATGCAAAACTCGAGGATAGCTGTTTGTTCAGGTTTTGAAACGATAGAACACGACGGAGAAATTTGTATAGATATAAAAGTCTATATCCCTTCCATTCGCAAAAAATCGGAGACCTTTTTAATTTTTGGTTTTTTGCGTTTTTTTTCTGAATATTTTTTCGATCGATCATTCCAATTACTTTCCGAAAGACCGAAGTCTCCGGTTTCGAAGAAATCTCTTCGTTTCGACTTTCCGTTCGCTCTTGGCGACGTTTCCCCGAAAAAATTCGAAGAATCCTCAGGGCTCCGTCCTTCGAGCTAGGGGCTCCAAGTTTGGCACGGACCTTCTTCCAACCATTTTCCTCATGAAGAAGCTTTCGGCTCCAGTTTTTTCACCGTTCCTTCTTCTCAGTTTCGTTGAAACTACGGTCATCCCCTCAGATTATTCCCGAAAAATGTCATACGACTTCAATATTATATTTAAGGAGAATGATGTTCGAACCCAAACGAGATTAATCACAGAAATCCTTGTATACCTATATCAAGAATTACTTATTGATTGTGGACATTTGGCTCATCTGAATATATTGATATTGAAACTGATATTCCTGAGCGATACCAGTAGATGTAGTGATTTTCATCTTGAGTTCAAATACTCGTATTTCACGTTTTCATTCCATTTTCCGTTCCTATCTTCTTTCCCGATAATGAGAATTGTTTCGATCGGGGTTAGTAATAAATAAAAAAAATCATAATGATCTAATCACAAAATTTGGAAGATGAGACAATAAGTCCATGAAAGATTCATGAAATTCATTCCGTAAAGTTCAGTCAAAGGATTCAGACGCATTTTGAAAGTGATGACCACCTCAATAGATTTCTATTCAGTGAATTATTTTTCCTGAAATTTTGTGATCCGCTTGATGAGGTGAAACCGTTACATAAATTATCATTTGCGTTAATTTTATCTAATGCGGCAATTTATTCCGTACCAGTTTTGGTAGATATTGTAGTAAATTTCGTTTCAGTATATTCCGAAAATAGAACATACGTTTATATTCTGAAAGCTAACCGATTATTTAGTTCTGTGGTGTCCGCTCTTAATTATAAATTATTTCATAGATACTGCTATTTTCTGCCGGTTACCATACAGGGGTAGTGCGAAAAGTGACAGATTATCTAAAACTATTTAAATCGGTAGTATTTGATCATGAAGTATATTATGGGTATTTTAGAGTTTGCCAAATAGACACTTTACCGTTTGAACATGACCACGTGCTGTTCCGCATTTTTTATTGATAAACCCTAGATGGATAAATACTTTGTTTTAAATATTTTGACAGGCTTACACACAGAGTACACGAATGTGAAAGTGCCTACTGTACGCTGTAGTGCTATTCTGTGTAAAGTCCCGTTTAATTTTCCTTTTAAGACATAGAGCAAGCTGTACCCGTCATGGTATAGGTTTTGCTGCTTAAATAATTGAACCGAATACGTAATTAGTTGAACTGTTACAGTTCTGTTTTATGAACCACAACATATCTTTTCATAAACCTTACTCTCACTCTTACTTACATCGACTCTGTATATATTGCATAAAGTAAGATTGTCTTGGACATTGAATAAAGTCATACAACATCTTGTCTTTTTTCAATCCCTATCTCAGTAGGTCAAGTCCGAATAAGATCTATTCAAACCAAAGCAATAGAAAAGTTTCCTTTCTAGTTACCAAAAGCTTGAAGCCTACTTGAAAACTGATATTCTAGGTTATCGCTAACGTCTTCTCCACCTGTAGCTTACCAAGGCCAGATCTCGAGGAAAGGTTGTAATGGTTTTGTTTATAATTTTCTCTACAATTGGAGAAATATTTCAATTCTACTGGAACTACGAAACTTAACTAATGACGTGTAATGAGATTAAATTATAAAAAGGCTAGTTGAAGAAAATTACAATTGACACCACCTATTAATACCTATGCCTAGCTAGATCAGAGTCCCTTAATCTCAGTGTATGAGATCTTCGTCTAGAACCTAGGTCCTAGATATAGCCTTAGGAATAATACTCATCACTTCAATCAACTAGCTTTATTACAAGATAAATATCCAAAATCACAGTATCTGATTAATAATTTACTAACTCTAGTAAAAGTAAATAATACAAAAAAATAAATTAACTAAAAAGATTAACCACTAACAATAAAAAGAGTCTCAGACGAGATGAATTCAAACTACATAGTACAAATTCTCAATTCAAAACAACCCGAGCTTTTCAACAAAGCGAAAGTCAATAATAGAGTTCTGTCAACAATTAAAAAAAAAAGGAAAAAAAAATTTGATCATTGAGAGAAACACTTAGCTTTTAGGAATGAGCCCAATTCCCACGATGATTCGATTTGGTGTTTTACATCAGTTTTCTGGTATTCCTATATCGTACAGCTTACAGGTTACTAATTTGGCTGAATATCGTTCGGACTGTTACAAGGTGCAACAGATCCTTTTCCCCGTGGAGACAACCTCGGCAAACAAAAACCGGTGCCCGAGCTATTCCAGATGCTGAAAAACATTACAAAATGTCAAATATTCACAAAACGTCGTTTATTTCGAAAATGTTTCAGCTATAAACTACTGCAGTGAAACGCAATATATAGTTGAAAAAGAATTGAATATGTAGAAATTAACATCGGACTTTTTCTGTATGCACTTTTACAAGATATAAATCAGGAACAATGTATTGGACCGTTTACACTCTCATTGCGAATCTGGTATAATATATATTGGTGAATGTTAATTTTATCTTATAATTGTATGTGGGAATTCTGCCTCAGATATTCAATCCAATGTAAATTGCTGATTGGAAACTGTCAATTACATTAATTCGTTCAATTCTATGCCAATCTTATTACTCATTTAATCAGCGGACGCATTCTATGTTTCATTTTCATATGTATTCTTGCTGATGAAGTACATTTGATTCAAATAATAGCTGTGAAATCGCTAATGAATTGTGCGAGAAAGAAAGATTATTCTACCCTGTTGTAATGTAAAATTGTTTGAAGAATAATACATATATATATATATATATATATATATATATATATATATATATATATATATATATATATATATATATATATATATATATATATATATATATATATATAAAAAAAAAAAAAAAAAAAAAAAATGATTATATTGATGAAATTGCATCGAATAAATGGTTAGTATCTGGAGAATTGTTTGCTGAAACAGAAGGCTTGGCAATTGCGATCCAGGACCAGGTTGTTTTACAAGGAATTATAGAAAACATATCATCAAACAAAATATAGATGATTCTTGCCGTAGATGTTTCTGTTCTTCAGAAACAGTTTTTCATATATTATCATCTTGCTCAGTCCTTGCTTCAACAGATTATTTAGAAAGACATAATGCCGTCGCTAATATTATTCACTTCAATCTAGGAATTAAACATGACCTAATTCCCAAAAGAAAAAATTTCAAAAATATGAACCTGAGATTATTTGTGAAAATGACAAATATAAACTTTATTTTGATAAAACAATTCTGTGCAACAGAGCTGTAAAACACAATAGACCAGATATCGTTCTTATTGATGAACAGAATCAAATAACATATATAATTGATATTGCTATACCCGACACACATAATATACAAAATAAATACAATGAAAAAATTTCTAAATATATGATGCTTGGCGACGAGATTAAAAAATGTGGAAAATGAAGAAAGTATTTATTCTACCGATTATTATTTCTACAACAGGCGTTATTCCTAGAAATCTTCACAAAAGTATTGAGATTTTGGGTCTGAAGAAAAATTTGTTTGAACAGTTACAAAAGATAACAGTCATCAAATCTTGTAATATTCTTCGTAGGTTTCTTTCCGAAAATAATAATGAGGTAGAGTCATAGGTTTTCTCTTTAGTTTATACTGCTCAGAATCTCATTTCATATTTTATTTATTTGTTTATATAAATGTAATATAATTAACTGACAATTTTGTCATATTTATATTCAGAGCAGTATTCTATTCGATCGTTCACCACTTCACACAAAAAACTATTAATGAGTAACATTCAGTGTTACTTGACTAAGGTCCGTACACTGGATTTTTCCGGGAAAAGCCTCTGACACTACTCGTTGGTACATTGATATCATTGTCTGATGATGCTATAGTATGTATATATTCTGGTAGATTGATATATTCTCATAACATTTAACGTTATCCTAATATATAATTACTCCAGGATATGTTTTAATTATAATCATTGCCTGGCAATGGTATAAATTACCGGGTGGTGGATTTATATTTTTCATGAAATCAGTTTGATTGCATGAACAGATATATAGGCAACTCGTCGGGGTAAAACCCCTATGTATATATATATATATATATATATATATATATATATATATATATATATATATATATATATATATATATATATATATATATATATATATATATATATATATATATATATATATATATTATTCTTCAAACAATTTTTCTTCCAATACCTATTCGGGAAAAATATATAATCTTCATCAACCTAAAATATTTACTCAGAATATTTGGGTATTTTTCGGTGTTTCCTAGACTTTTTGTTAGTGTTAAAGGAAAATTGTTGACTAACAGGATACAATACGCCTGATACCAGGTATGCCAATTGAGTTCGCGGTTGTAATGCTGCGGAGGTTGGTACCTTTGCAGCATTCGCTTTAGTTTCATTCGGAACAGAATTCTTGTCTGCGTCAGCCTGTGCAACTTTAGTGTTGATCGGCTGTATACTTCGTTGTTTATGGTCCTTTGAACATCGGCCTGTTTTGACCCACTGTCGTGAAGATGAGTGATGAAATAACTCAGCAAAGAATAGTAATCAAAATTTTGGTGAAACAAGACGAAACTTCCGTGAAAATTATAAAACAGTTAACTGACGTGTATAAGAAAAATTGTCTGAAAAAATCAGGTGTCTACGATTGAGCAAAGCTGTTCAGAAGTGGCAGAGAGTCATTGGAGGATAATCCGCACCGAAGAGCTCCCTTAACTTCTCGAAACGCACAAAACTTCGATTAGCTGAGCTCGCAAGTGCTCGAAGACCATCAGGTAAGCTTTAGAATGTTGGAAGACGAGTTGGATAGCAAGAAAGAGACGATCCGGCAGATGCTCTACGAAGATTTAGGGATGCGTGAGTTAGGTGCAAATAAGGCATTTCAACACAACCCCCCTACAGTCCAGATCTGGCCCCCTGGGACTTCCATCTGTTCCCACAGTTGAAGTCGTTCCTCAAAGGAAACAGATATGACAAAGTTTCGGAGGTCCAAAGCATCACAACAGCGGTTTTGAGGGGCCTATCTTCGGAAGGGTTTAGGATGTGCTTCCAATAGTGGGTTCAACGGTGGCGCCGGTGCATCGAACTCGAGGAAGACTATTGCAGAGGAATATAAGGTATTTTTAAGTACTTATGTACTTTCCGGACCTTCCGGCACTCTTACGAGACCTTAATTGACACACCTCGTACTGCTCAGAAGACTGCCAGTAGATAATTTAGATACTCTGATCCAAAATATGCTTTATCCAATTTTTTCTCTTAGCGATAATGTTAAGTACTATATTCAAACAATTTATTCTTTATATATATATATATATATATATATATATATATATATATATATATATATATATATATATATATATATATATATATATATATATATATACTTGAGTCAAGACGAATCATTCAAAATCCGTAGATCGATGAAAAATTCCTCTTGACAAGAGCTCGTTCTTAAATCTGTCCGTCATGCACGCAGCTTCCAAGCGCACAATAATGTAGTTAAGCAGAATGCCGAGAAACGAAGCGGCAGACTGCAGTTTCGCCCTTATTTGGAGCTCATCAGTGTCGCATATCGCTTCTCAGTATCCTACCAGGCTACATAGGGGTTACCTATCAATTCCAGAAGGGACGCACCTCGTACATACGTATGAGAGTCGCCCTGTATGGACCGACATGGTCCATGTCGTCCAAGAGCACTCAAAGAATCACCTTGAAAAATGCCTCTTTTGATCGGAATTACTTCGGGTTTTAACGATTGTTTTGAAATATTCAAATGAAGATTGCTCTTCAATTTTCATTACAAATTCAAGAAAAAGACGAAGTGTCTTATCGATTTTATAAATTTCCAAAATTTTTGAAGCCATGAATGAGGAGAACAATCAAAAGCCTTTTGGTAATCAATGAAGGCTGTATGAATATTCCTCTTCTTAGTTTGAGCTTGATTCAAAGCAACAGAATCAATTACAGATTGCTCTTTAGTACCAAGATGTTTTTTCTACACCCTTTTGTTGTTCGGAAAGAATATTATAGCTCTCCAAATGCGCATAAATTTTTAGGTAATACATGAAGTTAGAAAATTAAATATATATATATATATATATATATATATATATATATATATATATATATATATATATATATATATATATATATATATATATATATATATATTGCATCGAAAAGAAATCTAAGGAAGAGGTTATCCTAAATTAAATACCTGACAACCAAATTCGGACCTTTTCCTAAACGTACTTAGAGGATCCACTTTTCATTGCCACGCCTTCTCATAAATCACCAACGAGGTGTTCTGAAGTGCTCTCAAGCATAAACTCGATGCTTTCGTAAGGTAGTTTAGTACGTGACCCTCGAGAATGGTAATGTTTGCTCCAGATCGAACTCGCATACCGTATTCCCTTACTTTCGATATCGAATTAGTGTCCGATGTACCGGAAACTTAGGAATCTTATGAAATAATTTAGGCAGCTCAATTTGGCCTCGACCCTCCATAACGAGTTTCTGTTCAAATTTACTCTATTACCGTTATTGACCGATAGGAATCTTGTTATAACAGGTCTTCCATGTAATATTCGATTGAAGCTTTCAGGAGAAATACCATTTTGCAATTAATTCGCTCCATATACAACGATAATTATCTTAGCTCTTGGTCTGAGATAGAATTGTTTGAAACCTTCTCTCGAATCGTACTGACTGATGAACTGTTTTTGTCGGACAGTATCTTTCGAACATTTAGGGTGAAATTGGCGGATATTACGAGAGCACATATTTGCCATTTCAAAACAAACTTTATAGGGATCGCAATTATATTGACTTGCTGAACATTTTCTTTTTTCTAGTTGGTGAATATCTGTTTCTTGAAAGCATTCTTTCATTTGCGCTTTAAGTTCCACAAGTTTTCAAGTTGATTCATTTGAATTAAAAAGAAATATAAAAAATAAAAGAGTTAGATTTTCACTATATTAACAAAACTATGCCCAGTTTCACCATACTGTGGCTTCATCAGATAGATACAAACTAATGAAGAGAGTTATTCCTTATATATTAGTCTCATTTCTTACTTAATATTACAATAGGTACAAGTACAAGAGGTATGTTTAACTATTGCATTTGTAATTTTACGACATTACCAGAAAATACGTTTATATATATATATATATATATATATATATATATATATATATATATATATATATATATATATATATATATATATATATATATATATATATATATATATATATATATATATATATATATATATATATATATATATATATATATATATGTAAACTTGAGTCAAGACGAATCATTCAAAAATCCGTAGATCGATGAAAAATTCCTCTTGACAAGAGCTCGTTCTTAAATCTGTCCGTCATGCACGCAGCTTCCAAGCGCACAATAATGTAGTTAAGCAGAATGCCGAGAAACGAAGCGGCAGACTGCAGTTTCGCCCTTATTTGGAGCTCATCAGTGTCGCATATCGCTTCTCAGTATCCTACCAGGCTACATAGGGGTTACCTATCAATTCCAGAAGGGACGCACCTCGTACATACGTATGAGAGTCGCCCTGTATGGACCGACATGGTCCATGTCGTCCAAGAGCACTCAAAGAATCACCTTGAAAAATGCCTCTTTTGATCGGAATTACTTCGGGTTTTAACGATTGTTTTGAAATATTCAAATGAAGATTGCTCTTCAATTTTTCATTACAAATTCAAGAAAAAGACGAAGTGTCTTATCGATTTTATAAATTTCCAAAATTTTTTGAAGCCATGAATGAGGAGAACAATCAAAAGCCTTTTGGTAATCAATGAAGGCTGTATGAATATTCCTCTTCTTAGTTTGAGCTTGATTCAAAGCAACAGAATCAATTACAGATTGCTCTTTAGTACCAAGATGTTTTTTTCTACACCCCTTTTGTTGTTCGGAAAGAATATTATAGCTCTCCAAATGCGCATAAATTTTTAGGTAATACATGAAGTTAGAAAATTATATATATATATATATATATATATATATATATATATATATATATATATATATATATATATATATATATATATATATATATATTATATATTGCATCGAAAAGAAATCTAAGGAAGAGGGTTATCCTAAATTAAATACCTGACAACCAAATTCGGACCTTTTCCTAAACGTACTTAGAGGATCCACTTTTCATTGCCACGCCTTCTCATAAATCACCAACGAGGTGTTCTGAAGTGCTCTCAAGCATAAACTCGATGCTTTCGTAAGGTAGTTTAGTACGTGACCCTCGAGAATGGTAATGTTTGCTCCAGATCGAACTCGCATACCGTATTCCTTACTTTCGATATCGAATTAGTGTCCGATGTACCGGAAACTTAGGAATCTTATGAAATAATTTAGGCAGCTCAATTTGGCCTCGACCCTCCATAACGAGTTTCTGTTCAAATTTACTCTATTACCGTTATTGACCGATAGGAATCTTGTTATAACAGGTCTTCCATGTAATATTCGATTGAAGCTTTCAGGAGAAATACCATTTTGCAATTAATTCGCTCCATATACAACGATAATTATCTTAGCTCTTGGTCTGAGATAGAATTGTTTGAAACCTTCTCTCGAATCGTACTGACTGATGAACTGTTTTTGTCGGACAGTATCTTTCGAACATTTAGGGTGAAATTGGCGGATATTACGAGAGCACATATTTGCCATTTCAAAACAAACTTTATAGGGATCGCAATTATATTGACTTGCTGAACATTTTCTTTTTTCTAGTTGGTGAATATCTGTTTCTTGAAAGCATTCTTTCATTTGCGCTTTAAGTTCCACAAGTTTTCAAGTTGATTCATTTGAATTAAAAGAAATATAAAAAATAAAAGAGTTAGATTTTCACTATATTAACAAAACTATGCCCAGTTTCACCATACTGTGGCTTCATCAGATAGATACAAACTAATGAAGAGAGTTATTCCTTATATATTAGTCTCATTTCTTACTTAATATTACAATAGGTACAAGTACAAGAGGTATGTTTAACTATTGCATTTGTAATTTTACGACATTACCAGAAAATACGTTTATATATATATATATATATATATATATATATATATATATATATATATATTTTCTGGTAATATATATATATAATATATATATATATATATATATATATATATATATATATATATATATATAAACGTATTTTCTGGTAATGTCGTAAAAATTACAAATGCAATAGTTAATGGGTGTACGACAAGGGCAAAATGATAAGCTCACACTTTCATACTTCAATCTCTATATTTCGATCCTAGTTTGGATCTTCCTCAGGAGCGCGTATTCACGATGAGAGAAAGGCACTGCAAACCAGAAAACCATAGAGACAACCTCGAGAGAACCCCATAAAATATGCTCCTGTGAATGGGGTTTCTCGTAATTATATATATATATATATATATATATATATATATATATATATATATATATATATATATATATATATATATATATATATATATATATATATATATATATATATATATATTCTTTAGGCCGACATATCAAAACTGCAAATCTAAAATTGATAAAAGTAATAAAAAGTAATAGATCTGGTGTTTATTAACTCTCTTGCAGGGATTGTAATAAAATTTATATTGGTAGAACTTTCAGAAATTTGAAAGTTAAATTATCCGTGCACAAACGTAGTTTTAATAACTACATCAGATTCCCATTATTCTAATTACTTACTTGGAGAAACCCATAACTTTAATGATAATTTCGAAATTTTACACAACGAAAATAAAAGATAATAGAGAATTCAATCTATTGGAAATTTTAGAGATAGACAAAGAAAAGAATTCAGGTAGGTTAATTAATAGTCAAATAGTTAATTAGATCTAAATCCTTCTCCTTTACTCAATCTTTCCAATTCATAAACATACCTCTTGTACTTGTACCTATTGTAATATTAAGTATTAAATGAGATTAAGGAATTACTATATTCATTAGTTCGTATCTATCTGATGAAGCCACAGTGCGGTGAAACCCGTCATAGTTTTGTTAATATAGTGAAAATCTAAATACTTCAGTTTTATTTCATTGAAAATATGTATATCGATTTTCATCAAGTAACGACCTCCTCAATCAAATTAAATAAAAGAGTCTTTATGTTTATGTTTTGGAATTCATTAAAACATCAAAATTTTCCTGACGTACAGCACCGTAGAAGTTTCGGTAGTTTTTAGGAAAAATGTCCACTGTTATTCGAACCGTTTCATAAAGGATATAGCAGTTTATATTTTTAAATTCCGTTAGGTTTCAAAGAGCTATTCAAGTAAATAAATTAATATCACCAACTATGCTCATGTGGAGAAGGCGTGGGCTAATCAACTCAGTTTTTCGGCGCCATCACGTATGATAAACGACTTGAACTTGTGGGGTGACTCAGTTAATGCGGATGAATCGATGTGTATATTATACTGATGGGTCAATTACTAATATTTAATAAAATATTTGAAGGAAAGAATCAATATGTGAGCTCTAAGATTCAATCAGCTAACAAAATTGTAATGACAAGATGCGTACAGTTTAAATTCACAATCAATTATTATATTTGTATTATTTGCCGATAAATTTATTAAAATCACGCTTAGTTTAGGTAAGACCAATCCAGCCAATACTTATTTCTCTTGCCAATCCTAAGTTCTCTAGCCAATCCAGAGCTATCTAGCTTATCATATGTTATCTATCTAATCACAAATGGTAATAAATTTTCACTTATCTTGGCTAGAGATTTCAACATCAACTTTACTGATGAAAAATCAGAGCGGTTTACAACTTTTCTTTTGGAAAAATTGAATTTGAAAATGAATAATGCCCCACAAGAATCCACAACAAAATATAGGACCTTTATTGACGCTTTTTTGTCTAGATATTCGGAGGAAATTAAGTCTCAAATATATTTTTCTTATTTCAGTTACCATGAACCTATAGTTTCAATGATAAAAATTCCTGAATAACCTACATTCATTCAAAAAAAAGAAAAATTGTTTTCTTATCGGTCACCATGCTCAAAGAGTGTAACGTGAATCTATATACAGAAAACTAATATCAAAGAAGAAAAATACTGCATAAACATAAAAGGAAAATAATTTTAATTGCAGAAGTTGATAAAAAACGCTATGCAAAAGCTTTGCTGCGGCAGTCTACGAGTGCCACTCGTTTTTCTCTTTCTTTGAGTTTTTTTATAGCGATGTGCATAGTCATCACTGCTGATTATGGAGTTGTAACATTCCTTCTATATGTAACGATATAATATTGTGAATTCAAGTAAACGGCACCAAAAAAACGCGGCACGTGTTGATCATCGAATAAGGAGTCGGCAGAAGGATATCGAATTCAGTAATGAGTTATACGTACGAGTGTGCATTACAAATTTGAATTATATTTTTGCTTTTTGAATTGGATAATTATTTCTGTGAAACCAAAGGATCTGGGATAAGGATACTCAGTACAATTTTCATAATCTTCTAGTGATAACTAATTTTCGTCAATAACGACGTGAATTATCCATTTGTCGACTGGCTTATTTTCTACATCAACCTCGCTTCACTTAACTCGAAATTCAACGAATTCGTATGCTCCGCACAACAACTCAAACCTCAAATTATCCTTTTATCTGAAACCTGGCTCAAAAACAAGGATTCTAATTCCCTTTATCATATAGATGGTTATACTCTCTTTAGATGTGATCGTTTGGACAGGACAGGTGGAGGCGTATGCATTTATTTATCTTGTGAAGTTTCATCTAATTCTGCTATAACTCAACTCGATATCTCGATCCCTTATATGGAACTCGTCGGTTAAAAAATAAGTTTTAACCCTCTCTGATCAATTTGGCCTGTGTTTACCGACCAGGAGACTCTGAACTCGCTGATGATGTATTGCTCAAAGAAAGATTGCAGTATTTATCAACACTCGAAAATGCTATCATAATGGGAAATTTTAACTTTCCAGGAATTAGTTAGCCTATAACAGACTTTCGTTGTGATGCGAGAAATTCCAAAAATTCCTTCATTAACTTTTTGTTACATTCAAACTTCCGCTAATTAATAACGGAGCCAACTCGATTCCGGATTAATAATGTACCATCAACCTTAGACTAAGAACTGACAAACGATGAACATCTAGTCACAGATCCAGTATTATGGTCACCTATAAGTATCTCAGACCATGCAGTAATTACATTTCGTTTACAGGCCAACCTAGAACATCTTTCGATGAACATCCGCAGGTCAATTCTGGACATAGTATATTTTCATGATTTGAATAATGAGTTCGAAAATGTCGACTGGATCAGTGCACTGGGTGACTCCGGAGATCCAACAATTATGTGGAATAGATTAATCGACACTCGGAATTGGAAATCTCAAAACTGAGAACACCAAGCAAAAGAGTATTTTTAAAAATAGTTTGAGACCATGGATTGATAGCAATTCAATGTCAATGATCAAGCACAAGAAAAAACTGTGGCGCAAATACAGACGTAGGTTGTCACGAAAATGATCTACAATCACAAAAAGTCTTCGCAAACAATTTGAAAAGATGCATTAGTGAGGCTAGAAAGAGATACGAAGATACTATATCTGAAAGCCATAATTCGAAAAAACTCCACGAATATATTCGTTCTTCCATATCTTCGAAAGTGTCAATTCCGAGGTTGAAAAAGAATTATGGTGACCTATGTAAAGACGATTCTGAGACGGCTCAAATATTAGCAAATACCTTTTCCGAAGTTTTCTCTCGAGAACCACCTAACGATGCATTACCTACAATAAATCGGGACAGAGTTTGCCTTTCACTCAAACAAGTAAGACTTTCCTCAGATGTGAAGCGACAACTACATAAATTGAAAGATAACTCCTTACCAGGTTTAGATCATATATCGCCACTTTTGTTAAAAAGGTGAGCCGACAGATTAGCGTTTCTCTTAGCTCTCATTATGTCGTCTTCTTTCCGATTAAATGTACTGCCGCCAATCTGGAAAACCGCGTGTGTCACTCCGATATTTAAATAAGGAAGTAAGCTCGATCCAAGCAACTATCGCTCTATCAGTTTAACGCCAATAGTATGTAAGGTTATGAAGTTCATCATCGCAGAAGATCTCTCCACGTTTTTCCTGACAAATAATATCATTCCCAAAGAGCAACACGGTTTCGTCAAAGGCCGTTCGACTGCGACTAACCTACTCTGGTGTGTCAACATGTGGGCATCTGCTTTGGTTAAAAAGTTACCAATCGACATTATATATCTAGATTTTACCAAGGCTTTCGACTGCGTACCTAGGAGAACATTACTACACAAGCTTAAACACCTTGGCGTTCGCAGAGACTTGCTTGGATGGATCCATGCCTTTTTATCTGATAGACGATTTAGTGTTAGAGTGGCTTCAACTCTGTCTACTGAAAAACCAGTCCTAAGTGGAGTTCCGCAAGATTCCGTATTAGGGCCTATACTATTTCTAGCCTACTCAAATGACTTCCAACACCTCATTAATTGTACTAAAGCCTTCTACGCCGATGACTCGAAGATATTTTGTAATCCTTTCATAAAACATAACATCCTTCAAAAGGATCTGGAAGCAATCTACAAATAGAGTAAGGACTGGTTTCTACCTTTAAATGTGAATAAATGTGTCGTCTTACACGTCGGAAAGAACAATCCAAGACATTCATACTTTATCAATGACTTTCCGTTAAAACGCGTTAAATAGCACAATGACTTATGTTTAATTATAAAACAAAATAAGACTCGGTCTGAACATATAATTCACTTCACCAAGAAGGCTAATAGCAGACATTATATCTTTCAAAGGACGTTCTCCAAGCTTTCGTTCGTCAATTCAATTCGGCTCTATAAAATGTACATTCGTCCGATGCTCGAATACTGTGGAATTGCATGGTGTCCTGAACTCATGCCTGACAAAAACTTGCTCGAAAGTGTCCAACGTCGAGCCACTCGGCTCGTTTTCGGGCACGGTAGACCAACTTACGCGGAGAGACTTAATCTTGCCAGACTTCCCTCATTCGAAATGCGTCGGCTTCGCGGCGACCTAATTAGCACTTACCGCGTATTAAAACACAACTTCGGCCAAATTCGAGAAATGTTCCGCATAAACAGTGACATTCGTTTGCGAGGGCACCGGTTAAAATTGAAGAGAGAACCGTTCACTTCAACAACCAGGAAAAATTTTTTGTGCCTCCGAGTGTTTTCGGTATGGAATGACCTCCCGACGGAAGTCATTGAAGCTGTCTCGGTCAGTGCGTTTAAGAACAGACTGGATGCTCATTTCTTTTCGTACTGAGAAAGCGAATTTGTTGTTTTTTTATTTATTATCTACAAACATTACGTTTAAATCTTGTTATAATTAATCTCGATTTACACTCATCCACCATTCATACCAATTTGCTATTTTTATCAAAAATTTAGATTTTACTCATTAATTATTTTTCTTATATTTCGGGCATACTGTTTCATTTGTTTTTGTCAATATCGGGCTTACGGGGAAACCCTTGCTCAAATCAGTTTGGTAATAAGAATAATAATATTGGATTGATGATTTGCCGATTTTTGGGATACAATTTCTGTATAACTTTCCGCACATCATCTCAGGCTCTAAATCACAGTTCGAGTTTTCCTTCTTCATTGAAAGGATTTCAATTTCAATCATATGTTTCATCATATTCCCCTTGAAGTATAGAGCACCTCACGCCACCATTTTGAACTGCAGCGTGGCCCACTTAGCAAGAGAATTTATTGTTGCTGAAGGCTGAGTATTTGCATATTTCATATTCACTTGTGGACTTCCTCGATAAGTGAAAATTAACCAAGACAGTTAACCGTCTATCTGAACATTTAAATGTTACATATTATCTTCTGAAGATACATAATTATTACAAGGATAATTTATCTTATATGAATAAACAATTGTTCACTCTTTCTTCCCAATAATTAATTGTAAGAAATATTCAAATTATGAATATTATCTGGATTTAAATTCCGTAGGTATATTTAATATTCTCATTCCACATTAGTGTTCCATCATTCTGAGAAGAAGATAATTATGGGTTGTTTCTGCTACTTTTATGGTCAAATTGTACAAGCATGTCAGCAGATAGCACCACAAATATTGAATAGATCAATCGAATCTCCATTGTACTAATGCAGGGAAGTAAATGAGGGTCACTTCGTACCTTTGTGACAGGAATATACCACGACTACAAAACTGAAAACTTAATGAAATATTTGATTCCAGAATAAATTTTCATGGAAATCATATAAATCCAAACAAAGTTAGACTCTACGGAATGCCCTTCTGTGATGATTCACAACCTGGTCATTGCAGGAGGAAAAAGCTCCAACTTGTCATTGCATGTGATACTAATGCACATCACTTGGTGTGGGGCAGCACGAACATCAATGCAAGAGGTGAAAGTCTTTTCGACTTTCTCATGGCAGAAGCCCTCATTCTTTTTAATAGAGGAGATGAACCAACCTTCGTGACGCGAAACCGCGCTGCGGTATTGGACATAACGTTCTTCTCAAATTCCTTGAGCAATAAAATCTCGAGGTGGGGTGTGTCAAGTGAACCCTCGGGATCTGACCATAGAAACATTCAATTTACTATTGAATCTGGGATCAGATCAGTGGTTGAATACAGAAACCCAAGGATCACTGATTGGGATGGATATAGGGCCACTCTTAGTGCTCATTTGGGAGGTATTGCCAAATCTACTCAGAGTCGTGAAGACGTTGAGCGTATGGCTGAGGATATATCCTGGTCGATCGGGTCAGCGTATCACGATAACTGTCCACTAAGGAGAAAGCCTGAGACTGACACAACTTCATGGTGGAATCCTGCCTTCGAAAATCGTAGAAGAGAAGTTCGCAAACTATTTAACCGAGCTAGAAATACCGGCAATCGGGACCATTATCGTTCAACTCTAACGTCATACTACAAAGAAATAAGGAGGGGAACACCGGAATCCTGGCGAAGTTTTTGCGGGGAGCTGGAAAGTACCCCCATCAGTTCAAGGCTGCATAGGGTTCTCGCCAGCCGCCCAGCGCTCCACATCGGCTCTGTGAAGGGTCCGGATGGGCGATACACGGGCTATGGAAGGAAACATTAGAAATTCTTGCGAGAACACACTTACTAAATTGTAGCTTTCTTGATATCATTGAAAGCTGTGATACCATCGCCTCGAAGGGCCTTGTAAGAAGGCCAAAAAAGGGACGATTGGAAGAACGCAAAAACGATCATCAAGCCCGGAGCAATCAGGTGAGTGATTCGCTCCTTTAAGCCATTCAAAGCTCCTGAAGAGGATGGCATCATGCCTGCCTTGTTACAACAGGAGGTGTATGTCCTCCTTCCATACATTCAGGCTCTTCCGGTCGAGTCTTGCCTGAAATTTTATCCCGGCCAGCTGTAAATCGAACTCACAACCGAAGTCGTTCGGACCGATTAGTCTTACGTCTCTTGTTTTGAAACCCCGGAGAAGGTGTTAGGTGGATGCATCAGGACCGAGATGTTATCGCTGAGGCCTCTGAGTGAAGATCAATACGCCTTGGTAAGCCAACCGATCTGGCACTTAACAACTTAGTCGGGAGGATCACACAGTCTTTGTGTCGCAAGAAGACTGCAGCTCCAGCCTTCAGGGACATTGAAGGTGCCTTTGATGTGCCCCCACTGGCTCACTGTGTGGGGCTGCGAGAGCCGGAAGAGTACCGAATATTATTGCGGAATGGCCTAGTAACATGCTAAATGCCAGAGTGGTCAACACGTCACTGAGAGGGGAATTAGTCACTTTTGTAGCTGGCAGGGGCGGCTCACAGGGAGGAGTACTATCCCCTCTATCGTGGTCCCTGCTAGTTGATGACCTTCTGGTAAAAATTGGCCCACTGGATGTTTATGTACAAGCATACGCTGATTATATAGTCATTCTGGCTGTCTGAGATGATATCGCTGTTTCCGACAGACTACAGAAGGCTATGTCTGCAATTCAGGGTTGGAGTGAAGGAGAGAAACTTAGCATAAACCCTTATAAAACCTTTATGGTACCACTTACCAGGAAGAGGAGGATATTTGTTTGAGATATTTTTTTTTTCTTAGTGAGCTTTGTCTTTCTAATATGACAAATAAGCCGTTTCCATGATTCATCAAACAGCTCGTATTCAAAGAAATTACAGATTCATTGGCTATTCTTACAGCGCCTATTAAATTGGTTGTGTTTCTGAACAGTTCCGTTGAATATCAGTGTTTTCCACTGAATTATATGATGAGGCCAGAAGAGGTAGCAAAGACTGTTAGTTTACAAGATAATTATAGTTTAGTTCGGTAAGTCGCATTCAGTCTTGGTCATCCACGCATTACACTATTTGATGCGATACGAAGATTTAGATAAAGTGGTTTTTACCTTAGAACAGTTTTCTTCAATCATTTTGTATACGCGACCACTTCACAGGATGAAAAATTCTCACGACCCCTTCAAGACATATACAGACAAAACTTCATTAATTTAAATGAGTATGTTTTAGATTTTCGCTATTTTGATATCTATCAACAAGTGGAAAGAAGTAGTCTATGCCTACCTTTACAGGAAAAAGACGTATTAATTATTTGTTTGTATGCAAGGGAGCAAGGGGAAACTTTTGAAAGTAAGTAGCTATGAGCCAACTTGGTAGGCTGCTTGCGGATCCAACTTGACAGCGGGAGAAATTTTGAGACGTTGCCACACTGCATCGTTGCGTTGGCATCGCGCCACCCGCACACTAGCACAGAAGACTTTGGACCTTGAACATTACCGTCCTATTATTTTATTTTCTCACTTACTTGGCCCACTTGAAAAATGTATAGGTTCCTTAAAAGATCGCAGCTTTTAATGTCTGGTACAAACGGATTCACAGTAATAAATAACAAAACCTCAATGTATAATATGCGGCAATGTTTTATCTCGGGAGTGTATGAAACCGTCAAAACTTCTGCGGTATCTCACGACCAAGCATCAAAAGGAAGCTGATAAGGCATTGGAATTCTTTGAACGAAGATTGAAAACTCCTAGTCTACTATGGTCCAGTCGATAAAATAGTATTGTGCTAGTCTAGTTCAACGCAGTATAGTTGAAAAAATGCTCAAGTCATCATCAAAAGAATTACAAATTGGAAGAACTCTATCTCTGGTATTTTGTGGAATTGCAGTAAAAATGTCATCCACATAGCTACAAAAAATGATGGTGAAAAAGACAAAAATTTTAAACAATATTCCTGTAGTCTAGACATAACAATGTCCGCACAAATGTGTGACAGACAGTTGCCCATCCCCAAGCCAAATGTTTGTTGGTAGAAACAGTCCTCAAACTAAAAATAGTTATTATAAGTACAAAAATCAAAAAGTATCAGGAAATCCTCCATTATCATCGTTGTATCTTCTTTAAGTATGATCCAATTTTCTTCAATTATAACTTTAACTAATTGCTCAGGAATATTTGTAAAAGGGGACACTACGTCCAAAGATACAAGTTCAAAATTGGGTGGTATTTGCTTTGTTCTAATGAAAGTCGATAAAGAGAAGAGTCTTTCACGTATTTTTCATCATTTCGATCAAAGAGTTTGCCAAGAAACTGCGATATGAACTTAGTCAAATTATATAATGGTGAACCAATAAAAGATACTACTGGTCGAAATGGCACGTTCTCCTCATGGATCTTTCGAAGAAAATACGTTTTAGGAGACACAGCATTTTCGTCGCAGGTATTTTTTTTTTGGGTGTCCAAAATCTTGTCCTGATCTTGAAGAAATGAGAGTATTTTTTTCGAATTGTTCTGAATCCGATCGTAGGATTTTATTTCCAATTTTTTGGATTTGTTTCTGTCCTCAAGAACTACAACAGCTTTCATTCGCTATTCTGCTTTTTCAATCAGGACCGTGCTATTTTCCTTATCCAATTGGGTTACTATAATATCTCCGTTTTCTTTCTTGAAACTACAAAAAATCCAATATGACTCAATAACCGTCCTTTCATGAGAACTCCTGAAGGTGTTTCTGTCCCAGTTGAGAGAATTTGTAAGAAAATTCATGACCTTCAGAAGTTCTCATGATAGGAATGTTATTCAGTCAATATCTATCAACTAAAGTTTTACCGCTGATCTGAATGACGTCCTTACGGAGGTATTAAAAATTGTGAATTCTATTAAAGGTGAATCCTTACAAACCCAGTTGTTCAAAATTATTTGTGAAGACATGGATTCGCTTCACTACAATCTCCTTCATCACAATGAGGTCAGGTGGCTTTCCAACGGAAACTAGAACTAAAAGCTGAACTGTTAATGTTTTTACAGAATGCTGAATCCAAATATGCTAATCATTTATCTGACCCTATTTGGCACTTGAAGTTAACATTTCTGGCAGGTCTTTTGAGCCATCTTAACAACTTAAACAACAGCCTCCTAGAGAGAGAAGAGAATATCTCAACTGCTAAAGATAAAGTGAAAGCATTTTATGTAAAACTTCGATTGTGGTCAACTTATCTGCAAAACAATATATTTCAGTCTTTTTCGTGTGTTCAGAAGACTATTGATAAAAATTCAACAACCCAGACACTCAGAGTGAAGGATCACTTTCCTTCTATGATACAGACCTTACATAATTTGCGAGAGAAATTATTAACTTACTTTCTAGACTTGCACTCTGAAGCTGATAATGGACGTACGTGGATTTTGGCCCCCTTCTCGAATGAGTCAATGGAATTGGCAGATCTCGCTACAAATCTGGAGGAAAACTTGTAGATTTAGCTTCTGACGGCGTGCTTAAAATTTAGTATCATTCACAAATTATTGACGTAATTTGGATGACAAGAAAACAAGAATATCCAGAGCTGGCAAGGAAAGCTCTAAAATCATTAGTGCCATTTGCCACCTTATTCACCTCAACAGTACACATTAATACTAAGAAGAAAACCAGACTACCACTAGAAAACGATTCAATTATAAACGTTTCTGAAATAGCACCACGCTTTGAGAATTTTTCGAAAAATAAACAAGCACATCCTTCTCACTGATATTGTATTTTTATTTTAGTGTAGAATCTTGTCATTTATCTTTTGCCGTCGATCACCCGAATAAGGCTTCGCGACCCCTAAGGAAGGCTTCGCGACCCTCGATGGAGTCACGACCCGCCGATTGAAGAGCACTGCCCTAGAAGACCTGGTCAGGAAATACGAAAAGCCACAGATGCATTTCGATTTTCTCGACTTCACGTCTTCGAGAGCAATTGGGTATTGCCCCGTTTTAGCTAGAAGATTGGCTTACGTTCATGGTAACTCCATATCATCTGATAACTCACGTAAATGACTGAGAAAACAAAATCGCAGACCCTCTATTAGTTGCAGATGAACAAAGGAGGCATCTAGAGTTTTATTGAGCTAATGAAAAACAAGTACTGTGTTTCAAGGAATTTTACTTAATAATTGCGATTCCTAACGCGTTTAACTACACCATAGCTTCTTTAGAGGAATGAATGTACAGGAAATAAGAATGAGAATATAAATATAAATGAGTAATTAAAAGCTTATTGGGTTGCTTCTTCTTGGGTGGTTATTCATGACAGTTATATCCAATAATTTTGAGGAATAGATTGCTCCCCGATGAAATTCAATGTTTCTTGAGGAATTTTACTGAATAATTGTTATTCTTAACGCGTTTCGCTACATCGTAGCTTCTTCAGACGAATGAATGTACAGACATTGGGAAAACTATATATAGATAAATACAGATGTTCTTAAGTAATTAAAAGCTTATTGAGTTTCTTCTTCTTAAATGGTTTTTGGTGACAGATATATTCAATAAAATTATGGAGTAGGTTACCCCCTGAGAAGATTCAATAGAGGTGAAGTCCTCAAATTGACTTGTTCATTGATGAGTCTACCTGTGTGTTTGTATTTATTGATTTCTAAAGTTTACCAAAGATCTGCCTTCCAATATTTATTATCTGTATGTAAAATTTCAAACTGTGGGTCGAAAGAGTGATTATTTTCTAAGAGATGATTCGCCTAATTTGAATCTGATTTTTATTTGAAAAACTGCGTTTATGTTCCGATATTCTAATATTAAAATTTCTATGTGTTCTACCAATGTAGAAATTATCACAGTCATTGCAATTCAATCTATAAACACCTGATTTATTGTATTTACCTGGTTTGGTTTTATTATTTCTTATATATTTTCCTAAATTATTATTAGTTTGGAAAGCTATGTTGAAATTATTGATACTCAAGAATGATCTCAGTTTCTCATTTGTAATGCCAACGTAGGTTAAGGTGTTGAATTTTTGTTTCAATTTATCGACAGGGTAAACTTCATTCAATGCGATTCTACTTTGTTTTTATTTAAAATATTATTTATTTGTTCAATCAAATTTGATTCATTGTTGAAATTTTCTGGTGATAACGGGATGTTAATCAATCTATGAATAAAACTATTGAATGCTGACATTTTATGTTGATACGGATGACACGACGAGTTATATATTATAATATCTGTATGTGACGGCTTATGGTAAATTGCGAAAACATGTTTTCCATTTTCATTCGAAATTGTTACGTCTAAGAAATTTATCGAATTATTGCTTTCTATTTGGGTTGTAAATCAAAGTTTGGGGTGTAATGAATTTATATTTCCTGTGAAGCAAATAATGATATCGTCTACATAGCGATACCAGTATAAACAATATTTACTGAGTGGATGATTATGAACTAATATCTCTAAATTATTCATGAAAATTTCTGCTGACAAAGGACTTAACGGATCGCCCATAATCAAGCCGTCCTCAATAGTATAATATTTGTTATTGAAGTAATTCTGATCTAAACAAATTTGTAATAATGAAAGAATATCTGATTTAATGATGGTATTGACATGATTCTTTTCTAATAATTCTTCAACTAAGTAATACGTATGTTGGTATTCAAGTGTTAAACTGAACCTACCCCATGACCTCAAGCCCATTTTAAATACTGAAGGAGGCGTTATGAACCAGTGCGGGCAGATATCCTATGACGCTGTTGCGACCTTAACTCAATCCATGCCTGCAAGAACGAGAGCTGTTATTCAAATACAATGGTGGAATACTCGATTTTGATGTAGCATTTGATTTTCTATACCACCGAACAAAGTTTGGTTATTGTTGAAAGAGACATTGCATTCAAAAAATTTCATTTCCTTGAAGAATACAGGTATCTACATAATTCAAAAACATTTTGTTGGGATAATATTGCGCTTGAAATTTTCGTGCAAAACATCATCCAGTATATTTGACCACAGGGTTTTCAGAAATATGAGGAAATATGTAAATGTTTCTCCTATCCTGTATATCATAATATCCATTCAAATTTTCCGTAGGATGACAGAATGTGAAGAGAAAGGAAAAACCTGAGATTTGGTGAATCATTATCGAAATTGATGCAAATACTCCGAAATTGTTCATTATAGAATTTGAATGAAGTTTCGCCTCTCCGGTTCATTTTGCGGTCCGAAAACCCAGTTATGAAATTCTCGTATACCGATTGTGAACGTGCAAATTTTCTGGAAAACACATGCAAAATAAAAATAAATGAAGATGTGATTTCACCCCACTGAAATTGTAACCATTTCAAAAAGAGCCATAATTTTATTGAAAACATTTCTCATTATAATTTTTTGGAGATTCTTCCGGAAACAAAGTAAATTATTCACATCAGACATTCAAAGTGCAAATTTCCCCTCTTTGTTGGATCTTTAGGGTCTTGCAAAAAAAGAAAAAATGAGTTAAGTTACATATATATAATATATGGTGTAACGCAATATCCTTTTTTTCTTCTATTTAAAATCGAAGATATATGAATGCCTAGACTTATCAAGACCTTGCCTAGCAATTTTTGCAGATCTTGCAAAGGCCTTCGACTGTGTGGAACAGAGATGCTCTTCGATGTGTTAGAAAATGGTGTTGTCAACGACCATGCCTTGTCCTGGTTAAGGAGAGAATGCAGTGTGTTAAAATAGGGGGAAATGTGAGTTTTAAAGTGCTGGTGCTCTATGGTGTTCCGAAAGGGACTGTTCTGGACCCTTTATTGTTCCTAGTGTATATAAACGCACTTTCTTCTCTACCTACAAGGGGTGACCTTATCTGTTTCGCGGATGATACTGTGGTATTTTATAAGGGACTCTTGGGGCGTTTAGTTGAAAATGAATTCCACGTTATTGTGGAGTTTTTCTATAGCAGCCTTATGACGATGAACACTGATAAGACTGAGTTCATAGCGTTTTCTAATCATGCATATCACCTTGCTGGTTATCCTTCTCTCTATGTTAACTCGTTCTCAATAAGATCAGCTGATAGAGTAAAGTACCTGGGTGTCTGCATTGATAGAAGCTAAGAATGGAACGCTCATATAGAGTGTATAACTAAGAGACTAAGAAATTTGGTTTCTAAATTCAGGAGACTATCTACTTTCTGTTCTTCAAACATATCGAAAAAAGTATATCATACGTTGGTTTTACCTCACTTGACCTACGGTATTCTATCATGGGATGGAGTTACTAATTATTACATGAAAACGTAAGAAGTTGCTAAAAAAGTGGCTAGTAAGAATAATTTGGACAAACCTTTATCGATATCCTTCCTACGATCTTTTCAGAGTATCGAAGTTACTCGACATTAGACAACTAGTTTTCAGGGTTCTGGCTGAGTATAATAATCAGGTGTAGAGGTAATTAGGTGATGCTTCTGAATACTCATAAAATGATTGGCCAGAGATGCCACAATTTTCTAGCCCCAAAAGTGTTCAACCATTTACCCCATAAAATAAAAACCTCTAGGATTCCAGGCAGTTTTTCACGACAACTTTAAGCATGGCTCTTAGACAATCTCGATCATTGGTTCATCAAGTTATTGATATGAAAAATTCTCATATTATGGTTTATGTTAGTCTGAAAGTACACTTTTGAAATGCTGTCATTGAACACCCTGCTCATACAACGTATCACTACATCTGTAGTTATATCTTCGAGGTTTGGCTACTTTATTCGACCCCTTTTTTTTTGAATTCATCTTTCATTTGAACATTACAATGTAATAATTCGATTTTCATAAAACGAGTATGTAAAATTAAGTCAATTTCCAGAATAAACTTATTATTATTATTATTAAAACAAGAATAACTTTTTTGTGAGTAAACATTCAAAATATTTGAAAATTAATTCAATCAGATTTGCGAGAATTTCACCCTCTTCAAAACAAGGTCATTGAGTACCAAGCCGAAACTGAAATTGAAATTTCGAGAATATCAGAATTCGAAACTGATGTTAACGTTCAGCAAACTAAAATGGCTATATGGATTTCTATAGCATAAAGTACACGTCCACGATTCAAGCTTCCGATTTATTGAAAGAATAGACGTATGTTCTGACACAGCTGTTTCTGATTCATTGGAGAAATAAACAACATCAAGTTAATCTTCTTTGAGAAGGAAACATTTTGTCTGGATAGAATTATTGATAGATACAATTATTGTTTTGTCTGAAGGGCGATTCACACAATCTACCCTTGTCAAACGGATTCGCTTCTGATGCAGAGGAAAAGAGTATGTGTTTATTGCTATGAAGCTCCGAACTACTCTGGGAAAACAGATTTGAATGCATTTTTGAGATTGATGAAAATCATTATCAGATTAAAATGGAAATGAAAGTTATTCAGTTTTCCGCAAATAATTCAGAAAGTATGGAAGATTTAGATCTTGGAATACTTGTTTTCAAAAAGATCCCACCAAGGGGATGAATTCTCCGATTCAAAAGTTCGATCTCATGAAACTTTTTGTCGCTTATTATTATTACATTAATTGACGTATTGCTCTGATTGTCTTTCTTTGATCTCTTTTTCACGTGCATGGTTGCTGTATAAGTTATTACAATTTCATAATGAATAATTAAATAAAACAAGTTACTATGTTTTGACTATCACTAATTTATTGATGTAAAGAATGACAAAATTCTACATTGGTTGGAACGGTTTCGGACATACCTCCATTATCAACAACAAGCAAATGAAAACTGAATACTCATGTACAATACAGGAATTACCATCAATAAACGCTAGTAGGGATCACAGTAACTTGAATAATGGTGATTGGTAGGTAATTAAGTTTACCTCGTTAAGGAGCTTAACCGCTATCTACCCTAGATGCGTTGGAAAATTTCCATCGATTCAAAGAAATTGAGTTTATAAGATTTATCACAGGAATCAAGAATTTTTAGTTGTTGAAGTTCTGGAAAAGGGTGACATTCATTCAGACAATGTGCAGCTGAAGCTGAATCATATTTCTGATGTAGGAATGACCGGAAATGTTCTTTGTATCTAGCCTTGAAAGTGCGTCCTGTTTGACCTATATAAAAAGAATTACACTCAGAATATGTTGATTGGAATACTCCTGATTTTTCGAATTTATCGGTTTTATCTTTCGTGTTTGAAAGCAGGCGTGACAATTTGCTAACTGGTTTGAATGCAATATGAACTTTTTCACTATCAGACAAACTCTAGCAACCTGTTCTGACGTCTTACCAAAATATGTTAGAGACATAAATTTCTCGGGCTCTTCTCTCTTGGATTGGGGATATATCATGTTGAATGTGTTGTTGCGTATTTTCCGATTAATTAAACTCTCTATTGCTAATTTATGTCTCTAACATATTTTGGAAGACGCCAGAACAGGTTGCTAGAGTTTTGTCTGATAGTAAAAAAGTTCATATTGCATTCAAACCAGTTAGCAAATTGTCAGGCCTGCTTTCCCACACAATAGATAAAACAGATAAATTCGAAAAATCAGGAATATACCAATTAACATGTTTTGAGTGCAATTCCTTTTATATAGGTCAAACAGGACGCTCTTTCAAGGCTAGATACAAAGAACATTTCCGGTCATTTCTACATCAGAAATATGATTCAGCTGCACAGTGTATGAATGAATGTCATCCTTTTCCAGAACTTCAACAGCTAAGAATTCATTCCTGTGATAAATCTTATAAACTCAATTTCTTTGAAACGATGGAAATTTTCGAGGCATCTAGGGTAGAAAGGGTTGAGCTCCTTAACGACCAGGTAGACTTAATTACCTACCAATCACCATTATTCAAGTTACTGTGATCTCTACTAGCATTTTATTGATGGTAATTCCTGTATTGTACATGAGTATTCAGTTTCCATTAGCTTGTTGTTGATAATGGACGTATGTTCGAAACTTGTCCAACCAATGTAAAATTTTGTCATTCTTTACATCAATAAGTTAGTGATAGTCAAAGTATAGTAACTTCATTATTAAATTAACATTGCTCATATCAACTGAAATTACGTATAGAATCTCTTCTTCGAAAAATAAAAATCGCAAATTTGAAAAATGGGCATTATTGAATAATAGAAACAGCTTTAAAAAATTAAAGCAGCTTTCAAAAGTACCATAACTTCGGTTGTTCAGCGAATTTCAGTTTCGGTTGACTAGAACAAACTGTTTAAAGCATAGATCACAATCTTGAAGAGTATAAAAAATTAAAGCTTGGATCTTAGAAGAGAAGAGATAAAAGTAAAGACTCGGATATACTTAATTGCGGCAGTATAGGATGCATTTAGTAGTTTGGTGCCCACCAGACATAGGTTAACCCCTCTGGCAGTAAGTAGTGGTCATTGGCTTCTTTGGTGATGGACAGAAGGCACAGTACTTCATTGGGCCTTTCTTACCAACATTATTAAGATATAGCTGATCACTTCAAATTCCAAGTTCTATAATTGAAATTGATTTTGTAGAAACGATCATCGCAGGAATGGAAAACCTCATCTCTTTCTAACTTTTGTTTATCCACCATGTACTATATGAAATTTAACAAATTCATATCTTACCTTCTAAGGTGTTGCTGTTCACTGATTGTGATGAGTTAGCAGTTTGATATAAATTGCTCGGTACTAGATTCAAAAATTTGTTTTATAAACCTCAGTTTCCAATATGTAGGAAAAACACCAATCTCAAGTGACCTACTAAATGATAATAATTTTTATGGTAAGGCTAAAGTAGAACTACATGTCTTGAACAAAAGAGAAACAATCAGTTCACCTCCAGTACTCTTACAAGAGTCCAAATCACTAAAACTTAACAATATTTCGGACTCATCAAAACTTAGGCCACTGCCAACTCTGAACTGAAAACTATCAGACACATTGATCGAAGAGAAATACTATATTTTCCGTTCAAACTTGCATCAACTTTTTGTATTTTACATCAATTTCCATGATATACCTATCTAAATATATTTGATGCTTGATATAATTAGGATTGTCGAAAAAATCGAAACCAACTTTCTGTTTATCGATGCTGTGTTTCGTGAAGCATTCTTTTCTGGATTTTTCTGCTATGCCAAGGTATAACTGTATGATTATAAGTTATTTTTCCACTTTTATCTTCGAAGACGAGTTATTATAATCGGAACTATGGGAAGATGCCGTATTACTGAATTTTCGAGATCGTTGAAAATCCTAAGGAAAAGCAACTCTCATCATAATTTCATCCATATTGAAATCTCGGAGTTTTTTTATATATCCTGAAACGGCAAAAAGCTGTGAATTTTGCATCGATTATACTTGAACATAGTTTAGGACTATGATTGTGAGTATTTTCACGTTTTGACGTGGAAGTTGAAGGTAACCTTGATTGCACAGAATTTTTAAGGATCATTTCAAGTTCTGACCTAGATAAACTTCGCGTTTAATCAGGAAGAGCCACAACTTCGTGCATAAAAAAGCTTGAACAGATTTAGTTCAATGGATAAAGATGGTTCGATTCCAAAATTTTCAGCGAATGAAAAAGCCTTCCATTTAATATTCTTGTAATGATTCTTACTTGCACTGAATTTTTTCATAAAAAGATCAGCTAAGGGTGTTTCTTTTCGAAAGATCGGTCTTTTGTAGTAAATCAACAATAAGTATTTAAACAATTGAAAAGGAAATCTAAGGCTTTAATTTCAAAAATATAATGAACAAAAATATGTTGACATGTGTTTCGGATATGCCATTTTCAGAAACAAAGAAAAATTAAGAAATTGATTTTCGTTTATATTTACATACTCTGTTTTTTCATCTGTACTAAGACGGTCTTTATTATTAACAAAAGGTAAGGATAGATTTCTCATATGTATAGGCATATATTGTGTTAATTTAATTCTGTTTAACTATATGGTATAATTTAGTACTTGTTTGTGGAACATAATCAATGCTGTGATATTTTATTATTTCGTGAACCTGAAGGTTGGGGAGAATCAAAGATTTTGTTTTTGCTATTAATTTGTCTATGATTTTATGGTCGAACACCTTATATGACGATAATATTTTCAAAAGTTTTGATTTTTTTCACAGATTTTTCATGTCAGGGGAATTCTGAATAATCAATGCAAGAATGAATAAAACGTTGACATTTTAATTACATTTCTTTGTACATTGATTACTCACGATTCCCTCTCCAAAAACAAGCTATGGAAAAGAAATTACAATTTCACTAACATTTGCTTTAAATGAGGGATACGATATTTACTTCATGAGCAAATTATCAGCTGAAAAACAAGAACACTTATTATAATCCTTGATTCAGCTTCATTTGGATTGCCAAATAATTGAAATTAACATCTCGATGCCAAGTTGCTCGAAGCATTTTGTTCTGATTCTCCTGCTACCTCAAAGTAAACTGGGTGATTATAAGTTGTGTTTCCAGTTTTTTTTTGAAGGCGAATTGTTTTGTGAGGAACTATTAGAATATGCCATATTATCGCCCATATCGGGAAACTAAGATTCGTGTTCGTTCACTACTGAATTCTCTAGATCGTTAGAAAACCTTTTTTTTAAAAGAGAAAGGGAAATGCAACGCAAGATGTTCATTGGCAGATAGTGTGGGACTCGGATATTACAATACCCACTAAAACCCCTCCTCTGTTTGCGCTGATTGCCATCTGGAAGCGTTTTCATATACTTCGGAAGCCTCTCAGCCTTTTTTATTCTTCAGATTCCGTAGTCTTTTGTTTTTCTGTACATAATTGAGCCCACATATCTTTCTACCAGTTCCCATTGTTCTTTGGCTTCCAGCATGGTATCTATCATATTTTCGGCATTCAATTCTTTCCCACATTTCAAGAACAAGTGCCTTCTCTCGTTATCCCACTGAACAACCTGAAAAGGGTGTGCGATGGAGTGTCTTCTTCACCTCAGTAGTTGCAACCAATTTCTTATTTCTTTTTCATTCTCACGAGATACAAGTTGAAGCTTCCATGACCTGTAAGCACCTGTGTGAGAAAGTACCCAACTGCTCCAAATTTCCTCTCTGTAAAGTTCCTCAGGTTCTTAATGAGCTTTCTAGTCCACGCAGCGTCTTGTACCTTCTCCCATCTATCCTGCCATTTTATGAATGTACTTTCCCTAAGTTTTATTTTACCTATACCGACCCTGTGTCTGTCTTGTCTCTCGTACACGAGGAGATCCAAAGGTACCATACCTGCTATAACGAAGACTGCGGTTGGCGACACCATTCAATAGGCCGAGGTTACTCTTAGAGCCAGTCTCCTCAAATTTCCGCACCATATAGTATGGCCGCTTTTTCTGTTCTCACGATGAGTATTCGTTAAGAGGATACCGGCCAGTTTACATTTAACAAACAATTTGATAGAATACCTTACACCTCCAATAGTATCAAGACTAGACGTAGGTTGTAGAAAAGCCACTCTCATAAAAATTTCATCTATATTGAAATCTCGGAGCTTTTTGACGAATACATTTCTGTCTTTACTCTGTTGCAGAAATGTTTTTTATATATCCTGAAAAAGCAAGTAGTTGTGAATTCTGCATCGATTTAAGTCGAACATAATTGAACAACTCTGTCAGGTTTCAGTACGTATCTTCAAGTTTTGACTTGGAACATGAAGGTAACCGCAATTGTTCAGATTGATTTTTTCATAAATTATTTCCAATGGTGAACTAGATGAGCATTGCGGTTACTCAGGAAATGGCACAACTTCTTACATGAATATGCTTGAACGTGTTCAGGTTAGTAGATAAAGATCAATTTCAAAATTTTCAGTAAACGACAAGATCTTCAATTTTATATTCTTGTTATGATTGTTACCTCCACAGAATTTTTTCATAACACGAGACCTTGAAAAGATGGCATTTTCTGAAATAAGTCTGCTGTGAAAAATTAAGATGAATATTCAAACTATTCGATATAAAACAATAGGTTTGAATTTCTCAAAATAAAATAAATAAAAATATGTTTGACATATTTCCCATCTCAGGCCATATTCAGAATCGAAAGAAAAATTAGAAAACATGATTTTCGTTGACACAATACATTCATTGTTGATAGTATGTATGTTACTAATAAAGGGTGAACATAGATCTGATTTATTCCTAGGTCCATATTGTGTTTATCCAATTCTTTTTCAATAAATGGCATGATTCAGTACCTATTAATGGGACGTTACTAGTGCTGGGATAATACTGATAGACAAAAATGACCTTAATGGATGTTAAATGGAATTGAATGGGTTATTCGATATCTACAATTAGTCTGTAACTAATCTGCAGTTTTAGAAAATTTCTATCACCCTCAGTTTTCTTACAACAGCAATTAATCTATTTTAAGTAAAACGGTAACAAAATAATTCAAATCAAGAGAAATAACCTATATTTACTTTCATTCAGGATTTTCGAGAATATTAAGCGTCAAGTACATCTCTTTTGAGTGTCCAGCAGTAGTCAGCTAACATGTTCCGACTCCACTACCCTGATACTTTTTTCCGTATTGGAAAATGATGTCCTGATGAAGCCGCTCACCGTGATCGTCGCTAACGGCTCCCAAATTTTGAGGAAATAATCCAAATGCGAGTGTAAAAAAGGAATCTTGAGTGACATATTACATCCTATGTCGTTGTAAGCCACTGAGAGGTTGTTTCCTAACTCTTCATTGTTTTCGACCTTGTGGTTTCCAATAAAATTACGAACAATATTTCGAAAACATGTACATGCGGATTGTTCGATCGGATTAAGTTTTTGTTTAAACTCTTCATCAGCCAGTAGGACTCTTATTTGTGGCCCTAAAAACATTCCTTTATTTTTTATTTTGGCATCACTGATTTTTGGGAATTTTTGTTTTGATTAACAAAAACCACTTCCATTTCTATCCATAGCTTTGATAAAATGTTTCATTAGTCCAAATTCGATATGTAATGGAGGTAGCATTACATCTTCAGGATTTGATAAAGGAGTGTTAAGAAAATTTCGTTGGCATGGTATAAGAGCGTTCTGCTTATGCCACTCCTCTTTGACATTATGACTTTTTTCGTCTCGACTATCCCACTCGCAGAGGAAATAATAAAACTTCGTATATCCAAGCTGTAGATCTAGCAAAATAGCAATTACTTTCAAATCTCCACATATTTTCCAGGAATATCGGTTATATTTAATATATTCTAGCAGTGATTTCATATTTTCATATGATTCTTCCATTTCAGTAGCATAAGCAACCGGAAAAATAATTATTACCATTGTGTTACAGCACAGCTTTTAAAATAACCTTCGAGGAATCTCTAAAAAGGCGCCAGTCAGATGTTTGTAACAATGAAAGTATTACACAAGACATCGAAACCACGGAAACCAATATTGACATGGAACGTCCTCCTGAGTCGAAACAGCAGAACGAATTTATGTATTTAGAAAATCAGAACTCAACAGAGCAATAACTGAATTCAGTGGTAGTAACCCAACTGAACGACCTAATCTGCTCAGACACAAGACGAAAAAGAACAAAAATATCATAATAGCAAGCATAAACTCAGTGTTTGAAGAATACACTGACCAGAACACCTTGAAGAAAATTCACACTTCAATGTACTGTGGAGCAGAGGCGCTTCTTTGACTACACAAATATAAGGTCTCCATCACTCTGATTTGAGCTGTGCCTAAAAGCTTCAGGAAACCACCAAGGCCAAAACGACTGGAAATGGATATTGATAATATTAGAGCTTAAATCAGTTTCCCCACAGAATTTCTGAAAAACAAAAAAACGGCAAAACGCTTAAGATCACATATACACAAAATTCATAGGAAAATTGAACACAAAACACCCTGATCACAAACAACACATCGACGTGTATATGGACACTTTGAAGCAAAAACTCAAACCTAGAGCAAAGAGGCTCTCTAGATACATCAAATGTTATGGATAGACAGATAGGAACTATCACATAATTTCTCATTTGCTGTATATTGATGACATGAAATTGTATGCTTCGAACAAGAAGCATTTGCTTGATCTGATGAAAACTGTTAGTGGGTTCTCGGTAGATATTCATATGATTTTCGTGATTGATAATTGTAGGACACTGAACATTCAAAGGAGGAAAGTATCAGATGCTAAAACACAACTTTCGAATAGCGATACTATACAGTGTATGAGGGACGGCAAAACTTGCAAATATCTGGGATGCCAACAAGCCAGATTGCTAGATCAAAAACAGTCAAGGGAAAAGATTCGTTAGGGGTGGAGTCAGCATCTGAAGACTGTGCTGAAATCAATATTGAACTCGAGGAATATAGTCAAAGCAATTAACACCGACCCCATTCCAGTGTTGCTTTACTCATTTGGAATAATCAGATGGACTAACACAGATCTGGATGATATTCAAAGGCTGAGAAAGTGCAATAATCACCATTCAAAATCGTCTGTGATAAGAAGAACTTTGAAGCGGAAAGAAGGAGGACGTAGATTCGTGGAAAAATCTCAGAGAGTTCTTCTCTGCAAAAGTTTGCACTTCTGACCACCATAGTATTGTTGGCTGGTAAGGGATATACAACTCTGAATCTTGCTACCAGAGATGACCTGCTGAATCTATCGTTCCTATCAGGTACTGAAAACAAGAGCAATGGTCAAGAAAGGATTTGCATGGATGACATCACCATGAGATTAGTCAACCACACATCGACAAAGAAGCTAAATGGTAACCATCTTCACAGTCATAACCAAGTATGCAACATTTCCCATCAGAAACTTGCACACAAGTGCAGACTTCAGAATGCCTTCCAGCCATAATACAAGTAACAACCGGCGCCCGTACTGGAAAATGACTCTATCAGATTATACTACGATAGGTCTGTTATCACTGACAGAATGGTGACGAATAATAGGCCGGACATAGTGGTGTATGATAGGAGAGCCAGAACAGCAATGCTGCTGGAGGTGATCATTTGAAGTTCCAGGAAAGAAAGTCCAAACACAGACCTTGCTATTGAGATAAAGCAGATGTGGCACCTCGATAAAATAGATACCGTTTCTGTCATCATTTCATCGACTGGGTTAATACCTAAAAGTTTGCATCTAGAAATGGAATTGAATAAGACTACATACATAGAAATGCAAAATGCTGCTTAATACATGTAGGATAGTGAGAAAATTCATGTCAAGTATATTGTAATCATTCATATTCGCCTTGATAGTTGAATCTGTGAAAAGTAAATTATATCCAGCTAACAGACGCGATAGTGCTTAAAACCAAACTAATGAAAAGAACACGAGAACTGGATTAAGGCGAGAATTCTAACCTTACAATAACAAATTCAATTTCTAGAGAGATAACTAACTTTGAACAGTTTTTTCAGTCTATTTCAAAAACAAACTCTTCATTGGTTCGTGGTTGAATTATTGAAAGAGGTACTAGTGGAAACTGATATAAAAATGAATACTTCATTCACTTATCTGCCTTAAGCATTTATGTGGTAAAAGTGCAGAAAATTTGAATCATGTCGGTCACTTACGCGCCTATATCAAATGATCACGTATTTGATCCCGTATGCTGTCTTATGGTTTGGTATCGTTCAGACTTGAATTGAGAAAAACGGATGTTAAGAATCAACTTGGATATATATCATATTTTTCGAACGACTGTCAAAATTTTTCCGCAAATATTTCTCTAAATGAAACAAGTTCCACAAAGAAATAATATATGGGCGATGTCAACCCAGATTATTGGGCCCCTAATGATTCTAAAACATCTATAGATCATAATCGGCATCACTTGGAAGACTGAACCTGGCCATTGGGACACTCTAGGTCAAACAGAGATAGAATTTGGGGAAATATCGCAGGTTATGTATTTTTTTTATTATCTCCTTAGTCCTTTTCACGACCTTGCTTGCTATGTAAAATCTTTTCTTAGATTTGTTCTGCTGTTTTTCTTTTCCTATTGTTACAGATTTCTGTCCCAAACCCCCTTCCTTTAAGCAGAAATATCTTTGGTACTCTTTATGTACACACGACACTAACACAACATAAACACACAAGCTATTGCTAGTGCAATAGCGACAGGGAAACCAGATTTTTCCTCAGGTTTTTCCACTCGTTTGTTGATCATATACATGATAGTATGGTTCCCCTGTTACATTTCCTGAGCTCACACTTGTGTTTTTTCTGAGACACACCAAAATTATAGATATAAGCTTTTATTGTAAATACAATTATTCAAATTTTTGTAAATCATCTCTTTTCGAAAGAACATATATATATATATATATATATATATATATATATATATATATATATATATATATATATATATATATATATATATATATATATATATATATATATATATATATATATATATATATATATATATATATATATATATATATATATATATATATATATATATATATATATATATATATTATATCCTTCAATATTGTACGCTTCTGTACGATCGAAATTCTGAGCTCGAGTTATGATTAAATGTGCAGAGTTATTGCAGTGTATCGATATTTGAGATTTCATTGCAAACGGTTCCGATAAATATTGGGGTAAACTCGTCTTTGGGGTATCCTTTAGAGGGGGACATTCGTCCCTTAGGATGCATTTCAAGATAAATTAGTCAATTGATAGGAATTTTTACCAAACCCGCTCACGAGAGTTCTACGAAGTTACAGACTCGGAACGAAATTGGATACGACAGAAATATGGCATTGAATATTGGATATCATTTGTAACTACCATTGAATTTTCTTGTCAATAATTCATTTCTTATTAATATCATGCTGAACTCTTTTCAGTCTCGGAAATGTATTCATAATACGAAAAGAGAGAATTCGAAGAAAGTTTCCACTCATTGCTCAATGTTGACTATGATTCTTTGAAGCCTATATAGAGGGAGGATACGAGAAAAAAAAAGAATTTAAATTGGACCTATCAATTACGAAGCAATGTAACATTTTATTCGGTAGGTCGTTATAAAGAGTATGTTAGAGTAATGGAGACATGAAATACATAAAACTTTTCAATTTTGCTTCATGAAAGAATGCTTCACTCTGTTAGTTGATTTGAATATTCACTACTTTCTTGCCAAACGCTCCTATATACGATAAATAGCTGATCAAAAACTAAATGCAACCTCTTTGAGATTGAACAGATTTCCGAATCAGAACACAATTTCAATGATAAAATTTTAAATTTATTCCTTTCCACTCATGAGTAATGAACAAGGCAATCATAAATACTAGAATCCTATCATGTGAAGTTGAACACAAGCGAAAGGAAAACCCACATGTCATAAGTGTCTGAAAAATTTCTGGGCAAATATGGTATGAATAAAATCTTTACTTGGTTAATACCATATCCACCGCAAATGAAAATCTATTTAAATATTTATTGAATGACTCTCTGAAAAATTATCAAGGAAACGAACGACTCTCTGTGTTCCGAACTTTAATATCAGCAAGACAGCTACCCGAACGGACATAGACGTAGAGACATACATCGTAAGTAACTTATTGATATTTTTATGAAAATTAAGAAATGTATTTACTTGCGAAGGCGAATTCATAAGTCAGGAAAAAATGAACAGAATTGTGATGCAAATACACAACTTATATCATGTTTGGACAATACAATTGCTTCAAAGTGCAAATATGAAATTACTTACCGATTTTTTAATTAATACTGATGTTACTGCTAATCAAACCACACCAGTTGCTCATACTATTTAAATTAGAAAAGAAGAGAATAATGAATGCTTGAAAAGAACTTTTTATGCAAGAAAACCAACAAGGAGATCGCTTGATAAGTACTATGGTGATTCTTGTGAATCAATTAAAATGATTGATAATTGATACTGAGTTTCGTAAAGACAGGTCTAGCACAAAAGATGCATCCTACATACGCAGGATGCCCCATTGAGGTTGTAACGGACTGTCCCTGCTCGGGCGCCATGTAACCTACTGTCCCTTCTCGGGCACCATGTATCAGACTGTACCCTATCCTGCGCTATTTAAAGGACTGTGTTTGCCCCATGATCGTCGTATTACTCAGGCAGGACTCCGTTTTAGCGATCGTTGCTATGAAACGCTATAGTACCTACCAAGGTTTTCATTACGTCCTCAACTTTCAAGGATGCCTTTCGAGCGCCTTTCTTGCATTTATATCTTCAAAGTCTGAGACCTTGGCAAATACTCTAGTCGAAGAAAGTTAATCCTAGGTTCGTGGTGAGGATAAAACGAAACACGAGATATTTAGTCATATCAATATCATATCAACCGCCACCTTGTATAGGGAGAAATGATATGCATCGTGAAGTGATTAATGATATTGAACGAGTGGCTTGGCCACTCAGATTACTGGATCTCAATCCATTAGACTTTTATGTTGGGGAAAGTATATGCGAAAAAATAATGTATGCTTCTCCAATATATATATATATATATATATATATATATATATATATATATATATATATATATATATATATATATATATATATATATATATATATATATATATATTCTTATGAATAGAGAAGATTCATAAATGCTCATATCTATAATTTTGGTATGTGTCAGAAAAAAAAAACACAAGTGTGAGCTCAGAACATGTAACAGGGGAAGCATACTATCTTGCTTATGATTCAATAAACGAGTGAAAAAACCTGAGGAAAAAACTCGTTTCCCTGTCGCTATTGCGCTATCAATATCTTGTCTGTTTATGTTGTGTTAGTGTCGTGTGTACATAAAGTGTACCAAAGATTTTTCTGCTTAGCTGCTTCATTCTCTATTGCATTCCATGATTTCCAAACGAAGAAAGGTTGAAAGGAAGGGAGTTTGGGACAGGAATTTGTAATCATACCTCTTATATGTCTAAACAAATCTAAGAAAAGATTTTACATAGCAAGCAAGGCCATAAAAAGGACTAAGGAGATAATCAAAAAGTACATAACCTGCGATATTTCCTTTTTCGCGGATATGTTCTTCCATTGCAGTGTGAGTTTCCTCAAACATAATCAGTTCCTGGTTTTTGCTTGCTAATTTTGAAGTATAACCGCAAAAAATCCTTCAATATTCAAACTCAACAATACAGTTCCCTCTCTGTTTGACCGAGAGAGCCCCCATGGCCAGGTTCAGTCTTGCCGATTATGATCTACAGATGTTTTAGAATCATTATGGACCAAATATTTCTTCGTGTATATTATTTAAATTAGAGAAAAGTTAACGAAAAAATTTTGACAGTTGTTTGAAAAATATGAAAAATGTCATATGTACGTACAAGGGACGACTCAGTTTTGAGGAGTAAGTATGCAATGATATGCTTCAAAATCCAAATGAAATATCAGCTTCAATAAATGCATTTATTGGGCGCTATCGCAAATTTATCGATATGGATTGACTACATTTTCAGCAATTTCTTTAAAATCTTTATTTATTCAATTTTGTTGTTGAACGCCATCAACTAAACCTGTTTGTGATTTCATTTACTTAAAAATTCTTTCATTTTCATCTTTGATTTTTACTCGTAAATGCTAAGTCGTACAGAAAAGCAAAAAATCTCTTTCTCTCAAATTGAATGAAGAACCCAAAACTAATTATTATTTTGCGAAGAAGGAGTTGCGTACAATTTTTTTCTATCAAAATATCCTGGGACGCATTACTACTGACATCACTGGTAAAGTTGCGATCAATATTTTCATTGCGATCAATATTTTCATTGCTCCTTGGAAGACAATTGAAACCTACAAAATTTCATTCAAATATCTGCAGTAGTTTGGAAACAAGTAATCAATTTGACTTTTTTAGCAAGTTTTTATTTCTTTATTTCTTCAACAAAGCATATTTCAAATATATCTTATGTAGCAAACTCATGATATTTTTCGAATCTCTATTGGTATTTAAATTTTCTGCTATAAAAATAGAAGCATACTGTAAATGTGCACAAAATATTTAAATTTATGGAAGTTTGGGCAGCTCATAAAGTATGCAAACGATGTGTTGAAGCCTTTCGAAATTGATTTGAAGGCAAGAAAGCTTTCCAATATGTGATTTTTATGGTACTCCGCGAGCAAAAGAACCTGAGTAATGATTGTTAATTTTGTTCGTGTAATGTGAAAGGGTATAATTCGAAACGGAGGCAGTCATTTTCATAACCCAATCTGCAGTCAGCTACTCGTCCCATCCTCATGGGACAGAAACATCAGTGCCCAAGGCCCTTGCTACCTTGGATGATATTCCTAGATTAGACGATGTTACTGTACCTGAACCCGATGACAAGTCAAGTTTTGAATTCAATGATGATACCAGTCCGAAATTGTTTTCTCAGAGAGAGCTGAATGATTCGGTAAGAAACTTGAATCTTCTCTAAAACGCTGCTGTGTTGATGCATTCTTCGATTGAGAATCGACAGGAGGAACTAAGTTAGTTAGGAGTATCTTCCTCCAGGTTTGAATATCGTAAGAAGCAGTTCACTTCTTACTTCACCCAAGAGAACCAGTTGGTTCATTGTACTAATATTGAAAGATTGATGGATACATTGAAAATCTCATAGAACTTAGCACAGTGTCTAATTTAATTGATTCTTCAAAAAGAAGCCTTGAAGCAGATCTGCTACATATAGGTGGTTTTTAGGTTACCATTCTCTTGGGTCCTTATGTATACCTCATGGAAACGTAAAAGAATCTGGAATTGGTTTTTTGAAAATTGAAGTATAAAGTCCTTGGTTGACAGGTGTGCCAAGCTCTTCGTATTTTCAAGATATTAGACACCGATCAAATCACTCGACCAAAATGTGTTGGCCTTCCAATGGAGCTTAAAGTTGGCAAAAGGAACGTTCAGCATGGAACTTTTGTACCTCCTCATTGAATTCTTCTACCATTGTGCTTCATATAGAGATGAGATTGATGAATCAATTTCTTAAAGTCACTTCGAAGAGAACAGTGAGGTCGTAGAGAAATTTTATGGCAATAACTAAGACTCTAACTGAAAAGGAATTGTCACAAGAATATCAAGCTTAAAGTTTCCTAGCGAATTTAAAATTCCATTCTCTTTGTTCTTACCTCGACTACTTTATAGAAAATTTAGGAGGCGTGTATGAAGAGTAGAAACACCAAGATATTGAAGAGATGGAAAAGCTATTAGAGAAGATGGAGCATCTCAATGATAGCTGAATACTGTTGCACACTTCAAAGAGACCTTTCAGATTCTTCCCACAAGCAGAAATATACCAAATGGAATCTCACTAGAAAGCAAAAATATATTTGAGTTTACTGAAGAATGTTTTTCAGATAAAGAAACCAGTTTTGTTACGCGTTTATAAATTTAAAAGACAATCAATCTTTAATCTTATATTTTAATATGATAACTTGTTCAACATAGACACCTAAATTGTCAGAAAAGGTGACATTCTATATCATTTTCGGATGCAGCATATCCAAATGCATAAGAAATATCCAAAAAAAAAACAGAACAGCTCTAAATTGCTCAGAAGTAACATGTAACAAGTTCATTCGATCATTTCATGCATTGTAAATCAATCATTGAGTTAATACTCTGCTGATGTGTTTGAAATTTGAAAAATAATCATGTTGTACATATTGCAAATATTTATTAACCAAGTATCAATTCATTAGCAGAATGAAAATTTGTCCCTAATTATTGCAAGAATATTAAACAAAACAATTTTGAACGTATTTTTCGCCAAAATTATACAATGGAATTTAAATCAAAATGAATTATGTTTGGATACAAAAAATTTCTACAATTCGAATTGTGCAGCAGCTGTGGTGGTAATGGCACATGCCAAACTTATGCCAAAAAAGCAATCTGAACGATATATTCATGTAGCTTCCGCTGTAAGCTAATCTAAATTTTTCCAGAATTCAACATAAATAAAAGTTCCATTCCTTCCAACAGTTCTGCGAAAATATGGAGGAGCATATGAATGAATACTTATTGTGATCAGATACATGTACGTATATGCAATCGTCAATGGTTTAACACAAGATTGAATTGAGGCACTAGCAAAATAGAATGAACATCAAAAAATATTAATATGTAACCATCACAGATTGTATTCAAATTAGTAAAGATCTTCGAACCTACCATAACGACTATTTGTTCAATAGTTGGCAAACAGAATGGTCAGGAAGCGTTGTAAAATTACTAGAGCTCGAGGGGACAACATCAGGTCATAGTCCGTAGACTAGACACATGTAACACTCCATATATAGTGAAACACCTCCTAGTTGACTGCCAGAAGTTCAGAAACGTCAGAAGGAGAGTTTGTTTGTTTTTCCTTTAACGTGCTCTATTTCTGCCTTTCGGCTAATGACACGCCGGGGAATTCTGTCACCTCACTAACCCGGGAATTTTGCCGAACCCCCCTCGTGTCGAGAGAAGTGATCTTTAATGTCCAGCACTGTTAGACAGGACCGACAGCTATATATCTTCTACGAAAGATCGACACTCAAGCGATTCTCAGAATCTGAAAACTTGCACCCACTTTGTGGGGATTGAACCCTGGTATCTCTGCGTAGGAGACGAGCATCATATCCCACACGCCACCGAGTCGGCAGAAGGAGAGTAAACCTGGCAGAGAACATGCCAGAAATACTCATAATCAATGATGAAAACATCGACATTCTACTCCAGTTCCTGAAGGCATTACACTTCAATTCGCTCATTTAAGTATCCATTAGTATTGAAATATTTTGAATACTGAAATCAAAAAGTTAAATGTACTAGAGGATGTAATTTGCCTTGTAACCGGAACATTCTCATTGTTAAAAAAACTGTAACGCTCAAATGACTACACCTAGTATAAAAAGAGAATAACTATGTATATCCACAAGGACAAACTCATAAGAAGTGAAATCAATATAACATAAATAATAAATTAGGACAGCAACAGCCGTATGAATAATAACCCGCATTTCTTGTGCAACGTTTAATTATCTGATGAATGCACTTTTTCACTCCATCATGGAAGAGCTAATCGGCCCAATTATTGCTTTGAAGGGATATTAATCCTCATGTATTTCAAGAAACCCAAACTCTATCTCCAGGAAGCTAAATGTTTATGTGGAAACTTTGGGAGCCTAGCAAATTGAAGGTTTGTTTATTCCTGATAATTTGAACAGCGTTATGCTAGTAAAAGCGATTGAACAATTGATAACAGAAAATTTAAAACAATAATTGCATTTTCAACAAGACAGAGCTCCTTCTCACTATGGTGCACTAGTTTATCAATACTTCAATTTGCAATATCTGGTCGATGGATTGGAAAAAGAGGTTCCATGGAGTGACCAGCCGAATCTTCTGATCTGAACACCCTTAGAATATTTTTGGGGAGACAATCTACGCCTGCGAACCGTAGATCAGTAGTCAAATAACTCCAACTATACTGAACCATGTTAGAGAAGTATATTTGGAGTTATTTATATATATATATATATATATATATATATATATATATATATATATATATATATATATATATAAATATCACCTCAAGATTAAATATTTATTTCCTATATAGACTTAAAGTTCTCTGAAATGGAATGAATTTCTTGAAAACCACCCGTAAAGGACAATTGAGGACTAAATGTCTTATTGTTTCTTCAGCTGCGCCACATTCACATGCCGGACTTTCTACAGTTCTCCATTTGAACAACATACTGTTATTACGACCATGATCTGTCCTGAGACGATTTAATGTACGCCAATTTCACCTAATTATATCGAAACCTGCAACCCTTTTGGAAGGATTCTCTATGAGATCTTCATTGAAAACATCAACTTCCTGCCATTCAGTTTTCCAAAGATCAACAGCCTTCACCCATGTACGCAAAAAGTCAATCGACCAAATAGGTTTCCTTGATTTCAATCTCAGGTTAGGTGGATTTTGAAGATTGTGTATTATCGAAAAAAACTTATGGAAATGAGTGATACTTATCCCAAGACGATTTAATAGCTAATTTCCTGCGAATATGGGCAGGAACTATATTAAAAACAACCGGAAACCATGGGGTAGCAGTTAAACTAATACATCCACTTATAACTCTCATAGAACAGTTCAACTGAGAATCAATATTACTGACATGAGCACTATTCAACCACACCTGACAGCAATACTCTGCTGCTGAATATACTAAAGTAGAGACTCCGGCGCCCCAATTAGATACAGCTAGTTTATGTAGTATTTTGTTTCTTGTTTTCAACTTCTGACATAATTTATCAATATGAAATTTGAAAGTCAAAGAACGATCAAGCTTTACACCAAGATATGTTGGAGTGAGATTATGAGTTAATAGTGATTGATTGAAGAATAATCTTAGTTGCCTATCATTTTCATAATTATTCAGATGAAAACAAGAAACCTCCGTTTTCGAAGGATTTGGACATAAACGACATTTTTTGAAGAAAGTGTTCAGAATTTCTAATGGATTGAAACCTTGAGTTCGTAAAAAGGGCTTTTGAAAAACATCACCGAACCTACATAACACCTTAAGATAAGTAAATTTACTAGGTGATGCGCGCAGGCGCTAACATCTTTCAAAAAGTTTCACTTCAAAACCAAAATTGATGTGATTTTTTTCAACAATATTGAAAATATTGAAAAATATTAAAAAAAATATTCTAGGTTGGTGTGAGATTAAAAATAATTTTTTTAGAAGAAGATTCATCAAAATTAAAATCTAGTAGCACCTCCTAAATGAGGCATACCCTTCGATTCCAGATGGATTTGAGTCTAGATACAGGACAAAAATCTGCAACAACAAGAGGGCTACTCTAATATTTTTAAAGCAAAACAACCAAACTGATTCATGTATGATATTTTCCTACTGCTTTTGCTATAAACGACAATATCTCTGCTCACGTAAGAATTTGAGTACACAAAAAAAGAAGTTTTCAGAAACATTTAATAACCAGATCTGACTTTGATTGAACATCTACATTGGAAACAAAGGATATTTTCAGCAAAGCAGTTAGAGTTTCTCCCCCTCTTTCCAGTTTTTTGTTATCATTCATTTAAATTCTACAATTAAAATAGTATCCCAACTTCGAAGCATCAAAAGTGGTTATACGATTATAAATCTGAATTCATTAGAAGCTATTTTCTTCAAAGGAATGAAAATTATGAAGTATTCTGGAATGTCTACCTTTGTCTAATATTAATTCAAACAAATTCAGATGAAAGTGAGTGTTGGAAAAGCTGGGTCTTTGTTAATATTGTGCACAAACATAATTAGATGAATTATTGAAGAATGCGTCCGTGTCAAAAGTTGTCGACACTTCTCTCTAAACAATTTGATTATGAAATTTGTTTGCTACTGGAGGGTAGCATCCGAGTTCATGAAAATTCATATTTGTTAGTGACAAAATTTGTAAATATTTTATCTTTTACTGGAAACTAAGAATTTGCGAACTTTTCTAGACATTATTACGATAATAAATGCTCAATTGTATTTCAAAAATAATTAATAAAATTGCTTCATTTATTCTATATGAATAAGTTAATTCAATATTTTTCCAAATCTCATCTAAATTATACACAGATGAAAATATGAAACTGAGAAGTTGTTTGAAATATTTTTATTCTAATATTTGAGAGAATCATTCAGAATAATGTTTGAAGCCATTCAATTTGAAATAAGTAGTCCACTTCATTAAAGAAATACTTTAACCCTCCTTTACTGGCGTGGTCTGCGATTATAGACCACTCCATTTCGATTGACGTTCATTGGTAGTGGTATTTTTATTGCGTGCGCAAACTCTTCAGTGGCTGTAGAAAACTCAAGTGTTAAGTGAATCAGTATATTTTTGAAAATGTAAGCAATTGGCTTTTGAAGATACTTGCTTCTGAATATGACTGGTCTGTGATTGTAGACCACGCGAGCATGCATGTTTTACTTTGTGTTTCGAGTCAGTTCAGTTCAAATTCGATATATTGGTACCTTGAAAAGAAAGAAGTATGTCGGAACTCAATGAACTTCCTAGTGATTTTGAGAATTCCTCTGATGAAAACGATGGTGAGGAAGACGATGAAGCAGAACAAAATGTTGTTGAGGAGAGCAGCATGATACAGATTCAGAGCAGGATGTAATAGAGGATGAAGAATTTTCCGCTGAAGAAAATGATTCCAGTTCAAGCCGTTCTCCGCTTATTACGTAGGGAAAGACGAAATAACAAAATGGAGAAAAACTTCACCGATCCTCCAAATTCGACTTTGTTCACATAATATTGTCAGACAATTGTCAGACAACTCCCTGGAATGAAAGGTAACGCTCGTGATGCAACAACCGGAATACAGTGCCTAAAATTGTTTGTAAACGATATAACTGTTCAAATTATCTATATCAACAAGCATATATTGAAAATGTTCGAAACCATTTTAACAGGATTCGAGACGAGAGAAAAACTGATGAAAGGGAGTGCGTTTATAGGTTTTGTTGTTGTTGTTATTCATTGGCACTATCAGGAGTCGAAGAAAACCTTTGAGAAAGACTTGGGACCATTCTAAAGCAAACGGAATCGAATCATGCTACTTTGCTTTTAGTGAAAATAGATTCAAATTCCTTCTAAGATGTATTTGATTCGACGATATGGAAACTAGGAACGAGAAAAGCGATCTTGATGAGTTGGCTCCTATTCGGGAAGTTTTTGAAAATTTTTTGATTAATTTCACACCAAGAGAGTTCCTCACCGTAAGTGATCAACTATTACCTTTCAGAGGAAGATGTGGCATCAAACAATATATACCAAGTAAGCCTTACAAATATGGTATCAATACGTTCTCTCTTCTTGATGCAAAAACATCGTACATGATTAATTTGGAACCCTATGTTGGGATGCAACCTGGTCCATATAGGGTAAATAACTCTAGTGAAGACATTGTCTTCCGATTGATCTATCCAATTTCGGGTCCAATCGTTATGTTACCGGAGACAATTGGTTTAGTAGTTTACCACTTGTTGGAAAAATTACTGAGAAATCATAAATTAACACATATTGGTACATTACGAAAGAATAAACAGGAAATTTCTGCAGAATTCTTACTAAGTAAAAACACTGAAGTAAAATATTCAACTTTTGGGTTCAATTAAGGATGATTCCTTGTTTCATTTTGCCTTAAGAAAAACAATAAATGCTATTGTTATCGTTAATGCATCACTGTGATTCAATAGATGCTGAGACAGAAGATTACAAGATACCAGTTATCATTACAGACTATGACAAAACAGAATTGTTGTTTATTTAGCTGATCAACTGTGGAACAATTACAATGTTGCTAGAAATACCCGTCGGTGGCCTATGGTTGTGTTTCACGACCTAATGAACATTGAAGGCATAAACGCATTATGTGTATTCAAAGCTGATCGCCAGTACAACGAGTATCCCGTAGTTATGTCCTGGAAAAATGTGCTTGGGAACTCATAAAACCCCAAATCGAGCTTAGGTCATTAATAGAATAATTGCCTTCAGAAATGGAAAATCTATTAGGTATTAGTGAGGTCGTACCCTCTCCTCCTCAGAGGCCAGAAACTTATGAAGGAAATTGCTGCATATGTCCTAGAAGTGACAATGAATCGACACGAAAATATTTTGCGAAATGCGACGATGTGTGAATTGTCGGTGAACAAAATTTACTTAGTTTAGGAGGACATAAAAGGGGTGAAAATTGTTAAAGTTTTACCTTGTGAACATTTTTTTATTAGCTTCCTATCTCTACTTTTCAGTTTCGTCCTGCATGTTTTTTACATTCATGTATTTTTGAGTAAATGGAAAATATATTGAGTTATGGCAAATGAAGGATTTATTCTGGGACTTTTTGGTTTATTTCAATTACACAGAGAAAACACCAATATTTTTCATCAAAACTGAAACAACTTCAATCAGATATGATCAGAGTAATTATTTCATCTCAAATAAATATTAAAATGGATAATATTGATTTTTTATGTCAAAATGAAAATGGTCTACAATCGTAGACCACGCTAGTAAATACGTTCGAAAGGAAGGCGCAAGTAACCGAGGGTTAACAGTCAACACATTATTTGGAATGATCTTTCATATAAACATAATCCCGCAAACGTTTTGTTTTCGTAATAGAGGGCCTCCAAATTTGAAAACGAAACGTTTCTTGTTAGTTACTTTGGCAGTTTTCGAGATAGAAGTCTCGAATTTGAATACTCTAATCATTTCTACACTCCAACAGCATTTCAACATTGCTTCAAAATATACAATTTGGTATTTCTTTATGTGTGAAGTCCCATTTTCTGCCTCATAACTTTTCATAGTAACAAATACAAGTAAACGATGATTTCTACTAAAATATATTATTAAATGCTCGACGCGGTTCGATACACAGTATATTTATCAAGAGCGAATGAAAAATACAAATATATCTTACTAACCAATTTATATATACCGGGTGTAACCGGAAACAGGCTCGCCCCTATAACTTTTTGCTGGCCAATATTTTTCAATGAAATTTTCTGAACTTAATTAAAAATTTATTTCAACTTGAATGGCACTGACAGTTTATCTGAAACGTTTCCGGTTTCAAAGGAAATTTGCCAAAGTTCAGATTTTCAAACGGCTTACCCTGTATATTTTTGAGAAATCGAATCAAACTCTCTTTGTCTATATATTCAGCATATTTTAAGACGAATTTGCCGAATTTTTTATTTTTATTTGATAAATTTGTTTTCAAGTGAAGGTGGCTATGACGACAAAAAAAACTGCATGATTTATCGACCGAAATCGAGTACACTTGGATTCATCACTGAAACTGTAGAATTCCTTCTGTTATTGGCTTCGTTGAATTCCAAACATTGTTTCTTTGAAAAAACTCTTATTTCCGCAAGGTATAATAGAGGCTCAATAGCACTACAATACGCAGAATATTTTAACGAATATTTTGATACGAAATTGATAATTTTTCGTCAAAAATTTCCATTCGTAATCCTGGACATAGTATAATACTCATTTTTTAACTCATTATCTGAAGTGCTTTGGAAATGCATTGAAATCCTATCACAGATAGATCACAGATCATAGAATTTTTTGTATTCAATTTTAAATGTCATAAGATAAGATTGTGTTGCATCTGAATCGGTGAGCTGGTATAAATTGTATAGAGTTTTTGAATTTTCACGGCAAAAAAACAGACGAAATGCTGTAAACACAGAATGAAAAAGTAGATATGCTAATCATTTATGGCGAATGCCGAAAAAACTTTATACGCTGAACGCTATCCAGAACGGCAACATCTTTCAAGGCACTATTTTCCAAAACTGGAAGTGAAGTTTAGTCAGCAACCGGTTGTTACAGATAATCGAAATTTCATAGTAAGAGAAAATTCTGAAATTGATGTACTAGCGTACATTAATTTGAATTGTACGGCATCTACCAGAGAATTCGCACCAGAAATAGGGATAAGTCATCAGAGTGTTTGGAGAATTCTTAAGAAGCATAAATTTCGCTCGTTCAAATACAATTTTCATCAACACCTTTGTGAAAATGATAATGGCCGAAGATTAGAATATAGCAACCAGTTTCTTCAAAAGATGGAAATGGATCCAAGGTATCCTTATAAAATTATATATTCAGATGAATCCCGATTTACTAACAACGAGATGTTCAATAGAAACAATACGTCTATTGGGCCCACGCAAACGAGCATTTAGTACGTCAGAGTAATTTCCAGGAGCGATATAGGTTTAATGTATGGATGGCAATGGTAGGGCGACATCTCATAGGTCCAATCATTTTTGATGGACCATTAACAGGGGAAAGATATTAAGGATTTTTACAAAACGAAATAATCGATCTGATTGATGGTTTACCACTGGCTGATGCTAATAACTTAATTTTCCAACAAGATGGGGCACCAGCGCACAACTGCAGGGAAGTTGTTCAATACTTAAATAAAAATTTAAATGAAATGTGGATAGGCACCAACGGCCCGACAAGATGGCCAGCTCGATCGCCTTTAGTCCCTTTAGATTTTTTTGTGTGAGCCCATGTGAAGAATCGTGTTTATAGAACTGCTTCAGAAAATCGAGAGGATTTAGAGAATAGAGTTCGGGGAGCAATATATTAAATTTTTCCAAATCAAACGGATAATGAAGTACGGGCTACTATTCGCCGCAATTGGCTGGTCAGGCACAGAATGGGTGTCTCTTCGAAAACCTGTTGTGAAATAATGCTCAATTGATTTGATGACATTCCATCTATGGTCCATTTGTGTATTTTGCGTTATTTATGTGTTTTGTTAAATTTTCATTCTTCTGGAATGTACGATGATGAGTATGTACGCCATGCCAAAATGAAGCTCAGGTTTTGCGTTTATGCTTTGTATGCATTACAATTTTAGAACCAGCTGAGTCGTCATAGCCACCTAGACTTGAGAACAAATTTATCAAGAATGATTTAAAAATTCGGCAAATACATCTTTAAATATACTGAATGTATAGACAAAGAGAGTTTCATTCGATTTCCCATAAAATATACAGGGTGAGCCATTTAAAAATTGAAATTTTGGCTCATTTCCAGTGAAACCGGAAGCGTTTCAGATAAACTGTTAGGGCCATTCAACTTGAAGTAAATTTTCGATCAATTTCAAAAAATTTCATTGAAAAATATTGGATAGGAAGACAGTTTTAGGGGCGAGCCTCTTTTCAGTTACACCCGGTATACTAAAGTGGCAATCCACTCAAAGCTATCCGTACTTGAACTAATGTTTAGGAAATAAATTTAATGAGGGTGAGTTACTTATGTCTACCTGATCATCAAGAATTTCCGGTGAATACCTAAATCTGTCAATTTCAAGTACTTCCAGAAGGTTGAGTTTAATACCTCTTTTCTCAGAATGTAGGATTTTAAATTCTGAATTGAAAGAGTGACCATTTTCCCTAACATGATTTAAATTATTCGAATCGGTTTTTCCATTTATGAAACTGCGTTTATGTTCAGAGATTCTAACATTAAAATTTCTTCCTGTTCTACCTATATAAAAACAAATGCAATCTGCCCAATCCAATCTATAAACACCTGATTTTTCTTTATTAATTGGAGATTTATAATTCTTGATAATTGATCCTAAATTTGTTGATGTTTTGAACGCTATATTTAAGTTTGAATTTTTGAGAAGAATTTCACATTATTGCTAATATTGCCTATATATGTTAAACTATTGAATTTCCTATCTTGGTGTTCCCCGATTGGATATATATGGTGTAAAGCTAATTTTGTTTTTCTTATGCAGTGTGCTGCTAACTAAATTTGCATCATAACCATTATTTATTGCGATCTGTTTTATCAAATTCAATTCTTTGAAATAATTATCATTAGACATCGGTGTGTTCAAAAGTCTATGTATATAGCTATTAAATGCTGCAACTTTATGCTGGTAAGGATGTGCCAATATATGATGAATTGTGATATCTGTATGAGAAGGCTTATGATAAATTGAAAACTGGTGTTTATTATTTGATCTTGTTATTGTTAGGTCTAGGAAATTGATCGAATTGTTCTGTGTTTTTTCAGAAGTGAATTTTATTTTTGGGTGCAGGTTGTTGATGGAATTTTCGAATACAGTGAACTGTTTGTTTGTTCCTGTGAAACACACAATAATGTCATCGACATATCGATACCAATATAGGAAATGTTTACTAAGCGGGTGTTTATGAATCGTTTTTTCTATGTTATCCATGAAGATTTCTGATAAAAGAGGGCTTAAGGGGTTTCCCATTATAAGTTCCTCATCACTTTCATAAAAGCAATCGTTAAATAAAAATAATTTTGAGATATGCAAACATCTTATAAAGCCCTAATGTCGTATTTAATTCGTGGATTCGTCATATTTTGTGTTAACGAATTATTGATTACATTGTACGGATCTTTCGTGGAATACTTGGAAACAAATTCTTGACATCAAAAGAGACTAACTTTGCATCACTTGGAATGACAATATTTTCTTTTTTCCTTATCAAATCATTTGAATTACGAATAGAAAAAGACGGTTTGAAATTACAACATTTATCCAGTATATGTATTAAAAACTTGGCAACCTTGAATGCTGGGGCATGTATGAATGATACCACAGGTCTTATTGGATAACCATTTTTGTGCAATTCAACTAAAGAATGAAGTTGAGGTGGTAAAGGATTCGGTAAGATAAGTTTGAGTTTTTTGCTATGTGTAATGATGCATTTTGAATTCTCAATGACTGTCTTCACTTCCTTATTGAATTTATTAGTTGGATCTCGGGATATGACTGGAAAATTAGAATCATTGATGATATCTGATGTTTTGGAAATATAATCTTGTTTATTTATCGCTATAATTGTATGGCCTTTATCTGCTTTTGTGAAAATAATGTCATTCGATGTTGATTTAAGTTTTATATTTTTGATTAATATGTGATCTCTAATAGGTCTATTAAGCTTTTTTAGCTGTTCTTTCTTAATCACGGACGCAGTTTAGTGTTTCAGGGAGCTATTGTTTTGAACATTTCTGATGAAAATTTCAGTAACTAGTGCTAACTGTTCAAAATTCGATGAATGATGTTTAGGATAAATATTGTGTTTGAATCCTTTCTCCAATAACGCCGTCTCATCAATGGTGAAATTTGTTTCTGTTAAATTTATGAATCTTTTGAAAAATTGATGATTTGACAAGTTGGTGTTAATTTCTTTAATTTTAGGTTTATTTTCAATGAGATTATTAAGTTTCATCAATGGAGTTTCATATTTACTATGGATAATTTTATTGACTTTTCTCTGATTTCCCGGTCTTAAATATCGAATTCAATTTTATGTAATCTAAAGGGAAGCTCTTAATGAATTACCTTAACAGAAGTAAAACAAACATCCCTTTCGTTATATTGGATTCGTCTGTCTTCTTTCATCCACGACAGCTTTCCTTTCAATGCTCCTTTGATGGCTGCTGCACTGGCGTTCTTTGTTTTCAGGTTGATGTGTATAGGGATCACTTCGTTTTTCAAACACATAGTTATGAACCAAATTGTTTGCGAATGTATTGCACCACGGAGAAGTAACTTGTACTTGTACTTGTATTTGTAAAAATGGATTTTTATCACGTAAAAGCCTCGTCAATTGAATTTTTACAGTAAGTCGCTAAATATATTCATTGTCACCATTTCAGAACTGAGTTTGTTTAACAACTTCTTGGATGTTGCATTTTGTGGTAATTATAACCGTATCCGACAAAATAATTCAGCTGAATCAACAGAATTGCTATTTAAATTTCCAAATCATATATATTTTATAGATATTCTCTTGAGAAATTACAATGATCCCAAACTCAAACTATCAAATACCAAAGTTCATGAGGTATCCTATATTGTTGAATACATAATTTTCAACAAAGAATGACTTGCGGCAGTTTTTTTTCGTTTCAGAAATCAATTCGTCAAAACACGAGTAATTTTTGATATCAATTTGTTGAAAGCAATGCAGAAAACTCACTCTACTCAAATAAAAAGAACAATAGTATTGAAAATTCAATTGTTTTCACAAATTGTGATATATCTCGATTCATCAGTGGAACGTACCTACTGTGATTTACTTTTTGATGTAAATCTATTGTGTTTTGGTATTAATTTTATCCTCTCTGTCTTTCATAATTGGAAAATCTAGAACCAGCCGGTATTCATTGTTTCTTGTTCTATTAATGAAAATTCTTCAGCAGGTTTCCTCTTTGGCATCATCCACATCATTTCGTGTTCAGTGAAATTTTGTAGCACACAGACTCTCAAAAAATCAAAACCAAAGCTAAAACAGAGTCAATAGAAGGACATTCTTAGAATCAATACATCAATTCCACCAAGATACGAAAACAAGAGCAACCACAGTTTCCCTCATCCTCAGTTAATCGAAACAAAATATTTTCGAATTTTGAAGAATCATATCAAGCATATTCTTGATTTTTAGCCTGTAAAGAGTCTACACGAGTTAAACGAATTGGCAGGATTAGTATTTTGCTGATGGATTATCCATTCCATCGAGGATGATGAAACAAATTTGTAATATTTTTCATTCATTTATCTTCAGAATGAATATGGTCTGAGTGTATATCTATTAGACAGATAATAATTATCACCATTTCCTACACCTTTTCCGTTAATTCGAATAAAAGGTGGAGTGTATTCAGTTACCCCAACCATCTTGGTTGAAAGTTTTTATTTGAAGACTTATCAAAGAGAATGTTCAAATCCATCCGGAAGGGAGAAGCATTGATGGATACAAAGTAAAAAATTGAAATAAGTGAAGAGACGTAAGCTCACATATCTTTAGATCAAAATCACGGAAGATTTTCATTGTCAGATGTAAATGTCAACATCTTAACAATTAATAATAATAATTTCTCCTAGTTCTGATGAAGTACTATCTGACAGAAAATTTCCAATTTTTCCTTATTTAACCCATTTTGTGGTTCATATTTGAATTGCTTGCAAAAATTATCTAGAAAAATAGAGTTTTTTTTCCATTTTTAATTAATCTGTTTCATTAAACTGATAACCAGGAAAATCAGAATCATTCGTCCTCACGTTAGCGCAATACGATTGTACCTCTTAAAATTTACGTTTTCTTTGTAATGTCGTTAATCCTATATAAACCCATCGAGGTATCACAAAGATACTAGGTATATATCCATGCGAGTGGATTACAATTGTCTTCGTTTCTCGCTTCTCGATTTCGACAAATTCCGGTTCCACTAATCTCCCTATTCTAAATTCCTTGACCGCATGGCTTCCTCAATTTACACTCTCCATATTCTAGGTGGGCATCCCCTCTTCCTTTGTTCTGCTGGAGTCCAATTCCAGACCCTTTTTGGCCATCTTGTTTTTTCCAACCTCTGTGAGTGACCGTACCACTTCAGCTGTTTGCTCTTCACAGTTTCCGAGATATTTCCTTCTACATTCATTATCTCTGAAATCGTTTCATTTCTCAAGCGTTCCAATCTTGATACTCCACTGCTTCGTCTCCAAAAATTCATCTCTGAAGTCTTTTTCTCTTTGTGTGAGCTCCCATGTTTTTGCCCCACGTGATAGTTTCAAATATGTTCAGTTATTTCTGTTAGTTTTTCGTTTCCGAGCATTGAATTTAATTGACAAATCACTCTCTTTCCTTAGGCTATCTTGTTGGAGACGTCATTTGAACTTTTTCCATTTGCCGCAAGTGTAATGCCCAGGTACTTGAAGGAGTCACTGTGCTTTATCTTTTGGCCAGATCCTATTTACATTTCGCTCTTATCATCAGAGCATACTGTCATGTATTCCGTTTTCTTTGTATTCAGCACTAAACCAAATTCTCCGAAATACTCCTCTAAAGTCCGTAGCATATAGCTAGTATCATCCCTATCACCAGCAATCATCACCTGGTCGTCAGCAAAAAGGAGTGTACAAAGGAAGTTGTCAGCAATTGGTAGCCCTATACCATCACATCTTCCTTTCCACGCTCTCAGTGTTTCGTCAAGATATATTTTAAATAGTAGTGGGGCTAGAGAGCAACCTTGTCGAAGTCCTTTCTACACATCAAGTTCTTCTGAGAGGTTTCCTTTCAGTATAATCCTACTTGTACCGTCACTATGAAGATTTTTTACAGCTTGTATCTAGGTCTGGCTGATACCGCTCTGTTTCATTGTGTACCATAACTTACTTAATGGTACAGTATCATACGCATTTTGCAGATCTTCAAATATTAAATTTTCCTCTCCACTCCTCACTACTTTTTTCTCTAGAAGAATTTTCAAATTAAAAATACCGTCAGTACAAGAGCGACCAGCTCCAGAGCCATTCTGCTCCTCAGACTCCTCGAATTCGACCTCAATTCTGCGCTTCAGAACCCTGACGTTAATCATGCAAAAGAACTCATCACACTTTTACCTTTATAATTAGAACGATTATTATATATGAGTGTAATGATGGCCTTTCCCCACTCTTCAAGCAATTTCTGACCTTTTAGGCACTTATTGAAGAGTACCACAATCGATTCGATGAGAGCATCGGGTGCTGCCTTGACGAGTTCGATGTTCAAGTTGTCTGGCCCAGAAGATTTGTCTTTTTTCATAAACTCCACAGCCTCTTCCACCTCCATAGATGAAATATTCCGAATCTCTTGGATCTATTCGGTACTTCTGAAATTGTTGAACTCGAGGTCAGTCTTTCGTTAGAAGACCTTTATAATATTTTACCCAGTCGTTGTCGGTATCACTGTTATTCGTGCGTAAACCTTTGATAATTTTCCAGGGTTTATTCGCTCTGGTATTACCCATACCATTATTCATTTCTTCGCAGATTTTATCCCAGTATTCGTTTTGTGATCTTTCAAATGCATCGGCTGTATCTCGTCTTTCTTTTTGGTAGTTCTTTCTATCTTCTTGCGTTTTTGTTGAATGGTAAGCTATTTTCTCCGTTGTATTTGTTCTTCTAGATTTTCTAACCACCATTGGGGGTTATGTGTCTTGGCGTTTGAATGTGATATTTCTCCCAATGCTTCATATATTGCTTCGTGAATTTTTCTTTTCAGTGACTCGTATATTTCCTCCGGGTTTCTATCTTTCATATCGATGAGCTTCGTTGCCAGCCTGAATTGGTACAAGAACCTGGTCGAGTCATTCTGTAAGCTTTCGATGTTCCATGATTTTAGTTGTTGTCGCTAAACATCTTGTTTGTCTTGTTGTATTTTCCTTTCAGGTGTTGCAGCATACGGCAGATAAATTTTGGCCACCAGCAGGTGGTGATCCGATGCACATTCAGCTCCTCTCATAGCTCTAACGTCGTTCACTTTCAGCCTCGTATTTTGTTTTACAATAACATAGTCGATAATGCTCCTGAGGTTACGAGTGGACTGAGTCCATGTATACTTATGGATGTCTCGATGTTGAAACCATCCATTAATTAGTCTGAGTTAATTCCGATGACATAACTCGGCGACCCTTTGATCATTGTCATTCAGTTTATCCTCTTAAAATTCTGATACCACTGTGTCGTCCTCCAGACGACCAGTTCTTCCATTAAGATCTCCCAAGAAATGAATTTCTTTCCACTGACTAATACTGTCTAGTATTTTCGAAAGATTGTCGAAGAATTCGTTCTTTTTAATAACCGGTGAGTCATTCGTGGGATCGTATGCAGCTATGATCACCAAAGAGTGTTTTTTTATATCTAGCTCAACCACGAGTATTCTTTCATTTTATTGCTCCTAGGCAATATTCCGTTTATATTTCTTCTTTATCGCTATTGGAACACCACCTGGTGCTCTGTCTTCTTTCGGGATACCACTGTGAATATGAATGTATTCATCTTTTTCCTTCATAACTTTCCCTTTCTTTTCGATTTCAGTCAAAGCAATTATGTCAATGTCGCATTTTGCTATCTCCTTAAGAACTTCATTTACTTTGGTAAATATACCTTGAATATTCCATGTTGCCAATCTTATAGTCCTTTTCTTAGCAAGTTTTCGTCTTTGGGGTTTTCCGTCCGGCTTTTCTGTATCGAGAACTTTTGCTGTGTGGTTTTTTTCTCCAGAAAGTGGAGTGCAGATCCATCGCTCCAACCCCCATACTTGGAGGACGAGGATTTCATTTTTCAGGGACATCTTCCCTTAGACCGGTTGTCTTTCTGGACTCTACAGACCGATTCTCCCTTCGCCTGTACCCTAGGCAGGGGCCCTAACAGGGTACTATCATCCGGGCCAGATGAACCCTGTTTATTTTTACGAGGTTTCCTTTGCCTCAAATTCCTATTGAATTTTAATGTTCAATTACTATATTCCATCTTCAAATTTTAATTATAAGGAGAAAACAATAGTAGTTATTATGAAGGTTCAAATAAAAAAAACCCTGCTTCGAAAATTTTCTGTAGTCTAACTGGTGATGAGACTGTGACTCACTTCTTTGTAATAGAAATGAAAATGCTCGAGTACCTTGAAATGCCATATGCCTTAGAGGAATAATTTTCTCAAAAAGCCCTTACTCCGAACCTGATAGCTATTTGAAATTAAATTACAGAACTTATTATTCATCTCACTTTGTCGGCTTGCTATCTCTTTTGTTTTTTTCGCGCATCTTACAAGAATCTCAACTGCACAGATATCTTTGTTGACTTATACATCAACACATCAAAAAAGTCTAGGGAACACTTCTGAATATCGATATATCGTATCCAGAACTATCAAGATGGATGATTTTTTTTTGAGAAATTAACACCTGCATCAATTTCTCACCAAATTGTGTAGAGTGCCGCAACAGATTTCAGTTTTTTTATAAAAAACTAAAAATTCAGCAGATACGACGCTGCTTTATAATCATTTCATGTATTCACTGTTTGAAATCAATTAGTTAGCACTTTGTTCCTAATGTAAGCATAAATAAAAGATTCAAGTTTTGTGATTCGACCATGGAAAGACGACATTTGACTAGAGAAGAGATGTTACAAGCCGTTGGCATGCTCCAAGCTGGGAGCTCACAACGTGAAGTATCTAGGGTCCTGGGAAGTAGCCCAAGTGTCATAAACCGTTTATGGTCGCGTTTCAATGAAACACGTAGAAGAATGCTATACAGGTCGTTTCAGGAATACTACAGTCGCCCAAGACCGATTTTCGGTTTTACAAGCTAGAAGAGATCGTACTACCACAGCATCTCAATTAGCTCAAGAGCTATCACGAGTTCATAATGTACAAATTTCCGACCAAACTGTGAGAAATCGACTGCACTCCAGACGTCCTTTAAGAGTTTCACAACTGACCCATGTAAATCGTGCTGCCCCTTTAGCTTGGTGCCAAGAACACGTAATCTGGGATCAAGAGAGGTGGGCCACAGTTCTCTTCAGTGATGAATCTAGATTCAGTTATTATCCCGATTCGGGAAGAATTCGAAGATGGAGGAAATCTGAAGAACAAAACCGTCTCCAGCATGCTCGAGAAGTTGTTAGACAGGGAGGCGGATAAGTGATGTTTTGGGGAGGTATACGAATTGGTGGAAGAACTGACCTCGTTTTCATACAGAACAACCTCACAGGAAATTCTCACGCAAATGAGATTGTTTTACCTGTAGTGGTACCGTATCCCCAAACAATAGGTCAAACTCCATTCTTCCAACAAGATAATGCCCCTCCTCATCGTGCGAGAGTTGTCTTGAACGTTCTTGAAGAGAATGATATCGATCTTTTATCGTGGCCATCCTGCTTCCCAGATCTGAATCCCATCGAGCATATGTGGGAGAACCTAAAAAGAAATCTCCTACGTCAAAACGTCTTCCATCATGAACAGGAGCTTCGTTTAGCAGTTTAGGGGGCTTGGAATGACTAAGGCCAAAATGTAATATAGAATTTAATATTGAGCATGCCGCGACGATGCCAAATTATCATTAATAACAGAGGTGCACCTTCTGAGTACTGAAAAATATATGTGCTTCCATATCGTTTCGAAAATATTAGTTCAGGATTTGTTTTTGTGTTTTATAATATTTCGTCATTTTCAAATTTAAATTTTTTTTTATAATAGGTGCTTTGGAGAAGTCAAATATTATTTTGTTTTCTTGAGAATACATTATATACAATACATCCTAAAAAACCGAAAGATTTCTATAAATTCGAATCATCAAATTCATATTTTAAAGATATTGGTAAGTGTTCCCTAGTTTCCTAGTTATCCCTAGTTTACATACATCTTTCAAGTTGTGTTACTGAATAGCACTATAGCAGGATTCAATCAAAGGATGCTTAAATGACAAATTTGAACAGCCTTCTAGTTTTTAATGTGTAGATACATGATCAAATGTTATTTTTTGAATGGATTATCAATTAATACTGCCATTTGTATACCAATATGCAGAACGTTGCGCAAATGTATCCCATACAGTCAGGATATTACATTTTGATTTAGTTTATTCAGTTATTCCTATAAACTGAGTAGTTATCTCTGGGGAACGCATGGATCATATCGTATTTCTTTCATGAAGCACGCGTGCAGACCGTGGACGAATTTCAGGGTAAGCTTGAAATGTAAACGACTCGGATAGGGATAATCCTAAGCTCCGGGGACCAGTTTTATAACGTCCCGTCTTTATCTATCCTTTAGCTATGTCCCATCAGTCATTCCATATTTCCTTTTCATTTCAAATATGTCTGAAGAACACCTCTTTTCACATTCGTTACACCAGGATAATACATGCCGCACATTTCAGTTTTCCAGTTCTCATGCACGCTTTTTATCCTGTTCCTTCGGATGTGCTTATCGACCCTACTATAAAAAGTAGGTTGTACGAGAACAAACTGCACGTATTGGGTTGTAAAAGGTGAAAATAGGCGGTTATATATAAAACGTTTATTCGGTTGACAACCGTTACGTTTTCACACAGGTGATCGATTTTCTTTTAATTTGCGCATCACAGAAGAAGCGTTAATCTCTGTGTATAAAACCCATCATCCCATAAAAACGCAAAAGTGGTCCATCAGCTTCCATTCACGGTAATGAAAGAGAAGAGCGATCGGATATATTGGCACTGACAGGAGTTGCTATTATTTGTCTGACACCGAGCGAAAGGAAATTATATTATTGAAAATTTGATGAATAAAATTTATCATCACAACAGTGCTTTTGGTTGTTCCAGGCCACTGTACTTGCAGATCAGAAGATGATTATATTTTAATTCCTAAATATTTTTCACCACATGTTTAGGTTGTTAAGCTTGTTATTTTACCCCGATTATCTCACGAAATTACAGGTGCAAAAGGACCATTCCAGCAAACATTTAATTCGTAAAACTTTCTGAGAATATTATTACCACATTACCACACAAGTATTTGTGTAGCAGCTTTAATTTTGTGAATTTGAAGAGAAGTTCTGTAAAGGATTCATAGACTTGTTGTCGGGGTGATTCACGAATAATCCTACATAGATTAACTGTAGTCAGAGTACATCTAAGGATATTCCAATCGGCATATAAACTACATGGCAGAGCTATTCTTCTTTCATATACAGGCTGTTTTATGGATTTGAATCGAATTTTCTAATCAGAATAACTTTCGAATGCATAGATTGAACTCCTCAATATTTCATACTTCTAATAACATGGCTGTTGTTAACAATACTGTTTGTAGACGAAAATCAAAGTGATAGGCCAGAATGAGATTTTCTCTCGAAATAACTGAACCAATACCCTTTAAAACATTCCGAAAAGTTGTAGACGATAAGGAAACTAGGGATTGTGGCAATGTATTCTGAAAACCCTTTTCACAAACCATAACAATCTTGAAAAGATTTTAATTTGTCATTTGAAAGACGATCTACAACAGTGAATTGTAGATGATTATCGTCGAATATGTCCTAATATGCTGAACCATTTTGGGAAGGTTTTCAGTCAATATTGTATAATCGTATGAAAGTAAATAGTACACCTTTTGAAAATTAGATAAGAACTCTTTAGATGTCAATTTTTCGTTCTGAACATGATTTACGAATAATTTTCTGAAAACTTCATTTTAGGAAAGAAATTCTTTCAATTATCAATTAAAAAATAGTACTTTTATGATTATTCAATATGATTCAGACAGTTCAAACACAATGAAATTCTGTATTTCAACGAAAATTTGACAGTGCCAAAATGAACTTTTCTGTTGTTACAGTTCGATTTTTCACTGTCACAATCCCTTTAATTTGAGCAAAAATATAGCCGATACTTCAAAACATATTTCCCTGTTTTCTGAAGGCTCAAGCATTCATTCAGGTATAATACAGTAAAAATTCAATCCTTGTAGTATATACATATATATATATATATATATATATATATATATATATATATATATATATATATATATATATATATATATATATATATATATATATATATATATATATATATATATATATATATATATATATATATATATATATATATATATATATATATATATCAGTAATCTTTTCAATAATTTCATTCATATATAAGTAATCAAGTAACTTAAATGCAAATTCAATTCCAATCAAAATTGATTTTCTCATTCACTGCACCTAGAACAAATAAAATCAAGTAACTAATCAATAGTAAAACCTTTCGTGATAATCCTTACCTTTTTTCACTTCATTCTATTCGAAAATTAGAGTGAGGTTATTTGAGTTCTTTGTGGTGACAATTCGTTTACCTTGATAGTGGTATTTCTAGGTTGTCCTTTTCAGTTCTCTTCAACTAACTGCCATAGAAACTACGAAGTAACTTGCCGAAGGTTCCAGTGGTTACATAAACTTAGTTCAAGAATTATTTCAGTTCAGTTTCGCTGAATACCCATAAACACTCCTTCCTTGGGAAATGAGAGAACTTCCCCTTTCCATTTCAACCATCTTGTGAAGCTCACAACTCCTGTCCCGTTAAATACCTGGTAGCTTCAGCCCGAGTGAAAAGTTCGATAGTTGTGAAATATTTCTTTGGCTTAACGAACAATTCAGGCTGTAAGGCGACGTAAGTTTAAATCTGCTTGTCACGATAGCCTTTGCGACAGAGTACAGAGATTTGTGAGTTTTGGAACACGCTGTTGAAGGAACTCATACCAGGAGTAAGACTGGAGCCAAAACCTTTTCAATTGTATCTCTTTTAAGTTAATATTTTTTTCTCATTCAATTTAATAGATCTTTGAGTCAATTATTTTCTGAGCACCTCTTGAATCTGTTCACCTTTGGAAGCCTTGTAAACTCTGGAACTAGAGAAACCGACCACATGGAACTTTGAAACAGTTTTTTTTCACCTCACCTTTTACCCACCCTCAGCAGCAATAGTTTAAGCAATAGAACCAATCCACCTCTAACCTACCGACCTCGCCTACAGTATTTCCAAACTTTACTGTCAACTTTGTGACATACGTTGGGGACCAACGTATGTCACAAATCGGCAATCTGATTGATGTAATTAACAGAAGAAGTATCGCGATGAGTGTAATCTCTTAATTTGAAAGTAAATAAAAATGAATGAAATAATTAAAATATATATCGTATGGAAATGTAGGAAAATTACAATATATTTAGGAGTGGAAACGAAACATACAAGTTATTTGTGCATGAGTGACATTTATTTGAAGTTAAATTTTGCTGGTCGCAAATAGGTTTACGGCAAAAATGGCAGAGCTTTAAGGTTATCCGTTTCTTTAAGTAAAAAAGTGCACATATGGCAAGTAGGTTGCTTGAATTTCCAGCCTTCCATCTGGCCCTCATTCTGCTGAAGGTGCTGGCGAATCAGGTCCTACTTTACTTAAGTGCCTACCTAGCTTTGCTTCAATTCCATTTTTCCCGTTGAAGTTGCAATATACCAATGGATTTTCAGAACTTTTTAGTATGCTGGGCATACACAATTGTTGTCCCAATTCTGTTAAGGATTTGAGGCGTTTTTCTTTATAAATATCTTTGTTGTGTTTGTGAAAAAAGATAGAAGCTGCTAATGCACAAATATCTAATATATTATGAGAAATGGCAAATGGTCATCGTATAGTTGCTCGCTTTGTACTGTAGTGACTAAACATTTTGTCCATTGAATCCACACCGTCTTTAGTAATGTTATACTATTTTATAATTTCTGGCTTATTTTCATCGCTTGATATTGCATTATCATAGTGCATAGTGGATAATAAAATTACCGCTTTATGTTTTTTGGGGACGTATGTAACAATCGTCTCATTTAATTTGATTGAGGATGAAATAAAACTAAAGTATTTAGATTTTCTCTATATTAACAAGAACAAAATTATTTTAACTTTAATGTAGTATTATAGAATAGTAAAAATGGTTTAATATTGAGTAATCTACTGAGGCCTCTGCTCGCTGAAATTTTCATGGATAATATTGAAAAACTATCCAAGAACATCCGTTATTCAAACAATTTCTCTATTGGTTTAGATATGTCGACGATATCATTTGTTGTTTCACTAACACAAACAGACAATTAGAGTCATTCAGAACATTCATTAACAAAATTCACGATAATATTAAATTCACGTTAGAGATAGAAACAGAAAACTCAATTAACTTTCAGGATTCAACTATTACTAAAATTAACGGCAAACATGATTTTTCTATTTTCATAAGCCATCGCATACAGATATTACTATTCACAGCTCATCTACACATCCTCATTTACATAAATTAGCAGCTTACAACAGTATGGTACATAGACTCATTAATATCCCAATGTCACAAAATAATGTCATAAAAGAGCTAAATATTATTACTATGATTGAGAACATGATTTCACGCAAATAATTTCAAAATCAATCCAGGAAGTATTTCCAAGTATAAAAATACAACAGCTTAACTTATATTGGCAATCCTAGTCTAATATTGAAATCATTCCTCTCGCAATATAATTTCAATATAGCATTCCGAACTGATAATTCTTTAGGCCGACATATCAAAAACTGCAAATTTGAAATTGATGAAAGTTATAACCCCGGTGTTTATAAACTGTCTTGCGGGGATTGTGATAATATTTATATTGGTAGAACTTTCAGAAATTTCAAAGTTAGATTAGCCGAGCACAAACGTAGTTTTAATTATCATAAATCAGATTCCCATTATTCTAATCACTTTCTCGAAGAAAATCATAACTTTAATGATAATTTCAAAATTTTACACAATCAAAATAACAGACAAAAACTCAATCTATTGGAAATTTTAGAGATGAACAAAGAAAAGAATTCAGGTAGGTTACTTAATAGTCAATTAGATCTAAATCCTTCTCCTTCACTCAATCTTTTCAATTCATAAAGTAAGCAACTCCGATGGGTTTTCCAACATATCTCTCTTACCTTTTGTAATATCAAGTAGTAAATAAGACTAATATATAAGGAATAACTCTGTTCATTAGTTTGTATCTATCTAATGAAGCCACAGTGTGGTGAAATCGGTCATAGTTTTGTTAATATAGTGAAAATCTAAATACTTTAGTTTTATTTAATTGAAAAGAATGGTCTTATTTATTTGAAACTCAAATAGAGTAGATTCCACCGGTCGTGTCTTACTTTTCGGCATATACTTTGGTGTGCAAGCTTTATTGGCACATAAAGTACCATCCAGCGTAAGATTTTTGCTAAGAAGATGATCGGCGAGGTCCATAGAGGTAAAAAAGTTGTCCGTGGTAATATTGCGCCCAGATCATACATAGTGACGAACTAGTCCCTCGACTATTTTTTCTCCACTTGAGTTTTCCGTAGCTCATATGCCAATTTCCCTGTGTATATTTCGCCTTTTAGGGGATCATATATTTCAGTGTCATAAGCCCACCATACCTTTATACCATATTTTGCAGATGTGCAATATCACGTCAAGTGGACCCCTATTTACCACTGGATCATAAGAATTAAGTCCATGTATTTTCGAAAATTTATATTTCAACAATTAGTTTATCACAATGAAAATTTTTGGTACTTTCAATTGAAAAATGAATTTTAATCAACCGTTGAAGATAAATTAATGAAACATTATTTGTTTATTATCAAATTGATAATTAACTTTTAAGTAAACAAATGAAAATTTTATTGACTTCTTGGTAAAAATATGAAGTTGTTTTTATTGGTTAAATGCTTTATTTATTCAAGTTCAAGATTCGAAGGAATTTTCACTGTTGCTATTAGTTTAAACATTCATTTCAAGTTGACGACCATAAATTATATTATTTAATTATTGATAGTTTGAAGATCCAATTGAAAAAAAACTAGTTTGATTAAAAGGCCAACAGTTTCGATTTATATTATGAATCTTCTTCAGGGCTATAATCGTTTAGTTTTTCGTGTCACCATCACAAATAAATATTTGAACGAACGAACGATACATTTCACTGCTACAGGACGGGACGAGTGCATGATATCAACTGTTGTTGATATACTGAATCTGCAAAGTAGTCGCCCTGCTATAATAAATAAACTCATATTGTTTAAATTAATTGCGAGCAGTGAAATCTTCTTCCGGAATCGTAAACTTGAATGAATAACGCATGTAACCGATAAAAACAACTCATTTCTTTCACCTAGAAGTCAATACAATTTTCAGTTGTTTACTTGAAGGTTAATTAACAATATGATAATAAACAAATAATTTTTAATTATTAATATCATATTAAAATATAAATATTCGACAGTAAATCCTGAAAGTTTCATTATTCATCTCGAAAGATTGATTAGACTTTGAGTTTTTAATTGAAAGGACCTAGAATTTTCATAGTAAAATAGGGGGTCCAATTAACGTGATCTTGCTCAGGTTTAGATATATATTGGGTGAATTTTATTCTTCCTCTACAGGAGAATAATTGTTCAAGAATTGTGATGTTCACTGCTGTTTTGTAATGTTTGGTGAGATTGGCATTCATCATTACCCAAATATCGCGTATCGCCTAAGCTTTATGGTTTACTAATCGATGTTGTCTGGTTGCTTGATTATCAAATCTAATAAATATATTTATTGCCCAAAATCTATTGATGTCTGTTGAATCACGATATATTGGCAATGATACCTCTTTCCAAAGCTTCATGGAGTGTTCTTTATTAGAGTGATGTATATTCCTATACATGCTCTGAGCTGCTGCAACGTTTAATACTTCCCAACCTTACATTTTCGGGTGGCATTTTCAGCGTTTATTGATTAAATGACAGTAACAGCTTTTCTGTTAGATTCTTGAACAATTATGTCACAGATTCCGTCAGTAAATATTGATTTTTCAGGTACTTTTAATATCTAAGTTTCATGTGTGATTGACAAATAAAGATACGAAAAAGATGCGTTTCAACCCCCCCTCCCACTAAGATTTGTTATTGTACATATCTTAGATTTAAATAATTTAAATAGAGCCCTGCACCACGCTCTCATAATGTAAGAAGCTAGACCATATAACTCGCTTACGTGGGACAAGGTTTTCTGTGGTTTCCCTTGTCATCATCGCGTTGATGCCAAATGGCGCGTAAGATAGTAAGACAGCCACAGACGCATTGCACACAGAGTCGTAATAGATTTAAGTAGGATAACCTGATAAAACTTTTCCTTTTTTTTGATTTTCAATGATTTGATGTACACGTATGTACATGTCTTTGATAGAGATACAAAACGGTTTTATTACCCGCTATGGCAATGAGGAGCCGCCTAACCACGATCTTCAGAGGGGGGCCGTGTTACCGTGTCCACTACGGTATCTTACCATAGATCGCTCTAGGTCCCTCCGTTACCGTGTTAACCACGCTTCCTTAATCACATAATCACAGATCGCCAAGTAGGCCCTTCGTCCAGTTACCTCTTCAATATCACTGTTTTCATCCATTAAACACTGCTTATACTCCTGCTCCTCCTCGTGTATACTTCAATAAGAACGAAGATTGATTTAAAAATGAATATAATACAAAAACGCCTACATTATAATTATCATATATCAAAAAAATAATTTATTATAATAAATTCACAAGTAGGTAGTTACCGACTAACTAGTAATTCCAATCGTTCGGAATAATATCTAACCTAACAACTATTACTAACTTTTGTGAATTGTACAAAAGACGTATACAGAATGCCGACTACGGCACATTCGAGAATATGCTACGCTTCTACCACCAGCGCTGCCTCTTCAAGCCTGAAGAAACGCTTAATTCGCAGTGAAATACATATAGATAACCCGGTACCTATCACATATAATGACGTATGTGCAATAAAAAACAATAAAATAAATGAACGTTGTTTATTTAACCGCAATATTGAATGCTCTATTAATTTTCAGAAAGGTATTCAAATTACAGATTGTTTTCAGTTGTAGGTACATTAGATTTCATTAACTTAAACTTAAAAATCATACCCGGGTACCCTCTTATTGACGCGAAGGTTTTTCTTAATTTGATTGAACTTTCCGAAGTACATAGTTTAGAAAATTTAATTACTTCAATTAAAAAGCAAAATAATTATCAACCAAAATTACGACATTTGAAGTTAAAGAAAACTTACTCTGGTATGATTTCTATCTGAACAAACTAATTAAAAAAGAAATAAGTTATACAAAAACTTTTAAAGGATCAAAATTCTATAACCATGAAAATCAATATACAAATTTCACGAATACCGTTACCTTAAAATTTGCCAAAATAAGTATAGATATTGGAGTACTAAACTCATACGAGCTGGTAACAGTATACAGATAACCTTGCGGATTATAAACTTTATGCTAAATATTAACCAAAATAATATCAACAACATAACAAACTCAGTTTGGAATGATGGAATATATACTTCACCAAACGGAATATCTAAGCCTTGAACAATTACTATGTTAACGTTGCACAAAAATTACAGCCTCGTACCAAATCGACTGAAAAATTTAAAGAGATTCTTACTAACGAACTGATATTTCCAGAAAAATGTACTGCTCATGAATTAAAAACAAATTGTTTTCGCTCTCAAAAAAAGCACAGCATCAGTAGATGGGATTACCACAGAAGATATTCGAAATAAAAGATGTTCTTCTTAATGAAATAAATCAATGTCTAAAGTATGGTCGTTTTTCAAAAAGCTGTAAAGTAGCAAAATTTTCACCAGTTTTTGAAAAGGGTAGCCCAACTAACCCAGAAAACTATAGAGCTATTTCGATTACGTCGGTGTTTGCGAAGATTATGGAAAAAGTTATGAAACAAAGACTAGTTGACTTTATAAAATTATCATCGGCAAAATAAGGTTTCCAATCTGGAAGTTCTACACAAGGTGTTGTCATAGATCTCGTCGAGTTCACCATAAGTAAACTGGATAATGCTGAAACACTGATATTGGTATTTATCGACCCGAGAAAGGTCTTTGAATTACTAGATATTTCTATTTTATGAAATAAATTATAATGAATATAAGAGAAGTGAAGCTAAGATTAACACCCGAGTGCCCCTGGAAACGGTTCGGTCCGCTTTTGTATTTAATATATGTCGAAAGCTTACCACTGGCGGGACTTCGTGGGCGCCCTTATATGTTTGTAAATGATACTGTCTTGGCTCATAGTGGAAAAAGAATAAAGGAAATGTAAACTTTCATAAATGAAGACCGAAATAAATTTTACTCATGGTTAACTGATAACAAGTTGATATTAAACGAGGAGAAAACTGTACTCATGCATCTCAAACAAAAAAATAAATATTCTGACTCATTAAATCTTAAAATAAATAACATCCTAATTAATCAAGTTAATACATACAACTATCCAAGTCTTGTGATAGATGACAAACTGAGCTGGGATTTCCATAATCACCATTTAATTTAGTTAGCAAATTATCTGGAATTGTAGGTGTTTGTCTTCACATTTCGATGTTCTAACCAACCGTTGTAAATGGCACTATATATATATATATATATATATATATATATATATATATATATATATATATATATATATATATATATATATATATATATATATATATATATATATATATATATATATATATATATATATATATATATATATATATATATATATATATATATATATATATATATATATATATATATATATATATATATATATATATATATATATATATATATATATATATATATATATATATATATATATATATATATATATATATATATATATATATATATATATATATATATATATATATATATATATATATATATTTATATAGGGGTTTTACCCCGACGAATTGCCTATATATCTGTTCATGCAATCAAACTGATTTCATGAAAAATATAAATCCACCACCCGGTAATTAATACCATTGCTAGGCAATGATTATAATTAAAACATGTCCTGGAGTAATTATATATTAGGATAACGTTAAATGTTATGAGAATATATCAATCTACCAGAATATATACATACTATAGCATCATCAGACAATGATATCAATGTACCAACGAGTAGTGTCAGAGGCTTTCTCCCCGGAAAAATCCAGTGTACGGACCTTAGTCAAGTAACACTGAATGTTACTCATTAATAGTTTCCTTTGTGTGAAGTGGTGAACGATCGAATAGAATACTGCTGTGAATATAAATATGACAAAATTGTCAGTTAATTATATTACATTTATATAAACAAATAAATAAAATATGAAATGAGATTCTGAGCAGTATAAACTAAAGAAAACCTATGACTCTACCTCATTATTATTTTCGGAAAGAAACCTACGAAGAATATTACAAGATTTGATGACTGTTATCTTTTGTAACTGTTCAAACAAATTTTCTTCAGACCCAAAATCTCAATACTTTTGTGAAGATTTCTAGGAATAACGCCTGTTGTAGAAATAATAATCGGTAGAATAAATATTTTCTTCATTTTCCACATTTTTTAATCTCGTCGCCAAGCACCATATATTTAGAAATTTTTTCATTGTATTTATTTTGTATATTATGTGTGTCGGGTATAGCAATATCAATTATATATGTTATTTGATTCTGTTTATCATTAAGAACGATATCTGGTCTATTGTGTTTTACAGCTCTGTTGCACAGAATTGTTTTATCAAAATAAAGTTTATATTTGTCATTTTCACAAATAATCTCAGGTTCATATTTTTGAAATTTTTTTCTTTTGGGAATTAGGTCATGTTTAATTCCTAGATTGAAGTGAATAATATTAGCGACGGCATTATGTCTTTCTAAATAATCTGTTGAAGCAAGGACTGAGCAAGATGATAACATATGAAAACTGTTTCTGAAGAACAGAAACATCTACGGCAAGAATCATCTATATTTTGTTTGATGATATGTTTTCTATAATTCCTTGTAAAAACAACCTGGTCCTGGATCGCAATTGCCAAGCCTTCTGTTTCAGCAAACAATTCTCCAGATACTAACCATTTATTCGATGCAATTTCATCAATATAATCATTTTTCAATTCTTTAGGTGCTTTCCGTGTAATTCCTTCTGCATCCAACTTTCTCTTTTAGAATTATCATCAAATATATCAAAATCTACCTTTTGCATTGTCAAGTTCAGAGGTGAAAGATTATAATCTGAAGCAACAACGATATCATGTAATTTAGACGTTCTCTGTTTATCATGAAAATGGGAACGTAGATGAAAAATCTGTTTACTATGAAGATTATTCAAATCAATTAATCCACGACCTCCAAGATGTCTAGGTAGTGTAACTCTCTGAACAGCTGACTTTGGGTGGTGCTTATGATATTTACAGAGCATTTTCCTCGTTTGACATTGTAATTCAGTTAGATCAGTTTTAGACCATTTAATAATTCCAAAAGAAGATGTGAGAATAGGAACAGCATAGGAGTTGATAGCTCTGAAAAGGTTTTTACTAGTTAAATAACTCTTGATGATAATTCTTAGTCTTTTGTAATATGAACTTCTAATAATTTCTTTAGTGCTGCTATGGTTAATTGTCTTCTCTTGACAAAATCCAAGATATTTATATGTATCTCCTTGATGCATTGGCTCGATTTATATATATATATATATATATATATATATATATATATATATATATATATATATATATATATATATATATATATATATATATATATATATATATTTATATATATGAATGAAATTTCATATATGATATTTTAAATGGAACTTAAATACTGGTATATATGGATATATATATATATATATATATATATATATATATATATATATATATATATATATATATATATATATATATATATATATATATATATATATATATATATATATATATATATATATATATATATATATATATATATATATATATATATATATATATATATATATATATATATATATATATATATATATATATATATATATATATATATATATATATATATATATATATATATATATATATATATATATATATATATATATATATATATATATATATATATATATATATATATATATATATATATATATATATATATATATATATATATATATATATATATATATATATATATACAGGGATATCCACCGGGACCTATTTCTTTATACATCTAGAACCGACCTTTGAGCAAGGCATAAAATACCCAAGTTGTTGGCACTTATCTGTCAAAACTTTTGACAAACTTAATTATTTTTGTTATAAACTCGATTTTTGAGGAACATTTAAAAAATTGTAGCTCGTAAATCTTTTGCACTACAGATACAATTTTTGCATGAGTGGATGAAAGAAGGATCAACGAATGTTTTGAGCAATCTACACATGTCAAATATTTATTTCGTTGTTTTATATGAGTTTTTTAATTTGGCCTTTCTCAAACAGCAAATACTCAATATTTTTCAAAGGCACGTGCCAATATTCATATCGCCATCAGATGAAGCGTCAAATTTCAGATGAAATTGTATCAGCATGTACTATACCCATCTCTTGTTGTTCCGAAATAATTTGGGAATATATTGAATTTTGATGATTTTGCAAGAACTAACAGAAAATGCTTTGAAATATTTGAATCAAGTAGCTGAAGTGGCTACGCTCACCTTACAGGTGCCTAAAATTAATAAACTTGTCCCTTCGTTCATTCGAATTTGATATTCCAACAAGAATTGTCGTTGTTTCAGATTGAAAATATCCAGAAAATACAACACATTTGGAATAAAACCACTGGTTAGTCAAACGAAAATATATTTAATCTTTTTTTAAATCATTTTAGAACGTCAAACAGTAGTGGGTACAAATTGCAGGCAATTCAATTACCAATTTCCAAATTTACCGTCTATGAGTTGAATAAAATTTCGGATGAAAAAAATTGTAGGAACTAAGCGAAAACCAATCATCGAAGATAATTACATTAATACGAATAAATGATAGCAAACATCATAGGAGAAAACTAACTTACGATCTGAATAAATGTTCAATATGGGCCCCATTTTGCTCGATACACTTGACAGCTCGTATACGAACATGATGAGTTTCCCTCCTCGTTTCCTCAGGATCAATATTACGAAAAGCATTTAGAATGCGCTCTAGTAACTCTTCTTTACTTCATACAGGCATAAGATACACTTCATTCTTGATTTTGCCCCATAAATAAAACTCAAGTGGCGTCAGGTCCAGAGAACGCGGAGGCCATAAATTTGGTCCTTGATTACCCCACCATCTATCCCCGAACATTTCTGTTAGCTGCCGATCTACAACTCGTGTTTTATGTGCTGGTGCACCATCCATTTGGTAAGAGCAATCTCTCCGATTGTTAAGGGGTAATCCATCTAAATAATTTGCTAATGTTCCTCTCAAAATTTCCAGGTATCTTTGTCCATTAGGATTTTCCTCATAAATGTGATAAGCCAACAAATCATTCTTTAAAATTTCAGAAAAGGTTCACGCTGAATTTATTTTGGAAATCAATAACCTCAATGAAATGTGGATTTTCTGTGGCCCAAAAATGTCGATTTCTCCTGTTGGTTATTCCACTTTCATTCAACTTGGCTTCATCCTACCATATAATTTTTCGCAGAATTGTCTCATCTTCCTGAAGCCGAATTAATAAATTTTCACAGAAATTAAATTTAGCCGCTTGGGAAGGTCAGTTGTTTTCGATTTTTGTAGTCAGATAAAAGAATACGGGTGCATGTTATGTTTCTTAAGGATCCTTTGAATGGAAGTATAACTCAATCCAATATCAATTGATGCTGGACGCATGTTGATTGGCACGAAAATACGCTAGCGAATAATTTGATTGTCGTCGTCCTCGAAAATTGGTTTTCTTCTAGTTTCTATGTATTTTGTTCCTCCAAATTGCTTCTAATCCTTCGACATTTTGTTTTACTCATAGGTGCCAAATATGGAAATTGGTAATTGAATTGCCTGCAAGTTCTATCAACCACTTTTTAACATTCGCGATGAATTAAAAAGAGATTAAACATATCCCCGTTTGAACAATCCGCCATTTTATTATCAATCTTCAACTTATCAATAATTTTTGTTGAAATATCAAATTCGAATGAACGAAGTGACAAGTACATTAATTTTAGGCACCTGTCAGGTGAGCGTAGCCAGTTCAGCTACTTGATTCAAATATTTTAAAGCATTCTCTGTTAGTTCTTGCAAAATCATCAAAATTCAATATATTCCCAAATTATTTCTGTACTATAAGAGATGAGTATAGTACATGCTGATACAATTCCATCTGAAATTTGACGCTTCATCTGATGGCGATATAAAAATTGGCACGTGCCCTTTGCAAAAATTGAGTTATTGCTGTTTGAAAAAAGCCAATTTGAAAAAATCATACAAAACAACGCAATAAACATTTAACATGTGTAGACTGTTTAAAAAATTCCTTGATCCTTCTTCTATCCACTCAAGCAAAAGTTATGTCTGTGTTGCAAAAGATCTACGAGCTACAATTTTTTTAAATAATTCTCAAAAATCGAGTTTATAACAAAAATAATTAAATTTGTCAAAAGTTTTGACAGATGAGTGCCAACAACTTGGGTATTTCATGACTTGCTCAAATGTCGGTTCTAGATGAATAATAAGAAAGGTAGATAGGCATTTGAAATAACAAAGTGATGACCCACTTTCGATATCACCTAACAACAAAACCAAAAGAATAACATGCATTCGTCAAAAGAAAATCCATCACTACCAATACATTATCGTGTATCAATGGCTGGTCTAAAGCGCTTGATTCAGAAATACAGAATAACGCAATCTATTTCGACTTCGCGCGAGCTTTCGATCGCACTCCTCCACTTCATAAAGTGGATCACTGTGGTATAAGATGAAAATTGCTGATATGGATTGAGGATTATTTGAGTAACAGAAGGTTTGTGGCGGGAGTTGGTGGCTCGTTCTCCTCAGTTAGGTCCGTTACCAGTGGTGTACCCCAAGGTTTCGTGCTTGGTACTCTCTTACTCAAAGTTTTTGTTAGCGATCTGCCGTTTCATATACAGAGTAAGAAAGCATTCTATGCGTATGATACTAAAATTTACGCGGATCCTCTGACTCTGCACGAAGTCCTTCAGTCTGGTATAAACTCTGTCGGTCACTGGCGCAATAACTATGTCTCGTTCTGTAATTAGGAAAGAGAATCCCTGTGCAACTTACGATCTGTATGGTGCACCGTTAAGACCAGTCTCCTCCTGCGCTGACTTATTAGTAACTGTCAGCAGAGACCTGTCCTGGTATGCTCACATAAGTTTTGTGCAAACGTGCAATTTCTCTGATCTACCTAATGAGAGAATCGTTCGCCGAGATCTTCTTCATTTCCTCCATAAACTGCATAAAACTTATGTGCATCCGTTGCGGGAGTACGCTCGTCCAGCCTGGTGTCCGGCTTTGGCGCGTGACAAGGACTTATTACAAAAAGTTAAACGCAACGCTACACGAATGTCCTTCGGCCGCGTTACACTAAGGTTAAGTTAGATTCTGTCAGCGTAGCCTTCGAGGAAACCTCATATTCTCCTATCGAATCTTAAAGTTTGCGTATGCCACTCTGACAAGCATATTCACGTCTGACACTGATGCTCGCTTGCGGGGTCATGGGCTGAGGTTACGAAGGAGGTGTTCAGGACAACACTTCGCCAACTCTTCTTCTCTAACCTAGCCTAGGCGCGGAGGTTGTGAACGCCTCATCGTTGAACTTATTCAAGACTGGACTAAACCAATCTCTTTTTATGTAATTCTTTACATTTCACCAATACGAACTTATCCTACCTTCAGGTTTGTGTCGACAGAGCTGTTTAGCTCTGCGGATACAAACCTAAAGATAGAATGTTCACACGACTTTGTATCGTATTTAATTTAAGTATAGATTGATTTGTTTTGGGCTTCTATATAACTTTGTCCTCTACCCTTATATTTGTATAATATCAATAAATTATTGGGGCATGAAATAATTAATATTTTCAGATCTTAAACATGTGTGAATATAACAGGGAGAAAGCGATATACCTTTCTTAGAAAAGCGTGCATTAACTTCACCCGCGAATGCATTCTCTTCCGCAATAAATCATATTAAAGTGAAGTTTACATTGTTCAAGGTTTAAGACATAAATAATCTTCCAGAATATTGCAAAGGTGGAAGATTGTGCTATCTCATCGATCGGCCGAATTTACTCTCAAAAATCTCACACCACATACATGGTGTCTCGATTTTTAGAGGTTTTGCCATATGCCGATTCCTCGGTTACTATCAGAGTTAAGTGGAAACTATTTTGAAATTTTACGGGCACATTGATTGACTAGAATGCAGGTAGTTAATAAAAAAAATTTTGTTGTTGAATGTTTATTAAATAAACATTTTCTTTTGAATGCAAACCAGAGGTGAATTTGTATAAAATAGGCAAGAGGTATTTTATACTCTTTGTATATATATATATATATATATATATATATATATATATATATATATATATAGCGTATTCAATTTGAGTGGCCTATTAGACGTTTATGGAGAAATAATAATGCTATCGTTCTGAAATGTTTTTGGTAGTTGATTCAGCTGATCTGATCCTCTTCTTCTAAAATAATTTCACTCCAATGGCACTTCCAATTATACAGGAAGAAATGATAGAATGAGGATGACCAGTGACGGAGTATTCAATCACAACAATGAACATTTCTGATCCGATATCTATCCTAATCATGAAATAAATATTTAACACGAACGGGGATTCGGTTTTGCTGTTTGGCACGGTTAGTTTGCAATCAAACTGATTTCATGAAAAAATATAAATCCACCTCCCGGTAATGAAGTCAGATGCATTCTCCCCAGAAACATCCAGTGTAAGGACCTTAGTCCAAGTAACACTGAATGTTACTCATTCATAGTTTTCTTTGTGTGAACTGATGAACGATCGAATAGAATACAGCTTTGAATATAAACATGATAAAATTGTAAGCTAATTACATTACATATATATATATACAAATAAATGAAATATGAAATGAGATTCTGAACAGTATAATCTGAAGAAAACCTATAACTCTACCTCATTATTCTTTTCCGAAAAGAAGCCTACGAAGAATATAACAGAGATTTGATGACTGTTATCTTCTGTAACTGTTCAAATAAATTTTCTTAATATTCCTTCCTTCATTTAAGTTGGTAACCACATCATCAAATTCATAATCAACCAACTGGCCCTGAAATAATTTTCTTTGCAACGTTACCTGAATTAGATGATGAGTTATTCTCCAAAGAATATCTATTATATGAATCACATTGGAATTCGAGAATTTAACAGTTTTCAATAATATATTTTATAGAACGTTGTCCTGAAAAATCATATAAGAATAATTGTATAGTATATAACATATATAGATATATATATATATATATATATATATATATATATATATATATATATATATATATATATATATATATATATATATATATATATATATATATATATATATATATATATATATATATATACACCTTTAGTAGGTAGGAAAAGTGTATATACGTTAACTTAAGAAACTTGTGGAGCAGTTTATATAGGCCAAACTGTAAGAAGTTTTCAAAAAGAGTCAGTGAACATCTGAAACCTCTGAGACCAAACAAAAGAATATCAAGAAGCTCATTTCGGTAATCACGTACTAGAATCTAACCATAATTATAACCATCTAAATTATTTTGAGTCATTGCATACATCTCATAATGTTGGACTAATATATTTTCAAAATATGAAATTGTAATGTGACACTGATAAATAGTCAAGTGATTTTCAGAGACATACAAATTCTGGATTCTGATCAATGTTATAACCTTGTCTGCTATTTTTTGAAAAAGAGGATGACTTACTATTATAAGATCTGTGATACTTTGTTCTTTGGTTAGCTGACATAACCATAATTTCCGTTCAAATTTTATTCGTTATTGTCTTGTCATAAAATCATTTCTCAGCTTGAATTGTTCTAAGTTTTAATTCATAATTTTAATAGGTATATTGATCAAATATAATTTCAAGTTGTTTTGAAATGTCGGTCCTATTGATTGAATTTTACTATAATTGACTTTACTTGCTGGGGAAAGATTGGGTGAGGTTTTTCAGAAAGTAGAATTAATTACGTTATACTTGTAATATTTGTTTTCTTGTAGTCACTGATCTGAAGATGCTCTGATGTATTGAGAGCGAAACTAGTAATCATAATAAAACTTTAGGAAGAAACTATGGGTACTTTTATTCAATTACATAAACTTCCTGCTATAGGGTTGAATATTTATAGCTCAAAATTACTTATGATCAAATTCGAACGAAATTCTGTTTGTTCGGTTAATTTTGCGGTCTAGTGTTGATTTACTCAAATCAACATTATTACCGGGTCATCGGCGAAATTTAAATGCAACTACCTAACCATTACTACAATTTCAGCTATTAAAATTTTTACTCTTACACCCAGACATAAAATAATACAGGAAAATATTCAGATGCATGTGAAATATTGTTTTTTATTAATGACAGATGCTTTCCATTCGATAAGGAACATAGAAAGCCACCAATTTCAATGAAAATCCAAAAAAGAGAACCAATTACAGCTCAACAAGAATAAAATTAATTTTCCGAACATTACAGTCCTGAAATAATCGTACAGCAAGAGAAAAACTTTTCTTTCGAGACATCGACGTGCGAACGGAAGGAAATCGTTAACACCCACGCAAGCTTTATTCGCATTTTCTTGCTCGACCGACATCAATAGCTGGCAATAAACCTTCATAATGAAAAATCGACCACTTGATGCCAGAATAAAATGTTCGCTGGTGATTCTATTAGAAAATATAGAAAAGTCTACGTTAAGATTTTGGTGGAAACTGAATCGGAGATATATTGGGAGTAGACTCTGATTTTGAAACTTTGTTGAAAAATTCGAAAATATCGAAGATTACGTATTTCCCGTTTATGATAGATCATTTCACTTTTGAATTTGGGAGGCTTTCACCTGGTAAAACCCTATTATCAATAATAAAAAACAAGTACTGTGTTTTAAGGAATTTAACTCAATAATTGCGATTCGTAACGCGTTTCACTACACCGTAGCTTCTTCAGACGAATGAATGTACAGAAAATATAAATATAAATGTTCTTGACTAATTAGAAGCTTATTGGGTTGCTTCTTTTTAAAAGGTTATTTATGACAGGTATATCCAATAAAATTGAGGAATAGATTGCTCCCCGAAGAGATTCAATAAAGGTGGAGGGCTTAAATCAACTTGTTCATTGATGAGTCTACCTGAGTGTTTGTATTTATTGGTTTCTAAAGTTTCCCAAAGATCTGCCTTCCAATATTTATTATCTGTATGCAAAATTTCAAGCTGTGGGTCGAAAGAGTGATTATTTTCCAAGAGATGATTCGCGTAATTTGAATCTGATTTTTTATTTGAAAAACTGCGTTTATGTTCCGATATTCTAATATTAAAATTTCTATGTTTTCTACCAATGTAAAAATTATCACAGTCATTGCAATTCAATCCATAAACACCTGATTTATTGTTTTTACCTGGTTTGGTTTTATTATTTTTATATATTTGCCTAAATTATTATTAGTTTGGAAAGCTATGTTGAAATTATTGCTACTCAAGAATGATTTCAGTTTCACACTTGTTGTGCCGACATAGGTTAAGGTGTTGAATTTTTGTTTCAATTTATCGACAGGGTAAACTTTGTTCAATGCGATTCTACTTTGTTTTTATTTAAAATATTATTCATTAGTTTGGGATTGTAACCATTATTTTTGGCTATTTGTTTAATCAAATTTAATTCTTTGTTGCAATTGTTAAAATCTTCTGGTGATAACGGGATGTTAATCAATCTATAAATAAAACTATTGAAAGCTGACATATTATGTTGATATGGATGACACGACGAGTTATGTATTATAATATCTGTATGTGACGCTTATGGTAAATTGCGAAAACATGTTTTCCATTTTCATTCGAAATTGTTACGTCTAAGAAATTTATCGAATTATTGGTTCGGTTGTGAATCCAATTTTTGGATGTAATGAATTTATATATATGATTTTCGAAAATTTTAACTGTCTATCTGTTCCTGTGAAGCAAATAATGATATCGTCTACATAGCGATACCAGTATAAACAATATTTACTGAGTGGATGATTATGAATTAATTTCTCTAAGTTATTCATGAATATTTCTGCTAACAAAGAACTTAGCGGATTGCCCATAATCGATCCGTCTTCAATAGTATAATATTTGTCATTGAAATGGAAATAATTTCTATCTAAACAAATTTGTAATAATGAAAGCATATCTGATTTAATGATAGTATTTACATGATTCTTTTCTAATAATTCTTCAACTAAGTAATACGTATCTTTCGGAGGAATGTTGGGAAATAGATTCTTAACATCGAAAGAAATGAGTTTGGAATTAGGTGGTATAATGGTATCTTTGATATTGGCAATTAGTTCGTATGAATTTTTGACCGAAAAGTTAGTTTTAAAACTGCAATGTTTTATTAGCAAATCGTAGAGGAATTTTGAAAGTTTGAAAGAAGGTGCCGTTACATAAGAAACAACAGGTCGAATAGGATAATCAGGTTTATGAAGTTTTATCAGCGAATATCATTCGGGAGATTGTGGATTGGAGTTAATGAATTTATATTTTTCGTGGTCAGTAATTAATGATTTTGCTGTCGAAATTATGTTTTTAACCACTTTCTGAAATTTTGCGGTAGGATCCTAAGTTGATGTTATATAGTTTCCGGCTGTTAAGAATTCTTCAGTTTTAGAAATATAATCGGTTTTACTAATCGCGATGACAGTGTTACCTTTATCTGCTTCAGTGAATACTAAATCGTTCTTAGTAATTTTTTTACGAATTGTTTTTATTATCTTATAATCGGAATTGCAATGAGGTAATAATCACGAAATGTCTTCTTTGATGATTTTTGCTGTTTGATGTTTGGCTAAAATATTATCTTTGGAGTTTTCGAGAATGATTTCGGAGTCTATGCCTAACTGTTCAAAATTAGTTCTATTATGTTTTGGATGTAAATTGTTCGAATCCTTTTTCTAATAGATCTTTTTGTGGTTGTGTAAAATCTGTATGAGTTAAATTAGTGAATCTGTCAAAAAATTTATTGTCTGAAAATTTATCAGTTGAAGGTTTGGGTGGAGAAATTTTGAATTTAAGTGAATTCAACTTTTTCTGTTGTTGCTGAAACTTTTTATGAATTAAAATTGATGTCAAAATTTGAAGACGGCTTGATTATGGGCAATCCGTTAAGTCCTTTGTTAGCAGAAATATTCATGAATAACTTAGAGAAATTAATTCATAATCATCCACTCAGTAAATATTGTTTATGCTGGTGTCGCTATGTAGACGATATCATTATTTGCTTCACAGGATCAGATAGACAGTTAAAATTTTCGAAAATCATATAAATTCATTACATCCAAAATTGGATTCACAACCGAAATAGAAAGCAATAATTCGATAAATTTCTTAGACGTAACAATTTCGAATGAAAATGGAAAACATGTTTTCGCAATTTACCATAAGCCGTCACATACAGATATTATAATACATAACACATCGTGTCATCCATATCAACATATAATGTCAGCATTCAATACTTTTATTCATAGATTGATTAACATCCCGTTATAACCAGAAAATTTCAACAAAGAATTAAATTAGATTAAACAAATAGCCAAAATAATGGTTACATTTCCAAACTAATAAATAATATTTTAAATAAAAACAAAGTAGAATCGCATTGAACGAAGTTTACCTGTCGATAATTTGAAACAGAAATTCAACACCTTAATCTACGTTGGCATTACAAGTGAGAAACTGAAATCATTCTTGAGTATCAATAATTTCAACATAGCTTTCCATACTAATAATAATTTAGGCAAATATATACAAAATAATAAAACCAAACCAGGTAAAAACAATAAATTAGGTGTTTATAGATTGAATTGCAATGACTGTGATAATTTCTACACTGGTAGAACACATAGATATTTTAATATTAGAATATCGGAACATAAACGCAGTTTTTCAAATAAAAATCAGATTCAAATTACGCGAATCATCTCTTAGAAAATAATCACTCTTTCGACCCACAGTTTGAAATTTAGCATACACATAATAAATATTGGAAGGTAGATCTTTGGGAAACTTTAGAAATCAATAAATACAAACACTCAGGTAGACTCATCAATGAACAAGTCGATTTAAGCCCTTCACCTCTATTGAATCTCTTCGGGGAGCAATCTATTCCTCAATTTTATTGGATATACCTGTCATAAATAACCACTTAAGAAGAAGCAACCCAATGAGCTTTTAATTAGTCAAGAACATTTATATTTATATTTTTGTTACATTCATTCGTCTGAAGAAGCTACGGTGTAGTGAAACGCGTTACGAATCGCAATTATTAAGTTAAATTCCTCAAAACACAGTACTTCATTTTTATTAATCATTTCGTTTCAGCCAATGCGAAGAAATTCATGCACTACGAAACTGAATATTTCACAAGGATCTACAAAAAATGCTACTTTCATATACCGTGCGTTCCAATGAAAAAGAATCAATATGAATAACTCGGTTTGTTTGATATTTGATTGGAGGGAAACATTTTTCTGTTGTTTCGTTGTCCCTATATATTTGGCAGCTTCTACCCCAAACTTCTAAATGAAAAAAGGGGTCGTGTGATACATTTTTGAGAAGGCGATTGCATTCTTCATTTAACTACGTGATTATTGACCTTCTAAAATGACATGTGACCTCAAAAACGATATTGAGTCGGTCATTACTAGATGGTTTTGCGATTTCGTTCACTTTGTGGAGAATATCACATAAGTCGGTGGAAAATATGTGATTAACAAACGTAATATCTATTGACGTTAATGAATTGTTATTTCAAACTAAGATTTATTATAGAATTTATCTTAAATATAGAAGAACATGTATAGATTAAAAGAGAAATACAAAAGTTTTATACTATTGGAATATAGATAGGAATTATAAGCTACATTCATAATTGCTTGAAAATCCTATATATTGGGAATAATATAGATCTGTGTTGTCGTGAAGAAGAGTAAGATTGTGTCTATTAAGTTAAGCTTTGAAAATTTCCAGAGATTTTTTTCCAAAAGGAATTAACTCAATTATTCAGAATCTCTGGAAATTTTCGAAGTTAAACACAATAGAAACAATCTTACCCTACTTTAAGACAACACAGACCTTTTATTCCCAATATTTGGGATTTTCAAGTAATTATGAATATACCTTTGAATACCTATTTATATTCCAATAGTAGAAAGATTGTTGTTTTTTCTCCTTTATAATACATACGTTCACGCCGTACGAAGTTATAAATATCCATATTACAGTCATGTCATGTTAATAAATCAACTGTACGATCGATAAAATATCCGAAGATAAAATGGGGTCGTCTGTAGCTTCAACTACTGTAAGCAAAAATTATCGGTCATGTAGTAACAGAAAGAATGGATGAACCGTTCTCATTATGAATCGAACATCCTATTATCTGGGAGAAGGAAGAGCGCCTTCAAGCACATTTTAAAGAACCTGGTGCTACATTCAATTGGCGGGGCTTTATTATGATACAAATCCATTTCCAAATTTTCGTGTCTCTAACCGTTTTCGAGTGGAAAATTATTGAATTTGAATTATTTGAGTTGTATGTTATTCGCTTAATGAAAAAAATTATAGAAATACTCGATTGGTATGCCCAAAATTTGCTTTTATTTTGATAGCTCGTCTTCTGAGACTCAACTTATACTTATTCAATATCGAACTAAAAAACGAATATTTGACAACTAAATAAATTGCTATAAGTGTGCTCCATCTGCAAGAATACAGGCCTTTGCCCTTCTCCGCATATTATCACGTACTATTTGAAATATTCCTGGGGTATTTCTTATCGTGTCACAAGAGGTTAATATTCGATGTATCAATTCTTTCACAGTGTTTAGTGGAGTGGTTTAAACTGAGCTTTTGAGATATCCCCATAAGGTAAAGTCTAGAGACCTAGGAGGCCATGGTTCTGGCCACCTTGACCTATCCATCGGTTGTTGAATGTATTATTCAAGAATTCCCTAGCTTCTCCACTGAAATGTGCTGGTGTCCCGTCATGCATGAACCACATTATGTTACTCACCAAAAGTGGCACATCTTCGAGCAATAAAGGTAATGCCTTCTCAAGAAACTGTCGATAAGCGGGACCCTTAAGTTTATTTGGCAAAAACAAATGGCCCAATGAAATAATTTCTAGCTATTCCGACCCAGACATTAAGTGAGAATAGTTCCTGATGATGAGATTATTCAATCAGATGGGGGTTTTCCTTAGCCCAATAATGATTATTGTGAAAATTTGTGATAGCAGTTCTCGGAAATTTAGCTTTGTCTGTGAACATAATTTCACTATCAAAATGAGCATTTTCTCTAATTTTATCTAAAACCCATCGGCAGAAATTCAGTCTTGAAGGAAAATCTCGAGGAAGTAGTGTTTGGACGCGTTGAATATGAAACGGAAACAATCAAAAGTCGTGGAGAATCCTCCAAACTAAAACATGTGAAATTTTCAAGTGATCATCAGTTTTCTTGAACTCACATGAGGATTCAAATCAATACAATTCAAAACTACTTCCTCAATATCTGGAGTTCTCATAGTTTGAGTTGCACCTTTTAAATGATTATTTGCAGTCAAATTACCAATTTCCCTCAACATTCTGTGAATATTTAAAAATGTTCGCCTGTCTGATGCTACACGATTTGGAAAGCGCACCTGTTGTGTTTCCGCCAGCCAGACCGTATATGTAATAGATATCAGCCAATTCGGTGTTGGTAAAATTAGCCATTTTTTCTTACAGCAATAACTTCAAAAGTCTTAAAACTAATCGTTAATTTAATGAACAATTCGATCAGACACTGGTTTAACTTTAGTAACTGTCAAAATAAATAAAGAGATGAAAAAAATCAAAGCCTAATAATCATATTTCAATTAGATGTACTTTCAATTCAGCGAATGCATACAATCGTTTAATAACTTTTTGCTCGAAAACGGTCAGAGATATGAAAAAATTACATGTGTCAAGGAAATTTCTAAATTGAACGAGGATAACAAAAATTGATTGCACGCTGATCACTGTGAAAAAGTTTGAAAGGGCAAAAGAAGACATGGCTCCGGAAAAGAAAACATCTTGGAGGTTCTAGTTAAAACTTAGGACGTGTAATGGAGGCTGTGAGAAATAGCTTTCATTCCAAATTTGGGCTGAATATTTCAAAAAATGAAGGAGTTTGAAAGGAAAAAACAATTTTCATATGGACAAAGTGCCGTACTCCCAAATAGAATTGTCTCAGGAACTGGTGATATATCTCTTATTTTTCTTATTTCAAATGAAAAATATACAGCACTCCATCATAATTTCCAATGCCTATTTTTTTCATCTGTGAGTATGATTTTGAATAGTGTTTTTAATTTCATCAACAATAAATTCTACAATTACTTTGGGTAACCTTGATCGAGCCTCGAATTATTAGGCTTTCCACCATAGAAAGAGTTGTAGTCTATTCTGAAATTTTTTGAAGCTTGGAGTAATGAAATGTTTTCTATAATCTCTACGAATTTGTGATCCACCGAAAGATTCACCAAATCCATTTTTAGAATTTCATTGAACGCTTTTCTCTGAAAACAAATAGATTCTCCTAAGTTGTCATTTGTCACAACTAATCTTAAATTTAACTGGTGATTAACCGAGTTCAGGATGAACAGCAGTTTAGACATACGATATGTAGAATCGGATCTTTATATAGTGAGAAAGTTATAAGATCACTATTAGGACAGATTTGGATCACCCTTATGACTTTCTTACTCTGTACAATGATCAAATGTTGAGATACTGCCTTTTAGGAGTAGACGGCTGAATAGCTCGACTAAAAATTTGGTTTTGGTCCTGCATTAAACTAAACACATGCTAATATCCCATAAAAATCTAACGGTTAGTTCGTAAGTAACAAGCTTTTAGTGGGACTACTGAATTTGCCGCTCTTCAACAGCAAGGACGATAGGTGTTATTTGAACAGTTCTATATTGAAATATATGGTAAAGTAGGCATGACGCTGAATAAAGTGCTATAATTCAATTTTTTAGATATATCGAAACAAAGTCCCATAAAGAACTCAAATGTAAGAGGAAACGCTGCATTGAATTGCGACTTTATCGAAATTCATATATTGAATTTTTGGATATAACGGTCATATTTCAGTAAAAAGGGAAAGGGTCTAGATAGAGAATATCATATTTGCCCCAGACTCCTCCTTACTGATATAAATAAGGTTCACTGGCTGCGTGATATGCGAAGTCCCTCTGAACCAAATTTTAGGAATATGAAAAGGGTCGAGATGAATGGGGGAAATGTTGAATTCGACAGACATAAAGATATGGATTCGTATTCTATATAGCTTTGCTGAAGGATCATTGATTAATTTATATAAACAACAATTTTTTACCCACTCGGTGGCGTGAAGGTTAGGTCCCTCGGCTTCTGCGCAGAGATATCTGGGTTCAGTCCCCATAAAGTCGGTGCGATTTTTCGGAATCTGGAAATCGCTTGAGTATCCATATTTCGGAGGCATATAAAGCTGTCGGTCCCGTCTAACAGGACATTAAAGATCCCTCCCTCGACACTAGAGGAGTTCAGCGAAATTCGCGGGCTACTGAGGTGACAGAATTCCCCGACATATCATTAGCCGAAAGGTAGAAATAGAGCACGTTAAAGGATCAAAAAAAAAACCTCTTCTTTCGCTGATAATTATTTGGTTGAAAATATTTCTAATTAGTTTACAAATCTGTTTCTCACTCATCAGTGTTTATTTGCAATAGATTAATTCAAAGAAGCAACTACAATAATTTTTACTTGGTCGGCTGGAAGTAATGAATTCATCTATGAATTTTGACGATTGGAACTGAAGCGATAGTCATAAGTAGTGAATTCTCTGATTCTTGACTTTGTGAGTTGTGTAATTCAATATTGAATGAAATATGTACTGCCGCAAGAAAATAACACACAAAATCAAATTTTCAAATCTAATCAGAAGTTTAGATATCGTGGGTCCAATATTATATTGTTATTTCCACAGTTTTGGTACAAATCAGGATTCCAGTTGCACAGTATACGAAGTGTGTCAATTAAATTCAAGAAAATGTGGCCGGACGGTCCGGAAAGTACATTCGATGCACTGGTGCCACCGTTGAACCCACTGTTAGAAGCACATCCTGAACCACCCCGATTATATGTCCCTCAGAACACCCGTCGTGATGCTTTGGACTTCCTATACTCCGTCATATCTGTTTCCTTTGAGGTACGACATTGATTGTGGGAACAGATGGAAGTCACAAGAGGCCAGATCTTGCTGTAGGGGGCGTGTGGATGTGTTGGCATGACGTTTTTGGTTGAAAAATCACGAAATGCGAATGACGAGTAGGCCGCAGCATTGTCATGATGAAGCACCCATCCGCGCTCCGCCCATTCGGATCATACACAAAACACACGGCCTTCAGACAAGTCAAAATTTCAATGTAGAATACTGCGTGGACTATCTGACCTTCTGGAATGTATTCGTGGTGTACAACTCCATTAACATCGAAAAATGCGATATGTAAAGAATTCACTTTCGGTTTTGATATTCTGGCTTTTGTGGGGTGCTTGCCCTCCTTTCTCTACCTACTGCATGCTCTGTCTTTTGGTCTCAGGGTCGTATTTGAACACCCACGATTCGTCACTAGTGATAACATTCGTCAATTCGAGAAATCATGTATTGACAGATGGACAATCGGAACTCTTTCTGCTAAACTGTGGGCACTTTGGGAACTATTTTCGCACACAGCCTACGCTTCAGTAAATCTTCGTGTAGCATCTGCCGGATCAACTACTCGTTGATGACCAACTCGTCGTCCACCATTTTAAGGCTTACCCGACGGTCTCCGAGTACTCGCAAACGCAGGCGAACGACGTTTTGTCCGTTTCGAGAGGTGGTGGGCTGGCTCGCGCGGATCATCCTCCACTGACTCTCTGCCGTTTCTGCACCTCTTTGCGTTTTCGAAGACAGCTGATTTTTTCAGACAATCTTCCTTATACACGTCGGTTAGCTGTTGTATAATTTCCGCTAAACTTTCCTGCGTTTCACCTAAAATTTAATCACTATGCTTTGCTGAGTTATTTTATCAGTCATCTTCACGACAGTGGGTCAAAACAGGTCGATATTCAAAGGACAATAAAACACGAAGTATACAACTGATCCACACGAAACTAGCAGAGACTGACGGAGAAATAAATTTTGTTTCGAATGTAACCAATGCTAACGCTGCAGAATTACCAACCGCCGCAGCATTGCAAACTTGCGCGAACTTAATTTACATACCTCGTAGTTTCCTCCATTTCTCAGGACTCGTGACATAAAAACTATTATATTGTTGTATCCACAAAATACAAATACTCCTCATTCTTATAATGCTCGAATAGATCCAGCAGATTTCAGGAGCAGTTGTTGATAGAACAATATAATAGTGCTCACATTCATCATAGATGGAAGACTTGCAACGGAAACATGAGGTACGGTTTCCGAAACCTCCATTGTCTTTCTTGTGAAACTTAGTCAGAAATGGACACGAATGAAATTCCGTAAGTACACGTCATCATTTTGTAGTAAGACACGGTTTGTTTGTCTGTTTTTGCTTTAACGTGCTCTATTTCTGCCTTTCGGCTAATGACACGCCGGGGAATTCTGTCACCTCACTAAATCGGGAATTTTGCCGTACCCCTCTAGTGTCGGAGGAAGAGATCTTTAATGCCCAACACATCTCTGTTAGACAGGACTGACAACTTTACATCTCCTCCGAAAGGTGGACACTCAAGCGATTCCCAGAATCCGAAAAATCGCACCGACTTCGTGGGGATTGAACCCAGATAACTCTGCGCAGGAGACGAGCACCATATCCCCTACGCCACCGAGCCGGCGATGAGACACAGTTTATTCATGTTTTTCTTTGATATAGAATCGTATTATTTCGTAACCTAACCTCAAAATTTCGATAATATTTTGTTTCATTAGAAAAATATAATGAAAATCTGATATATTCTCCTTCGTTTGTTCAGTATTTTAATCCTGTACTCTTAGAACATAAAATTTCTCCGCCTCAGATCAACTTCTTCAACAGCGAGCAAAAGCTTTGAATACTTTGAGGTTATTTGCGATTTCATTCGAGATTCAGATTTTATGTTATCTGGAGACGATATAGAGCGAACAGGATATTCACTTCCTAGAACAGAAAAACAGAAAGATGCTGTAGCAGGTAAAATAATAATTTTTAGTGAGCTTCCAGGAAAAATAAGGCAGGTTTTTTTCAGAGAAATTAACACAAATGAACGAGATATTTGACCTACCAGTGACTGATAATCAATTTACTACACATAACAAGAAACTCACTAAATAACGTAAGATTCATCCGGAAACCTAGATAATGAATATAAATGAACAATTGTGAAGCAAATATGATAAAAGTGAAAAAATAAGTTTATTGCAAAATAAATATTCGTAGATTTTAGGGAATTATCGAACGATTCAAAATTGGCTTTTTATGCTAAGAATACAGAGAGAATGGACAAAGTACGGAAACAAACCATCAAACTACAATCACGCAAAAATTACAGGTTTAAATAATATTTTGACATAAAAGATGCAAAAATTCCCGTGTCCAAAGTATTTTTCTTGTCAACACTTGATATGCGTCAACAAAGAATTAACTACTTTCATGAAAAGAAGAAAGATGGACTTACCGGAATTCCGGAGGCATTTCGGCAAGATTGTCATTCCAAAAAAATATAAGCGGTTCAAGTACAGATTTTGTTCGGTTGCATATCAAACAGCTTACAAGAATCGAATCTCATTACTGTCGGGCTGACAAAAAGAAAGGATATTTCGAAGCACTCTGAATATGACTAAGCTGTACTCTTTATACTTAGAATTTTGCTGTGAAAGGCGAATTGACATAGTAAAAAACATTTACATAAATATACTCAACTATGAATTCAATATTGAGTTCAATAATAAAAAACAAGTATTGTGTTTTAAGGAATTTTACTTGATAATTGCGATTCGTTACGCGTTTCACTGCACCGTAGCTTCTTCAGACGAATGCATGTACAGAAAATAAGAATGAGAGTATAAATATGAATGTTCTTGAGTAATTCAAAAATCATTGGGTTGCTTCTTCTTAGGTGGTTCTTTATAACAGGTATATCCAATAAAATCAAGGAATAGATTGCTCCACGAAGAGATTCAATAGAGGTGAAGGGCTATAATCGACTTGTTCATTGATGAGACTACCTAAGTGTTTGTATTCATTGATTTCTAAAGTTTCCAAAAGATATACCTTCCAATATATATTATCTGTATGCAAAATTTGTTTTTTTTCTGAGAGATAATTCGCTTGATTTGAATCTGATGTTTTATTCGAAAAACTGCGTTTATGTTCCGATATTCTAATATTAAAATTTCTATGGGTTCTACCAATGTAGAAATTATCACAGTCACTGCAATTCAATCTATAAACACCTAATTTTTTAACTGATTTGATTTTGTTTATTTTTCATATATTTGCCTAAATTATTATTAGTTTGAAAGCTACGTTGAAATCATTGCTACTCAAGAATGATTTCAGTTTCTCACTTGTAATGCCAACGTAGGTTAAGGTGTTGAATTTTTGTTTCAATTTATCGACAGGGTAAACCTCATTCAATGCGATTCTACCTTGTTTTTTATTTGAAATATTATTTATTAGTTTGGGATTGTTTGAGATGTTAATCAATTTATGAATAAAACTGTTGAATGCTGACATTTTATATTGATACGAATGACACGACGAGTTATGTATTATAATATCTGTATGTGACGGCTTATGGCAAATTGCGAAAACATGATTTCCATTTTATTCGAAATTATTATTATTATTTCGAAATTTATTCGAAAATCATGGAATTATTGCTTTCTCCTTCGGTTGTGAGTCCAATTTTTGGATGCAATGAATTTATATGATTTTCGAAAATTTTAACTGTCTATCTGTTCCTGTGAAGCAAATAATGATATCGTCTACAAGCGATACCAGTATAAACAGTATTTACTGAGTGGATGTTTATGAATTAATTTATCAAAATTATTCATGAATATTACTACTAACAAAAGACTTAACGGATTGCCCATAATCAAGCCGTCTTCAATAAAATAATATGTGTTATTGAAATGGAAATAATGTTGATCTAAACAAATTTGTAATGATGAAAGAATATCTGATATAATGATAGTATTGAAATTATTAGAAAAGAATCATGTCAATACTATAATTGAATCAGATATTCTTTCATTATAACAAATTTGGTTAGACCAAAATTATTTCCATTTCAATAACAAATATTATACTATTGAAGACGGCTTGATTATGAGCCATCCTTAGGTCCGTTGTTAGCAGAAATATTCAAGAATAATTCAGAGAAATTAATTCATAATCATCCACTCAGTATATATTGTTTATACTGGTATCGCAATGTAGACGATATCATTATTTGCTTCACAGAAACAGATAATCAGTTAAAAATTTTCGAAAATCATATAAATTCATTACATCCACAAATTGGATTCACAACCGAAATACAAAGCAATAATTCGATAAATTTCTTAGACGTAACAATTTCGAATGAATATGGAAAACATGTTTTCGTAATTTGCCATAAGCCGTCACATACAGATATTATAATACATAACTCGTCGTGTCATCCGTATCAACATAAAATGTCAGCATTCAATAGTTTTATTCATGCATCGATTAACATCCCGTTATCACCAGAAGTTTACCCTGTCGATAAATTGAAACAAAAATTCAACACCTTAACCTACGTTGGCATTAAAAGTGAGAAACTGAAATCATTCTTAAGTAGCAATAATTTCAACATAGCTTTCCAAACTAATAATAGTTTGGGCAAATTTATAAAAATAATAAAATCAAATCAGGTAAAACAATAAATCGGGTGTTTATAGATTGAATTGCAATGACTGTGCTAATTTCTACATTGGTAGAACACATAGAAATTTTAATATTAAAATATCGGAACATAAACGCAGTTTTTCGAATAAAAGATCAGATTCAAATTACTTGAATCATCTCTTAGAAAATAATCACTCTTTCGACCCACAGTTGGAAATTTTGCATACAGATAATAAATATTGAAAGGTAGATCTTTGAGAAACTTTAGAAATCAATAAATACAAACACTCAGGTAGATTCATCAATGAACAAGTCGATTTAAGCCCTTCGCCTCTATTGAATCTCTTCGGGGAGCAATCTCTTCCTTAATTTTATTGTATATACCTGTCATAAATAACCACTTAAGAAGAAGCAACCCAATAAGCTTTTAATTATTCAAGAACATTTATATTTATATTCTCATTCTTATTTTCTGTACATTCATTCGTCTCAAGGAGCTACGGTATAGTGAAGCGCGTTACGAATCGCAATTATTAAGGAAAATTCCTTAAAACACAGTACCTACTTGTTTTTTATTACCTATTGATAATGTAATTTTACCAAATAAAAGCCTCCCAAATTCAAATGTCAATAATGAGTTTATTAAACCAAAGATAGGTGATGTGATGTGTTCGAGGAACACAGATTAAAAGGAGAATGAGACATAAGTGAAGAAGGGACTATTGTGTGTTTGTCAGCAAGAAAAGAACGCGATTTGGACAGATCCAGCGAAGATCAGCAAACAGCTATTGTATGTTTTGATCTAGAAAAAGGAATTCGCATTGCCTCGTTCCAATATTTTTTCTTTTTATTTTAGCAAAAAATCAATAATTATACTGCCCACTGCAATTTGAAAAAAAAAGCCTATTGTTGCATTCGGAGTGAAGGCACACATGGACGTCGAAAGGGATATCGCTTCAGGCTTGATGCAAATATTAGAGCGAATTGTTATCGACTTTCCACATATCAGAAAAATTATACTTTGGTCTGATTCTTGAATTCCACAGAATAAGAATTCCATCATGAGTTCGGCTCTGTTGAAATTCCTGAAGGGACATCCAACCCTCGAGGAAATATTGCAGAAATTTGGGGAACCCGTTCATAGTAGCATTCAAGAGGTGGATAATTTGCTTAGCTAGATTAGAAAAAACTTCCCGGTGTAGACATTTTCAGCCCTTTAGGATTATTGAGACTTCTCCCCTCGGTCAATCAAAATAAACCATTCGTTGTCTCTCACATGAAGCATCGAGATTTCAAACTCTATAAAAAAGCGCCCAAATCTCTCAATTTCAGAAAAGTTGCATATGCTTCAATAATGCAGTTAAAATTTGTTAGTATGCATCCGAATAAAATATGTCATAAGCATCGTCATAGCGATGACTCTTTCACTGATGTATCTATATCTCGTGTACGAATCACCAGACAAAAGAAAAGCTCCTCTTCAGAATTTCTACTGCTTCAAACCTAAGAGCTTGCTTTTTGTCTTTTGCAAAAGTAGCAGATCTAATGAAATTTTCAAATGCTTGCCTACTGTTAACATAGAGTTCATTAAAACATTTTTCAAGTCATACAATGACCCTTCCGTGTTCAGCAAGGAAAGAATAAACTTAAGGATCAAAATGAAAATTAACGAATTAGGTTGAAAATATCGTAGGGACGACTTCGTGTAATAAACTTTATTGTGAAACAGTATTTATAGACGTCCTTTCAATTTATTGAAAAACTTTCTCTTCAGCCCATGTTGGAAGAATATTTTGTCCTCAATTGTAAAAATTAGGTTTCTTGTAATAAAATATTTTTGTTCTATCAGCAAATTTCCAATTTATTATCTGTTACTTCCGGTATTTTTCTCCTTATATTTCCTTCAGAAGTGAGAGGTACTATTGATTATGAATACATACAAAATTCACTACAGTGAAATCAATAGTAATAACGAAAGTGTTCTATGGAAAACATCGGTTCACGTTTTCTGATAAATCACATTTTGTACTATTAGAAAAGTACTTAGAACAATATTGGACCCACGATATTTTATCGTCATAATGACCAAAGACTTAGTCTGTTTAGGGACAGAACAGTTTCAACAGGTTGGCAATGTAACAATATCCAATCGTCCCTGAAGTCGTATCTGTCTATTATGAATTGCCATGCATTTTCGAGAGAATTCGAGAAAGATCTAAAACGTCCAGAGCGCCGAATGACTGAGAAACCAGTGTTACCGTTTACAGAAGGCTCTGGAACGAATATCTGGAACAAAGCGGAAATAACGCGAAGGATCTTTAACATTCGTGCTTGAATATAAGAAGATTCATTGCCAAGTGCAGAGCAATTCAGAATGAATAAAAAGCGCGAATAAGTGGACAAAGTGTGGAAAAAAATTATGCATTATCGATTGTGTTATATAAATTAGTTATAGAAGTTAATCGTTCAGTTTAGTGTTGTAATCGTTCAGTTTACGTGTAAATAAATCAGTGTTTTTGTAACGTTGAAGTGTTTAATTTGAACGTAGGAATAATTTCAAGAACTAAGAAACGTTACAAATGGTGTCAGAAGTGAGATTTTGCTGAATAGAAAAAAAAAAGCTCTAGTACGTTTATGCTTGTTACCCGTTTGAAACACAAAACTATGGCTACGGAATCGTTGAAATTCCTTTAGCAAGCCGTGATGAGCTTCAATAAGGAAATGAACGAAAATTCAAGTTGGAGGAAACGATGTTGGAAACTTCGAAAGAATTGGAGGAAAAGTTACAGGACAATTCAACTAAACTAGAAGAAAAAAATGATGCAAAATTTAAATAAATTGAAGGAAAACTCGAACATACTGAAGGAAAATTACAATAGACTATAGGAAAAATTAGCTGAAAATTCATCTGAATAGAGGAAAATTTGAACAACCTGAAAGAAGATTCGAATGGGGTGAAAGGAAAAATGGATGAAAATCTGAACAAGGCTGAAGAAAAGATGGAGGAAAATTTGAACAAGCTCAGGGACGAATAGGAAGGAAACTTGAATTTGGTTAAGGAAAATCTGAAGGAGATGAGGATGCAATAGAGGAGGAAATAAAAGAAGAAATCAACGGAAAACTGAGTGGCTTATTCAAACATCTAGATGAAAAGAAAGCAAAACTAAAATGGTTGGAGCAATCATATAATTCTCCGATATATGAATATATGAAATTCACAAAACATTCAATAGCATTAGAAAATATGGAAATTCTTCATAGTTGCGACGAAGGTAAGAAATTAAATATGTTGGAAAGTTTCTATATCACTAAACCTTGTAAAACCCAAGTGAAATCACTCTTAATAGCCAGCTGGACATTGATACCTCTCCACTACGTAATTACTCTATTATTGCATGTCAAAAAAGTATTAAATATTAAGTAAAACAGTTTTGGAGATTAGTTTCATACATCATACTAAGATGCCGAGAGTGTGGGTAAACCATCCTGATAACTTCTGTTATATTTGTGGTCAACTCAATGTTAAAAGTCAACGTCGAAGTTTGACACCATTTGCTAAAAACTGTTATTTTAATTATGTTGGTTTTCTGGAAAGAAATTGGGCCAAATCCTGGAGTCTTAGTGTTTGCTGTGCACGATGTGTCTCTTTATTAACATTATGGGCTGAAGGATCTCGTCATATACCCTTCGCAGTTCCAATGAAATGGGCCGAACTGAAAGACCATGTATCAGATTGTTATTTCTGCCAAACTTCTATAAAAGTTATTGATCAAAAATCTAGGCACTCTCTGCACTATTCACATCTACAATCTGCTGATTTACCTGTTCGTCAGCCTCCAGTAAACATGGATGACGTGACGGAAGAAAATGTATCCGAGAGTTCAGATTCCGATCCGACTTAAGCCTAGTACTTCAAACAGAGAACCTCATTTTATAACTCAAACGATCTCAATGACTTGGTACGTGATTTGAATCTCAGTAAAAGACAGGCAGAACTATTGACGTCCCGACTTCATTACTGGAATTTACTGAAAAAAAAATACCAGAATATCAAGTATTCTTCTTCAAGATGGCAATACAGTGCTTTGCAGTGACATTCCCTCAGTAATGACTGTTGTTTATAGTTCGTTAGTTTAAAAGCTGTACTGTAACATAATGGTAATAAATAACCCTCCGAACCGGTCGCTCATGCTACTGAAATGAAAGAATCATATGAAAATATGAAATCACTTCTAGAAAATATTAAATATATCCAATATTCCTGACCATATGTGGCGATTTCGAAGTAATTGCTATTTTGCTAGGTCTACAGCTTAAATATGTGAAGTTTTGATGTTACCTCTGTGAGTGGGATAGTCGAGACGAAAAAATCATCATGTGGTGGAGGAGTGGCCTAAGCGAGACGCTCTTATGCCAGGTCAGCAAAATATTCACTCCTTCAATAAATCCTGAAGATGTATTGCTTCCTCCATTACATATCAAACTCGGACTAATGAAAAATTTTGTCAAAGCTATGGATAAAATATGGAGATGCTGTTTGTTACTCGAAACGAAATTCCCAAAAATCAGTGATGCCAAAAAGAAAGACCTCCTGGCTGGAGAAGAGTTTGAACAAAAACTTCTCTCTCTCTTGGTGCCTTCTCAGATTCTGAGGTTGGCTAATAACATGGCATATCTCCATCTATCTCTGGCAGTATGTATTAGTTCTTCTCTATTAAGTCCAGTCCAATTACGCAGGCTCATCCATGAAGTTCTTCTACGTCCTCTAGCCCGTTTGCCCTCTATTTTTCCCTCTATTACAAATTCCAAGATATTGTATTTGTCATGTCTTTCGATGTGTCCAAAGTATATCAATTTCCGCCTTTTAATTATGTTTTCTATTTCTGGTGTTCTATTCAATTTCGTTAAAACCTCTTCGTTGGTTACTCTGTCGGTCCATGATATTTTTAGTAGGCGACGATATGACCACATTTCGAATGCTTTAAGTCGTTTCATGGTATTTGTTTTTAGTGACCATGACTCACATCCATAGAGCAGTGTAGACCATACGTAACACTTAACAAGACGAACATGCAATGGCAAATTCAAGGAGTTGTTACAGATCGCTCCCTTCATTTTTATTAAAGCTTGGCGGGCCTGTTCTATTCGAGACTTAACTTCTATGTCTGTATCCACGTGATCATTTATTATTCTTCCTAGATATTTTGTTTGATTCACTTGTTCAATTCTAGTGTTGTTATAGTTTATGTGTATGTTTATTTTATCTCTGCTGATCACCATGACTTTAGTCTTTTGAGCATTCAAGTCAAGTCCCATTTGACGAGAGCTCTGCCCCACAGCGTTTAAGAGAGCTTGTAATTCTTCTTCACTTCGGGCCAAAATTACAGTATCGTCTGCATATCTTAAGTTGTTTAATATCAAACCGTTAATTTTCAGACCTTCGGTTCTATTCGATAAAGCTTCTTGCATTATTTTTTCTGAATACAGATTGAACAACAGAGGCGACAATATGCAACCTTGGCGTACTCCCCTTCTTATTTCAATATCTTCTGTATAGTCGTTGCCGATTCTAACACATGCTGTTTGTTGCCAATGAAGGGTCTTTATTATATTTATGTCCTTTTTATCTATCTGATACAGTATGTCCATTAAATATGTGTGCTCCACTCCGTCGAAAGCTTTTTGAATGTCAATAAAACAGACATACAGATCTTGTCTCATATCCAAACAAAAACTTGATCCGATCGAAAAATCCGCATGGACCTGTTTTCGAAATATTGTTCTTAATTTTTTGAAAACCACAGGGCCGAAAAGTATGAAGAACTAGTCAACAACCTCCTAGCGGCTTACAAGGACATCTGATGCAATATGTCGCTCAAGATTCTTTTTTCACACTCGCATTTGGAATGTTTTTCTCAAAAATTGGAAGCCGTTAGCGGCGAACACGGTGACCGGTTCCATCAGGACATATCCTACAAGGCAAATGTAATCCGAACATGTTAGCTGACTTATGCTGGACACTGAAAAGGGATGTGCCTGACGCTAAATATTCTGGAAGATCCTGATTAAGAGTAAATATAAGCTATGTTCTCTCCACTCCCATTTTTTTCGACGTTTTTACTTAAAAAAATATTAATTGCAAAAACACTGAGGGTGATCGAAATTTTCTAAAAATTCAAATTAGTTACAGACTAGTTGTAGATACAAAATAATCCATTCAATTCCATTTAACTTTTATCAAAGTCATTTCTGTCTATCATTGTTTTTATTCAATGCTGAACAGAAAACAGACAAATTCATAAAATCGGGGTTTACTAAATTGCTTACTATGAGCGTAAAATAGCTTATGTTGGGTAGATACTCTACCTTTTGTTATCATGGTTTCCCGGTGGCAATGGTGAGTGGCCTATGTCCCGGGTCGTTTGAGGGCGCCATATTTTTTCATTTGTTCCCATGCTCCAACGAATTGACATGAGTAGATGGAAGTGTGGCCTGATGTTATGAATAGGTATGCAATACTGACGAGATCAAATAAGACCGAAACTGCAGTATATTGCTCCTATTGATGACTTTCGACCGTGCTGTACCACTGCTGTGTGGCCAAGGTTGACGGTGATTATGAAAGATGGATCGGAAAAACACCTCTCTCAAGCAGGGATATTTAACCTTCTACGGAAGGTTGAATATTATTCCTTGATTGAAAATTCGTCAATCTGTCTACACAATAGTTTCGCATGTAGTCATTGTCGAGATTGTTGATAGTACTCAAAAATGACCTGATGGTGGAAACCGGTCATGTTTGAAATAATAAAATTGAGGAAAGCTTGAAATGTATTTAACTTCATCTTCGTCGAAAATTAATTTTCATGAAATGAATAAGATATATATCCTACTAAGTGTGAGCTTTGTTTACTTCCTTGATGTTGGACGAAAGTATGCAGTGATGCACTTTTTTTTTGGGTAAAATGGAATTCATGTTTTGAAGTTTTCTTCTCCGTATTAAAATTCTAAACTATTCATCATTAATTGGAAAGTGCTCAGTAAAGTGAGTAAAAGAATTGCCAAGTACTACAATAATATTTCGGTCGTTCTATGCTGTGCATTTAATCTGAGGATATTCCCATTGCAGAGAGATCCTGGTGGAAAGAACTGAGATTAAGCTCCTCAGGGAAATGCCTTGATTATTTTTGAATTATTAAATTTTTCTTGTAGATTGAAGTTAGCTCTAAGAAATGTAATTTCATGCAATTTCGTTATTTCATACAATTAAATATTTCCTCTTGATTGAGTTTGCACTGGAAAGTTTTATGCTATTTCGTTAGTCCGGATGAACAAATTTGAATAATTGACATTAATAAAACACCCAGAATAAATTTGATTATGATGCCCAATCATTTCAATTTGATGGAATAATAACGAAATCTATTAAAATACGTGAGCTGCTGACTGAATAATCGATGTGCATTTCATTTGAATCATTTATTTGTCTGTTTACGTTGAAGTATAATTTTTAATGAGATTATAAAGCATAACTATTTTACGTTTAAACAGTATAACAGAGGTGCTCAAACTTGAACTGCTGGCGATCTACCTCAATAATTTTGGACTACTTACGATCGACCCTGACAGGCTGCAAGTATGTGTGATGGAGGGTTGTCGTAAATACACGATATACCCTACCTATCTACCTACGTAGGTAGGGTGTATCGTCGAATATATGGATATTAGCTTTCCGCACAATGTACATTATTTTAGTCAAGGTTTGGGTTAGATTAAGATAGGTTTTTCTTTATAATATCAATGAAAAAACTCATAGTTATGCTGGGCAGTGTCTGTGATATCGGTGGATTCGTCGAATTCTGAGGAAAAGTATGTACATTTCATGATATCATGTTTTAGTTTATCTGCCATGTCCTGACTCATGAGTTCAATACGCCTTGTAACAGTCGGACGAGATAACTGAAGTTCTCTAATAGTAGGTATGATTTCTGTTCTATTTTTAAAATCCCCAAATGAAGTCTCACGCGCTTCAATACAAGCTTCCTTCACAACCGATCAATCTTCGAATGGTTTATTGTGTTTCGCCAATATATGAGATATTTTAAATGACGCGATCGTAGCAGTTTTTGATTGTTTGGCTGGTCTTGTGACTATGATTTTTTCTTTCAAATAAGAAATATAATCACGTACTTTTCGTTTTCTTAATTGACTCTGTGTCGAAAAATCCTCTTCATTGTTTTTATGAACCGTTTTATGATGCCTGTCTAAGTTACAACGCTCAGGTATTGCAACTGACGCACGACAAACGAGACAAGTGCACTTATCCCCTACCTTACAAGAGAATAATTCTTTCTCCCAATCCTTAAAATGATACGTTTTAGATTTCTTCCCTGCACTCATTTTATACTTTTTAATAATAAACTTTGTATCGACGTAGTATTGTCTTCAAGTTAAAATTCCGAATGACTTCAATTCCTTCGGGCGCAACATTTATATCGGCGTTAACGAATGTCTCGAATGTTCCCGTCAAACGCGCCACCCGAAATTTCTAGAAAAGCGGCAAGAATAAAGACGAGGCTTTTCTTTGACGAGTACCTCGCGTACCTTTGATTAAGCCGCCTTTTGCTGCTAGCAAAAAGTTATTCTAATACGTAATCATTCTTTTTAGTTCAGTTACCTACCTATTAAAAATTTTTTTCTTCTCGAAATCTACTCAAAATGCACTCCTGATCCCGATCGACCGGTTGAGCATCCCTGCAGTATAAGCTCCTCATTGTCGGGGTATATGTTTGGTATACTGGAAATGCAGACACCGTGAATATGTAATAGTAATTTAAATGGAATATCTTCCTAGTTAACACAATAAAAATTTGAATATTAAATAAATTAAACAAGTCAATTTGATTGAAGATTTTGACCATATTGATCAATTATTGTCTTCAGGCATAGGCGATGGTTCGAAGAATGTTTTCTTGGTTGCCAGTTTTTAAAAGCTTCTTCAATTCAGACTAATATTCAGCAATAAATAAACAATAATATTTCGTGCCATTGACGGCCTCATTTGACAATTTTGAGCTTTCAGCAGGATTTTTGAAATTTTATCACGTTTCAACTGCTTGTTGAAGCCTTGTCTTCAATATGCTGTGAACGAAACATTTCCTCCAAGTCCGTTTGAGTCAAATCTTCATCTTGTGATCCAAACAACTTCTGAATTTCACTTGATCTGTTCGGACCCATCTCGTCCTACGCCATTCGCGATTTTGGCAATGTTTGCAGTTAATGTTTGAATTGACACAAATTTTTGTGGCTTGCTGCAGATAGAATAAGTCACAGTTTTTTCCAGCATGATTTTAGCGTGTATGGGTTCAGAACTTCTGATGATTCTTTTAGTTGGAGATGCATTTTGTTACGTTGATATGCCAAAACTCTAGCAGGTCGTTCTTGTTTTGATTTTTCCATGCACTAGTATTTAACGATCCCTGAAGCATCATTGGTTCAATAACATAATCTTCAGATGCATTATAACATAGAGGTGGTGTAATTCCATCCTTTGCTGCCTCAATACAAGGGTCAGTCTTTCGCTTTTGGAAATGAATGATATTTTTGGCATTCTCTTCCAAGCAGTGCGTCAACATGAAATACTTGCTCAGATTTGTATCCCTTATCAGCTTCTAGATTTGAAATTTTCTTAGATATCTTTCTGTTGAAGAAATGTCTGTAGATGCAGCTTCTCCAACAATTTTAATGCTATGCAATGCTTGTCACATCTTCAATCTACTGAACTAGCCTTCCGATTATTGACATCCACCCCTACCACGACTACCACTAGGTTCTATAAAATGTGGGTGAAAACGGTTTGCCTTCTGCCGTATAATTGGACAGCTCAAGGGCACTCTTTCTTTGTTCAAGTCATCCCGGGGGGGACTACCTCGAGGTGTTCATGATGCGGGTAAGTCGAGCACTCTTCCGCCGAATTCACTAATCAATTCACGTTCTAGAAAAGAAAGCAAACTCTTGATATAGTTCTGCAATATCAGAGGACTGGGGCACAACAACGTGAATATCGATGCAGTCCGCCAGCATCTGCAAAACGCACAATCCTATGTACTGGCCCTAACCAAAACTCACATGAGTAAAAAAACAGACACAACGTATTTACGTTTTAATGGGTATGAGTTACATACGAGATTTAGGTTTAAAGGGGGTCTCTGTGTTTTGGCCGGATCGGATGTTGCATGCCAGAGAGCGGACATGATGGAGGACGACGCTTTCGACTTTGCGTGGTTAGAAATCTCTTTGTAGGATAAAACACTGTTTGTATGCTGTATATAACGCTGGCCAAACGATATTCACTTCCCTACACTGTTTCAATATCTAGGTGTTAAGACACATCATCCGGCAGCTGAGAACATTGTACTGGGTGACTTCAACGTTCGCTATACCAACTGGCTCCGCCACTCCAATAGAACAGATGAAGCGGGAAGACAGGCTGTAAATTTCGCAATCTGCCACAATCTAACGCAGCTAGTTGACGAACCTACAAGAATACCTGATCACCCAACCGACTTCCCGAACACCTTGGATTTCTTTTCGATTTCAGATGCAGATGATTTTGAAGTGGAGGTTTCTGCACAGCTGGCAACTCAGATCACAACCTTGTATCTGCTACTGGAACCATTGTACTGCCGCTAAACCAAGAAACTGAACCTCCCAGGCGCACTTGGCACTATAACCGTGCTAATTGGGATAAATTGCGTGAACTATTTTCGTGGTTACTATTCGGTGATGTATGCCTTACAGATCCTGATATCAATGTGTGAACTAAATCTGTAACAGAAATCATTCATGCAGGAATGGAACTTTACATCCCTCATTTCCTGAAAAAAAAACAACACACAAGCCATGGTTCAACAAAGACTAGGAATACGGAACGTATGCAACCTGACAACTGCAAGAGCAACGTCCAATTTCAACAAAGGGATAACTAACTAATAAACTCCTTGAACAGGCAAGCATGACTAGGCTGTTCTCATCTATAGCGAAGACTGTCAGTTTCATTTTCTGAAAATCTGCGTTTCCGCCTCATGTTAGGAAAGACAAAACTATAGCACCATCTACGAAAGAGAAAGCCGATCTCTTTGCTCTCTTGTTCTCGAAGAATTCTGGGCTCGATTCATATAACGCAATACTACAGAACATTCCACCTACAAATTCTTCCATGGCAGAAATAAAGTTCAGAGTCCGCACTGTGAGACGGGCTCTCGAGCAGCTGAACCGCAAGAAGGCAGTAGGTAAAGACGAAATACCGCCAATCGTCCTGGGAAAGTTTCGACACGAACTGACACCAACTCTCAACCGTCTGTTTCAGATTTCTTATGAAAGCCAGACTTTTCCGAGCAGCTAGAAAATAGAGAGAATTCAACCGATCCTAAAGAAAAGAAAGAAGTCCTTACCCAAAACTACAGCCCTGATGCACTACTTCTCATTACGTTCAAAGTGTTAGAGAGGGTCATAGACGATGAACTCATCAAATATCTTGAGTTGCAGGGAATTATTAACGACCGTCAGTATGGTTTTCGCAGGAGATCTGCTCACCTACGTCACTCATCTTTGCACATCAACTATGGAAAAGCATGGGGATCTAGAGCAATAGCCCTCGACATCTGTAAAGCCTTAGATAGGGCTTGGCATGCAGCCTTGTTGAATAAACTTGCTGCATATAGACTTCCTGAAAACTTGTGGCGTTGGGTAAATAGCTTTTTTTCAAATAGATCAATACAAGTTGTGGTCGACGGTATAACATCTAATTGTTTCCAGTTGGAGTCAGGAGTACCTCAGGGATCCATTATTTTGTCAAACTTGTTTTTGTTGCAGATAACGGATCTTCTGTAATCCACAGAGAACAAGATCTTCGGTTTTGCAGACGATTTTAACTTGGTTTCGTCTTTCAGTAGATTACAGCCGATTACAGCTGCGGAATACCAGCGTTAGAGATGTCAACAAAACAATAACATAAACTCTGATTTATAAAGGATATCTGAGTGGGATGAGTTAAACCTGGTGAGCTTCAACGCGAGCAAGACGCAAGCATTTACGTTTTCTAGAAAGGTCCCCGCTGTAACAACCTCCTCTAATGATGCAAGGCCAACAAATTGCATCCAAAGATTCGATGCACCTCTCGGAATAACGGTCAACTCCGGGTTTTGCTGGCATGAAAATTTATCAGCAATTGCTTAGTTGGCATCAGCTAAACTTAGTTTTCTTTTCAAAGCCAAGCGATACTTAACGTTATCCCAGTTGTTGCTTCCTACAGCTTTGAAACATTGTTTCCAAAGCATGTTTTGCCGCAACACTAGGCTGGCAAGGAGTTCTCATCATATGGCGGTACATTCAATGACCCCTCGAACCTCTATCTATAAGAATTCCTTCATTTAGAAGGTCGGGCAGCTGTGGAACTCGCTTCCGTCCAACATCTTTCCAGCGTCCTACAATTTGGCCCTCTTCAAGAAGCGAGTGAACAGACACCTCAATTCTTCCCAGGCGCTCACTCATGTGCTGTAACTGGTTCGCCTCTTCCTGGGAAGCCCGCACAAAAGAAAAACAAAAAAAGCTGTCATATTTTTACTTCAAGCGGTAGCACCGACTTATTTTTCTATCGAAACCCGTATTTCAAATTTTTTGGCTTTTCAAATTAGGAAGCCAACAGTACAGATGTTTGTCCCGATCAAATATTTTTGTATCGAATGAAAAAATGAAACAACAAAAAACATAAAGGGGCTCTTATCAAAGGATGGAACGTCTAATAGGTGGCATTTAACAATATACTTTATGCATTGAGTAATGAGGTCGTAAACATTTGTTGGTGAGCACCCACCGCGGCGAAAACGGCTCAAGTCATTGGAAATTTTAAACCAATGCATCGGCGATATCATTTGAAAACATGCTTTAGGATTAGAAGTGATGAGGTCTATTTTACTTTTCTATTAGTCCATTTGACGACGCGTCTACAAACGATACCGAATCCTTATTCATTCGTATGTGTGTACCGATCAGATCCGGGAACAAAAAATCATTAGCCGCGAATATAGGGTGGGAGAGTTGCCGCTTTTTTAATATATATATATATATATATATATATAATTAAATTTTTGATATTTCATATGATCGGAAAAACAAATATACAAAGAGAAACACATATTTATAAATAAAATATAAAAAACACAACGTCGAGAATAAACAAAGACAAAGAAAATATCTTTCCTAAAAAAATAGGCTTCTCTCTTCCCACATGGGGGATAAGTACCCTCAAGTTAGAGGATAGATGCCCCTTGCGCATATTATAAATTTTCGTTATTTTCTCTCAAAATGCTTCGAAAACATAAGTTTCATGAGTCTCCATAGATTGTGCAAGTTTCATAGAGTCATTTTTACATTTAATGTAATCAATCAAGTCATTCTGTTTATACGGTTATACGGTTTATACTGTTATAGCTTTCAAAACAACATGACATGTCTTCTATAGTTTTTGTTTTAACTGATTTTATTTTCGGTTTAATTTTTTTCATTTTGTTTTTTGTTTAGCAGTTTTTGATTCGCTCAAAATCTTTTTTTCTTGGCAATAATTTCTGGCGGAGAAAATGTTAGAGGAATATGAGGAACTGGCTGAATTTCTTGCAGGAATTCTGAAGGAAAAAACTTCCTCAGACCTTTCAGTTGGATTTGTTCCGTTCTCACTCGACGTTCCAGGTTGAAGACTAGTAGTTTTATGATCATTACTTTTGTTAGACTGAGCTGCCTGATCTTCATTGACATGTTGTTGTTTGGGATTAATTTCACCCGAAGCAGTATCAGAAATAAGAAAGTAGTATACAGGTATGGCATTCAGATCTAAAGAATAAATACCAGAACTTCGGAATCCCAATGTGGTTTTTGTGGGAGTAGCAGCTCGTGTCCATGCTTTCCTTACAATATTTCCCGCCTGGTATCTCGATATGTTTCTGCTGGGATTATTGTTCATCCACACATTCACTTCTTGTGTATAAAATAATTAAAAAAAAACTTCCGTCAAGGGGTTGCAAAGCATGGGTACAATTACATGAAAAACAAAACAAAATTATGTCGTTTTGATCAGCAGTTTTCAGTACTTCTACATCACTGGAATGAGGAGGATTAGTCGATTTATGCTTGCATCATAAAGTTATTTTCGATTAAACATGTCAGCTTACAAGCCAAACTCTCGTCATTTGTGGAAAGTTTCAATTTTCTGCTTTAGTATGAAAAATTTTTGGTTAAGGCTCATAGACTAGTCTCAAATACCTATAGTGAGACCGCTATTGAGAAAAGAACGAGAGTGGTCTTAACGTGATTTTAACGTCGAAGACCAGCCTGACGGGGAAATAGAGAGGAATTTCGAAGGAGCAGAATTAGAGGCATTACTTGGTCAAGACTCTTTTCAACGCAACACGAATTGGCAGTATCATCGAAGTCTTCAGCAAGCCATTTCAAAACGCCTAGAAGTCATGGGAATGATTCAGGAACAAGGAAATTGGGTGCCGTACGAGTTGAGGCTGGCGTTTTGGTGTTTGTTAATAGCTGCTTGCAAGGCGAAGACTTCTGCATCGCCTTGTAACTGGGGACGAAAAATGGGTTCATGACAATAATCCCAAGTGCAGAAAATCATTGGAATATCCCGGCCATGTTTCCACGTCGACGGTCAAACCCAATATTCACGGTCTTAAGATCATGCTCAGTATTTAGTAGAACCAGCTCAATGTAGTATATTATGAATTGTTGAAACCGACTGAAACAATCACAAGCGATCGTTATCGAACGCGATTAATGCGTTTGAGTCAAGTATTAAAATACAAATGGCTGCAATACAACGAAAGACTCGATGAAGGTATTTTACAGCATGACAATGCTCGAACCCATGTTGCAAAAGTGGTCAAGACATACTTGGAAACTTTGAAAAGAAAAGTGCTACCCCACCCGCCGTATTCTCCAGAGGTTGCTCCTTCATACTATCACTTGTTTCAGTCAGTACGTGGCCTGGCTGACCAGCACTGCCGGTCTTATGAAGAAGTGAAAACTAAAAATGACCAGTTTTTTCTACGCGTATGGTGCCCGAAAGAAGGGCCAGCGATGGACAATACTTTGAATTATGAATGTTCAACCAGGATTTTACAATCGAGCCTCGATTTTTGGAAAATATAAATAAAAAATTTTTGAGAAGCAATATTAGAAATATCTTTTTTAATTTAAGAAAAATATTTAAGACAAATTATTTAAATTATTTTGTACATGGCATAATTTAATTAACTTTATGATCAAAATAATGTTTTGCTTTGTAGGACGAAAGTTTATGTCATAACTAACAGTCGTCCAAATTGTTGAAAATTTCAGTATATTTTAATTTTCTTCCTATTTATGAATACACCATAATTTTCACGAATGTTCAAATTGATATTTAGTAGCTTGAAGAAATTCAGGACTTCAAATAATGATAGTGCCTTGTAATTCTTCATTGGAAATTGCTTCCTCTTAGAAAATCTATTTTTTTATATCTTAGATATATATAATCTCTAGGAAGTCGATGAAAACAAATTGCATTTCTTGTTCATTTTCAATTGTCCATAATTTTTCCTATTTCGCATGTACTAGTATATACTTATCGCATCATTTCAGATTCAAGGAGCTGTCACATATTCTTAGGACCGGTATAACTATCTATTTATGATAATTTCAACATGAAAAAAAAAATTCATTCATTTATGGAAAGTGGGATCCCAATTAAATTCGTCTCACCATTGGTGCTAACAAAACAATTTCCGGAAGATTGCAACTTTACCTTTCCACATGAATTCACAAGAGACACAACAAATTTCTTTTTGTTTCAACACTTCATAATAGGCTAACTTCACAGAATTTGAAAAGTTTCTAGTCACGCGCGCTGTCAGTTCGAATCTTTCGAATTTATTTCATAGGATTCCTTCAAATTGAAGATACATCTCTATTCATTCGAAGACTTATTATTAGGATTTTCCATTACGGATTTGTGACGAACTTTGTAGCCGGATTAATATGACTTAATCAATCTGGTTAGGAAATTCATGGTAAGATTAAGGTAGACTGTCTGTTCGAGGATAGGTGGTGATCCAAAAAACAGTATTTAGTGAGATGGAAATCATTCCTGTTCTATAGAAAAGTGAGCTATAAGGAATTTCTCAACTATATTTATTCATTTATTTATTTTTATATGGCACACAGACATGAATTAATTATAAAATAATAATCTTCTATCGTATATTCCAAAAAGCAATACAAGCAATTACAATTACAATTACAAGTTTTACTTCAGAAGATTCACTTATATTATACCTACATTCTATTCATACGACCAAAGATTCAAAAACGGAAAAAAAGTTCGTAAAGGTTTAAAAACTTGTGGCGAGATAGTTTCGAACAAGAAATTATTTAGTTTTCAATCATAATAATATTCAAAAGATCGATGTCTACACAATAAAAGAAAAGTAACTCTATAGTGATTTTCTTCATGCTTGCAAGTCAGCAAGATCTTACAATATTACCAACTCTCTATGAATTGAACATACATTGAATTTTTCTCTGAAATTCTGTTGAATAAGTTCATTAATGAATTATTAATATATATGAATTATTTTTGAGATCAATAAGATTGTTAATATATTCTCTTTCTGTATTACATAACCAGTATTTCAATATGTTTTGAATTTCCTTATATATACTTCTATTTTAAGTTCTGAAGATAACCTATTGAAAATTCTTGGGGTCAAAAAAAAATGACTTCTTCTACAAATGGCTTTCGAAACTTTCGGAACAACTAGAGAATAGTTGTTTCATCTAGTATCCAATGAATGAATAATAGGTGCCCATTTATGCATGTTATTTTTCAAGTGCATCAAAAATGCTGAGCTCAACAATTGCTTCAAGTCCCACACCCTAGACATTTCGAACAACTCCTTCGGGGGAAAGTGATTTCTTTTTTAAAAACTATTTCAACTAGCCATTTTTGCTGCACAACAAGTTTGTTCATGATAGTATTATATGCACCCCCCAAGCTATTATTCCATAGCGGCTCTACAAGAGCCTGATATATTAACTTAAGTTGAGATGTATCGATTATATGTAAGAGGTATTTAAACTTACATACCAGGCCCCTGAGCCTCGCAATCAATTTAAATACATGTGCTTCCCAGCTTAAATGATTATCAAGTACAACTCCCAGATACTCACCCCTGTAAGAACGAGGGATTTCGAAAGCTGCATTGTCACAAATAAAAAGAGGCGCACCATCCGGTACAGTACTACTATCTATAGAGAACAGGATATACCTAGTTTCATTGAAGTTAATTGTTAGTAAGTGCTCATCCATCCAGTTCTTCATTTGCATGAAGTCTAAATCAACGATATTTTCCAGTTCCTCCCACCTATTTCCTTTATGAAATATGCAAGTATCATCAGCAAAGCCAAGGCATTCACCTTTTGTATGTATGAACAATAAGCTGTTAATGTACAGTAGGAAGACTACAGGGCCGAGCACAGTATCCTGTGGAACCACATACTCAACTGCACAAAAATCGTTACTCACCGCATTCTCTAATTTCGACATTGCTGACGATTTGTAAGGTAGCTACACATCAACGCCAAACCAACATCCTCCGTTCCCAATTCTTCCAACAATCTCAATAGTGTAGCATGCTCCTTCGTATCAAACCCTCTTTTTAAGTCTTTAAGAACGCATAAAGATATCTTATTTTCATTGAAGGGTTTATAAACCATTTTTGTGGGTGAAGCGATAGCATCCTGTGTAGATCTTTTTTCTGTGAAACCGTATTGTCGCTCTGATAATATTTTATTTTCATTTAAATATGATGTGAATCTCTCTTTGATAACTTTTTCTATAATCTTTGCCAAGTTGCAAATCAAGGATATCTGCAGTTCTCACATTTTTTTAGCACCAACCTTATGGAGAGCTGTCACTACGGCGGTTTTCTGTACATCAGGAAATACACCAGTTTGTAGGATAGAGTTGACTAAATGTATAATTGGCGGCACTAATGAGTCAATACCCACTTTTAAAACTTCTGACGAAATCTTGTCAGGCCAGCTACTTATGATTTTTCAAATTAGTAATGATATTTTTGATATCTTCAAAATTAGTTGATATAAGTCTTAGCTCACGTTCAACTTTTTCAATTTGTTGATTTTTTACTGACTCTGTGCCAATTTATTACCGATATTTGTAAAATATTCATTCAGCGCCTTAGATATTTCCTGTGAGGTACTGATCACCCCATCCCATTATTATCCTCTTTGAGTATTCACTGTTCAACAATTATGAAGACTGAAAATCTCCGAAGCATTACAATTCGAATAAAATAAATATAAAATTAAATAACTATATCAAAATTATAATGAAAGGTAAATCAGCTCCCACAACGAAAAAGAAATCAAGAATGGAAATTTGCGTTGAATATCAATAGATAAAGTAGTAAACACAACCTCCAAGCAATATCCAAGCACTTCAAAGGTGAAACAAACAGGAAAGACTAACAATAATAGAAACATAAACTCAATTTAATTTGAATATACCAATTTCAATATTTCTTTCACTACTTTCCTATTACTAAGGGGAAAGTCATCATCAGTAGTACAGGAGTTAACGAGTTACATTGGTGAATTCATGACACTGTTTGTGCTCCCCGTAGAAACAAAAGTGTCGGTGATTTTTCTACGAGGTTCAAGCCAAAATATACAATTGTCAAAATGTATAATTGTCAGAATCACCTTGTGTTAAGCGGACATTACATTCAAAGCCAGGGAAACCCAAAAATATTATTTTATCATGCCAATTAATATAAATTGAATCTTGGAGATTTCAAGCAAAGTTCAGTTCACGGAAATATAGACAAAATTGTGGACTAGTTTCCTGCTATTGAAATATCTTGAGGTTATCGGCAAATAATAATATCTTACTTTTACTAGAATATCGGAATATATTATTTATAAAAAAAATAAATACTAGGGCTCCTAAATGGAAACCCTGAAGTACACCTGAAAACGAGATTCTTCTCGTCTCGGAATTATATCTGTTGACACAGACAAACTGGCTCCATCTCGTCAGGTAGGACCGAACTAGAACAAATTGAGCGACACAGGCCGACGCCAGGAATAATAGAAATAGGGTAAACAAGACTTATTTCTTTGCTGAAAACAGTGTACTCAACATCAACCTGGAAGCGTTGCCCTGATGCATCCTGCAAACGTTCAACTAAATCAGTTAGATTAGTTTCCATTGATAAGCCCTTAAAAAATCCATGTTATTACGGAATAATATGCAACCTAACTGATTAAAAAAGATGAGGTTGAACGAAACATTGAAAAAACTTTCCAGAAACTATTTGCTCATAGTTTGCAAACATGGTTATTCTTAACCATGGATGAAAATATAAAATACGTAAATTCTGAGTTTATTCCTTCAGCATGCTGAAAATACATTACATACATGAATAAGCGTCAAATTACATTGACTCACCTGTCAAATATTATTTTGTGTGTCCTTAACTTCTTTTTATTATGAAATTTTATTTGAATCACAATATTAGCTTAGGTTAGACATCTAACCTCACTTCCGACATTGAATAGCGAGCGTAGGGTCGGTAGGAAAGGCGACAGGCTCTTTTTCTCGAAAATCTAGGTCTCAAACATCGGTCCCAAAGTCGAAAAATGAGTCGTAGAGTAACGATTTCTCTTCGCGGATCCGATCTCGAGGTATGTAGGATTCGTTCGACACCAGAATCAATTCTCCCGGTAACCCAGTAATAATAGGACGGATGAAAGAAAACTCGAAGTAGAGCAGAATTTTTCGATAGTCGGCCGATAGCCCTTCGTTCAAACGAAAATGTTGCCGTTTTTCCATGGTTTTGGGAGAATCTAAATTCTTCGGCGCAATATGCGAAACTCAAGGCTTTTTCGTTATCCAAGTTTGGTGACGATCGAAGGCGGTAGAAAAATTTGTATATCTGCACAAGTTTATAAAAATTATCCCCTCCATTCGCAAGAATTCGGAGACGTATTTCATTTTCGCTTTATTGGAACTTTTTCGCGGAATTTTCGGTCGATCGACATCTGCGATGGCCTTTCGAAAGATCCGAGTTATCGATTCCGAAGAAATCTCAACGGTTTGACGTTCCATTCTCCGCGAGCGACGTTTTGGCGAAATGCGTTTCTTCCCGCCCGGTTCAAACTCTAACCATCCCCTCCACTTCTCTCGAAGTAATCCTTAGCACTTCTAATTATAGTGAATAAATATTTGTGCTCCAATCATGATGAGCTACCATGTGGTAACGGCTGGAGATATTGCAGTTGAAAGTTGATCTCAACGTAATGTTACTGAGAAGCAAAGTGCATAATCATTAAATTGTTAGTATCGCGAAATTCTCCTCAGCGTGCATTGCAACATATTTCATTTTAATGAAATGCATTGGCTCAAATCCCTTAAGTGTAATGAATCGAAGGAAAATCGATTCTGGAGAGATACGATTATATAGGTAATGGCCTTCTCTATCGTTGGCACCAAGAACAGTCTAAGTTATTGTTGTTATTGTTTCTGAAGACACTATTGAAATTGCTCTTGACTTGGAGGCAACTAGCCATTTCTGTCAATGGTTCAATAAATTGTCAGGCTTTCAAGCTATAACATTTGGGTCCAAGAATATAACTTTTATATATACAACTTTTTTTTCGTTGAAAATTCTTGAAGCGAGTGAATTTCTCTCTGTATTATTTACGCATATATACCAACAAATAGGTCATGACCATGAATGACATGTAAAGGAGAGTTACTTTAAAAAACAAGGAGCTAAACTTTCTATTAATTAAATTGCTTTTATATAAGTATATTCACTTTTATTTACTTTTCAATAATGTTGCAAACAAAAAGGTTCAAATTCATTGAACAGTTTTCATTACTTCTTGCTCAAGAGAGATATACTGAATGCTACTACATTCTCTTTGCAAGTAACATGATTATAATATGTTGACTGGGCCTGGGGACCAACGCATGGGCTTTCTTGTGGGTTAAAAGATAAGAATCGTTGAAAGGAGTGTGGCTGTGTACATCAGATGCCGATTTCTAGGCCGGCTAGAATAAGGCTTCAATTGAAGTATTTTCGCTTTCTTCATAATGGAATACGAAAGAATGATCTCTCATCTATCAGTTGCGCCCAAAACATATTAGATGAGTTAGGCCAATGCTAATGTAGGCAATTTTCGAAGGTAGGCTGGCGCAAACGTCTTACTAAGTTCAGTTTAAAAATTGTACTCCATAATAATCTCACCTAGAGCAAATATAGAAAAGATACTATCACCGACTCAACAATCCCGATCGAATATTTCAACCACAATATACATAAATTAGCATGTTTCAATTCAATGATTCATAGAGCCTTCTCCATTCCCCCATCGATATCTGACTTCAATGCGGAAATCAATATATTATTGAGAAAATTGCATCAAATAGTAAGAGCACAGTCTTCCACGTTAACACTATTATTAAACAAACAGAATTTAAAATAAAATTTCGTTTTCTATATTCTTTCATAGAAAAACTAGACATTAAATACGCATGTCTGACTTTCATTGATAACATACATAACATCAACAATTATCTTTCCAAATTAAATTTAACAACTTTCTTCTCTAATGGTGCCAGCATAAACAAATTAGATTCCAAACAAAAAAGTCATGAATTCAAACATTCTGGAATATACAGAATTGAGAGCAATAAATTCCCAACAGCTTACGTAGAACAAATACGTCGAAATTTTGATTCGAAGTTCAAAGATTATCATCAGATAACAAAAACGCAGTTAAACTACATTAAATAATTTGAAAATTCTCCAAAAATGCAATAAAGGAATAACAATGAATCAGTTCAAAAGTTTGGAGATCAACGAACTCTGTAAAAACCCAAAATTCACCACTCCTAACGTTCGAATGAAATTGAACCACTGAACACTTAAGATAGCTACACCTACAACTTTCTTTCTGACTTCTGTCAGCTCTAGACACTTGAAAATGTTGTCACTGTCGAAATCTCTTTTATGTATCGAAAATAAACATCGTGGAAATCAGACAAAATTATATCATTCAATTGATTGATTTAATTTTCCGAAAATGAATACATCAAAAATATTATCAACTATAAAAGAAATTTTAATTAATTTTTGTCTAATTAGTTATGAATATTGAATACTGTGTAAGACACTATTCAATTTGTGTTACAACGAAACTGACCTGTCATATTTTTGTTGATGAACTGCTAGTATGTATTAACGAAAGATTGACAGTTGGTCCAGCACCGGAAAAACAGGTCTTTCAATTTCATAACGCCATTATCAGTTCTTTGTAAAATGTAACTTACTTTTTGTTCCTAAATTTGTACACTCACCATGTCAATCTATTTTACATTTTAGTAGCTCTATCACGCAATTTTTTCTTGAAGTAGGAAGGTGGAAGGATTCCAAAACAAAACCATTCACTCGTATTTATAATTGAGAAAAAGAAATCTAGACCATAGACATTTCGTTTTTTGTCACCGAAAATTCAGTCTTATGAATCAATGTTTCATTCTAATTCATCAAAATCAGTGACCTGTAAAGTTTAACTTCGTATTTCTTAGGGAGTATTTGCTTGACAGTTTTCAATTAAAGATACTCTTTCTGTGACAATGATAGAATAGCTGGAAGATTCCGTGAAAATCTAGATGGAATTCTTGAAAGAAAATTGGTATGATGCTCTACTACATGATGAAAAATAACTGAGTCAACTACCCTTTGTTAGTTGTAACTTTCCAATTAAATGAAGGAGCATTGAGAAATATTTCAAATCCGTACCACGTACCTCAAAAATATATTACATAGAACCCAGTTTCATGCAATCCTTTCCCTGAAAATTATCATCGATTCGTTTGATGTAATGACTCTCTCTTTTCTACATGAAACTAATGATTTAAATTCAATAAGTTCAGAAAAGCTGAATGAGAGTTAATTGAAAAAATAAGATATTTAGATATAATTATTCCCGGATTATTTTGATAAAACTTCAGTGTAAATAGGAGAGGATATTCCCAACAAATAAATGATGCCCATCAACATTACAGCTCGAAGAGTATGGGTGGATAAATCAAGATATATATTTCTCCAAACAGTTTGCTGGAGATTAGCTGCCAGGTTTTGAAGCCAAATCGGTCCAATGTCCATCAGGTAATACATGTCACAAGTTACACTTGGCATAATGTATAATGAAAACTTTTTTTTTCACAGAATGTAGTATCACCGATGACGAGAACGATGAAAATTTCCAAAACTTAGAAGATTTTTTGCATTAAATCATTGGAAATCTACTGTTCTGAAAAAAACATTTAATTATTTTGGTTTTTGATGAATGTTCAATTTATTCATTCGAAATTTCCACATACGTTTTGTTAGAACAAAAGAAAAAGTGAAATCGTTATTATTGATATGGAAAGAAATTTGTAGATAATTTGTAGATTTCTGTATAAAAATTATATCTTCATGACTTAAGGTGAAAGTAATAATAATTATCGAATTAAAAACATACATATTCTGTATTGATGATGATTCGCTTTCATTGTCAATAAGAGTTAGAAAGTGCACTTTCTTACTTAAAAACCAGAAAACCAGAAAGCTCTGCGATTTTTGCCATGAAAATAATTGTGACCAGCATAATTTAACTCTAAACAAATGTCCTTCATGCGCAAATAATTAAAATTAAATAAATGATACTAAAATAAAAAATATACGAATTTTTTAATTGTATTTATTGCTATACCTTTCTTCCACTATTCAGTTATACAGGGATATCTAACGGGACTGTCCGTTAAAAACTTTTTCAGTTCCAATTACAATATCGAGCTAAAATTTTATACGCGGCCATAACTAGCGATTTCCAATTGAAGTGAAATATTTTCGGAGTGATACCATTTTCGGTTATACCGGAAGTGGGTCATCACTTTGTTATTTCAAATGGCAATCTACCTTTTCTATTATACATCTAGAACCGACATCTGAGCAAGGCATAAAATACCCAAGTTGTTGGCACTTATCTGTCAAAACTTTTGACAGATTTAATTATTTATGTTATAAACTCGATTTTTGAGGAACATTTAACAAAATTGTACCTCGTAAATCTTTTGCACTACAGACACAATTTTTGCTTCGGTGGATAGAAGAAGTGTCAAGGAATTTTTTAAGCAGTCTACACATGTCAAATGTTTATTGCGTTGTTGAATATATTGAATTTTGATGATTTTTCAAGAACTAACAGCGAATGCTTTGAAATATTTGACTCAAGTAGCTGAACTGGCTACACTCAACTGACAGGTGCCTAAAATTATTATACTTCTCACTTCGTTCATTCGAATTTGATATTCCAACAAGAATTGTCGTTGTTTCAGATTGAAAGTATTCAGAAAATACAACACATTTGGTATAAAACCACTAGTTATTCAAACGAAAATATATTTAATCTTTTCTTAATTCAATTCAGAATGTCAAAAAGTACTGGGTCGAAATTGCAGGCAATTCAATAACCAATTTCCAATTTTATCGTCCATGAGTATTATAAAATTTCGAAGCATTAGAAGCAATTTTCTACAATTCGGATGAATAAAAATTGTAGGAACTAAGCGAAAACCAATCATCGAAGATAATTACATCAATAAGAATAAATTTTAGCAAACATCATACGATAAAACTGATTTACGATCTGAATAAATGTTCAATATGGGCCCAATTTTGCTCGATACACTTGACGGCTCGTATATGAACATGATGAGTTGCCCTCCTAGTTTCCTCAGGATCAATATTACGAAAAGCATTATGAATGGGCTTTAGTAACTTTTCGTTACTTCTTACAGGAATAAGATACAAATCACTCTTCATTTTGCCCCATAAATGAAAATCAAGGGGCGTCAGGTCCGGAGAACGCGCCATAAATTTGGTCCTTGATTACCCACCATCTATCCTCGAACATTTCTGTTAGCTGCCGATCTACAGCTCGTGCACCATCCATTTGGTGATAGCAACCCCTCAGAATGTTAAGGGGTAATCCATCTAAAAAATTTGCTAATGTTCCTCTCAAAATTTCCAGTTATCTTTGTCTATTAATATTTTCTTCATAAACGTGATAAGCCAACAAATCATTCATTGAAATTGCAAAAACGTTCACGCTGAATTTATTTTGGAAATCAATAACCTCTATGAAATGTGGATTTTCTGTGGGACAAAAATGTCGATTTCTCCTGTTGGTTATTCCACTTTCATTGAACTTGGTTTCATCAGACCATATAATTTTTTGCAGAATTGTCTCATCTTCTCGAAGCCGATTTAATAAATTTTCACAGAAATTTGGCCGCTTGGGACAGTTGGTTTCAATTTTTGTAGTCTGATAAAAGAATACGGTTGCATGTTATGTATCTTAAGGATCCTTCGAATGGAAGTACAACTCAATCCAATATCCATTGATGCTGACTTAATGGACGCTTGTGGATTGGCACAAAAATACGCTAGCGTATTAATTTGATTGTCGTCGTCCTCGAGAATTGGTTTTCTTCTAGTTTCTATGTATTTTGTTTCTTAAAATAACAGAAAACTGCTTCTAATGTTTCGAAATTTTGTTTTACTCATAGGCGTCAAATTTGGAAATTGGTTAATGAATTGCCTGCAAGTTCTATCCACCACTTTTTGACATTCGCCATGAATTAAAAAGATATTAAACATATCCTCGTTTGAATAATCAGCCATTTCATTATCAATCTGGTGTTTTACAAAAATTTTCACTTCAAATTACCAACAATTCTTGTTGAAATATCAAATTCGAATGAACGAAGTGACAAGTACATAAATTTCAGGCACCTGTCAGGTGAGCGTTGCCAGTTCAGCTACTTGATTCAAATATTTCAAAGCATTCTCTGTTAGTTCTTGCAAAATCATCAAGATTCAATATATGCCCAAATTATTTCGGAACTATAAGATATGGGTATAGTACATGCTGATACAATTCCATCTGAAATTTGACGCTTCAACTGATGGCGATATAAAAATTTGCTTGTGCCATTTGAAGAAATTGAGTTATTGCAAATTGGAAAAAGTATACAAAACAACGCAATAAATATTTGACATGTCTAATCTGCTTAAAAAATTCCTTGATCCCAATTTTATTGAATGTTCCTCAAAAATCGAGTTTATACCAAAAATAATTAACTGTCAGAAGTTTCGACAGGTGAGTGCCAACAACTTGTATATTTAATGCCTTGCTGAAATGTCGGTTCTAGATGTATAATAAAAAAGGTAGATTGACATTTGAAATAACAAAGTTATGACCCACTTCCGGTATAACCGGAAATGGATTCACTTCAAAATTTTTTCACTTCAATTGGAAATCGCCGGTTATGGATGAGTACAAAATTTCAACTTGATATTGTAATTGGAACTCAAAAAGTTTTTAACGGACGGTCCCGGTGGATATTCCTGTATATTTAAACAAGAAGTCAAGTGTATTTCTGAAAAAATATATGCGGTACCTCGGTACCTCACGTATTGACAAACCATTCAAATTTTTCGTATTGACAGGAAAGTTAATTTTTTGCATTGTCAAATTTTCGTTGAGATACAGAATTTCGTTGTGCTTAAACTGTCTTTATCATATTAAATGTTCATAAAAGTACTATTTCTTAATAGATAATTGAAATAATTTATTTGAAATCGAGTTTTCAAAAAGTGTACTATTTGCTTTCATACGATTATACAATATAGACTGAAAACCTTCTCAATATGGTTCAGTATATTAGGAGATATTCGACGATACTCATCCACCATTCACTGTTGTAAATCGTCTTTCTCAAAATCTGTCTTTATCATATTTAATGTTCATAAAAGTACTATTTCTTAATTGATAATTCAAATAATTTATTTCAAATCGAATTTTCAAAAAAGGACTTTCATACGATTATACAATATTGACTGAAAACCTTCTCAAAATGGTTCAGTATATTAGGAGATATTCTACGATACTCATCCACAATTTACTGTTGTAGATCGTCCTAATTTCTATTAGACTCTTTTTGGGTGTGTCATAGTTTGTGAAAAGGGTTTTCAGAAGTTATTGCCATAATCACTATTTTTCCTTATCGTCTAAAACTACAAGGTAAATGAGTTTTTCCTTCATATCAAGAATTGATTTGTTCGCCACTTTTTTCAATAATCTTGAAAATATTCAAAATATTCAAGGTGGCTAGTTTGAGATAAATAATAATTTCCTGGGAAAAAGATTCGTGGAATTTATTTTCCTGATACAGAGTTTAATAGAGACCTTATAGACCATTGAGATGTATCGCCCAACTCTTTTGCCTCATTCAATTTGGAGGGGTTGTACCGTCTCATCTTAGGCGGTTGCTTTTGAAACCTCAAAAACATGTCAAAAGATTTCCCCCAAACCAAAACCATTCGACTTGTTTCGGAAATTTTTTCCATTCCCCACAGGATAATGAATATACAGTTGGCTCGTCTGAGATGGAACATCCTGTATAGTTATCTGACTATGTTGAGTGATTTAATAGGATATTGATTGATTAATACTCGGTGACATATCCTATTCATGCTTATCGTAATACCCAAATTAATAGAAACCAAGACGCATCTCCCACAAAAGACGTTATTCATATGTCATAATACTTGAATTAATATTAAACAGGAAGGCGCCGAGATGGAGTATATTATAAGAGCGAAATGGATCCTACTGTGAAGTCAGTATTGAATAGCTAAAATCCCTAATGCAGCGCGGAAACGACAAGATGAAAGAGAGATGGTATAATGGTTCATATTTTGTTCAAATATTCATATAAGTTCATATTTCGTTAAGGAATGCATCTGTATTCATTCTCCTTTCATATTTTGCACACGATCAATTCATATACCCAAAAGTTCATCATTTTTTGTATATGATATTTGTATTCAGCCAACTGATTCACTAATCGATTTTCACCCTATGTAGGTTTCAATTTGAAATTCTCAGAAATTTAACTACTTACACTACGTAATGCTTTGGTTAATTTGTATAATTATTTCTGTGGAGAAAAAAATTTACTTAGCGTAGTAGCTCTTCAAAGTGTGAAGGATGCTTCGAAAATCACGCAAAATAGATGAAAAACCTAAGGTCTTCGGTAGAAATATTTTAGAAGAAAGATTTATATATCGAAAGTGCTATGTAGTTATTCATTTTTTCTGTTTTTTTCCTTTATTGTTAACTCTTGGGAGAAGGCGATGCCTGTCATGCATCAGATGCAACCGCCCAAGATGATGATGTTTGCGTTCACTCGCTTTCATAGAAAACCAAACTGTAAGTTATCGAAAAAATGTTCGATTGAAACGAGTTCCACAGCACACTAGTTGTTGGTTTTCTAATGAATGCTGCGTGTCAAAGCCTATCCAAGGACTTTGAGATATTAAGAGCAATGGCTCTAGATTCGGCATGCTTTTCGATTATTGACGTCAACAAATGCGTATGCAAAGAGGTCACTAGTTTATCTTTGCCTACCGTATTGTGGATTACTGGTGATAACCTGTAACTCGAGATATTTTATGAGCTCATTGTTCATCTCACTTTCCATGACTTTCGACCTGATGGCAATCAATGCGATATGACGATAATTTTGGGGTACGCATTTCTTGCTTTTCTTTGGAATTGGTTGTACCCTCGCCCCCTTCCAACACTCCGGAACCGTGTGGCTCTCTAAAATTTGAAACAGACGATTAAAAGCAGCTGCTGATTCAGGAACACATTTGTTTAAATCACTTGGTGGTATTCCATCAACACCCTATGTTTTCCTACAATTCAGTTGCTCAAGAATGCGATTTACTTTACAACTCTGAATTTCTTTTGAGACATATTAGATTGAACGTGTGGGTTGGTTGGTGGCACTGAGGTCTTTTTGCAATCATTCTAGCAAAGAGATACGCCTTCAATTCGGTTGATGATACGATAGAACCATCATCTCTAATCGAAGGCGGGAAGGACGACTTGCAGAAGTTGTTGCTGACAAATGTCATTACGTCTATTTCGGGATCTTCGTCGATAACAAAATTCTCCTCTTTAGCAGGTTGCACTCAGGAAATTTCGTTCAACTTTAGAGAAATAGGTTCTATTCGGATGAAGTCTTTCAGGATAGCGCTCTCTATATAATTGTACAGCTTGAACTCTATTTCGCCAGCACTCTTCATAAATAAGGATAATATTTCGCTTTCGGTGTATTGATTCACACTCAAAACTAAATTCGCAATATCGATAATTAACAACAATGGAGTTTCGACACGTCATACTGATATGTTTATGATCACAGAATATTATAAGTATGAACAAAAATTTTGCATCGCTAACGTAGTTATTGTTATTGGCAAATGGGAAAACTTAGCAAAAATTGCCTAGGTGTTTTCCACTAGATTTCCGGAACCCTTAGAGTAGAGTGACGCTTGTGGTTTAAAAGAGAGTATAAAGAAATACTGCTTCTGTAATACCAGGTGGTCCGATATGGCCAGAAGAAAAAACTGAAATATGAGACTGAAATATCTTCCGCGATAAACTTCGCGAGTAATCTACATATATAAACTTGAGACAAGAAGAATTATTCAAAATCCGTAGATCAATGAATAATCCTTCCTGACAAGAGCTAGTTCCCAAATCTGCCTGCAATGCACGCTGCCCTAAGAGCCACAATAGTGCAACTGAGCAGGATACCGAGAAACGAAGCGACAGACTGCAGTTTCGCTCTTATTAGAAGCTCATCAGTGTCGCTCATTGCTCCTCAGCATCCTATCAAGCTACATCGGGGTAACTTATCGATTCCAGAAAGGACGTACCTCGTATATACGTACTAGAGTCGCCCCCTATGGACCGAGACGGTGAACCCGCTAACAGACTTCGTGTGAGATACGAAAAATAACAAACATATGTGAAAACGTTGAAAATTTAAACATTTTTGAATTGAATATATATATATATATATATATATATATATATATATATATATATATATATATATATATATATATATATATATATATATATATATATATATATATATATATATATATATATATATATATATATATATATATATATACACACCACATCGATTCATCGATAAATCTGCATCCTGAAAATTTGGAACTCAGTGACTCAAGAGTAGATCCACAATTTGTTTGAGGTGCTTCCGAGACGTATACAGGTAGTAATTAGGGTTCTAGAAAGAAACACTCGATTTTGAAAATGATTAGTTACCATTCGATACTAGTTGATTAGTCTCTTCGCGTTTGAAGATGGTAGAATTTTTCAATTTTTCAATTACTCGAAAATTGTTGATATTTTCCATCATAAACTGATTACCAAGCGACTCTTGAATGACCAACCTAAAATTTTATATAGTATTATCCTAAATATATATATATATATATATATATATATATATACTCCCCACAAAATTGTCGAATCAACCTACTTTTAAGACAATACTATATAAACTTTTAGAATGGTCATTCAAGAGTCATATATATATATATATATATATATATATATATATATATATATATATATATATATATATATATATATATATATATATATATATATATATATATATATATATATATATATATATATATATATATATATATATATATATATATATATATATATATATATATATATATATACAGGCCCGCCGCTAGCGGTTTGAACGCCAGTGTGCAATTCCTATCGTGCCGCCCTATCTAACTACAAAACCTAGGTGTTTATAAAATGTGAAGAAAAATGCTGTACAGTAAAAAACTATGTTATATTAGGTTATTTTATACAAGATAGATACACTAATATGACATTAAATGACAAAATGAAGGCAAGAAAGGTGCAGTTTATACATATTATGTAGCTGGGTATAGGTATTAAGTTATTTTACAGAAACTGCACCTTTCTTGCCTTCATGTTGGCAAAATCAGCTATAATTTTTTTGGTGTCTAGTCTATTTAGAATCTCATGTTCAATTGAAATTATTGCTAAATTACTTAGTCTTTGCTGGTGCATAGTTGATCTCAAATAGTTTTTTATTATTTTTAACTTTGAAAATGACTTTTCACTAGATGCAACTGAAACCGGCAATGTAAGTAGTATCCTTAGCGCTATTGCTGTATTCGGAAATGTTGACATTAATTCATTAGCAAAAATGTATTGCAAGAGGATTTGTGGATCATTAGACTGGTTTTCAGTTAAACGCAACTTTAAAGCATTGATTTCATTAAACATATCTATACCGTCAATATCTGCGTCACTACTTGAACTATCTTTTAGCTTCACATTCGAATCTTTACAATGTTTCATTATATCATCTTTGGAGTAACTAAACAAGTTATTATTGGTGAAAAAGCCAAAAACGTAGGTAAAAGTTTCCAACTCATCGAACCTACGTTTTAAAGAAGTTAAGGTTTGGTCCAGGATCCTAAAAAAAAACATCTACCTTGTATTTTGTTTTAGGGTCTAGTAAGACTTCATCACTCTGTTCATACTGAAATTGAGTTGGTTTTCTTCGTGGACGAACGGTATCTATAGGCGGGAAATCTGCATCTACATTAAGTTCCCGAGCCACAGTGGTAGCTTCTTCTAACACCCTTTCGAAATGCTCATCTGTTCGATATTCGGTGAATTTATGAATCAATTTATTTAACAAATTTATGCCGATTTGAGTATTTATTGTGGGGTTTTGTATCATTTTGCTAATAGCATCAATTTCGTTTAAAATATCAAACCAAATTACAACTAAGCAAATAAATCTATAATTATGAATATTCAAAGCGAGCGAATGTGCTTTGTGAGTTGTTGTACAATCCCATTCCCACGAATTGTTATCTGATATTTCAAATAAAGCGTCAAATATTTTTTCGAGGTGATACCGTAAAGGTTTGACTGCATCGATTCTGCTAGACCATCGCGTGGCACTTAATGCCTTTAGTTTTAAATCAGGTAAATGCTTGCAAATTATGGACCACCTTTTGGTAGAAGACGAAAAGAAAACGTAAATTTCTTGAATTAAGTTGAAAAAGTTGACCGTGTCGTGCGTTATATTTGCCGCATCGTTAACGACCAAATTGAGACTATGCGCCGAGCATGGAACGTGAAATGCACGAATATTCATTTCCAATATTTTTGATTGTAATCCATTGTGTTTTCCACGCATATTAGAACCATTGTCATAACCTTGGCCACGTAAGTTTTTAATATCAAGGTTCAATTGCGAAAATAAATCTAAAACAAAATTTAATAGTCCTTCACCTGTGGAGCTGGTTATCGGACAGATGCCTAAAAAAATTTGGCATATTGCAACATTTTTAGTTTCACTGTTTAAAACAACATACCTTAGTATAACTGTAATTTGTTCTGTGTGACTTACATCTGGTGTGCAATCTAATATGATAGAGAAATACTTCGATTCTCTGACTTTGTTCAGGATATAATTTTTTATGGTCGTGCCGAGTAAATCAATGGTTTCATTCTGAATCTGATCTCCTAAATAGTGAGTCATGCGAGTTGAATCGAATTTCGAGGCTTGAATTCTGTGAATATGTTCCCGCATAACTGAATCAAAGGATGCTATCATTTCTATTGCTTTGAGAAAATTACCATTATCATGCTCATATAATATTTTGGACGAGCCCCTAAACGCCAGACATTGATGAGATAAAAATTTTATTCTAATAATCTCAGTTGCATTTGATTTACAGTAGTTTTATTCTATAACATATGATTTAGTTGAACCCAACATTTTATATTTTCGCTATGGGAAATGCTTGTTTCGTGTCGTTTTAAGGTAGATGACAGATGTTGCCAATCGGAAAAACCGCTTGGAGCTGACAGGCTACTTACAGTTTTACTGAATATTTTACAACAAAAACAATAGACTGAATCTTTCGACGTAGAGTAAACAAGCCATTCTCTGTTAATTTTTTCTCCATTAGGAAGATTTCTAGAGTAATCACTGTTTGCAAATTTTCTTCCATCGATATTAGCAGGAAAATTGTGGTTAAACAGCTGCACGGGACCACGGCTAACTAAAATATTAACAATATCATTAGTCATACTGGCGGGCCACGAACCGGGATCATCACCACAATCTAAACAGCTACTTGATGATGATAAATTGCTTACAGGTTCTTTAGCACTACTTTCTCTTTTTTTAGTTTCACTGGAGTCTCCTTCTGAAGGACTAACATTTTTCTCTTCAGATACCTCCATAAATTCTAGATTTAAAGCTGCGCTTGTTGAAGCTACATCTACGTCAACATTCTCTTGACATTCAGAGTCCCTATTTTCTGGTTTGCTAAAAAATTACTCAAGAGATCCCGCTAGTTTTTTTTTCTCTGTATCTTTTTCTCGTTTTTGCCGTCGAAATTGAGCTCCTGAAATTTTTTCCTTTTGCGGTTCCTGGAATTTTTTGAAAAAGTTTAGTATACGGTTGTACAAAAGTAACTTAAATCCCAAAAGGGGGTCGATCATTCCACCCATTATTGCGAACAACTTTTACTAGGGGTCAACACTGAAATCGCGAAAAAATCAGCTTTTCCATACATTTTGTATGGAATAGTTATTTTTTCGCGATTTCACCGTTGACCCAATAGTAAAAGTTGTTCATATTATGCGTAGAATGACTCCTTTCGGGATTTAAGTTACTTTGTTACACCTGTATAGGTATAATTTTAATATTTTTTTTATAAATCTTCACTCTTAAGTTGTATAACAGAAAAAATACCCTTTAAATCACAATAATAATCACAATACTACTGCGAAAAAAAATGTTCATACCTACTGCACACAAATGTAATGGAATAACAAATTTTTTTCGCGACTTCAGAGTTGACCCCATAGTAAAAGTTGTTCGTATTGATTAGATGGAATGTCCCCTTTCGTTACTTAAGTTATATATATATATATATATATATATATATATATATATATATATATATATATATATATATATATATATATATATATATATATATATATATACCTGTATTTTGGAAGAAAACACCCTTAGGCTCTGGAAAGACTTTGGAGGATACTACCTCCCTCAGGCTGAATACCTTCTATCAATTGTTCTGTGAATCATTTCCTCCTTCATATTTTTTGTGGTGATATTTCTTAACTTTTACGTCTCTTACGTTCGATTCTTTATCGAAATTATATTCACAGTGATCCGTTTGATCGGACTACAGATATTTTCATAATCTCGATTAATTTACTTGATATTTGGTTCAACTCCTCATCTATATATTTAATCTAATAATTATCGTTATTTTCTCCACTGTATTTATAGCATTTACACTGATATTTCATGTAAATGAATGCTGGCATTCACCCTTTAATCTCTGTATTTGTATATATAAAGGGTTTCTATATTATTAATAACATAGAATTTATAATATTCAGAATATAAGGAATTATTATTTTCTGAACACGGATTGTTGAATATCTCTACAAATAATCATTTCCTTTTTTTCATCAATATAAGCATTGAATTCTAAAATATATTGCGTTGTGTATAATTTCTTGAACTTATATAAATAGTCATTTCAATTCATTTCTTTGATAGTTTGTACTTATTTCAAGTGGGTTCGTTAGTCACTCCGGGATTCTATTTTCGTTCTAAACTATCTGCCGCTATTCATTTTATATTGTTGGGACCCGCCCCATCTCCACTGAAGACTATAGCCGCAAGCATCACCCTCTTGAATTTAATTTTATTAATAGTCGAGATAGAAAATATTGGTTAATAGGTATAATTTCAAAATTTACCATAACATATTTCGGTAACGAAGCGTTTTCGAAAATATATACATGGGAATTACTTCGCGAAATCTTTTGAACCTATTCATTTACATCCTGTATTTCATCTAGCTGATATACTAAAACATCGAAATTAGCCCACCCTGTACAATGCATCAAGCGCATATATAATTTCAGATTATAATCTCGTACAGTAAAATCTGATTCACTGTAAAATAAGATCAGCTATGTTGTTTTCTGCTTTGTGAATTGAGCACAAGATATTTAAGTGGTCAAAAATTCCATTGAACTTCACGTCGACTATGAACCTGAACTGATTCCTGTTTGTGAAATCCTAATGGAAGTTCGGAACAAGAGTTCTCGGCGTCAGAGATTCTTTCAGGAAATGAACAACTCAAGTCCTATAATCCCCAGGGCAGGTGAACTTATTGCTCTCAAAATAGCCTTTGCAGGCTGGAGTAGGGCAATTTCTGTAATATGTCCGAGTTACAGAGCGATACACCTAATTATCATAAAGAGTTGGCTCAGGGGTTTAGTTCAGGAAGCAGATGCATTAGCTTGATGCATTACTACCTAATCAGATTTCCGGACTAATTATGTTGTACACGATATCCTTCAATTTGATTGTTACTAATCAAAAGAAGTAGAACAGAATAGATTTTAGTACAGTGTGCATATTACGTTGACCCATCAAATTTTCAATTCGGATTATCTGAAACATACGTCTTCTTATCGCTTCTTCAAATTCTAGTTACAAAATCATTCAATATTATCTTCTGCCTTACTACAATTGTTGATTTTATAATGATAACAGTGTAAATACTTTTTATTTATTGTGGAAAATCCTCAGAATTATGTCAATTGTAATCTTCAGCTAGTCGTAATCATTTCTTCTTCACAAATCTTAATAATGGTTTCTTGTAGTAGAGATGAGTGTGATATGACGACAAGCGCAACTAGACGAACGCAAATGATGTCCATACTAAGTATTTGGATGTTATTATCGCGATCTAAACAGCGAGTGGTAGTACCAAGAATACGCATTAATGTTTTTTCCTGAAACGTATTTCGGGTGGTTAGACACCTGCTTTTTGTTTTGTTTTGTTTTCTTTTGTTCCATAAACCTACAGTTTATAGTGGACTCCGACCCACTCACCTAGACCGTGCATTAATAACTGCCACCACTTTGGATTACAAGTTATCTGGCCTTCCATGGCATATGGGTATAGCCAAGTAGCCACGTGCCCGACTCAATGTGTCTTTGTCAAATTCACTTTTTTGTTCTAAGGACAACATCCATAACTTAAAACGGATTCGAACCAGGTACCTCGGCTCAGCATATTCCTACATACTTGCTCACTAACCGTGCAGCTACCGAGGCGGTTAACCTCCTTTTTAATTTATGCTTCTTTCAATTGAGGATTTATGGAAGTTTACGAGTAGATATTGTTCTTGAATTTTTAACAGTTGGTTAAGTAATATTAGTAGTTATTTTACCCATAGGTGTCTCACATTCAATTAGTTTATCAAAACCCTTACCCTAAAAAAGGACAATGTGGTATTAAAAGCAAGTTAACAGGGGCAAGTTGACGACGCTGCTAACTTACCTCACATGGATATTCTTCTTCTTCTTCTTATCAGAATAATATTGACTGTCTCGTGAGGGTCCACGTTTGTGCACCGTTTGTTAGAACCGGGAGCATACCGGTCAAATATTTTGGTTCTCAGATATTGGGTTTTATTTGTTTTTCATTATATGTGAGAGTTTCCCGAACGCCACCCATCCTAATCGCCTTCTCCTATTGATTTCTTCGTCGTCATTTTGTTTACCAATGTCTATCTGTTGTCCGAAGTATATATGACATTCTCTATGTTCACCGTTTATCGTTATATTTTGTTCAAGTTGTGGACTCGTTATTTTCGTTTTTCGTGGATAGACTTTCAGACCGATTTTCTTTGACGCCTGTTCTAATTCTGTGAGCATCTTCCGTAGGTCTTCTTCATTTTCAGCGAATAGAACGATGTCATCCGAAAATCTCCAATGTGACAATCTTTCATGTTAATCCCCAAACCATCGCACTCCAACACTTTGAAGATTCCCTCCAAGGCTAGAGTGAAAAGTATGGGCGATATTGTATCCCCCTGTCTTATGCCTAGTTTGATCATTTTTTTTCGGAATCTTCATGTAGTCTGATTGCTGCTGTTGCCCGACGGTATATGTTTTCCATTAAGTTTTTGTAATGACCCATCTTTTCTACTTTCCTAACTATATTATATCCTGTATTGAAGACAGGTACTTGGTGGACTGCACATATACTAATTTTAAAAAAGCATTCTATAAGGACCTGATTACAGGATTATTATACAAGTTAGAGCGCCTTTAAGGCATTCATGACTCTTTTTTATCATGCTTACGTGATTAACTCTCTCATCTTCCTCAGCATATTACGTGCAATAATTGTTTCTTAGATCTCTTTCATATTTAATCCAGAGTCGGCCAAGGTACCCACGTTTACAAAGCAAAATAAAATTTGTCACAGGTTTAATAAGAATACAAATGCAGAAAGTACAGTTTCAAATGATTCAAAAGCCTTGAGAGTTTCTCAATTGCTGGATTCCGAAGATTTCATAGAGCCAGATGGCTTTGCCTAGTAGAATCAGAAAAAAGAAACGTGAACCGAACCAGAATTAAGTACTGCAGCCAGATTTCGATGAGAGATGTGGAGATCAACTCAGTGAAAATTGGATACAATGAGGATACTGTCCTGCATGGTGTCATGAAGGTAGTATCAGTTATGATACGTGATTTATAAGTGATTTATGCACTTAATACCACTCAGTCAAATTACCCCTTTATAGTATAAGAAGATGAAAATTCCTTTCTTATTATTTTTCTTACGAAAAAATGTTAGGTTGCTCAAGGTATATAATATTCTAACTGTGAAAATGAAATGTAAATATAAATATAATATGTAAATAATAACTCATTTCTTAATTACTCTTGAGAGAATTTGGATGTTTATTCCTCAGAAAGTTAAATCAGTTCATAGAACTCTGCAATAATATTATATTTGTATCATTGTATATTCAATATAATAGACTATACAGAGTGCGGTTCTTAATTGAAAAAAATTCAGCAAAATATCTGTCGATTCTTCTCATGAAATTGAACCAGATAAACATTTAGTCAGTTATATTTTGCATTTAACAAATAAGTTCGCTTTTTTTGGGTGATTCAGAAGTATCTCATAACTCTTTCGTATAACAGACAAAAATTTATCTGCGAGAACTTTTCAGCAGTGCACTAGTCGAAAATAATCATCAATAGATGAAACACTTGAATTAACGAGTCGTTTGCTTTCATTGCCTTAATTCAATGGTGTTGTGAATGATTTCTCAAATCACTGGCTAGTTTATGTATAAAATACAAGAGCAAATCGATCAATGAACATATTCAAAGATAAAACCAGCGAGAATATAATTTTTTATTTTTTTTGCAAAGTTCACTAGCAATAACGCAAAGGAATTGAGTTTTATTCCACGCTTTCTTATTTCTCTTATCTATCAGATATAGTATTGGGTTATTTTAACCAAATTTCAAGCATCTTGAACTATATTTTTATGTGATTTACATTTCATTCAATTCGAATTTCAAAATCAGAACATAACTGGAATTTTTATATATTGACTGATGGTAGAGTGAATTGGCTTCCTCTCGCATACCCCAGTGCGACTATAGCCATTAGATATTTCGTTAATTGGCCCTCTCAAAACGTACTTTGTCCTAATGTGCTACTCGCATGTTAATAATGATCCTGGCTGCCAAATTGCACACAGAAATATAGGTCCGATATTTGGAAGAGCTTATAGTAAAGCTGCACTAATGTAAATTTTAATCCAATCCAATCAGCTTTAATGATAATGAGTTTGTGACTGTAAAAACCACTGAAAGAATTGCACAAGATGAGGTACCAAATAAAGTTGTTCAGACACTTCGCGGTACGAGTACTAACGATGTGGAAGTTAACAGTGCTTGCTGAACAAGAAATGAAGTTAATCAACACGCCTCACCAAAGCACGTCAATATTACATCCACTAAGTAGGAAATAAGAATTAAAGTGAAATATGTAAGATGTAATTTGTATCCTCACCAGCTCCTTCTTCCAGTTTCAGTATCCAAAAGCCACAGCAGATACCTGCTCTGAAAATTCACGTCAAAATCAGGATCAGTTATTACGTGCAGCTCAGTAAAGGAATACGTAGACTTGAAATGAAAGCAATTGAAAAAAGAAACATTGAAAGGAGCAGAGAAAAATTATTTAGACTCAAAGATACAAAAAACTACAGTCAAACCCACCCCAAGACGATAACAAGGTGGCTGCACTTGGATTTGGAAAAAACAAAATGAACAAAAACAGAATGAAGAGTCAAGGCTGCAACGATATATATGAAGATCCACCCAATGAAAATTAGATATAATATGGAAATCGTTCTTCACGGTGGCATGAAACTTGTCAAGTTATGATGAAAGATTTTCTACTGATTTATGCACGGAATACCGCTTAGTCATCTCACCCTCTTTAAGGTGTGCGAAGACGAAAGTTATTTTTTCAATTATTTTTGATTCTTACGAAGAAACTGTTAGGTTATTTGAAGTAAAACATATCGTTACTGTAATGAGACGACCTAGAACCGCGGTCTATTTTTTGTTCTTGTTAATTCGCTCAAATTATTCATATATTTCTCGATTTTCAATCTGATTCAATAATTTCATTTGAAATTCTCAATGTTGTAAAATACTATATATTTTAAGGTAGCTTAAAATCACCCGCGAGCGTAACAGTCATATAAGATATCCAGGGAAAACAATATTCGACGTCATTACCGATTGTTATTAAACACCTTCTCGTATCCACGATCACTGATACCACCTGATATTTCCTCAGACTGAAATCCTCGCATCGGGAGTAAGTAGGATAGAGGTGAAAAGACGGTCATTTTCTAGAATAATTCGAGAATTCCATTTCTCATTAGTAGTCAATTATTACGTATTTTAAAGCAGCTTAAAATCACCCGAAAGCGTAAAAATCGCGACGAAAGAATTCATCTAAACTCACATAAGAAATCCAGGGAAAACAATATTCGACGTCATTACTGATAGTTATTAAACACCCTTTCGTATCCACGATCACCGACACCATCTGGTATTTTCTCAAACTGCAATCCTCGCGGCGCGAGTAAGCAGGATAGGGACTACGGGTGTGAAGGTTTTGGACCACGCATAGACGTCCATAGGAGAGACGGTGACCCGTTCCGACCCTGGAAATACACCTCGAAGTGGTCCAATCCACTCGTATTTGTGAGAATTGGTGATACTCACTTATGAGCCACATACATTGAGGCTTGTATGTTCAATCGGTATGAAAGTCTGAGTAGGTGGAATGTATGTGATATTTGTGGTACAAACAAGTGTATGATCAGAGGGCATGATTTCCTGGTTGGCAAATCCGCGATATGGGAATAGAATATGTTCCACAGTCAGTGACATAATACGACCCGTTGCTTTACGGGCTAGCATCTAGTTCCATATATAATATTGTAATATTATACGAATTATTGAATCGAAGTTGTCAGCTGTGGAGGTACTCCTTAGAATTTTAAAATCAAATCTCGAGTTCGGAGTATCAGGTCAATGACCTATATCATAAATCATAGTATCATATCACGAAATTCATCAGAGAGGGTCAGTTACCACTCATTATATGGGTGAGGGCCGATTAGGCCTGTCTATATTAATCTCATATCTCAAATTCCACTAAAAATATGGGTAAGGGCCTGATAAAGCCTGTTTATAAAAATAAATATAGAAATAATAATGGATGAAGCTTGAGAGGGTGCGACTGAAGGAATTTCAGTGAATGGAATACTTGTCAACAACATCAGGTAAGCAGATGACATAGTTGAAGCTCGTCGGCAGAAGAATTACAACAGCTAATAGACCGAGTACATGTTGCCAGCAAAAAGTGTGGTATTCGAATAAATGCCAAAAAGACGAATTTTATGCTTAACAAGAGAGATGATATGTCGGCTACGCTACAGCTGGATGGACAACGAATTGAGCACGCAGTTTGAATATCTTGGCTGCCTAGTAACCAGCAAGGGGGAGATGAAACCCAGGTTACAAAGCAGAATCGAACAGGCAAGAGCTCTCATGGCGAGACCACGTGACCAACGCCGAAGTTCTCCGAAGAGTAAACAGCGACGCTCAACTACTCACCACTATGAAGACGAGGAAACTTCAATACTTCAGCCACATTATGATGAATGGAAAATGCAAACTGCTTCATTTCATCATTCAAGGCAAGATCCAAGGAAGACGATCGCCCGGCAGAAGAAGAACATTTTGGCTCATAAACCTACGACAATTGTTCAACAAGATTACGAAGTCCCTGTATAGATCTGCGGCCTTCAAAGTGAAGATTGCCCTGATGATCGCCGATATTCGTCAGAAGAGGCACCTTAAGAATAAGAAGAAGAAGAATAATTAGATATTCCACCTTCCACTAGTAATATGAGTGAGGACCAATTATATCTGTATATAATAGTCTAATGTATCAATTTCCTCTGAAAATATGTTTGAGGGCCTGTATCTAAATGATCTGATATTGCATTAAACAAACACCAAGAATGAAGGGATAATAATTTAATAATAATGTTGCGAAGATCAAATTGACATTGTCACCGAATCTGGTCTTTGATTTTCTGATTTCCTTACCTCTGGGTTGAGCGATGAACAACTGGTCGTATCACATCAAACTTCACACGAAATAATTTGAATACGTTACTACAAATACACAACAAAGATAAAAGTGTCTTATTTTATAAAAAGAACGACGATCACATGGCTTTTCGTTCGACCGATCTCATTCGAACTCAGGTGTAGTTTATTTAGAAACGAGAATGAGATAATTCAGGTATTGCAATTTACATTACATTTAAGTAACTGTATTTGCATCTTCTTTTATAGACCGAGGTATGTGTTGTTTCAGGTAATTAAAGTAAAACATATCCTCACTGTGAGAATAAGTTGTTAATATTTACACCAATGATTCGATATATCGATAAAATAAGAAAAACATTTTTTTTGGCGGTTCTCATTGGAAAGATATTATCTTTGAAGTGAGGGCTGCCTAGCAGCCTGGCCACTGCGACCCAGTGTGGCGTATGAAATTGTGGCACACTCTGTCCTAAATTTCATCTACGAGCTCCATCCTTCTCGTAAAGGATACGAGTTTCGTGTGTGAGAGCTTAATTAGCTCAGTCAGCTTCAGTTTGCAAGATCCAAGTTTTTCCATCCTGACCCTGTCCCCTGCTGGGCACTCGCAGATAACATGACCCATTGATTCTATATCTTCTTCACATAGCCTACATGAAGGATTCTCAACCAATCCTAATTTATTTAGGTGTTTCCTGAGGCGACAGTGCCCCGTTAATATGGCAGTCAAAGCTCTCAATTCCAACCTAGAGAGTTTAAGCCAGGCCTTGGCCTTTGTAGTGGTAGGTTCACTCATGGCACGTCGAGCGTGTCTGAGTACTGGGAGGCTCATCCAATGCTCACGTACCCCCAATTCCTGCCATCGATTGTTTTCCATCCTTGCAGTTTTCAGGGGAATTCCGAGCTTAGGCTCTGGTCCTATGAACTCCAGGTTAGTTTCTCGAGCGGCCAATGAGTCTGCCTCCTCATTTTCCTCAATGCACCAATGGCCAGGAACCCATATTAAACGGAGCCTGCTTCGCTCTCCTAGTTTGGAAAGAGTAAAGCGACATTCCTGCACCATAAGTGAAGAACAGCTATCTGATGCCAATGCTTTCATTGCAGCTTGGCAATCGGTGAGGATTTTAATTGACGTATTTGTTAGCAAGCAAGATGTAAGCACAGTGGTCAATGGCGAATATTTCTGCTTGAAAGACAGTCACATGCCTACCAAGATAGATCGAATGTTCCTTTGCGGCACCAAATATCCTTCTCTTCCTGGTGAACGGTACCATAAGGATTTTATAGGGGTTTATTCTAAGTTTCTGTCCTTCACACCACCCCTGAACTGCAGTAATAGCCTCCTGTAATCTGTCGCTATCATCTCCGACAGCCAGAATGACTATATCATCAGCGTATTCTTGTGCACAAACATACAGTGCGCCAATCTTTGCCAGAAGGTCATAAACTAGCAGAGACCACAGCAGAAGAGATAGTACCTCTCCCTGTGGGCAGCCCCTGTCAGCCACAAAAGTGACTACTTCTCCTTTCAGTGAACTGCTGATCACTCTAGCATTTAGCATGTTACTAATCCATTCCGCAATAATATTTCGTACTCCTCTGGCTCTCACAGCCCCACAAAATGCGTCAGTGGGGGCCGCATTAAACGCACTTCCAATATCCATGAAGGCTGCAGCTGCAGTTCCCAGCGACTGTGTGATCCTCCCGACTAAGTTGTTAAGTGAGAGGCATCAGCGATAACACCTCAGTCCTGATGTTCCATTTAACACCCTCTCTAGGGTTTTCAAAACAAAAGACGTAAGACTGATTGGTTTAAACGACTTTGGTTGTGAATTCGATTTACCCAACTTAGAGATGTAAACAACCGTGACTCTTCGCCAGCTGACCGGGACAAGGGACAACATTCCAGGAAAGACTCGATTGGAAGAGCCTTATGAGGTATGGGAGAAGGACATCCGCTCCCTGTTGTAACAAGGCAGGCATGATGCCTCCCTCTCCAGGAGATTTGAATGGCTTGAATGAGCGAATCGCCCACCTGATTGCTTCTGGCTTGATAATCGTTATTTCGTTCTTCCAGTCGTCCTTTTTGGCCTTTTTACAAGGCCGTTCAGAGCGACGGTGTCACAGCTTTCACTGAAATCAAGGAAGACACAATCTGGGAAGTGTGTTCTTGCAAGAATCTCTAACGTCTTCTTTCCAGTTAACATTAACTAATGCCGATCTCCCCTGAAAGTTTGTTCACTACTTCTAGACTAAGAAATAAATAGGTTATCTTTTAATTATTCCCGAAAGAAATTTGGTCGTGTATTTCTCTAAAGATTAAAGTGGTTCATTAAACTCTGTAACACCTGAGAGGAAACTAAACCATTTTTTTTTGCAGAATCCAGGAATATCGCTTTCACATTTTTCTTATCTACCAGATATAATGTTCTTTTTTCTAAATTTCAAACCTCTTGAATTATATTTTTATTCGACTCACCTCTCATTGAATTCGACTTCTCAATTCTGAACAAACTGGTAGTTGTTCTTTATTATGTCTAATCCTTCTGTGTTCGACAGAAACGTGTTGTGGAAACCACACTTTCATATAACCGAACCATACTAATAATTCAGTAGTGGCATTTTCAATTAATAACACAGCAATTTATGGGTGTGAGATATTTGAAATGAAAACCACTTGGAGAATATTACTATGCACCTTCAATTGAAAATCGATACTGCGTTTCACAATCCGTATTAAATCTGCCGATGTATTGATTTTCATGAATAATTCTGATGAAACTGGCTTCCATTAAGCCCTAAATATTGGCGCTTTGATGCAAAAGTATTCAATTTGCACTATGAAACAGAAACTTTGAATTCCAAGAATTATTGAACTAAACTAAATTATTGTTGTTTCTAGTCTAATGGGACTGTACAGGGTATCCCAAGTTGAGTGGCCTATATTCATACCACCTTTGTTATTTAACCTTGCAGTGGTCGACCTATGTTTTGAAACAACGCGCGTAGAGTGAAAATCCGCTCCGTGATCTTCTATATTTTTCTCTCTTTAAAAGGTTTTGAATGAAAGAATAAAATATTTCATTTGAGTAACAAGAAAAACGAGATGAAAAGGGACTAGAACATAGAAACATATAAAAAAACTTTAACTTCATTTTCATAAAAGCTGAAGAAAGTGATTAAATCAACCAACTAAATCGGCATCCTTTTGATTGTTTTGGAAGCATTCCGAACACACTAAAGTGGCATGCTCAAGGCACAAGAATATTCTACAACTTTTGCAAATATATTTTGTGGATCTGTTTTTTGCCCTTCCGCACACTTCACACCGTCCTCGTTGGTTTTCTGTCGGCTCTGGTCGTTGCTGCTTCACCAAGTGCTCTTCAGTTGGATTCTTCTTTTTTAGGATATCAATCGTTCTTGTAGTAAAACTTCTTGGTATGCTCTTTGACAACCTTCGAATCTTCGAATTTTATGTGCCCAAAAGCAAGGTAACTCAAAAATTCCCTACGCCTAATTTTTGAATTCGGATTATTACTCTTGAAGATAATGAGAGAATTTATGCCACCAATATACAACGTAGAGTAAAATATAACCATTTGCCAACGTCGCGTATCACGTGCACAATTGTATGTAGAACATAACTGGTCGACAGTATCAACTCCTCCATTTGTTGTGCTATACACCATAATGATGTCTGGTTTCCAGTAATGTCATCAATTTGGTCGTCATGGTGCAAACTAGAGTCGAAAATTGTTTCATCTTGTTGAAGCCGAATTAATAAATTTTCACAGAAATTTAGCCGCTTTGGAAGGTCAGTTGGTTTCAATTTTTGTAGTCTGATAAAAGAATACGGGTGCATGTTATGTTTCTTGAGGATCATTTGAATTAAAGTATAACTCAATCCAATATCCATTGATGCTGACTTAATGGACGCATAGGGATTAGCACGAAAATACGCTAGCGTATTAACTTGATTGTCGTCGTCCTCGAGAGTTAGTTTTTTTCTAGTTTCTATGTATTTTGTTCCTCCAAATTACAGAAAATTGCTTCTAATCCTTCGAAATTTTGTTTTACTCATAGGCGCCAAATTTGGAAATTGGTTATTGAATTGCCTGCAAGTTCTATCCACCACTTTGTGACATGCCATGAATTAAAAAGAGATTAAACATATCCTCGTTTGAATAATCAGCCATTTTATTATCAATCTGGTGTTTTTCAAAAATTTTCCCTTCAAATTACCAACAATGCTTGTTCAAATATCAAATTCGAATGAACGAAGTGACAAGTACATTAATTTTAAGCACCCGTCAGGTGAGCGTAGCCAGTTCAGCTACTCGATTCAAATATTTCAAGGCATTCTCTGTTAGTTCTTGCAAAATCATCAAAACTCAATTTATTCCCAAATTATTTCGGAACTATAAGAGATGGGTATAGTACATGGTGATACACTTCCATCTGGAATTTGACGCTTAATCTGATAGCGATATAAAAATTGGCACGTGCCATTTGAAAAAATTGAGTTATTGCTGTTTGAAAAAGGCCAAATTGAAAAAATCACACAAAAAACGCAATAAACATTTGACATGTCTAGATTGCTTAAAAATTCCTTGATCCTTCTTCTATCCACCCAAGCAAAAATTGTGTCTGTAGTGCAAAAGATCTACGAGCTACAATTTTTTTAAATGTTTCTCAAAAATCGGGTTTATAACAAGAATAATTAAATCTGCCAAAAGTTTCGACAGATAAGTGCCAACAACTTGGGTATATTATGCCTTGCTTAAATGTTGGTTCTAGTATATAATAAAAGAGGTAGATTGCCATTTGAAATAACAAAGTGATGACCCACTTCCGGTATAACAGGAAATGGTATCACTTCGAAAATATTTCACTCCAATTGGAAATCGCTAGTTATAGCCTCTTATAAGATTTCAGCTTGATATTGTAATTAGAACTCAAAAAGTTTTTAACGGACGGTCCCGGTGGATGTCCCTGTATATGTATCATCACGAAGAACTAGCTAAACAGATAAATTAGGTAAACAAGTTACCCTAGCTTTCCTTCAAAATATAATTATAATTTATATTTAATTCATTCTGTTCACCATTCCTCTAGATACAATATTCTTTCTCGAAATAGTTTGCCATGTTTTTGCAGCATTCCGCAAAAGCCTCTACGGGATAATTAAACTATCGTTCCATGTAAAGTAAGACTGAAACACTAGCGTTTGAATCGATGCGGTGAACGAAATAATATAAGCGTATTTGCACAACGAACACTGAAGGTCCTGTGAAAAAGAGGTTTGGCACACTCGGCCGACTTGTTTCGAGGATCAACTTGAGTTCCTGTCACAGCTCTCATGGGTTTCTGAAGTCTTGTTATGCTTCCTCCAGGAAGGATTTCCAGGCATTTCTAGGCCTACTAGAGAGACCCTTTAGAGTGTCGGTTGTGTCATAGTCAAGTTGTCAGGTAGACGGAATTAGAATCTGTTTCACTTCTTTAATTTTCATTCGAGACAAAAAAGAAATGAGTCACATACATATCGAGTGATCTAATTCTCCACAACAAAAAAATGAGAATGACTGAATTATCAAGCACAAGTAAATGAAGTAACATTATACTTTCTGTTCCAACAATTTTTTCACCACTTCTAACTCTGAGAACGAAAGTGCTTGCGAAGATAGTTGAATTATAAGAGTTTTCGATTCGAGTGAGGCAATTTTTTAGGGTACATTTGGGACATGTTGAAGCAACACCCTACTCTCAATATCCCTAATTCTGAAATCATTATAAGGAAAAGGGTTTATGTGACACTTCTTTCAATTTTCTTCTAGTTTATTTTGGAAAAGCAAAATTATTTAAAATTGTATCCCGCAGCTACAAATGATGATTCAATGAATTCAAAAATACTTCTGAAAACTGATTTATTTCCGTAAAATATAAGGATATGCTCCAATCCGCATCTCAGCACTAGAAGTGCCGAAACTTATAACCCCCTTAGAACCGCCCCCGTGACAACTTTGCTCAGTACATGCGAGAAATCTAACCTAACCTGAAGCTATAGGGTGCACCAGAGAAAGTCGGACAATTTTTTCCCTTTTAACTTTCGCAATTTTAGAGCTACATCATTCGTTCTTGCTTCATTGAAAAGCCAAAGGACTAGGTTTTTCAGAAATTGTATCGAAGTCTCTCTTCCGGTGAAATCCAATATGGCTGACTCATTCGAAATTGAGTAATATTTCCGGATCGCTGGAACGTTTTTTTTCACTAAAAACTTTGAATTGGCATTCAGTCGATAATTCAGTCGTTTCTAAACAATTTGACATTTTCAGCTGAAATCGAAATATTTTTTTCACGTCATGGCATTGGCACTCCTGAAGAGGTTGTGTTTTTCATGAATGTTTTAAGAAGACCAAGAACCATTTGTTACTAAAACCAACCTAAGATTTGATTTCCGGTCTAATTCAAAATGGCGGACTTCCCCAAATATTAACAGTATTTCTCAAGTATTGAAAAATTTTTCGCGGTTGTAATAAATCGACTGCCTAATTCAATCACTAGATTGAAACTTTCTCATCATATCAATTGTCGTCCATAATATTTCTCTTCTTCACCTCATATGCACCTCCCGTTGGGAAACCTCTGAACATGGACTGCACGCATTAACTTTATGATAAACAAAATATAATGAAATGTCATCAAGTTTTAGACGACATCTTGTTTGAACTCCAATTTTATCTTGGCTTATTTTTAACGTTTGAAATTTTTAACAATGGTTTTAACAAATGAGAATGAGCGTTTCATTGAATGTTTATTTGTGCTTGCCCATACTGCAAGGCGAATATTACACCAATTTCTAGCCCCTCATTACAACCTATGATCTTGAAGAAAAATTTCCGACAACAGGTTCATTAGAAAGAGCATCAGGATGACTGTTTCCCAAATATCACAGAGATGCCAAATATTCTGCTAGAATAATAATACGACATGATTTTGTTTAACAAATTACATGAGTGAAAACAATGAACAAAAATAATCAAGTACTCAGAATGGAATATGACCTCTACTAGCATCCACAACTATCTGCATCCGTCTTCTCCAGCTCTCTATGTATTTCGAAATTACTTCTTGATCAAGATTGTTCCAATATTCATGAATTTTTTGCCTGAGTTCCTCACAATTATAGAAAGTAATACCATTTTTGTATACCATTTCTTCCAAATGACCCCACAGAAAATAGTCCCACGGATTAAGATCAGGACTATTTGAGGGCCATTTTTCTGGTTCGATGATATCGTCTACGAGTTGTCTAAGATAATCCATAGTATAGTGACTGGTATGACATTTGGCTCCATCCTAAGATCAATTGAAATAGATTTCATTTAGAGACATATATTTTGCGACATCCTGTACACTGACCGCCAGTTGAGAGTAAGTAGCGTTTTTTTGTGATATTGTACTGGTTGTTTATTTCTTCGTCAAACGTTGTCAGAAGAATATGGAAAAAATTGTTGAATTCCAAAGAAGATTATTGAACCAATAGAATTCATTCAAAAAGTTGCTCAATTTCTCAACGGTTCATTTTCAGCTGGTGGCAACGGTACTTATTCATGTCATATGAAAAGCAGCAATCTTTCACCTACATGAAAGTGAACTGAGAAGTTGGTAACATATCTTATGCCTTGTTCTTTCTATGAAAATGATATTTGATTCAAAGTTCCTCGGAATACTGGCAGAGATCATTAAATGCCAGGTAAAATATTGTCTTTCCTTCTGCAAATGAATTAAATACACATTCCTCTTGATTTCATTCGTCGGAAAACAAATTCTGTCATTCTGGCTGTTTTTTGGTGGGGCAACACAGAAAACATTTTTTCGTCTGTGAAATAGATATTTTCAATTTGTCTACGTGTTCTAAATCTATTCAATGAATTTCTGCATTGCTTGAATCCGCTCTGTTTGACAGTTTGAGTCAATTGAAAATTATAGTCCCTCCGAAAATACTTAAGACCCTAATCGTGTCTCATTATTCTCCTCACAGAGGTTTTCGGGATTTGGCAACTTTGTGACATTTGGGAAACAGTCAAGCTGGTTCCTAGAATTCTGATATGGCAGAATGCTAATGCAGAAATCTGCTGAATGTTATCCTGAAATTGTCAATTGAGTTTGTAATTCAAAAAATGTAGAGTAGATGCCTAATACAAAATATGAAAGAGGCGAATACCTGTGTTCTAACAGTTGTAGCTCTTCTTCCTAATGACCTTGTTGTCCGAAATTTTTCCTCAAGATCATAGATTGTACTTCTTCTGTAACAAGGAGTTGGAAATTGGCGTAATATTTGCCTAGCAGTATAGCCACGCACAAATAAACATTCAATGAAACGCCTATCCTCATTTGTTAATACCATTGTTAACAATTTTAAACATCAAAAACTAGCAAGACCAAGATAAAATTTGAGTTCAAGCCAGATATCCTCTGAAACACGATGAAAACTCATTAGTTTTTGTTTATTATAGAATTGATGCATGCACTCTATGTTCAGAGGTTTCACAACATGAGGTGCATATGATGGTGGAAAAGAGCAACATCAATGACGCCAATTGGCACAACTCTGAATCAATATTCAAGTTCGACTCCTTGAAATGATGGGAAAGGTTCAACCTAGTGAATGAATTACGCAGTTGATGCATAACGACTGCACAAACGTTTTTAAAGTGCGGGGAATATTGTTAATATTTGAGGAATTTGAATATTTTGACCATTTGAGGTTGAATTTAGTAAAAATTTGTTCTTTGTTTTCCTAGACAATCCATGAATAACACAACAACTTCAGGAGTGCCAACGCTATGAGGTGAAGAGTATATTTCGATTTCAGCTGAAAATCCTAATTAAAACAAATTCTTCACGCTACTCTTTTACCAATTCTTGGAATATTCTCAAGATCAATATGTCAAATTGTTCAGAAAAGACTGAATTATCGACTGAATGCCCATTTCGAATTTCTTAGTAAAAAAAACTGTTCCAGCGATCTTGAAATATTGCTCATTTTCGAATGAGTCAGCCATATTGAATTTCACCGGAAGTCAAATTTCGATACAATTCCTGAAAAACCTAGTCCTTTGGCTTTCCAATGAAGCAAGAATTCATGATCTAGCACTGAAATTGCGAAAGTTATATCGGAAAAAATTGTCCGGTTTTCTTTGGCGCACCCTACATATTTATTTATTTATTCAAATCAAAATAATGATTCATAAATTATAAATTGTGAACGTCTTTTCCATGATTTCTTATAACAACCCTCATAACTATAATAATTATTCTACGTCTGAATGTAATTATCTCAAATCATCTCTTAACTATTTGTTATCAGAGTGGCAAATATAACATAAATGATTGTTTATTTGTTATTCCTTCAACGTGCTCTATTTCCGCCTTTCGGCCAATGATACGCCGGGGAATTCTGCCACCCCACTAACCCGGGAATTTTGCCGAACCCCTCTCGTATCGAGGGAAGGGATCTTTAAGGTCCAACACATCTCTATTAGACAGGACCAACGGCCTTATATCACCTCCGAAACACGGATACTCAAGCGATTATCATGTAGAGAAAATGAAATAAAACATTAGAACTCGTTCACTTTCAGTGACCAATATTCAAATACAAAATACTATCAGGAGTGTTTCTGGACGTTTTGTTTCTTGCATTTTGAATAATGGTAATGTTTTCTGAGTTTGTATGCTTGTTTTCATTCAATTGTATGTTATGTATTATTTCTGACATTTTCTTGCTCCTGAGGAATAAATAACTTATATTTGTTCTTATAAAGGGTAGGATTCATGGTATAACTTGAAACGCTGTATTCTCCGAGACATTTTGAAAGGAAACTCTCGTTTCCAATTCATCGATTTATTTCGATGTAGTGGGTGTCGAGTTTGTGATGAAATGTCTGTATTCCACAATAAATTGTGAACATTATTTCAGTTCAGATAAATAACATTTTTCGTGTAATTGGTGAAGGAAGACTCAACATGTTACAGAAAGCTTTAATGAATATTGGAGTAAGCTCTCTGGCGGAATACCTAGAAAACTACAAAAAAATCTTTATAGAAATTCAATTGATGTCTCCCGCAATTATTAACGAAAAATGATAATAGGTTAGATACCTACCCAAAAATTCTTGTTATTGCTTTGTTTCGAGTCTCTTTCACGAAGAAATTGAAAGGTATGAGAGACCAATATCTATGGAATACACACATGATAAGAGCATATTTTCTATCTAACAGAAATAGTACCCGAGTTATTCGACATTCGAGGGGACGGCTTTCAGACCTTGATTAACCCTCCGTTACTTGCGTGGTCAACAAACGTAGACCACGCCATTTTGAATGACGTTCATTGGTAGACTAGTTTTATTGCGCGCGCCAACTCTTCAGCTGTAGAAAAGTTAAGTATTTAGTGAAGCAGTATATTTTTGAAAGTAATAGCGCTTGGTTTTTGAAGATTATTGCTTCTGAATATGACTGCTCTACGATTGTAGAGCATTCACGTTTTACTTTGTGTTTCGGGACAGTTCAGTTCAAATTCGATTTCTTAGTACCTTGAAAAGGAAAAAGTATGTCTGAACCCAGAAGACGACGTGTACAGTCCAGCAGAGACTCTTAAGTCTGGTCACAGTGGTTTAACGAACTTTCTATTGATTTTGAAAATTCTTTTGATGAAAACGATGATGAGGAAGATGGTAATGCAGAACAAGATGTTGTTGAAAAGGGCATCCATGACACAGATTCAGAGAAGGATTCAATAGAGGATGAAGAACTTCCCGACGAAGAACAACAACCGAAATCCAGTTGCTCATCATGAAGGTTCAGTTAGAAAAACCCCTGAACGAAAATTTCCTGTAGTCTAACTTGTGATAAGTATGTGACACTTCTTAGTAATAAAAATTAAAATGATCGAGTACCTTCAAATGCCATATGCCTGAGAAGGATAATTTCCTCAAAAAGCCCTTACACTGACACTGATACCTATTTGACCGTATTATTCATCTTACTTCATCCGCTTGCTATCTCTTTTGTTCTTCGCGCTTCTTACAACCGCACAGGTATTCTTGTTGACTTGTACCTTATAAACTGTAGAGAAAATTACTCTTGCGTCTACTGCATTACTTTCTTCGAAAAGATAACAACGAACAATATCAAATGAATAAGAAAAACAAACAAGTGCTGTGTTATAAGGAATTTTACTTAATAATTGTTATTATATTATAATACAGAACTCGTCGTGTCATCCGTATCAACATAAAATGTCAGCATTCAATAGTTTTATTCATAGATTGATAAACATCCCGTTGTCACCAGAAAATTTCAACAAAGAATTAAATTTGATCAAACAAATAACCAAAAATAATGGTCACAATCCCAAACTAATAAATAATATTTTGAATAAAAAACAAAGTAGAATCGCATTGAATGAGGTTTACCCTGTCGATAAATTGAAACAAAAATTCAACACTATAACCTACGTTGGCATTACAAGTGAGAAACTGAAATCATTCTTGAGTAGCAATAATTTCAACATAGCTTTCCAAACTAATAATAATTTAGGCAAATATATAAGAAATAATGAAACCAAATCAGGTAAAAACAATAAATCAGGTGTTCATAGATTGAATTGCAATGAGTGTGATAATTTCTACATTGGTAGAACACATAGAAATTTTAATATTAGAATATCGGAACATAAACGCAGTTTTTCAAATAAAAAATCAGATTCAAATTACGCGAATCATCTCTTAGAAAATAATCTTTCTTTCGACCTACAGTTTGAAATTTTGCATACAGATAATAGATATTGGAAGGTATATCTTTGGGAAACTTCAGAAATAAATAAATACAAACACTCAGGTAAACTCATCAATGAACAAGTCGATTTAAGCCCTTCACCTCTATTGAATCTCTCCGGGGAGCAATATATTCCTTAATTTTATTGTATATACCTGTCATAAATAACCACTTAAGAAGAAGCAACCCAATAAGTAGTTACTCGAGAACATTTATATTTATATTCTCATTTATTTTCTGTACATTCATTCATCTGAAGAAGCTACGGTGTAGTGAAACGCGTTACAAATCGCAATTATCAAGTAAAATTCCTTAAAACACAGTACTTGTTTGTTTTTATTATTGATAATGGAATTTTACCAAGTAAAAGCCTCCCAAATTCAAATATTAAATGATTTGATGGTTGCTTTCCTCTATAAATGATCATTGCACTAATGATAATGATTATTATTACAAACTGCGTATGTATGAAGAAAAACAAGTAAAAACATTCCAAAGATTAGATAACGTCATAATAAAGTAATATTGACGGGATGAGAATTGTTAACAATCATAGAAAATGTGCCCATTTTGGTGGCTTCTGTATTGCATAGAATATCGAAATATTGGTTGGCCGTTGTATATCCTACGTTCTCATGACACAACAAAGGAATTATATGAGACAGTATAAATATTATTATTTTGTAAAATGTGGAGCTGAAAGCGCTTTATACATTTCCTTATAACATTAGAAGACAACTGAGAAAAAGATAATCATTTCATATATTTTACAACCAATACAATCCACGAAAGTTGGTTTTAAAACGAAAAGATGATTTGCCAATAATCTTGGAAATACCAGATGGGCTGAGTATTTCGTTGGTTGATATACAGATGGTGTTACATAGGTCAAATCCAGATGATTTTTTGAGCTAGTATAAACCTTAACCAGAATCGAGTACGAAAATTTAGGCTATCCGACCATAGATTTCCAAGGTATATCATTGAAAGTTTATCACTTTTTGTTGTTCGAAAAATGGTTAGAAGAAAATTTCAAGTGTTGATTAAACATTGCTACTTGATGAAGAAAAATTCAGTTGAATCTGAAGCATGGTTTTATAAACATTGTTCGGAATCTGCGCCAGGAAAATCTACAGTGGAAAAGTGGTTTGCAGAAATTAAACGAGTTGTTATGAGCATCCAACACAATGAAAGAAGTTCCAAAGAGGCTGTCGTTAATAAAAACATTGGCAAAGTACACAAAATTGTTTTGAATAATCCAAAAGTTAAATTGATCGAGAACGCTGAGATCTTGAAGTTATCTAAGGAAGGTGTTGGTTATATTTCAAAAGAATCTTTGGATATGCGAAAGCTGTGTGCGAAATGAGTGTCACTTTTGATGGTTCTTGATCAAAATCAATAACGAGTCAATGATTCTGAGCACTGTTTAACGATAGTTAATCGTAATAATACGAGATTTTTCGTCGATGCATCACAATGGATAACACTTGGATTCATTATTACACTCCAGAAAGCCAACAGTCAACAGTGGACTAAATGAGGTGAACTGTATCCAAAGAATGCACACATGCAGTAGTCAGCTGGGAAGATTGTGGCATATTTTCTGGGATGTGCAGGGTATTAGATTCAACGAATACCTTGAAAGGGCTAAACAATGAACAGTAACTACTAAATTGAGTTATTATATTATTTCAAGGACCATTATTATTTTCATTGGGACAGGCGGCCTCACCCCCGTCGGTGTAATACCCATCCAGCTGATGGTCCCGTGAATTGGTCACCTGTGTGACAAAGTTTCTGCATCTAGCGAATGGTCCGCTTTCCAGGGTGGGAATGATTGGCAACGAAGCATGATGAGCTCTTCTGGGACAAAATCATCTGGAGTTAAAATAGTCTCCCATTAGGTTAGGTTAGATCCGGGGGAACTGCCTCGTGGGGTTCATGATGTGCGTGTCACGCACTCCTCCGGCAAATTCACTTATTCCCTCACATTCTAGAAGAGAAAGCAAACTCTTGTTAGAGTTCTGTAATATCAGAAGGATGGAGATAACAACGTGAATGTCGATGCAATCCATTAGCATTTGCAAAACGCTTAATCCCATGTGCTGGCCCTAACCGAAACCCACATAAGTCACACAACCGACACAACGTATTAAAGTTTTAATGGGTATGAGTTACATAAGAGATTTTGGTCCAAAGGGGGATTTGTGTTTTCGCCTGATCGAATGTTGCATACCAGAGAGAGGACACGGTGGAGGAGGACGATCTCGACCTTGCCTGATTTGAAATCTGTTCACTCAGGTTACAACCTTATATCTTCTATTGGAAACATTGTGCTGCTGCTAAAGCAAGAATAACCCAGACGCATCTGGCACTATGTCCGTACAAATTGGGATGAGTTGAGTAAATAATTTTTCTGTTTCCCATTCAGTGATGTTTGCCTTTCAGATCCTGACATAAATGTGTGCACTGAATCTGTTACAGAAATCATTCATGCAGGAATGGATCTCTACATCCCTCATTCCATGAGAAGAACAACAGTACAAAAGCCATGGTTCAAGAAAGACTGCGAAAGAGCCTCTGCAGCCAAGTAGAGAGCTTACAAGTCATGGAAGATAAATCTAACAGAGGAAACAAGAACAACCGTCGTACGAATACGGAAAGTAGGCAACCTGACAACTGCAAGAGCAAAGTCAAATATCAACGAAGGGGTAACCAATAAACTCCTTAAACAGGCAAGCGGGACTAGACTATTCTGGTCTATTGCGAAGAATGTCAGTGCAGATCTGCTTTTCCGCCTCTTGTTAGAGAAGACGCATCAACTCCGTAAGAGAAAGTCGATCTCTTTGCTCTTTTGTTCTGAAAGAATTCTGTGCTAGATTTATCTAACGAAATACCACCGAACATGTAACCTACAAATTCTTCCATGACAGAAATCATGTTCAAAGCCCGCACTATGAGACGGGCTCTCGAGCAGCTGAACTGCTAGAAGGCAGTTGGTATGGACGAAATGCTGCCAATCGTCCTGAGAAAGTATACTTCCGAACTGGTAAATATTCTTAACCGTCTGTTTCAATTTCTCATAAAAGCCAGACTTTTCCGAACAGCTGGAAATGGCGAGAATTCAACCGATCCCAAAAGAAGGGGAAGAAGTCCTTACCCCTAAACTACCGCCCTGTTGCTTTCTTCCCATTATGTCTAAAGTGATGGAAAAAGTCATAAATGATGAACTCATCAAATATTTTCAGTTGCAGCGAATTATTAACGACTGTCAGAATGGTTTTCTGTGGCAAAAATCGACAGGAGATCTGCTCTCCTACGTCACTCATGCTTTTACATCAACGATGGAAAAGCATGGGGAATCTAGAGCAATAGCCTTCGACATCTCTGAAGCCTTCAGTAGGGTTTGGCATGCAGCTTTCTTGTTAAACTCGCTGCATATGAGCTGCCCCAGAAATTGCAGTGTTGAATAAGTAGCTTTCTCTCAAATAGATCAATCCAAGTTGTGGTCGACGGTATAACATCTCATTGTTTCCAGTTGCGAGCAGAATTACCTCAGGGATCCGTTCTTTCGCTAACATTGTTTCTGTTGCAGATAAACGATCTTTTGTCATCTACAGAGAACAAGATCTTCGGTTTTGCAGACGATTGTACCCTGATTTCGTCCTTTAGTAGTCTGCAGCCGATTACAGCTGCGGAATATCAGCGTCAGAACTATGAACAAATCAATAAGTTGAACTCTGACTTATAGAGAATATTTGAGTGGGGTCAGTGGACCCTGGTGAGCTTCAACGCGAGCAAGACGAACAGCTACGTTTTCTAGAAATGTCCCCGCAAGAGAACCTCCTCTAATGATGCAAGACTAACAAATTGCATCCAAAGATTCGAAGCACCTTCTCAGAAAAACGGTCAACTATGAGTTTTGTTGGCATGAACATGCATCAGCAATATATAAGTCGGCATCAGCTAAACTTTGTTTTCTTTTCAGAGCCAAGCGATACTTCACATCATCTCAGCTGTTGCTTCTATATGACGAGCAGATTCGACCTGCTTTAGAACATTATTCCTTTGTATGGGGGTCTGCGCCTAAACATTCGTTGCGGATGTTGAATAGTGTGCAAAAACGGGCTTGACGCCTCATCGACTACCCAGACATCACCACGATCTCCAACCGCTGGCTCTCAGAATACAAGTTACTGACCTTTCTCTGCTTCACAGATTCTTCCACAGAAAATGCTCCAAGGAGCTGAAAGATCTTTTTTGTATTCTCAGATTTGAATAGAATGCTCGAAAGAAAGAAATTCAAGCCTAACAAACAGGTAATCGCAGGAATTGAAGCCCATTTTGAAGTTAAAGTGCAATCTTTTCATAGAAATGACATCGAGAAAACTATTGATCGCTACAATCGCTATATCTCTCTCTAAGGATTATATTCAATGAAAAAATTGAATTTTACCAAAGAAATGTATTTCTTTATGATAGCCTACGAGGTTTTTAGCCCACCTGGTATGTCATCCCAAATTGAGACAATATCAATCATTTTATCTTAATCATTTACTGAATATTATAGAATGAGAATATTCATGCCTTCTTTTTCATTGCCTAAGAGTATTCTTGTGAAATGTGAGAAGAAAAAACCTAAATTGAGACTTAAATACCCTAAATTGTGACTTAAATACCCTAAATTGTGACTAAAATACCGGATTTGACTAACGCCCAATTGTGAAAAAAAAAATAAACCTATCGTCACGAACAATTCAAGAAACATAGTGACTTTTGAATTGTGGAGGCCGTTACTTGATGTAGATCCATGAAATAAATAAGATAAAAAAAACACAAGGTTTAACTTTAATCTACACTTTATTTGAAAAAATTCGACGACGTTTCGCTGACACAGCAGCTTTATCAAGAATGAAAAACAGAATGAAGAGTATGGTATTATAAACAAATCGTAGAACAAGTTGAATGAATAACAGGAAAATCCACACCGTGCCATTATACAGTTAGTATGAAAGGTAATAAAAACTAATTAAACAAGTTAAGTAGGGGTGAGTAATTCACATCTACCAGTTCATTCAAAAGCTTGTCCGAATGTTTGTATCTATTTATTTCTAATGCTTCTAGGAGATCTAATTTTGAACTTTTGATTTTATATGTAATATGTCAAAGTTTTTATCGAATGAATGGTTTTCTTTTATTAGGTGGTTTGAATAATTTGAATCAGATTTATTTTATCGAAGCTACGTTTATGTTCAGATGTTCTTATGCCAAAACTCCTATAGGTCCTACCGATATAAATTTTATCACAAGAACCGCAATTGAGTTTACAGATTCCTGATTTACTTGATTTTTAACACGAGATTTATTATTTTTAATATGTTTACCTAAGTTATTAGAAGTTTTGAAAGTTATATTAAGATTTTGTTTGACGAGAAAGGATTTAATATTTGTAATTGCAGAACCGCAGAATGATACATGTATCAGAAAGCAATAAATGAAGTATATCCTATTCATAAAGACTATAAAATATTCAACAGTTTAACATTCTGCGGTTCTGCAAGTACAAATATTAAATCCTTCCTCGTCAAACAAAATCTTAATATAACTTTCAAAACTTCTAGTAACTAAGGTAAACATATTAAAATAATAAATCTCGTGTTGAAAAATCAAGTAAATCAGAATCTGTAAACTCAATTGCGGTTCTTGTGATAAAATTTATATCGGTAGGACCTATAGGAGTTTTGGCATAAGAACATCTGAACATAAACGTAGCTTCGATAAAAATAAATCTGATTCAAATTATTCAAACCACCTAATAAAAGAAAACCATTCATTCAATAAAAACTTTGACATATTACATATAAAATCAAAAACTTCAAAATTAAATCTCCTAGAAGCATTAGAAATAAATAGATACAAACATTCGAACAAGCTTTTGAATGAACAGGTAGATGTGAATTACTCACCCTACTTAACTTGTTCAATTAGTTTTATTACATTTCATACTAACTGTACAATGGCTCGGTGTGGATTTTCCTGTTATTCATCCAACTTGTTCTACGATTTGTTTATAATACCATACTCTTCATTCTGTTTTTCATTCTTGATAAAGCTGCTGTGTCAGCGAAACGTCGTCGAATTTTTTCAAATAAAGTGTAGATTAAAGATTAATGTTTTTTTTTATCTCATTTAAACATAGTGACTTTTTGTTTCGTAATTACGCGCTATGAAACTAACTTTACTTTCAAATAGAAAAAAACATTCCACGCAAATAAAGTTATTATAAATTTAAAGTTAACAAAATATACCTATCTCAAAGGCGAACAGGCGAGACATTCTTCGGAATGATTAAGCCTCTGCTTTTTCATTGTTTAATACTCTGTATGTATGAAATCAAAATTGTAATAAACTTTATTATTATTATTATTCCTTACTAAATAACAGAGGGATAGTGGATGTAGAAGAAAAAACTCAGAATGAAACCAAATAAGCAAACCTTTCATATATCAAATAAAAGAAAATACTTTGCTGTACGTAATCACACACGGAATTTATATACCAGTTTTGAGTACAATGAAAAGGCTTCTTCATTGGTTTATTGTTGAATATATAATGAGAAGAAAAACAATGAGGTCGTTGGCGAGACTGAAAGTAATATTCCTAAATGGCTGGAGATTGTTTCATTTTTCTAGTACAAACAAAACTAATATTTGGCTGGCTGTGATTAAAAATTCTAATTTAGATTTTCCGATGAATAAAAGAAGACAGAATTCTTCTCAAGGATAATTAAATATTGGAAAAAGAAATCGAGCTTTTAATTAAATTCGTGCTTGCAGATTACTGTACCAACTTTTGCACTGTTTCGTTATTGAAATCAATTCAAATATATGCATAGATATTCGATGAACTTCATCGTCTACATGAAGTAAATTGGCTGCTACTGTAGAAACAATAATCATTCACTTCTTCCTATCTGGAAAGGTGTGATACCTAGGTATGTGACACTAATTATTTTTTGTTATATAAGTAACTTACTAGCATCATTTTAGCGGTAAATAATATTTGCTTATAATGTCAAATATGGTACATTAGAATACCCAGAAACCAATATGAATCTTTAAATTTAATTTCGTTACCAAATTCATAGAATTTTCGTAAGTCTAAAATCTCCTTTTCGTGAAATATACTCGACTCAAAATTGTTATTTCAAATTATAATTACAAGTTCGTATCGGGTATCAAGCGGAAATCATCCAAAACGTATTTTCCTGCAAATTCTCGATTCAACATCTTTTAGTCCTGACCTTCTCACGCTGCGAAAATTGTAGAAGTGCGAAATAAATTGACACGTGATTTTTAATAGATAATTAGTTCGCTAGATTTCCAAGATCTACGCCGATCCGTGAGAATCGATAAAACTGGAGCTCATACCAACTATAACAAGTTGACCCTTTAGTGCATGTGAAAAAAAAATTTTGTTTCGATTATAATTTTTTCTTGAAATGGATATAATTTTACTGTTGAAACGTGGTTCTGTTGCTATATTCAAATTTTCTCTCTCAGTTTAAAAAAGGTGATCCGTTTAAAAGGACTATATTCATATGAGCATATTTGGTTCAAAAATTAATCTATTTTTTTCTACGAATGAAATATTTAAGATAGAAACAAATTTAAATAAACTAATTACGATAACATTAACATCATATTTTTGGCATTATTTCTTATTAAAATCGAAAAACAGTTTTCATATTATAAGTCAATATTGCACTTATCATATATGAACTTCGAATTTTTATGACACATTTTACATTTCCTGTCCCTTTCAGAGTATTTGACCAAATGTCCCACATTATCTTTATTGTTGACAAACTGTCGGCAGCTTTTGACTGATCTGGTCCCATATTTTTCCAGAAAGCTAACGGCTATGCAACTACCGAATGCTAGAAGATTTGCACAGCTCGGATTTTGAGGTATCACTTTCTTCATCGAAATGCTGCCATTTACCGAACTTACATCGAACTAATACTAAAAACTGGAACAGTACCATTTTTTTTGCCGCATTCTCGATCGGTACGCAGCTAGAAATCTATCCATCTTATCAACCCCACCCATGTATTTATTGTAATTTGATACCACTTTTGGTTGAAGAACATTCTGTTTGGATTTGGCTTCTTTGCACCAACGTCAACCGGTCATCATAGATTGATCTTCGAAGTTGGTGGCCATCGTAACCACCTTGTTGTCCTTCCATTGAGCCATCAGGATATTCTCGTTCGATAAGAACTGAAAAGATCCTCTTTTTTCTCTATTCCATACATTCTTCTCTGGAAAAGGACATCCTTCTAAACGATTTTGGCGTATAGTACCAGAGGCACAAATATGGCGGTCTGCTGCATGGGACATCAGATCAATACCAGTAAAGTAGTTATCGAAATGAAGCTTATAACCCTTATTCTCTTCCAGTCCTGCTAATCGAATCAGAGATAGGAAAACATTGCCACCCGAACCAAATTGTTTTTCATTATCAGATTTACCAGTGTATGTTTCGAATGCTAGCATATACCCTACACTTTGACAAAGGGCCCAATTTTTGAAACCATACCGGATTGGCTTTCCTTTGATATATTGCTTCGCATAATGCTTTCCATAGTAAGGTATTATGCTCTCGTCAATAGATAGATTTCGAAACAATCCGTCAATTAGTGCTCTCAATTTGTGAAAATTATCTGACGAAACATTGTTGTTATCATTGAAGTGAAGATGAAATAAGAGAAACTCAAAACGGTTGAGTCTCATCGAGTCCCGAAGTATAGAAGGGGTAACATTAGTGGCATTTCTATACATGCGTTCATTAGGGTAGTTGTCATATCCACTGAGTATTAAAGCTCCAAAGATTACATCCATAGAAAAATTTGAAGAAATGTTTTTTGTGACCCATACAAATTAGTCTGGTGAACGATATTTTCAATGATTGCCTCCGTGAGAAATAGTTTGAAGAAATCGGCTTGAGATTCGGCCGACTGTGAATCGCGAGATGGAGGAACAGGATCAAAAGTATTGTTCATACAATATTTGTAGTTTTACCTTTTTCCTTCCTGAAAACCTGTTGTATAACAGAAAGTCGTATATTTTCTTCATCATCACTTTCCGATGAATGGGAAAGTATGGTGGCTTGAGGTTGAAGTCCTCTTGTTCTAGCAGGAAGTGTTCATGAATTTCCTCATTCTCACTATTCTCGAAAGAAATTCCGCATTCTTGGCCCAAAATACCACTGAATAGGTGGTTTATATGGCCAGCTTCATGGTCTGAAACATCGCTGTCTTCTTCAAATTCTGCCGTATTTGAATTGGAAGGTTCAATACATATTTTCGTATAACTTTCATAGAGATCATCGCCCTCTACGATGTCCAAAAGTTGATGCTTTTAAGCGGATCGCCGAGAAAAACTTGCATTAGAAAAAAACTCGGTAAGCAAATGTGAAAATAACATCGAAGTTGTGAACAATAGACCATAATTCGTCGGAATTTTTCAATAGAGTTCGAACAATATTTTTGTTGAATAGTAATTGAATATTGCTTACCCGTCATTTTTAGTAGAATATAAACAGGGATCCATGGTCGCCAATGAATTCAAAACTATCATATTCAACGTCGTGCCAAAGATATTAATGCTACTGAGAAAGGTATAATGAGAAGATGCACGTGTTGCCGGCTCCCCACCACTCTCTGAATATTTACGACATGCATTTATAATGTGATCCTTTCAAAAGGACTGTATGCACTAATACGTTAAGTTGCTTTGATTGCAAACTATCCTCCGGTGACCAACTGAAGATCAGGTTACAATATCTTATCGTGAGAGGTGGTCGTAGGTGAATAATTGGACAATTTGCATGGTAAAAGAGCTTTTATTGGCACTCAAGAGCAAACAACGAGTTCACAAAAAAACACACGCTGAAATTGAATATATACATATATTAAGTCTAGTTTCTTCACACAAAAACTGTACAAAAATTAATTACAAGTTGAAGCAAAACTGACGAGTCGACTCTTCAAAACTATTTCGAAATGATTAACTTGTGATGTTATATTTATATTATATATATATATATATATATATATATATATATATATATATATATATATATATATATATATATATATATATATATATATATATATATATATATATATATATATATATATATATATATATATATATATATATATATATATATATATATATATATATATATATATATATATATATATATATATATATATATATATATATATATCATTTTGTATATGTACAAAATGATTTTCAAGGCAGAAAGTTATTTAACGAAAAATTTTAAATTTGAATATCGATGGAAAAACATGTAAAATATTAGAATCACTTATCTAGAGAGTGATGATTGGAATATAGCTCCTCCCAAAAAGAGTATTTGGGTCCTTAAAGTACAGCTTCTACCAGAAAGCTATAAAAGTTCACAAAAATTATTTATTACTTAATGAAGGAATGATACCACAAATCATCTTTGATCTCTGTAATTCATTCCAAGTGAATTAAATTACACTATTATATATGGGAAACAGAATTAATTGTTCCAAAAACGTATCAAACTTATACGGTTGTATCAAGTAAATTTTCCGAAAATTGTCATGGTCAACGGTAGTAAAAATAAGAGATTTAATATACATTCGAAATATATTATTAAATCAGGAAAAACATGAAATGCAGAAATTAGAATAAGCGAATGAAAAATACGAGATTATGACTTAATAATCTGGGCTGGGTATATGATCCTGAAGCAGATTAGTTGAGTACAAAAAATATGGACAAGTTTATTCTCGTGGTCCACATGCCGGGATCAAATATCTGAAAAATTGCCGTAACGGAAAGTCATTGAAACTCAATCAGATTATAATTACACTCACCTCGTATACAAATACGAATACGAGTCTCAGTTTCATCAATGTCCGAAAAATTCCAAAGGTATTAAACTCAAAATCTTTGTACAAAAGCAAGTTGCTGTTGCAAGGCCGGAACCAGGAATTAATCGCTGTCGAGTCGTAACAAAGAATCTACTGCATGCGCAGGAGAGGCGCGGAGCACAGAACCAAACGAACTACCGTATAGTACACGGAGTGGTAATGCCAATTTTACACGGTCCAAAAGAAATTGGTTGCTCACGGAAGGATGAAAACGTAGCGTGTTAAAATCGAAAGTGACATTTTACACGCTACAGTGCACTTTTGGCATCAGAAAAGGAGAGTAAGAAAGTTTGCCCAGAAGATAAAAAGGCCTGTTCCATCAGAGGAGCTGCAATTAGCGAATGAATAAGTATCTAATTAGTATTCAATCAGTATTCAACCTAGTTTTTTCAGTTAAATCATTTGATTAAATAAATGCAGTAATCAGTAAGGTTAATTTTTTTGTGTATCGAGAAATAATGAAGCCCTCAAATCTATTAAGGTAATATATTCGATTTCATCCCTAAGAAAACTGTTAATATTTATATTGATATTCACATTTCTATTTTTCTGTCATGACCTATCTCTTTCTTGTAAATTGTGAAATAGTAATCTCATTTTTCACTGATTCTTTCATTATTTGGTCTTCGGCAGAGCTACCCTGTAAAATATAACCCCCATAGTTTAAATCATCACCAATAGGGTGTTGATAATAGATTGATGGAGTCTGGAAAGAAGTACCTCATGTGAGGAAACAAGTACCTATAACGACAAATCATGTTACTGACAATGAGCATGAATGTTTCGGCCCATAAAACAAGTACTTGCATCACTTTGAGCTCAAATGCAGCAACCACTCTAGAGTTATTCATAAAAATCATAACATATACGGTTACGGACGTTTTTCTTCAATTTAAATAAATTTAAAGTAGGTTTCCAGTGTTTCTTTCTATTGAAAACATTTGAATTTTTCATGAAAACTGTTGAGATACGACGTTTAACTGAGAGAATATTTGTTGGGTAATTTAGCCAGGAGGGACTTAACCCATTTATGCCAAATGTCCTTAAAAAAGACGGTGGAATTAGTTTGCTTTTTTCCTTCCCAAATATTTAATTGCGTCTTTTTCAGCCCGATGGTGGAGATATAACTAAAATAAAATATTCAACCATTATTTACCTACATGTGTTTGTGAATTTAAAGTATTGAATATTGTATTTTGGTGTCCTGAAAACATGAGTTTCTTAGATTGGGAGTACGCTTCGAGATTACATCTCTCGAGGTAGGATTATACGTTTGGTATAATATATCGTTTTTGTTATTTCATTTCGTTTTATTACTCTACTTAGTGTTATAGCTTTTACTGGAAAATTTTCTTAAATGGTTCAGAAATATTTACATTAATTATACTGTCCTGAAAAAGGACATTAGGAAAATGAGCATTTTTCATACCTATATCATCACTTTGGCAATAAAATGACATTGGACGGAATTATTAGATCTTTAAAGGATGACGAATAGGAAAATAACAACTAAATACAAATAGTCTTTCCACAAATGCGTGTGACGATGCCACAGATGAGGATTCCGGCGAAAAATGCGGTAGTAATTCAGATAACTTAATTGAATCACAATTACGAGCAGAAGCTGTGATATATTTCGAAGAAAGTGTAACAAATATATGTGAAGAGTGGGACGAAGAGGACTGTCTTCCCTTATCTGAGTTGCAGTTGGCATTAAAAAAAATGCAAAGGGGAAAATATTGAATTACTACAAAGGTGGTTTATTGGCCTAGCAATCAAGATGTAAAACCTAAATTTCGTCTATTGGAACTGTTTTGATAGATGTTAGACGATGAAATAATTGAATTGTTCACAACATTTATAAAACTATATGCATCAATGAAAAATAGAGAGTATCCTGTAACTGAAACTGAAATACGCACTTTTTTCAACATTCTGCTAGTTAGTGGTTATTTTTATTTTCATTTTATTTCATTTAACAGGAACCGCAAAAGGTTTTCCCAATTACAGGGGTTCTCTCACTAGAAACAATAATAAAACAATTTTTAACGAGCTGTTGTTGAAAAGGAAGAATAAAATTAAAGTTTTCTACATGAAACACTACCAAGTTTTCGAAATTCGGCACATAACATAACCTAATTGTAATTTCTCAAGTAGGTGAATAAAGTTTTTTCGAGATTGTAAGGGCTCACTGAGAACAAGTCTACATTATTCAGGTAGAAATTGGCAAAACCAATTATTCTTAGAATTACAGAGTTAAAATAGAGGCTAGTTCGAGCTTTTGGAACATAGAAAAATGAAATTCGACGATTACTATACTATGAAATGTTGAAAAGAAAAAAATTGATGAGAGGATAATTGAATTGACAGTTCATAGAACGGTACAAAAATATTCCATCGAAAAGCATCCTTCTATGCTCCAGACTCAAGATATTAAGGTGCTTTAAAGATACATTATAATCACTTGCCGGTCCACATCGATTGAATCTGTAGTTAAGGTTTTTGACAAACTTTCTTTGTACTTCCACTATTCTATCTATATAAATATAAAAATGGGGAGACCAAATGGAGGTTGCATAGTCCAAGTTGCTTCTTACTAGTGTTAAGTACAATTTTTTGAGTAAATTCTAGCTTTTGAAGTTCTTCGTTATCCTCAACACGAAATCAAGTATTTTGAAAGCTTTTGATACCACATAATCAACGTGAACAGAGAATGAGAGTTTTTTATCAAGCATTATGCCAAGATCTTTGATGCAATTTGTTTTTGCTATATCTAAGCATCCAAGAGTGAATGTTTTTCGTATGCTGTTAGTATTCTTGGTGAAAGTGATATGCTGACATTTGTCAAGATAAAGTTTGAACTATTTTTTAATGCCCTTTTCCCAGAAATAGACGATCCTGTTACACCACATGAGTAAACAACTGAGAAGAACTAAGGTGTCTGTTTACTCGCTTCTTGAAGAGGGCCAAATTTTAGAATATTGGGAAGATATTGGACGGAAGCGAGTTCCACAGCTCACCGGCCCTGCAAAGGAATTCTTATAGAGAAGTTTGAGGGGTCGTTAAATGTACCGCCATATGATGAGAACTCCTTGCCAGCCTAGTGTTGCGGCAAAACATGAGTTTTCTTGGAAAACAGTCCTTCAGGTTCTTGGAGTATCTTCCGTGGAAGTATATGTGAAACAAGGAAAGATCAGCAACTTGTCTTCTTTGAGCCAGCAGTTGGAGATCGCGGGTGATCTCCGTGAGGTCGAGGAGACGCACAACTCGGTTTTGCGCTCTATCTAACATCCGTAACGAATGTTTTAGCACAGCTCCCCATACATGGGAACAATATTCCAAAGCAGGTCGAATCTGCGCCTTTTATAGAACCTAGAGCTGAGGTGGCCTGAAGTATCGCTTGGTTCTGAGAATAAAACTAAGTTTAGCTCATGCCGACTAAGCTATTGCTGATTCATGTTCATGCCAGGAAAACTTGGAGTTGACCGTTATTCCAAGAAGGTACATCGAATGTTCAGTTACAATTTGTTGGTCTTGCATTATTAGAGGAGGTTCTCCAGCTGGGACCTTGCTAGAAAACGTTGTTGTTTGCGTCTTTCTCGCGTTGAAACTCACCAGGTTCAACTGACCCCACTCAGATATCACTGCAAGTCAGAGTGTAAGTTATTAATTTGTTGACATCTCTGACGATGAGATTCCGCAGCTGTTATCAGCCGCAGACTACTGAAAGACGAAACCAGGATACAATCTTCTGCAAAACCGAAGATCTTGTTCTCTGTAGATGACAGAAGATCGTTTATCTGCAACAGAAACAAGGTTGGCGTAAGAATGGTTCGCTGAGGTACTTCTTCTTGCAACTGGAAACAATCAGATGTTATACCGCCCTGTGATAATGAAATGAATTGTAATTTATTTTCTTTCTTGTCCTCATGAATTGTTCAATAAAGTCAATTATTATTATTGTATTGATCTATCTGAAAGGAAGCTACTCATCCAACCCCGCAATTTTCCGGGAAGCCCATATGCAGCAAGTTCATTCAATGAGACTGCATGCCAAACCCTAACGAAGGCCTTGAAGGTGTCGATGGCTATAGCTTTAGATTTTCCATGTTTTTCCATTGATGATATACAAACATGAGTGAAATAGGCAGGCAGATCTCCTGTGGATCGTTGCCTGTGAAAACGATACTGACGGTCGTTAATAATTCCCTGCGACTCAAGATATTTGGTGATTTCATCATTTATGACTCTCGCCATCACTTTGGGCATAATGGAAAGAAGTGCAGCAGGGCTGTAGTTCGCCGCAGAATGTATTGAGAAAAGAGTAGTCACACGCACATTGATGTAGTTGCAAATTCTATATCACGAAACAATTTTGAGTTTATGATATTGAATCTTCATTATGATAATACGATGTTAAATCGAGATGATCGATTTGATAATGTACGATCATTTAAAAAAAGATTAAATTGGAACTTTCGAGTATATGCCCCTATAAGCGGGATGAACCGGTGGTGCCCTATCCTGGGAGGCATGGGTGTAAACAATTCATGAAAGGAAAACCAATTCGCTATAAATTTAAAATGTGGATGGAAACAACATCAGAAACGCTCTGTATTGGGTATTGTGTTAGGTTTGAGCCTATCAAGGTGCTAAAACTGAGCTCTCAGGAAAAAATAAATGTTACGGTTGGGTCCTGCGATTGTATCAGAATATTCTGATTTTCTGCAAGAAATGCGTTCATTACAATATCACCTGTTTGTTAACTTATTTTCCACTGTACTCCTATTGGAAGCAATTCTTATGAAAAGTATCAGAGTTGGTAGAACCATTCAAGAAGATGAACTTTCAAAATGTCCTCTGATTTCTAAAGTAGATATCAAATGGGGGTCTTACAATCAAATGTTCTCAGAACATAAAGTGATGGTTCTCAAATAGAATGACAAGAGCATTTTAAATGTGGTCACACATGACTCGCAAATTACTCCGCTTCATGAAGACAGCCAAGAATTCATTTGACGCATCAGGAAAACGACCGGTGTGTCATGAAAAGTTTAAAAAAATGTTCCAAGGCGACGTGTCACTCTACATGGAATGCTTTGAATGAGAAATTATGAATTTAACCTAAATCATTTATGCACGTTCAATTTAAAATTATTTTGATGATATGTCCATTAGGGTGGGTATAAAAAAAATTATTTTGAAATTACAATTTCTAATAGCGACAATGCGTTATCCATTAGGACTGAAATGACGTGTATGAAATATTATTGCAATCGGTCTAGTATAACTGCCTCCGAACTAGGTTTAAAGTTTCGATATCCGAGAGTATTTTCAATAAACTAGTCCATATATGATAGTAATCCTAATACACTTCTGTCTCAAAAACTTCGTGAAGACTGCAGTCCTGAATTCGTGGGAGGCCAAATGGCAAACATCAAGGACTAAACTGAAAGAATCACGGTATGATAAAGGACTTTATCACACCGTGGAAAACCACGCCACAAACGAGACAATATCAGGTGATCCAAACCCGCCTAGGCATCGGCCACACAAGGTACACTCCTGAGCACCTTATGAACAGAGAAGCGGAAAAAGTGTGCGAAATATGCTGAGTGCCAATGTCTGTTAAGAATTTTTTTAGTGGAGTGTTCATTGCTTATAGAGCAACGTCTAAAATATAATATTGGCCATGATTTGAAATCAGTGCTCGGGAAAAAAAATTTCTTTTGAAAACATTTGTAGTTATACTGGGTGATTCAACAGTAGCGCGGTGCTCTGTATCTCGTACACTCTTGAAGATTTCATTTTTGTTCGAACGGTATTGTACTTAGAAAATAAGGCTCTTCTTCAATAATTTATTTTGCAGTAAACCGGGTGTCCCAATTTTCTATAAAAAAAAATCTTGGGTGGTGTTTTTCAGATTGGAAGACCACTTTTTTGTTCGAGATACTGGATCGGCCTAAACTCTACTATAATGTCTTTAAGTAAAAAGTTTTTTCGGTATGTAGTTTAGTCAGAATTTTTTTTTTCGTGAAAATTCATGAAAATAGTCTCTCAAATCATCGCATGCTTCTTCGGCCAGAGAGGATGAATACTTTTTTCCTTTCGTTTTCTTATTGCCCAAGGATAGTTTTATTGTTGAATTGAAATAGATTATCCTAAGGAGTGACTCAAAACAATTATTGAATATTGTAATTTTAAAAATTTTATATTTTGATTTTTTCAAATGGAACACCCTGTATTTTATTATTCATGTCAACGCATAAAATATTGTGCTATCTATTTGCACCTTTAACCTTATCTTTATCTTCGATCATTTTCGAAATAGAGAAATTTCTCAGTTAACAGATATTAGTCCAACTTCCGTCCAGAGAATCTTGAAAGTGAATAAATTTCATGCAAATCATGTACAGCTGCACCAGAAACTGAACAATCAAGACTATGAAAATCGAATGAATTTTTGCAAGTAGCGAACTTTCCACAAGAATGGGCTCAACATTCATTATTATGCCACGGAAAATCCACACCTCATGAGACAAATAGATCACCAGCATCGGTGTTCCTTGAATGCATGGGCCGCTATAGTAGATGGATATCTAATTGGGCCGCTGTTTCGACGGTCACCTCAATAGTGAAATGTATTCATATTTTCTGCGAAATCATCTACCAATGGTACTTGTCGATGTAGCATAGCATATAAGACAAGATTTGTGGTTTCAACAGAATGGAGCACCGGCACATTACGCACATCAGGTTAGGGAGCATTTGAATCATGTATTTCCAAACGAATAGATAGGACGTGGTGGTCCCATTAGATGGCCAGCTAGGTTTCCGGAATTTACAAGTCTAGATTTTTTTATTGTGGGGTTATATTAAGAGCATAGTTGACCAGATTCCTTCTACAACACAGTTGGATATGAGACAGAGAATAGTCTACGCCTTTCAATGAGTTAATCCGCAAACGTTGTCGAGAGTTCAACGGTCGTTCCTCAGAAGGATTGAGGTGTGTCTACAAAAAAACGGGCATCATTTCGAACACTTATTGAAATAGTTGAACACCTTGTAGATCATCTCATCAGAAACCAATCTATTACGTATTTCATACACGACTACCTTAAAATATCTCCATTTCTCTGATAAAGTATAATGATATGTACTAATAAACTCTTCTTTCGCAACCTCTGATTTTATTATTTTAGTTAAGTTTTTCTCTTGTTTCGAAAATGGTCGATAATCAGGTTACTTCTACAGAAATATGGCACAATATTATATGCGTTGACATGAATAATGAAATACAGGATGTTCCATTTGAAAAAATCAAGAAATGTTACTTGTAGAACTACGATATTCAATAATTTTTTTCAGTGATTCCTGTATAAAATGAGAATAATCTATTTCAATTCATCAATAGAGCTATCCTTGCGCAATGATAAAACGAAAGGAAAAAACTATTCATCCTCTCTGGCAGAAGGCGCGTTCGATGATGTGAGAACCTATTTTCATGAATTTTTAGGGAAAAAAAATATTGTGACGAAACTACTCACCAAAAAAACTTATTACTCAAAGACATTATAGCAGAGTTAAGGACGCTCTTGAATCTTCAACGAAAAGGTGGTCTTCCAATCTGAAAAAACCTCCCAAAAATTTTTCATACAAAATTGGGACACCCCGTTTACTTCAAAATAAATTGCTGAAGTAGATTTTCACTCTCTAAATACAATACTGTTCGAACAAAAATGAAAACTTCAAGAGTGTAGGAGCTACAGAGTACCTCGCCACTGGTGAATCACCTAGCATAAGAGAAATTGATTTGATAAACAAACTGTGATATCAAAATTGACAAACCAATATAGTTCATATTGCTCTGTAAAGTATCTCAATATAATTTTCAACTTGTTACTTTCTACACAGTTGCTTATAACCCTAATAGTTGGAGCAACGTATTTCTGAATAAGAAAAAATCCTAATAGTACTTGAATATACACAACCAGCTTAGCGGAGCATACTTCTTGATATAATTGGTCTTTGAAAATTGTGGACAATTATTTCGAGAAAATGCCCACGGTTCATTTCCATTCTTCAACCAACTTGTTAACAATGATAGTTTGTTCTGGCTAAAACACAGTAGCCATAGAACTGAAATTTTGGATTCATTTTGACGAATCATAGAGGCTCATTTTTAGTACTGTTAGTTGATAAATGGTGTCCTCTATATCCTAGCATGGGAAACAAAAAGACACCCCTCACATATGGCATCTATGTTCGATTCCAGACCATTTAATTTTAAAATGATTTCATGAGTTATTCATATTATAATTTAATAATGAGTCACTTTATTTCCAGTGCACTAATCACTTACTCTATTATGCTTACAATTTTACCAAAATAAATTGAAAATGGAAAAATATCTTTATACAAAACTTTCTTCATATTCTTGTCGTTTTAGAATGTTTACATGACCGTATTGTAATGCCAGCTTTATAAGCTAATTCTCTTATTCGATAAAAATCTTTTGCGACATTATATGGAAGAAGTTTTATCTGGATTCTGTTAATTGGAATGTAAATTAAGTCTCTTATTTCAAGACGAATCTTCCAATTAAGGCAGATGTTCCTTCCTGGTTTTTGAAACATCTGCCGCCAATCGCTCAGCAGTTAGAAATGCGAATATAACTTTTACTGCGAGAGGAAAAGTTTTGATTTCCTTCCCCTATCAAGGCTTTGTGTTACTGAAATAAAACACCAGTTTCCATTTCAAAACGTCAAGTAGACGTTGAAGAATTGAGTTTTGTTTATGTGCAGAATTCACCCCACAGAATCCTGTTTATTCTTTGATAAAACCAGATGTATATTCGTCGATCGTGAATAATTGGTCTGTCTGTCGGTTATCTGAAAGTATGCCACAAACAAAGAGGAAAGTGAAAGGCTTTGATTCTTATACGTCAAAGAACCAGTGAACGATTTTCAATCGTGCTTGAAAACACTTGTACAGTACATGACAATCTTATGATACAGATGATAATTTATCGGAAGTTATTTGAAGAAATAAAGGAACGGTGCCAAAGAATGAATTATGCAATTCAGAATATAGTCTTCTCTTTACTCTGTCGAAGAAGAACAATATAGAAAAATTATGTTTAAGGGAACTATGCAACCCACGAGTGGTGGGTTGTTCGAAATTTTTCATAATATTGATCATACTGTGCAAAAAAAAAATTGAATTGTCTAAAATAATTTTTGCTTCCACTTATTTCCTAAATTATCTATATTTATCAACAGAAAATATGGAACTAAACTGTGGTTCACATAACATTTATGCACTTTTGTTAATCGTCTTAGCTTTTCTTCTAAATTGAGCCCACTTGAAATTTACAGACAACATTCTGGAAAATGTTCAATAGAAAAATTAACACCACTGGTCGACTAGATTTTGGTAAGATGAAGCAGATCTTGATATTTTAAATGGATATACCCTCCTCATATACTAAAAATATTCCCAAAGCCCTAATTTGTACTACTTCTCAATAGCTCAATAAGATCCTTTCTATTTGCTGGTAAATAAATGTTACGCTAAGCTGGATTGAATTTTATACCGGAACCGTGTTGTTTACAATAGCATAGATAAGAATAAGATTATAAATCAGTTTTCCGTTTAGTTTTGAAATGAGAAGTTCTCTGTGTGAAGGAGGAAAGTGGAGAATCAAACCGTTTCTACCGTAATAATAAGGCCCGAGCGCTGTGACGTATCATGACGTCACATATCTCTAGTAGTCATAACAAGCATACGAAACGATAGCGTTTATATTGCTGTTATAAAAAAGTGTGGCTAATCTTGTCAGTGCTTGGGATGGCATGCTCATCCCCAGGAGCAAGAGTGCGTCAGTCAGATGCTTTTTCTGCACAAACCTGAGCGTTGTGTAAATATCCAGTTAATGCATGAAATTTTTATTCCATGTTTGCATAGTTTACTAGGAATAAACATTTGGAAGGGGCATCTTCCTCTTAATCCTACAAGAATCTCATTTACACATATGTTGGCATCAACTCCATAGCCATTTATTTATTTATTTACTTATTTAAGTACAATATAAGGAATTTCCACAGCCGAAGCCAAAATGACATTTACTAGATGAATATTAGTTACATAGAATCTAGTATTCTAAAAAAAAGTATTACATAAGACATTAATAGTGAGTTGTATTCACAGAAAGAATGAAAAAAGGAATACAATATGAATATTACAAAATCGAACGATTGAATGAATTTTATATCAGTCAGTAAAGAGCAAGCGTAATGTTCTCTTCAAAGAGGCCAATGTGACCCCAAACAAATTGATACTCCTATGCGTGTTGCAGACACGTAGCATCCTATCGATAGGGGAGTTCTGTGCACTATTAGTTTTTCTAAAAGTTATAGAGAAGAGGTCGTGGTGCCTCAATGATTTCATAGTAACATTAAAAGTAACCATGTGCAAGATCTCAGGTACCTGAAATACGCAGTTCAATATTTTAAACAAAACCAAAATATCAGATATAGTTCTACGATTTTCAAGTGACAATAAATTGAAATATTTACGGGCAGGAGCGTAGTCGTGGTTCAGGATAACAAAGTTACTTTTGAAGCATATGAACAGTATGAATCTATTCTGAATGCGTTCAAGTCGGTTGGAATAACAATCAGTTCCAAATACATGAGGCAAAATTTAATTTACTGTAGATGTAAGCATAATATAAAGTGATAAGAGATAGCCATCATTTGAATAACGGATGAATGAATCGAATAGTTCTTGGATTGCAAAAGCGAGAATTTCATTTGATCTTTGCTCCCTGTCTGAAACATAATCAAATTTTAGAGCAGTCAGTATGGTTAAAAAATGTTTTTGCGACATAACTGCCCTAAAAATCTGCCCAGCTTCTTCATTCCTTTCAAATAGACCTCGTAAATCTCCGTGATTTGATTTATATTTTGAGGAGTAAATAAGTAACCCTAGCAAATTTATTTATTTGTCGTCAATATGTGGCAGTTCGCCTCTATCATATTTAGTATATTTCAGACGATTCACCGAAAGTTTACGATTCGTTTCTTGTACAAAGTTGTCACACATATCTGAAGTGAACCATTTGTTGAAAAAGTAGGCAGGATTATTCGACTTCTGTTTACTAGAACGTATAGATAGAATTATGATATTGTGCGCAAGTATTCGAACAATCTAGGATGCTTTTTCCTTGCTCCATTTGAACGAATTTTTTTCGTAATAGTAAACACTCGACTGACCTCTTTCAGCGTCTTCTTTTCCAGCAAATTCCATAGAAATAATCTCCTCTGCATCATCGTCCCTTACTTCTTCCTCACAGTTGTTTTCATGTTCCGTTTCTAAAAATTTAAATCATTCACAGTCATTATCACCAATAGCACTGTTCACCTCATGAAACCATTTCATGCATACTTCTCCAAAATTTGCCTGTAACACGTTCACTTTCTTAGGAGGCAATGCCATTATAAAGTTACAGTAGTCGTGTTTATTCGACAAAATGACGTTGCGATCTAAATATCTTCTAATCGAAAAGACGAAGAAAACTGCCTTCGCAGCATTTCAAAATACTAATATTTTGAACAAATTATGGTGGGAATAGTACTGCGTAAATTAAGCCACTGAGTCATTTTGGTACAGAACACCAGTTAGGGCGAAAAGAAATATCTATAAATTATAACAGCTCTTAGAAATCAACGACAATACAATTTTGGAATTACTCTTATAATTTCACGATGATTGAGAGAGGAAGCATTCCTTTCAATACTGTATCAGGTTTAACAAAAGCATTCAATCTTGTTTCGTTAAACCGTTTGTACAAATATGTTAATTGTACAATTCTTGGAAATCAGGTGGACGTTGATAACGATTCACTAGGAGAAACAGATGCTTCTGAATGAGAAAAGAAACTATTTACAGTACCAAAAGAAGTGTGTATGTATATATTATACATACTTCTAGGAAAAATAGCGTATATCAGGGCATTTTTTGCAAGAGTTTAGGTATCCCCAGGATAAAACTGCTAGAATCCATTATTCATATAAAATATGGGATGAATGTTTTAATAAATTATAAATTCAGTCGAGAAGACATGTGGTTTCGAGCTAGCTCGTTAATTTAATGCAAAACTAATAAATTATGAACACAAGCATATTGATTCTTGTTCGAGCACATTATATAACAATGTTGGCTATTTACCGATACTTCGACTATGGAATATTCGAGCAGATACAGGTGCACAGATTTCGATCTTTCAGTATGGTGTCTCTATCAAATATGATAATATTGATATGGAAACCCTCATTTACTTATACACTGAAAATTAATAATGCTAACTTATCCTCCGAATACCAGGCGAGAAAAATTACACTAAGTACTGATTGTGGTCCCTAACGACCCTACTCTGATTATAACTATTTCCTTCTCTGATGGAGGAGGTTAGATGCTTTTCAGAATTCAACTATATCTACGAACTTATGACGCTTTTCAACACGCTGTGGCGTCTTCTAATAAGTAGAACATTTAAAATAATGATGTACCTTATACATTGCATATTAAAACAAGATACCTAACTAAATAGGAGGAAAATACTGAAATTATTTCTAAATATTGTTTATCATTCTTTTAGGTAATGTTGAGACTCATGTGGAAAATTTAACTTAATTATACTATAATATAAAATAAATGTTGATTTCCATAATTCACTAAATCTATTGAGTTATCTGAAATATCTTTTAGGTAAACATATTCATCTAGATATTCAGATGAAATTATTATCGTTTTTAAATACACTAGTGAGCCCATTAAGATCACTCTTTTATATCAGCTAATATATCAAATGCCTCATATACAAAAACGCCTAATATAATCAATACCAAATATACTGAATGCATTTTCATATCCACCTCTATCTACAATTAACGCCTAATATACATACTGATATTTATACCTAATAGTTCTTTATGTTATGTGGAACTCCCTCATATATTGCCTCACACATCCTTATAGTAACGGAACTTTCAGTATTGTTTTATGGATACTGGCACATCAACCATACAAATTTCGACACTATTCACTTTTACTTCAATATGAAGAGATACATTCAATCTGAAAATCTCAACTTTCTTCAATTGAGCTAGCGTAGGATGAAATTAAAAAAGTTCAAGCATTGATTCAAAAAACAAGTTGTTCAATCAACCTTTAAGCAGAAATATTCAATCATCAAAAACTCATATATTAATTCACTATATCCCAAATATATATATATATATATATATATATATATATATATATATATATATATATATATATATATATATATATATATATATATATATATATATATATATATATATATATATATATATATATCCAAGCAGGATGCCGAAAAAAAGCGGCAGACTGCAGTTTCACCCTTATTAGGAGCTCTTCAGGCCGCATATCGCTTCTCAGCATCCTACCAAGCTACATCGGGGTACCCTATCAATTCCAGAGAGGACGTATCTCGTACATACGTACGAGAGTCGCCCTCTATGGACCGACACGGCGAACCCGCTACCGGACTTCGAGAAAGATACGAACAATAACAAACAGATGTGGAAACGTTAAAAATTCCAAACATTTGGGAGACATCTTTCGTCGTTCCGTGAATCACATTAATGGTAGAAAACGGGCGAAATAATCCCGCTGGAATAGTGCTCTGCTTCCGAGATAAACCACCCGGTCGGTAAATATTTGGTCAAATATCTTCCGCGATAAACTTCGCGAGGAGTCTATATATGTAAATTTGAGACAAGACGAAATATTCAAAAATCCGTAGATCAATGAATAATCCCTCCTGACAAGAGCTAGTTCCCAAATCTGCCTGCCATGCACCGACGGGAGGTTTATCTCGGAAGCAGAGCACTATTCCAGTGGGATTATTTCGCTCGTTTTCTACCGTTGATGTGATTCACGGAACGGCGAAAGATGTCTCCCAAATGTTTGGAATTTTTAACGTTTCCACATCTGTTTGTTATTGTTCGTATCTTTCTCGAAGGATGCTGAGAAGCGATATGCGACACTGATGAGCTCCTAATAAGGGCGAAACTGCAGTCTGCCGCTTCGTTTCTCGGCATCCTGCTTGGTTGCACTAGTGTGGCGCTTAGGGGCTGCGTGCATGGCGGGCAGATTTGGAAACTAGGTCTTGTCAGGAGGGATTATTCATTGATCAACGGATTCTTGAATAATTCGTCTTGTTTCAGATTCACACATATATATATATATATATATATATATATATATATATATATATATATTCAGAAAGATCAATATATACAGATTTATAATCTCGAATTTTTAAGTTTTACTTAACTGTTCCTATTCTGATAAGATTAATGAATCATAATAAAAAACAAATATGAGCTCAAAACAGCATGATGGAACAATTATTTCTCAAGTATATTAATGAAATAGAAAATGAAAGTTCTTTACAAATTGAATATTCTTGAAAGTATCCACAGAGCATAGGCGAGAAATTAGTAATGAAATAAAGGAACAATACTAAATTCATAGAAATTTCTCCTTATGTCGTTACCCTATTGATAACCTTTTCGTATATATTGAAATTGGCCAAAATTCAGACACTTTGCTTACCAGAAAGAACGAACATCTCTTCTGAATTGAAGTGTTCTTCTGGAAAGCAGAACTGAAATTCTAGCATCCACAAATTTGTAAATTGAGTTATGAGTCTTCATATACAACGGTGTTAACTTTATTTCAGTGTCGGTACAACTGTTACTGGTAACTGTTGATTTTCTAGGTCCTTTACTCTTATTTGCTCACCAGAATCTTTACACGATTTTTATTTTCTTGCTTTACTTTTAGCCTCTATCTCTTGTATTCCATATAATTTTTGTGAATTTTCATCTGAAGTATTTCGTCTATAGAACTCTTTTCTTTGCTTTTCATCATCAATCCTTTCATACCAACAAAGTGTTCCACTTTCTAGAAATAACGGTTACAATTTTCCACACATCTTTGCTACTTTTCCTATGAATTCTTGTCATATACCTTCTACATCTTTGTCTTTCAATTCGTCACCTGTCTTTCCAATTTTCATATTCTACATCCGAGAAATATTAAATATGTCTAGATTGAGTATTTTAAAATCTGTGTAAACTTCCCTCATAATTGATGTTTCCATTCCTCAATTTCACCTTTTGTCATTTTATGTTCTTGTGAAACTTTACAATATACTCTGAAATGGAAATGAAAGGAAGAAATTGTATTAAAACAATATTATCATTAGCTTGTTGTTGATAATGGACGTATGTCCGAAACCGGTCCAACCAATGTAAAATTTTGTCATTCTTTATATCAATAAATTAGTGATGCTTAAAACATAGTAACTTGTTTTATTTTAATATTTATTAAGATAAATAGAACGTTTATGATGCTTCAAGGCATCTAAGTAGTTTAACATTCGATGAAAGTGTAACAACATATGCGAAAATGACAGGAATTGAAACGTCCAAAGGTATCTCCATGTGGACCGCTGATTGGACAGAGCTTTAATATCAATATTCACAGAATCGTGCATAAATTTCAATCATGGAATGATTGCAAAAACCGGTACAGGAATTGAATTTCTGCTAGGAAAAACATAATAGAAAATCAGTTCATATAAACAGGGAAGAAATTATATTCGAATTGTGGAGGCCGTTACTTGATGTAGATCCATGATATACTGGACTGTTGGACGTTTGCATTGAACAAAATTATTTTTCTTTCAACAACATCTATTACAGTAGTGAAAATGGTTTGATCATGGGAAATCCTTTGAGTCCACTTTTAGCAGAGATTTTTATGAATAATATTGAACAGAAAATTCATACACATCCACTCATTTCCAAATTTCTTTATTAGTATAGATATGTTGACGACATCTTAGTATGTTTCATTGGAACTACTCGTCAATTAGACTTATTTCTTAATTTCATTAATTCCATCCATTTGAACATTAAATTCACGATAGAAATTGAACAGAACGATTCCATTAATTTTTGGACTTAAAAATCACTAAACAAAATAATAATCATGGTTTTTGGTCTTTCGTAAACCAACACATACTGATACAATTATACATAACTACTCATTACATCCAATTCAACACAAAGTTGAAGCTTTACACAGCATGGTACATCGGTTACTCAATTTACCTTTATCAGTAGAAGATTATAATAAAGAGTTAAACATCATCAAACAGATAGCCATTAATAATTCATATAATCCGGATATGATAGATCTAATCATTCGTAAAAACTGTATCAGAAAGCAATAAATGAAGTATATCCTATTCATAAAGACTATAAAATATTCAACAGTTTAACATTCTGCGGTTCTGCAAGTACAAATATTAAATCCTTTCTCGTCAAACAAAATCTTAATATAACTTTCAAAACTTCTAATACCTTAGGTAAACATATTAAAAATAATAAATCTCGTGTTGAAAAATCAAGTAAATCAGGAATCTATAAACTCAATTGCGGTTCTTGTGATAAAATTTATATCGGTAGGACCTATAGGAGTTTTATCATAAGAACATCTGAACATAAACGTAGCTTCGATAAAAATAAATCTGATTCAAATTATTCAAACCACCTAATAAAAGAAAACCATTCATTCAATAAAAACTAAATTACTCACCCCTACTTAACTTGTTTAATTAGTTTTTATTACCTTTCATACTAACTGTACAATGGCTCGGTGTGGATTTTCCTGTTATTCATCCAACTTGTTCTACGATTTGTTTATAATACCATACTCTTCATTCTGTTTTTCATTCTTGATAAAGCTGCTGTGTCAGCGAAACGTCGACGAATTTTTTCAAATAAAGTGTAGATTAAAATTGAACCTTGTGAAGAAATTATATGTTGGCGGCGAAAATATTCAGGGTCCATCAGAATTTTCTGCTCAGAGAAATATTTTTTGTCCCGAAGAACCTTGGGTTAATGAAGGATATATGGTTCAGAACGTCTGGGTTAGATAAAAACCTACAAAATTCCAGACAAGCATTCCTACAAGGTATATCGACAGGTTTTCATGCACCATCCGGATAAGGATGACGAATAATAATATCCCATATGGATGATGCTGACGGTTTCATAGACGGAAAATTACTAGGGATTGACTTGAAAATCAAGCTGCTGGACTTGACGAGCAATCAAGTAATACTTTTTCGCACAAAAGCTTGAACATTCAAGCTTCCTAAATCACAAAAACTCATGAGCTTGAATCAGAACATAATTTCTATAAGACTTTGATCTTCCTGTTGTATTCAACAAGAGCGAGAATAAAGGTTTAACTAATACAGAATTTTTGATCGGGAAATATTCGAGTAATATTCAATGTCAGAACCTGAAGAGAATTCATACAGTTATTGAAGGAAACAAAAATACAGAACAAAACCGAGAGTGAAACTGAAATGTATCTTTTCAAATATAACACAGCCATAGCATCACAAAATCAACAAAAGTAAATTTTCTATAAAAGAACTGAAAGGAATTAGTGTGAAAATAAAAACAATTGAATTAAAGTTTTGTGAAAACAATAGAGAGTAGAATTAGAATAAGGGAATTTATGTTCCCACTCGATCAGAGAATTCATAGGTATTATGTTTATGTGTTTAGACACATCAACGTCCTAGCTAATAAGTGACTAAATCTGTTCCGAATATTGATAATAGCTATCGAAGCTCTTGAGATCTGCTTCTCTATAGAAGCCGAACATTTTCAATACTAAACGTGTATTTTACCTTCGTAGTTTTCTTTTTTAGTGTAGTCTGCCGTACTGGTATAATGATATAATATAATAGTGACAGTGTATTCATAAAAAATGGGGTTAGAAGGGGAAAGCATTTCTTTTCATACACGAGTTTCAGGGTTTCTCTCTTCTCCGGGAATCACCGTTTAAGCTCCATTCTCTGGGATTAATGCATTTTACGGAATGATTCTGCTAAATATGTTACTGAGTGACCATAATACAAACATTTCTTTTGGTATTCTGTATATTCCTACATGGAATATTGAATTTTTAGCATGGTACATAAACGTCTAAAAGAATCATTTTATTTGAATCTATTCTATATCATATATAAATCTATTGTAGGCTTTATGAGACATTAATATTTTGCTGAGTGTTGTTGTTGAATACAGAAATATTTTGCAATTCAAAAATGACAGATGGTTGATTTCTTCGCTTTTTCCATTAAATTAATCCTACTCACTCGCGGAGCTTTCTGTATCTATTTGTTGCGTTTTGCTGCGGGATTAATTAACTAGATGGAACGTACTAAGATTTGGAATCCCACAGTGTCGCAGCCAATCGAAAATTCTGTTTGACAGAGATTTCATCTACCTTTACTGCATCTGTTCGGGTACAGCAACAAGCAATTAACAAACGAACTATATACTCTTGTAGTATCAAGGTTTCAAGTAGCTTGAAGAAGCTTGATGTCAAGAAGAGTCTTTGTTGTGCAAAATCAAGTCAAATTAAATGCTTGATTTTCCAGAAGTTTGAATATTAAGTCAAATCAAACTTTTCGAAATATCTTTGAGCTGCTTGATTTGATGAAACCCTAAGGTTTACTCACGTTTGAGAGCAGTGACACTACTGATTATCACGCAGACATAAATGCCAATGTTTGTGATTAATAGTTTGAACAATTGTTTGATTTAATGCAGGCAGAATCGATTATAGTCATGAATAATGCTAGTTACCATTGGGGCCAACTGGATATCACACCATCGATTTTCAAACAAAAATCAGAAATCAGGTGGTTATCAGAAAAGAATATTCAATACGAAGAATACATGGTCAGATGAAAAATCCTTTCTATCGCCAAACTTCACAAGTAATTCTATTCAAAATATAACTTGACGAAATGGCATAGAACCAGGAAATTACCATTCTCCGTCTCCTTCTTTACCATTCCGAATTGGACGCAATTGTGCTGATTTGGACACAACTAGGGTTAGGTAGCTATGAATAATACCGTGTATAGGCTGGGAGATCTTAGAGTGCTTTTATATAACGCAATAAAAAATATGATAGTCGACATCTGACTAACCGCATAGTCCACTTGTTTGAGGAAGATAGCATGCTATAGATCAAGGGTTCCCAAACTGGGAGGCGTGGAGAATGTCCTTAGGGCGACACCCAAATGAAATAAATAAAAAAATTACAAAAATAATTTTCTTGATTCTTTAAAATAAAGTCTTTTCAAGCTTTCATAATTCTTTTTGTAAGGTTTTAATAAAATTATAAACTTCATCAACGAAGGCTAAAGTTTCCAAAACTACTGAGCACACAAGAGTTCAAGGTTCTCAAAACCATCCCCCTCGACATCAATGGCCGTGTGTGGCTATAACTCTGTCTGGCCTTGGTGTGAGTGCGAGTAACCCCGCACCCCATCCACCCCTCCACGACTTCAGACCAATGTCAATAACCTTGCAGTTTGTTCAGTGCTTGAGTTGTAACTCGTCCGTTCTGGCACAGTGCTTTCCGTGAAATATCAGTCAGCGTATTTGCTGTATTGTGGGTGTTCTATAATTGTTGCGACTTTTGAATTAAAGTAATAGTTTTTGTGTTGTGTAGGTTCTGCGTGAAGCGGTTCTCGCTCAGGCTTTGTGCAGTTGGACAACCAGAAGAATGTGTTTCAGAGAAAGCTGTTCAGATGTACTTGCCGTTTTCAACAACATACATGTGCGAAAAAGCGCAGATGTAGGGTTTTGTTTTTGTAAGTAGGTAGGCCTATTGCTTTACTTCAAATTGAAAATGTATCTGTGTTACAATGTTAAAATTTGTATCAGACATTAGAATCGTTTTTCATGTAATACTTATTTTAATTTTTATCATACGTACAAAGGGAGGCGTGGAGGGTCTCCAAATAACCAAAGGAGGGCGTGGTACACAGTTTTGGAACCTCTGCTATAGATATCACGATAGGAAGCAACAAAGCCATTCTTTTGGAGATCGATGATGAATTATTTATACTTCAGTTTTCATTTTTCTGTTCGATACGTTTCAATAATCTTGTTTCGGAAAATGAATTCTATATCTGACATTCCCCCTCGCTACTAAGTGAAGGTTTTGACGGACTAATGAGAATTGGTTATTTTATATAAATGAGGAGAACTATATCTGATATCGATAATAAAAATAAGGACAGATTTTTTAGGTACGTGTCGACCGACAATTATACCTAGCTCAATTTAGAAAAACATAAAATCTTGGATGTTTCGATATGCCCCCATATGGAATGACCACGGGATTTGCAAAATAGAGCTTCCATCATTTCTTCTGAATATACTATACATTTATTTCGAACTTGTTACCCGAACGATTTCTGTTACGACTCTTATCAGTTATGTTTATTGAAATTCCTTTCACTCATCGAGTCTTACGTCACTGATACTTGGCGCAGTAGATTGAGAAGCGTAAGATATTGTTTTGCAAATTTATACCACCTTTTATAATAAGAATCAATTTATATGGCGAAACGATTGCGCCTTCCTTTGTTATAGGAGCAATCAAACTTTGAAATTACTCCGGAGATTGTTTGATGATAAGAAGTTTCATTCTACTACAGACTAACAAAAGTTGCTAATGGATCGTCGGAAGTGATTAAATATACAAGAACGGTATAATGAACTCAGTGTTCGATGAAATGAAACGAAGTCTTCAGATGTTTTACATATCAACTTAATTGAAGTGAAGAAAAGTATACTCACTCTTGATTTCGGTATGGTTTAAGATTGATATTTACGAATGATGTGGTTTCTTTCAGTATTGTTGTTTTGGTTGGGAGATTATATTATATCGAAACATATATTTGATTATTATACAATCCAGTGTTATTGAAAGAAATATTTTCTCGAAGAAGCAAGAGAACTTTGATTGTACTTTGTGACAAAAAGAATACGGAAGTTTGAAATAAAACGCAAAAATCTTAATCTACTTCAATATTTATTGAATCTCCTCCACAACATGCTCTATTTGAATCGATATATATGTGCTTTTTAAAGGGGCCTTCAGTAATGGCCTTCAGCTCCTTCCGCGAATCTTCTTTTCTGACGTCTATAGAATTAACTCTGGTTTCCTGGAGCGGCAATTTCAGTCTGGAGAAGAAAAAATGTCACACGGAGCTAAATCAGGCAAATAAGACTGCTGATTGATGGTATTCATCGAGTATTTGGTCTTAAAATCGTTATAAACCGTGGCGTGCTCGTCATGCAAATTTCCCGAATTATTTTTCCACAAATCCGGCCGTTTATGGCGAATATTTTCACGCAAACATCCCAAAACGAATGATGATTGTTGGCTCGTTAGTGTGTTGTATTCATAGACCCATATCTCGTCACCAGGTATGGTCCGTCCCATGAACGTGGGATGAAAATTTGCACGATCTAGCATGTCTGAAACTACCTGCATTCGGTACTGTTTTTGAAGAAAATTCAGCTCTATCGGAACGAGCCGACCAATTGGTTAACTAAAATTAAGCGAGCGGCTTTACAAGAGATGTTGAGATCGCGAGCTATCTCTCTAATACTGTCATAACTATTTTGGAGCACCATTTCCTTCGTTTGTTGGACGTTATGGTCGGTTGAAAAGTTCGAAGGTCGTTCGAAATGGGGCAAATCTTTGACGATCTCCCAACTGTTTTTGAAGGCTTTGTAGCACTCGTACACTTGGGTTTTCGATAAAACAAGAGTAGCAGAGTACCACTGAGATTGACTTGGTTCAACAGCTGTCGTAAACAAACTAGTTGACGGATCACGCTCATATTTGGTATAGTAATTAAGGACAGTCCTGCCAATATACAGAATAGTTGAAAATACTTAACGCGGGCAATTTAAATGAGAATTTCCAGATAATTTTGTTGAGAATTGAACAATATTGGTTTTAATGTAAAAATAAATAAATTAGAATAGGTTACTTATACGTATATGCTACTGTATATTTTTCTTCTAAGTACAACCCTGTATAGCAACGCTTCGCTTTTCTATTGCTTTCAATCGGCTCATATTCCTTTGTAAATAGTTATTATATATATATATATATATATATATATATATATATATATATATATATATATATATATATATATATATATAAAAAAGATCAAATCTTGTAATTTTCTTCGTAGGTTTCTTTCCGAAAATAATAATGAGGTAGAGTCATAGGTTTTCTCTTTAGTTTATACTGCTCAGAATCTCATTTCATATTTTATTTATTTGTTTATATAAATGTAAAATAATTAACTGACAATTCTGTCATATTTATATTCAGAGCAGTATTCTATTCGATCGTTCACCACTTCACACAAAGGAAACTATTAATGAGTAACATTCAGTGTTACTTGATAAAGGTCCGTACACTGGATTTTTCCGGGAGAAAGCCTCTGACACTACTCGTTGGTACATTGATATCATTGTCTGATGATGCTATAGTATGTATATATTCTGGTAGATTGATATATTCTCATAACATTTAACGTTATCGTAATATATAATTACTCCAGGATATGTTTTGATTATAACCATTGCCTGGCAATGGTATTAATTACCGGGTGGTGGATTTATATTTTTCATGAAATCAGTTTGATTGCATGAACAGATATATGGGCAACTCGTCGGGGTAAAACACCTATATATATATATATATATATATATATATATATATATATATATATATATAGTCTCTTACTAGAAAGGTACTACCCTGCGAAAGCAATTTATGTGTTCTTCGCATTATAACTATAACCATTAAAACCAGCGAGGTATAACCTTCTCACAAATTCAATTTCACTTTATTGATGTATTTATCACGTTTTTGTACTATGTTCTGACCCTTCTCAAGAGATATTAAATATTAAGGGTTTTTTACATCTGCGTCATGACCAGTTTGGGTAGTTGCATAAAAGTAACTTCAATTGACCAGTTGTACAGCATTTTCAACCAGAAACATTTTGTCTCTTGAATCATCAAGAGCTATCTTTCAATATTGATCATACAGATCAAAAATTATAACCTAAGTATTGTGTCATACAAAGCAGTGGACACAAATACTCTTGGAGTAACTAAAAATGTATAGTTCTGTTAAAAAACAATTGAAAAACTATACTGGTCCTTCGATTTCACAAAACCTACTTTTGTGTTGAGATTCACATCTTTCTTGTCACACATTACACACAAATATTTATTCAAGATCTTGAAAATAACTGTAAAAATTAAGTGAAAGTAGTAGAAAATTCGCTTGAAACTTATACAGTTAAATTAAGAATTTGTCGGTGATTAATTGAATATTTCGATAAGAATTTACAAGGATACTGACGTTAAATCAATCCCACGAAAAACATTCTGTAAAAACCTAGTCAAGTCTAGATGGAGCTGCTTGTTTGTCACTGAAAAGTATTGAAATCTAGACAAGGTCGTGCGAATTCTAAAGTTCCTTGCAGTAAGATTTTTGAAATTCAAAACCGATAAATCGACGCAAGTGATCTTTTATCTTCAAATCTAAATTTGAGTGATTTCAAAATGAGTGCATATTTTTCAGCAGTAGGAGAAATAGATGCTCATACTGATTTTGCAAAACCACTAAATGCGTAACCTTTTCAACATCCGTATACATTTCATTTTTCAAGAACCATTTTTGAGAAAAGTTGATGAAAAATAGGCTATTCCTCTGGTGCGCCACTGTCTGTAGGCAAATTGATAGGTTGAAGTTTCGCGCCGAAATTATTTGGAAATCTTATCTCTCTGATGTCTTTGATCTCCTGTTTGCCATCTGAAGTAATGAAAAAATTGTGAGCAATGCAATAAATTTCGTCAAATGCCTCAACTTCATTATAAGAAGGAACACAATTAGCTCTCACTTCAAAAGAAATTTCGTTAATTTTATCACAACATTCAATGTATTCTATTCTAACAGCTTCCACAGGCCTACATTTTCTAATAAATTTTGAAAGTATGTTGTTATGTTTGAAAGCTTTTTTATACGAATCTTAAACATCCTGCAATCTTTTGAATAGCATTTCACGTTTCTTTTCTTGCATAATCAAACGTGTTGCCGCAATAGCCATAATACTTTGCGATAAAAATGAAAACGATGAAATATAACTGAAAAGAAATGCTCACAATGCCAGCTTGGTGGGGTAGAGGATATGATACTTGTCTCCTGCGCAGAGTTACCTGGGTTCAATCCCCACAAAGTCAGTGCGATTTTTCGGATTCTGGGAATCGCTAGAGTATCCATCTTTCGGAGGAGATGTAAAGCCGGTCGATCCTGTCTAACAGAGATGTGTTGGACATTAAAGATCCCTTCCCTTGACACGAGAGGGGTTCGGCAAAATTCCCAGGTTAGAGTGGGGTGGCAGACTTTCCTTGCGTGTTATTGGCCGAAAGGCGGAAATAGAGCACGTTAAAGGAGAAACAAACAAAACAAACAAAATTATCAAAATAAACAAACAGATTATTATTAGATGAATGTCAATGCGTCGATACCTATGATTCGGGAAACTTGTCCGAGTTAAAATTGGTGCGGGATTGCGTTGACGAGATGCGTGAATTTTAATCAACAATCAAAAATAATTATGAGAACTGTAAACCGGATCAGAGTGCTTGCTTACCTTTTTTTTTGAATGCGAAAAAAAAAGAGATGAGAGTTTCAATTTGAGTAATCGGAAAATCTTCCACCAATCTTACAACTTTGAAAGAAATTCGTCCTCGAATCGGACCAAATATGTTTGCATCAAAATCAAAATGGAGGACCACCCTCCGTTATATAGAGGGAAGCAGAAAAAGTAAGACTTATCTTAAATATGCGTTCATTCTCGCCTGGTAGACTGCATACACAAAGTTGAAGTCCACCTTATATCAACACACGAAGAAAGTAATCCGGAAATCCATAGGTACTTGCGGTTCACTGCGTAAATATCATGAAACTGGTAGAAAATAAGATTCCAGAACAATAAAATATATTTCGATAGAGATCGATGTGATTGATATGCGATATGTAAGAAAACGATATGTGTGCGTACGTATTCGTGTGACTTTTATGACCTGCTCAATTTTTAACTCATCACAAAATCAACCATGTTGTCCACTCACGTAACATAGCGGAAAGATGCTTTGAATTCTTATTAAATTATAAAATGAAAATTTAAATAATTAAAAATGAAGCGGTTTGGCGCATCCACTAAGAAACCTATACTCATAAATAAAACACGGAAAAGAAGGAGTGCAGCAGCTGTGAACACGAAACAGTTCCACTTATTACTTAGGTGTGATGAATGCAAAAACTATTATGCAATAGTGCTGATTGCTGTGATCTTACAAGTTCGGATGTAAGATATTATCTAAAGAAATTAGAACGAAAACTCATCTTCATCTTCATAGATCACGAAGGAGGATTATGGATTAGTGAATGAACTTGCTGAAAACCCGAACAAGAGTCAATTAAACTGTTAGATCAAAAAACGAAAGAAATTACAAAGGAGATTCAGAGACTTATAAAAAGAACACTCCGGAAATATTAGAGAAGAAAAGAAGAGAAAATAGTATAATGGTGACCAATATAAAAGAATCTCGGTCTACATGATAACAGCAACCAAGAAGATGATTTCTATTTGAACTTTTCAGATGTTTCTGTGTCCAGAGTGGAAAAATTAACTCTGTATAAAAACAGGTTGCTTAGAATGATACTTGGAGAGAGAGATGAAGTTATACTTTCACTTTAAATAAGAAGAAAGTATTACCTGGTGGTACTATTCTTAGAGACCAGATAGAAATTCAAAGACACCATTATACGAATATCAAAGCTAGACTGGATGAAACACAAATAGGAGTATCAGGTTCCTAAATAGTATTTCAACAGTTGTTGCTGATTCAGTGAATAGAAACCAACCAAGAAACTCTTAAGCTATGCTCATATTGTAATTCACAGTTTCTTTGTTAATTTCTTCTTTCCATTCCTGGTAGGATAATTTGATGTGTATGTTCACTTCTTGATTAGGGCTAAATTGTAATTCAACAGAGAGATGTTAGATGGAAGTGAGTATCTCACCACAGTAGCTTTCAAGCAAAAATTTGACAAACATTAACTGGTCCCATTCTGATATCTCCTCCACGACTGAATTCAGTGAATTGCTCTGTTGATACCTTTGTCAGTGTGTCTCCTCAGTATTATGTTTTCAGTGAAGTGGAGTGGATCATTAATCAGCAACAGAAAAAGAGTTGGCGAGAGTATCGAGCCCTGGAGTAGTCCTGAATCAACCTGAGAAGATTCGCTCGTTACACCATTAACCACCACCTCAATGGATCTTCTGAAGAAAATAGCTACTAATCCAACCACGTGATTCTGCCATATGCGATAAGTGTATTCAGTAGTAGAATACAGCCCCATTACCACGTTTTGAAACAACCATGACCAACTTGTACAATACCGAAATGTGAACAATTTGCTTGTGGATTACCAGTCAGGTTGTATTAGCTGCCTTTCCTGCGATATATGAACGATAAGAATTGGCTTGGTGGTGCTGATTTCATAAATATATTTGTGGACGATACTGTATTTTCGAAGCAGTTATTTGATATTGAAGTTGCAATTACTAATAAGAATGAAGCACATGATCGGTTGCATAAAACTTTGAAAGGTATGGACCTGTGCTGAATGAAGCCGATCATCATGTCAACCAAGCATGAATCAGTAAGTTTGAGAACAAGCGATTATTGTATTAAGGTTGGTGGGCAGGATTTTGAAAATTTCATTTCAATTCTAGCTGATTGGTGCTGATTGCAGTGATCTTACAAGCTCGAAAGTCAGATATTTGCTAACGAAATTAGAACGAAAACTCATCTTTATCTTCATAGATCACGAAGGAGGATTATGGAAGGTACTAATCCGTATAAACCTAGTAAATGAACTTGCTGAAAGCTCGAACAAGATGGTCAATTAAACCATTAGATCAAAATACAAAAGAAATTACAAAGGAAATTTGGAGACTTATGAAAAGAACATTTCGAAAATATTAGAGAAGAAAAGAAGAGAAAGTAGTATGATGGTGACCAATATAAACGAATCACGGTCTACATATTAACAGCAGCCAAATAGATGATTTGGATAGGGTCTTTTCAAATGTTTCTGTGTCGAGAGTGGGAAAATTAACTCAGGATAAAAACAAGTTGGTTAAAATTATACTTGGAGGCAGAGATGAAGTTATCTTTATACTTTAAATAAGAAGAAAGTGTTACCTGGAGTTACTATTCTAAGGGATCAGACCGAAATTCGAAGACATCATTTTACGAATATCAAAGCTAGACTGGATGAGACACAAAGAAGTGTATCAGGTTCATACATAATATTTTAACAGTTGTTGGTGATTCAATGAATAGAAACCAACCAAGAAACTCTTAAACTATGCTCATATTGTAACTCACAGTTTCTTCGTTAATTTTTTCTTTCAACTCCTGGTAGGGGGCGATGCCTGTCATGCCATTGCTGTGGCCACCCCAGAAGGAGGTTGAATGGAAGTGAGTATCTCAACACAGTAGCTTCTAAGCAAAAAATTGACAAACATTAACTGGTCCCGTTCTGATATCTCCTCCACGACTGAATTCAGTGAAATGCTCTGTTGGTATCTTTTTCAGTGTGTCTCCTCAGTATTATGTTTTCAGTGAAGTGGAGTGGATCATCAATCAGCAACAGAAAAAGAGTTGGCGAGAGTATCGAGTCCTAGAGTAGTCTTGAATCAACCTGAGAAGATTCGCTCGTTACACCATTTACCACCACCTCAATGGATCTTCTGAAGAAAATAGCTACTAATCCAACCACGTGAATCTGCCATATGCGATTAGTGTATTCAGTAGTAGAATACCGCCCCATTGACACACTTTGAAACTACCATGACCAACTTGTACAATACTGAAATGTGAACAATTTGCTTATGGATTACCAGTCAGGCTGTAGGAGCTGCCTTTCCTGCGATATATGACTGATGTAGATTGGCTTGGTGGTGCTGATTTTATGAATATATTTTCGGACGATACTGTATTTTCTAAGCAGTTATTTGATATTGAAGTTGCAATTACTAAGAAGAATGAAGCACTTGATCGATTGCATAAAATTTTGAAAGGTATGGACCTGTGCTGAATGAAGCCGATCATAATGTCAACCAAGCATGAATTAGTAAGTTTGAGAACAAGCGATTATTGTATTAAGGTTGGTGGGCAGGATATTGAAAATTTCATTTCAATTCTAGCTGATTGCTGCTGATTGTAGTGACCTTACAAGTTCGGAAGTCAGATATTGGCTAACAAAATTAGAACAAAAGTTCATCTTCATCTTCATAAATCACGAAGGAGGATTATGGAAGGTACTACCCCGTATAAACCTAGTGAATGAACATGCTGAAAGCCCAAACAAGATGGTCAATTAAACCGTTAGATCAAAAAACGAAAGAAATTACAAAGGAAATTTAGAGACTTATGAAAAGAACACTTCGGAATAAATGAGAAAAGATAAGAAGAGAAAATAGTATGATGGTGACCAATATAAAAGAATCTCGGTCTACACCATGAAAGCTGCCAAAGAGATGATTTGAAGAGGGACTTTTCAGATGTTTATGTGCTCAGAGTAGGAAAATTAACTCAGGATAGGAACATGTTGATAAGAATGATACTCGGAGACAGAGATGAAGTTATTCTTTTACTTTAAATAAGAAGAAAGTGTTACCTGGTGTTACTATTCTAAGGGACCAGACCGAAATTCAAAGACATCATTATACGTATATCAAAGCTAGACAGGATGAGACACAAAAAGGTGTATCAGGCTCATAAATAATATTTCATATTAGGGCCAAATTGTAAGTTATCAGAAAGATGTTAGATGGAAGTGAGTATCTCAGCAGAGTAGCTTCTGAGCAAAAAGCTGACAAAGATTAACTGGTCCCACTCTGATATCTCTTCCACGACTGAATTCAGTGAAATGCTCTGTTGGTATCTTTGTCAGTGTGCCTCCTCAGTATTATGTTTTCAGTGAAGTGGAGTGGATCATCAATCAGCAACAGAAAAAGAGTTGGCGAGATTATTGAGCCGTGGAGTAGTCCTGAAAAAACCTGAAAAGATTCACTCGTTACAATATTACCAACCATCTCAATGGATCTTCTGAAGAAATAGCTACTAATCCAACCACGTGATTCTTCCATATGCGATTAGTGTATTCAGTAGTAGAATACCGTCCCATTAACACATTTTGCAACGGCCTTGACCAACTTGTATAATACTGAAATGTGAACAATTTGTTCATGGATTACCAGTCAGGTTGTAGGAGCTGCCTTTCCTGCGATATATGATCGATGTAAAATGGCTTGGTGGTGCTGATTTCATAAATATATTTGTGGACGATATTGTATTTTCTAAGCAGTTTTTAGATATTGAAGTTGCAATTACTAGGAAGAATGAAGCACTTGATCGGTAGCATAAAATTTTGAAAGGCATGGACCTGTGTTGAATGAAGCCAAAACGAAGGCGATCATCATGTCAACGAAGCATGAATTAGTTAATTTGAGAACAAGCGATTATTATATTAAGGCTGGTGGGCAGGATATTGAAAATTTCATTTCAATTATACCTTACATTGAGTGTTTTTCTATATTATAATTGCTCGAATTGTGTTATATATATGTTATTTTTGTATACCTACTAACGAAATTCGAAAGAAAAAACAGAAATAGCAGTCCAGTGTTGTAATGAGAATGAGTGGAAAGCAAGTGAAACAAATCACGTTATGCCTAATTTTCAATGAACTGTTCTGCACCATAACATACATTGCTCAAAAAATAAACTACCTAACATTGAATTCCTCTTGGATACAATGCAAGAGGAGTCTAATATTCTGAATTTTACGAAGACTTGGTATACAGCGCAAAAAATAACATCACTACACATCGAAGAATATCATCAACATGCTGAATATAGACGAGAAGAACAGAAACATGGGAGATGCTGTATCTTTGCGAAGCAGGAAGCCAGTCTTCACGAAATTTTTCTTCAAACTGAACCTTCTAATGAGTTGATTTTGGATGTTCTTTGTAGTTTATAAGCCAAATAAGTCAGTTGTCATACTGTCAAATAAATCGCCCACTGATATTTTTCTTAGCTTGCTTGTGCAATTGTTACAGAATTGGACAGTTATATTCAAGGAAATGAAAAGTAATTATCTGTTGGTATTTTAATACATGTTCGCTTGAAAAGACTAATGATTCAGAGAGCTTTACTGATCAGAAATCTTAATTAAATTATCAATCTGCCAACAAAGATAACTTTTTCTTGGACAACATATTTATGAGTTTTGAAGATATAAAATGCACAGTAGTTATGTCAACTCTATAAGAAATATATATTATGGCCAGGTTGTGCAGAATCTATTGAGCCAGGAAATACCTAGAAGAAGCAACAGCGGTAAAGTTTATTCAGAGATTAAGCTGAGTTATGCTGAGGAGGAGATTGAACAAATTGACGGCGAAGGTAAAATGTTGTCATGTAAACAGATCAATGAATGCTACAACTGTTTCCCAACGGTAATAACTGATACTCCAGGCTGGGTGTTTTCGAAAACACAATCTTTATGTAGGACAGGAAAATTGGATAACATTGGTAATCAAACTATCGTTAAAATTTTGAACTATTCGACAGAAAAGCATCTGGTCTTGCCTCAAACGATAAAGATTAAATATGCTGTACCGTTTGGAAAAAGGCTAAGTAAAGAGCGAACGTCGATTATTTAGAGAATGCAAAACATTGAAAATAAGACCTCTCGATATCTGATCAATAGAGACAGTGCGAAAGAAGTCATTCGCCTATTGGCAGGGAGCACGACGAAAGCGACATGTGATGGTAGCGTAAAATCATGCTCGTCAATGGTATGACATATGAAAGATTCGTGTAAAAAATAATAATTTGTCGTAAAAAAAGAATTTAAAAATTAATATGTGTCACAAAAAACTGTGCTCGTGTTTTTTAGGTTGAAAAATAGATAAAAAGTTATTACGATGAAAAAAGTAAGTATAAAAAATGTTTATAAGTAACTGAAAGAACTTTTTTAGAATCACATGAGGTTAATCAGTGAAATGTGAACAAGTGTGATAAATGACAATTGCAATAATAAAATTGTAAAAATAGTTGATTATTAAAATGATTATCTGAAAAAAATAAAAAATTAATAAGAATGCAATTGTGAATCGTAATTAAGTTGATAGGAATTGCTAATTTTAAATTTTTAACTTATGTGGTTTTACCCAAGAAATAAATGAAGCCAATTCTCATGTTGGATTTTTGATAAGCGGAGTTTTACGGGAGCTAACATAGTTAATAATTTGCAATAATATTTCACCTGAAATAGAAGCGTAGGAAATCCAAAGAGTGTCAAAAATATTATAAAATCGTTATAATTGTCTATGTTTCAAAAATTACATTTTGAATATTTATTGAAATTAGTTTTAAAAGATATTTGATGTTAAGAAATGTTGATCTCTTTGTACTACCCATATTTTAATAAAAGACAGCAATGTTTACATAATACTTTATCGAATTGAAAACATTATGAAAAATAAAATTAAAGTTCGATATATATAATTTCTTTTAAATTGTCAGTAATTCAAATTTCTTTCTCTTTATTAGAAATAATTGTAGACTGCAAATTTACCAAAACGCATCAAATATGTACGATGTCATCAACGCAGTGAAATAAATTCGCAGTAAATTTATCTAAGATAGAATGAAGGCGTAATCGCTGCATGATTCTCTCAACATGAATTCTTACTCGGGCGACTTGATAAGTTTCTTCAGTTTGTTCCTTTGTAAATTCTGTATTTTTCTCCAAAAATGGCGGCATAACAAGCATTACTTTCTTTCCACTCTGATCAATAGTTGCTTTAATTTCCGGAAATCCTTTATCAGCTAAAACAACATCGCCTTCTTCTAGTTTATCAATTAATCCTGATTCTATAGTTATTTGCGAATCGCTTTTTCTACCGCCAGCAACTTTAGATTTTAGGCAAATAAATCCACCCGGAGTAATACCAACCAAAACTTTCGCGGTAAAATTTTTTTTATAATGCGAATAACAAAAAACCCGGTTATCTACCGTTGACGGTATTTCAATTTTAAATTCAGTGCAATCGATGATCACTCTTGTATTAGAATATTTGGGATAAAAACATTTTGGCATCGTAGCTTGAACTGCATCAATCCTAGGCCAAAAACCTAAATTGGCTGTTGCTGCAGTTGAACATTGTAGAGTGGTATAAAAAATTCTGGAAACCGTTGTCCTGTGAATACTGAATATAACACCCAAAGCTGAAAATGTTAACCCAGTCTTAATTTTCATTAAACAAAATTAATAATCTATCTTCTTTTCAACAATACATTTAGGCGAAATTTGAGTTCTTTTCAATAAAAACTGGAAATTATTAAAATTTACTCCAGCCAAGTCAATTAGCTGCTCATCTTTGGAAATTGATTGAAAGCCTAGAAAAATATTATTTGGTGTTTGATTCGATTGGGTAGCAAAATCTGTAATTGGAGTGTTACATTCTTTGTCCTTGTACATCTTTCTATCAATAATAATTTGTCGTTTTGTTTCCATAATTTCTGTTTGAATCTCAGCATCACTTTTGTTAGCACCCACATACATGTATCTATTGCAGATAAATGTTTTTCCAACGTCGTCAGAGTTGGGTAGAAAATCTACTTGACAACCCTTATCAGATTGTTCACATCGGTCTATTACAACATACATCATTAATTGAATTCACAATAATATCCGTATTCTGTGGAATTGCTTCAGTGTCAGTAATCATTGCAGTCATTTGACTTTTAGCTTGTCGTCGGTTTAAGAAACGTTTATGCCTGAAAACAATTTTATAGGATGGTATTAACTATGTCATTGACATTAATATTCACAAGTTTAATAGCAATGAAAAAATTTTAATTTAATACCTGCTTATAGATGTGTTTTCATTGATCTTCGATTTTTTATACACAGAAGGAAATATTGATGGAATGTAGCTTGGGCTTGTTTCCTCTTCTGACTTTCAACCCCCAACGAAATGGTCACTACAGATGGTATCAGTTAGTTTTGGAATCCACTGTGATCCATCAGCACTAAAAAATTTGTTTTTATTAGAAATTGAGCTTAGATTATACAACTTTACTCTAAAACTCATTACTTACGCAATTTTTATATTTATTTCAACAACTTATTTTCCTTTATTATCATAAATGTTGGAATTTCACTTTTTCATTAAATTATATAAATTAAATTTTTTAAATGTTAATATTTTTTTATATTTACAAATTTGATATTAATTTTGGAGTAGAATATACACTACTCGAGTTGGCATGCTACTGAATAAGGTTAAACAGTACTTACTTTTTTCTTTTCACAGCATTTATCCATTTCTTTCTTTTAACAACTTTCCACTTAGCCACTGGGAATGTGTAAAATTTACACTTACTGTTTCTGCCTGTATTTTTGCAATCAACAACACAACAACTATTATGAACCATTTTTTATGTAATTTTCACGTGGTCATGTATGACAAAAGCATGATTTGACGATAATTTGACCACATCGAGCGCTGCGATCGATTCACCAGTCCCCACTATATACTCCACTCCCTGCCAATATCAAAATCGTCAATAAAATCTCACTTGTGAATGTAATGAACAAACGTAGATAATAATATCCATCTAGGCAGCATGTACAGTAATGCAACGATAACCATTTCAAAAACCAGTACAACATTTTATGAAACCTGCTGACCACTTTGGAATGTTAATATAAATAATATATAAATAAATATAATATTTAAATATTATCAAAAGTCTGAAAAATAACCTCAGTTGGGATAGATCAGATTCCTGTTCAATTATTGAAGCATTCGGATTATGCCATAAAGGTGCCGCTCTGTCACTTCATCAATTTAAAATTTTCTACTGGGGAGGTTCCGAAGAAGTTGAAAGTGGCGAGAATTAATTCTATCTGCAAACAAAAACGAAATCCTACAGATATAAAAAACTACCATCTGATAGCTATAGTATCAAACATTAGTAAAATATTCAACTAGGCTATACTGAATAGGATTTTCAATTTCATAGAATCATCCATACTCCTCCGTGATTCGAGGTTTGGCTTCCGCAAACAAAAAACTACAATTGATTCAATCTACTGTGTCGTTAGTGAAATAATGAATAATGATGGAAACCGCACAATTTCTATGCTCATAGATTCAAGCAATGCTTTTTACACAGTCAAACATCGAAAGTTGTTTGAGAAGCTAGAGTAGTATGGGAAGCACTTTAACTTCTGAAATCCTATCTAATTAATGGCCAATAGTACCTGGTGAAAACGGATATGGGAGGTGAGATTCATACGCCTGAAGGTCTCAAGATCTACAGCGGAATGGCACAGGGTTCAGTATTGGGGTATCTTTTGTACAACTTGTATACAAATCACTTTCCAGGAGTTTTCAGATTATACTTCTCTAGTTCTTTCTGGGACTGTCCCTGACCTATATATAATTATATATAAAAATGAAGAAATGTATGCTTCGAATAGTGTCACACTTCTGCGGTCCAAAATCGTCCATTTGATAGGACGTCTCAGATGGACTTGAAGTGTCAGGTGGACCACTTAAATAAACAAATCAGCAAAGCTTGCTATGTACTCTTGATTTTTCCAACATTGGTTGCGAATGCCTAGTCACACTTACGGTATGGTATCATTGGAGGATGCTCCAAATCTAGCGGTCGCAGCTTCATTCAGTGAAAGAAATGCATCAAGAATATGTTGGAAATACCTTCTAGAGAAAGCTGTAGAACATATTCCATCAATATAGAATTATTTCAAAATCTCTGCATCAATTTCACCACAGACTTAAAAGAAATTTGAATAAAAGACATAACTGTGTATACTTGCAGAAAAAATTCAATTTTTGACTCCTCACAATTATATAACATATCACTGATATCAGTAAGCGAGTTATCAAATACCCAATTCAAAATTGGATTGAAACAACAAATAAGGCTTATTCTGATGTACAAGAATATCTCGACGACAGTCTAAATGCAAATTGAACTGTTTTTGATCGCCTACCTTAACATTTTCTCCTGTAATTTTACACGATAAAACTCTCTCTTCAAATTGCTGTATCTTCAATAATAAGCACTATACATCATTTCGGATTTTATATTTTCTTTAGGGATATTATTGTAAAAGACTTTTGTAAGAATTGTTTTTTATTCTCTGTTTTCAGACCACAAAACTTAAGTTTTGAAAACCTTTTCATGTTACTTTTTGCTTCTGCTTACCTTTGCATAATTAATTTTCATTTTTTATTCCTTACAGAAGCAAAGTTGCAGCTGCTCTACTCAACAAGCATCTACAAATCAATGGCATCTCAGCTAACATAACCTCACTCCGACAATCAGTTGACATCGAGTTCGAAGAAAATCCTAAGAATACAACAGATCCAGGAAGCTGCAGTAAAATGCGAAGGGAACGAAAAGCAGCAAGAACACTGGGAATCATTGTCTCCGCTTTCCTCACATGTTGGCTCCCCTTTTTTCTATGGTACGTTCAAGTTCAACTAACACTCTCTAAATAAACTTTTCGTACTTCGCAAGTTATATTTCAGAAACTCAAATATCAGTTCCTGATTAACTTTTTCATGAAAATCCTCATAAAACTTCGCTAATATTCCGTTCACTCATTTAATCAAACTGAAATCCAATCCTCAAATGTAATCCGAGGCACGAAAATGAACTTGGAGATCCGAAATTCCGGAAGGAAATCGTCCTTGCCTCATCTGGCATGGAGAAATACAAATTAACGCAAAGCTCGAAGCTTATCAAGCGATAAGAGAGATAATTGGGTGATGTATGAACCCAGGAGCTTTTCTTGTACGTGCAAGACTGTTTATAGGTCAACACACTGTGCACAAAAAGTTGAGAATAGTATGAATTATGATTATGTTGTCGGTCAACGTGTTTGCATCATTATTACATTGCCTTTTAGTATTGCCTTGACAGAAGATAAATCTGATTTTTGGTATTAAGCAATGAGTTTTAACATATAACATATGGACTTTGTGTCAAGTTGAATTATTCTTCTAATTTTGAGTCGTTTGTTATCTGAAGGATATAATATTTCGACTTATTAATAAAATGAAAGGAAAATTTATTGCGTTACCAACTGAAAATAATTCAATTGAAATATTTTAAGCAGTAGGATAAAATCTGGATAAGGTTGAAACACTTAATAATAACCAATTGTGATAACAAGGCTATAAAATCGGTTTTTGGGAACTGGTTAGTTTGCCCTGGAAAGTGAACATTCGTGTTGTGAAACGTGATCGTTAAACATGCAACGATCTCTACATTATCCTTTGTCCACAAGGCAACGATAGTCTCCATTGCCAATATATGTGACGCATTCCAATAAAAGGGACCTTTACGACCCAAACACGATTTCAGATACAAGCTTTTTATATCAATGGAATATCGCTTTTTCATTTCAACAAATTCAATATTTTCGAAATATGAACCTTTTCAGGTAACGATTTGTGAATTAGAAATACATTGAAGACTTTTATTCAAGGAACAATGAATAACCTTTCGTAAAATCTACATCAGGGGTGCTCAAACTTAAACTGCAGTCGATTTACCTCAATATTTTTAGACTACTTGCGATCGACTCTGAGAGACTGCAAGTGTGTGTGATGCATGGATGTCGTACATACACTATACACCCTTTCTACCTTTTTACCTAGGTAGGGTGTACCGTAGCGTATATAGATATTAGCATTTCGCACAAATATATTATTTTAGTCAAGGTATGCTTAGGTTTAGTTAGGTTCTTCTCTAAAATATCAATGAAAAACGCATATTTATTCAAAATTGCGAGTTTATTGGTTGTTACAAAACAAAAAAGTTACATATGGTGTTAAACTTAACTGAGGAGTGACTCTGGATAATGAAGCGTGGCACTGTATGTCCACAGCATAGTTTTCATAAGATGGTACGTAACCACTGAGTTCTAATCGCAAGAATGATGACATATGATCCTCAGTTAGTCGATTGCGATATTTTGAATTAATTTTCTTCCTTTCAGAAAATGCAGTCTCGTACGAGTATGTTGAACCAAACATTGTCGTCAGTTGAAGGGCGATTTTTCCTCAAATTCCGATATTTATCTTCAGATATAAAACACCAGAAATTTGTATCAGATGCTGTAGCTTTGAGATGTATATCCGATATAATCTGCACCAACTCATTTTCAACAGAACATGAGTTCATATTAAACTGATGTGCTATTTCAGTTGCTAATTCCTCAATGTTTTTACATAAAAAAAGGATATCTGATAAATGATGCTTTATTTGCCAATTTACTGCAATCTCATAAAAACTCTTTTCGAATTGTCCCAAAATATTTGATAATTCAGCCTCATACCTATCATAATTCAACTGAGAAATCCTTGCCTTCATAGACGGAATATGTTAGAGATCCTTTCTTTTCAGTTGATCTATCATAAATCGTAATTCACTTTTAAATGCGTTTACTGCGCTAATCATCTCAATAACAGTTTTTCCTTTACCTTGAAGCTCCAGAATAATGGTGTTTAAGTGCATTGTGATGTCAGTAAAAAATGTCAAATTAGTCAGCCGTTTTTTGTTTTTCAACATCTGAGTGTCATCACCTCTTTCGTATAGAAATGCTGTTATTTCGGGAAATAATTCTTGAAACCTCTCTAGGAATTTTCTGCGACTCAACCACTTGAAGTCCGTGTGAAGAACTAAATCTCTGTGTTCAGCAGACACCCATTCTTCCATCTGCAACACAAAGAGCCGCAGTTGCAAGCTACGTACACGAATGGAATTCTCCATTTTTTGTTGCAATGCCCATAACTTCCTTCGTGTTTAAAACTTTTGAACACAAAACTTGTTGATGTATTATGCCATGGAATGAAAGAAATGAAGAGAAATCTTCATTAGCTCGACACAATGCCGCAAAACCGTTTTTGTTTCCAGTCATTGCTGGTGATCCATCGGTTGTAATGCTCACACATATGAAGAGAACGTCACCACGGGTCTTCCTCTTTAGAGGAATGATTGTCAAAAATTCTTTCTTAGTCAATATGTCATTGAATGCTATCCCAATAAAAATACATAGCTGGACAGTGTCTGTTTAATCGGTGGATTCGTCGAACTGTAAAGAAAAGTATATTCATTTCATGATATCATGTTTTAGTTTATTTGCCATGTCCTGACTCATGACTTCAATACGCCTTGTGGCAGTCGGACGAGATAACTGAAGTTCTCTGATAGCAGACATGATTTCTGTTTCATTTTTGAAATGTCCAAATGAAGTCTCACTCGCTTCAATAAATGATTCTTTCACAAACGATCCATCGTCGAATGGTTTCTGGTGTTCCGCCAATATATGAGATATTTTAAATGACGCGAACGTAGCAGCTTTTGATTGTTTGGCTGGTCTTGTGAACATGTTTTTTTCATTCTTCAAACAAGATATCAAATCACGAACTTTTGGTTTTCTTAATTCACTCTGTGGCGGAAAATCCTTTTGATAGTTTTTATCAACCAATTTTCGAATAAGACGAATGCACTTATCCTTCACAATACAAAAGAAAAAATCTTCCTCCCAATCGTTATTCAAATTATACGTTTCAGATTTCTTCGCTGCAATCGTTTCTAACTATTTATTAATAAACTTTGTATCGACGTAGTATTGCCGTCAACTTACTATTCAGAATGACTCCAATTCCTGCAGGCGCAACATTTATATCAGCGTAAACGGAAGTCTCGAATGTTTTCGCCAAACGCGCCGCCTGAAATTTCTAGAAAAGTGGCAAGAATGAAAAGCGTTACGTTTCTTTGACAAGTACCGCGTGTTTGTTTGATGAAGCCGCCTTTTGCCGCTAGCAGAGTGTTATTTCATTGGGTAATAAATTTTTGTAGGTTCAGCTACCTACTTATGAAAATTTTTTTGCTCCCGAGATCTACTGAAAAGGCACTCGCGATCGACTGGTCGATGGCAATTAACTGTTTGAGCACCCCTGATCTACATCAACTAGGACCACGCCCAACATCAGTGATACTGTCCCACTAGATGTAATGAATATGGGCAATACACTACAATTAAGGTCTAGTTTGACCTAGTCAGCATTGCAGACCCACTTACTATATCAGGTCAGACTGCCACCTACTCATCTCAATCCGTTTAAGATTTGTATAAATGTTGGCGCACTCGTATGAGCTCATACAGTGAAGACTTACTATTACCATCGAGAAACCATGAAAACAAAGGTATATATAAAAAAGAAAACTTCAAGAAGTCATACTAGTTCGACTATTTTCCACAACGATATGCGAGGTGTCTGTAACAAGCAATCTTTCGAAGAGTTAACTCTATTCATACTTGCCTGGATGTGAACCAGGTGTATATCATATCTCAACAATGACAACATGCGAAATTTATCGTTATGTGTAAACAAATTGGAAACTTTTATTCAGGTAATAATATTCAACCTTCCGTAGGAGGAGTTCCTTCAGGGAACTATATTTAACATTCTACAGAAGGTTGAATATTGTTCCCTGAACAAAAAGCTTTGATGTGTTTGCACATATAACACAAATTTCGCATGTAACTTTTATTGAGATAACATATACAGGATGGACCAAATTCGATGTTTTAGAACGGCGGCTATGTGATATGTTGTAGACGGAGAGAGAAAAATGATTCCCCTTCTCTTGAGCTCGATTATCAACGAGAACTCATTAGTGAAAACGAATTTAACTATCTTTTAAGTTTTTGTGTTATTTCGGGATACTGAAACATGTGAAGATATCTCAAATTCAAAATACGAACATATGTGTTTTTGGTATAAATGGAGAGAACTTTTTTGTCTTTCAGAAGATATATGACATATTTCAATAATTCCTCCAACACAATCCACTTTTATTGAAAATTCAAAATTTATATCCACCTACTCGGAATATCGAAGATATCTACAATTCTATGGTAGAAGAGGTTTGTCAATGAGCGTCAAATTAAGTCTTAGAACATAAGTTCTTTTTCTCTTATGACAGTTTCTCAACTATTTAATCTTCTTGATGTGGATTGATTCAATTCTGTGCTTGAAACAGCAATATTCAATCAATATCATTGATTCTGTGAAAACAATTGTTTATGTCATAAGTTTATATCGTACTTCTTTATCTACATCAAATTTCTACTTATAACTCAATCGTTATGGCTTTTCAATCTCAAAATTGTGAAAAATATTTGATTTCGAAATGTTATATACAGAATGGGTATGATTCGGATTCTACGTAAGATTATCATTTCCTGAGACGAGGTAGCCTAGTAAGTCTGTTTTAAATTTCAGTTGTTAGTGGTTCTTTCAAAGTAAGAAACCTACGAAGAATATTACAAGATTTGATGACTGTTATCTTCTGTAACTGTTCAAACAAAATTTTCTTCAGACCCAAAATCTCAATATTTTTGTGAAGATTCCTAGGAATAACACCTGTTGTAGAAATAATAATCGGTAGAATAAAAATTTTTCATATTCCACATTTTTAATCTCGTCGCCAAGCAACATATATTTAGAAATCTTTTCATTGTATTTATTTTGTATATTATGTGTGTCGGGTATAGCAATATCTATTATATATGTTATTCGTTTCTGTTTATCAGTAAGAATGATATCTGGCCTATTGTGTTTTATTGCTCTGTTGCATAAAATTGTTTTATCAGAATGAAGTTTATATTTCATTTTCACAAATAATCTCAGGTTCATATTTGTAAAATATTTTTCTGTTGGGAATTAGGTCATCTTTAATTCCTAGATTAAAATGAATAATATTAACGACGGCATTATGACTTTCTAAATAATCTGTATAAGCAAGGACTGAGCAAGATGCTAATATATGAAAAACTCTTTCTGAAGAACTGAAACATCTACGGCAAGAATCATCTATATTTTGCTTGATGATGTGTTTTCTATAATTCCTCGTGAAAACAACCTGATCCTGGATCGCAATTGCCAAGCCTTCTGTTTCAGCAAACAATTCTCCAGAAAATAACCATCTATTTGATGCGATTTCATCAACATAATCATTTATCAAGTATTTAAGGGTGCTGTTCGTGTAATTCTTTCTGCATCCAACTTTCTCTTTTAGAATTATCATCAAATATATCAAAATCTACCTTTCACATTGTCAAGTTCAGAGGTGTAAGATTATAATCTGAAGCAACAACAATATCGTGTAAATTAGACGTTCTCTGTTTATCATGAAGATGGGAACGTAGATGCAAAATCTGTTTACTATGAGGATTATTCAAATCAGTTAATCCACGACCTCCAAGATGTCTATGTAGTGTAACTCTCTGAACAGCTGACTTTGGGTGGTGCTTATAATATTTACAAAGCATTTTCCTCGTTTGACATTGTAATTCATTGAGATCAGTTTCAGACCATTTAATAATTCCAAAAGAAGATATAAGAATAGGAACTGCATAGGAGTTGATAGCTCTGAGAAGGTTTTTACTAGTCAAATGATTCTTGCTGATAATGCTAAGTCTTTTGTTATATGAACTTCCAATATTTTATTTAGTGCCGCTATGGTTAATTGTCTTCTCTTGACAAAATCCAAAATATTTAAATGTATCTCCTTGAGGCATTGGCTCGATTTCGATATTGGAAATCTTTATGTAATCAGAGATGATCTTTCCCTTTTCAATAGAAAGATTTTCACATTTTGGAAGCCCAAATGTCATATGAATATCATTGGAATAGTTGAAAGTAATCTCAAGTAGACTTTTCAAATGAGATCTAGTTCCGGCATATAATTTAATATCATCTTAATAAATTAAGTGACTTAGTCTGAATTCAGTTGATAAACTCTTTATTTTGAAGCCGAAACTAGTAGCATTTAATTCATGAGATAATGGATTAAGGAAAAGAAAAAACCAAAGAGCACTTCAAGAATCACCTTGAAAAATGCCTCTTTTGATTGGAATTACTTCGGATTTTAACTATTGTTTTGAAATATTCAAATGAAGATTGGTTCTCCAATTTTTCATTACAAATTCAAGAAAAAGACGAAGTGTCTTATCAACTTTATAAATTTCCAAAATTTCTTGAAGCCATGAATGAGGAGAACTATCGAAAGCCATTCATTGGTAATCAATGAAGGTTGTATGAATATTTCTCTTCTTAGTTTGAGCTTGATTCAAAGCAACAGAATCAATTACAATTTGCTCTTTAGTACCAAGGTGTTTTTTTACATCTCTTTTGTTGTTCGGAAAGAATATTATAATTCTCCAAATATGCATAAATTTTTTGGGTAATACATTCAGTTAAAATTTTATATATTGTTGAAAGGCAAGTGATTGGTCTATATTGAGATGGATCAATAGTATTAGCACTTTTCGGGTTTGAATAAGTAATTCCTTGTGTGAAAAATAAAGGAGTAGCTGAGGGGTTCTTTATCATAAATGAAAAATATTCAGCCAATTTTTCATGAACGCAAGATAATTTTTTGAACCAAAAGTAATGAATACCATCAGCACTTGGAGATTTCCAATTTTTTGTGTGTTTAGTAACTGATGATATATCTTCGTTTGAAAATTTTTCAAATTGCATGCATTCCATTTTAGAAAATGGAGACCTTTCATTTGAAACTGCCCAAATTGAAGACCAATAATCAGTTCAAATATCAATTTTAGGAACTCCATTTCCAGAAATATTTTCATTTGAACCTGAAATAACTTTGTAAAAATGTTTCAAATTATTTTTGAATAGTTTGTTTTGGAATTTTCTATCTGAATTTATTTTATATTCACGTAGTCTAATGGAGTATACTGAAAGTTTTTGTTCTAAAGTATCGATGTATTCTATCAGATGTCCATTACTTATCTCGTTATTTTTATGAATTTTATATTTGAGGAATATTTTTCCAATATGTGCCATAAGTTGTCTTGATCGATTACCTTTGGAATATTGAGTCAATCTTCCTAATCACATCGGATACAAGAAATTTTATCTTCTAATCTTTTTTGACATGAAGGTTTTTCTTGATATTATAATTAGATTCAAAGTTTTCTAATTTATATCCACAATGTTTAACTACTGTAATGGCGGCACAATATATAACCAGATGAAGTGTATAAATATTCATTACTTTAACAAGTTGCTTCGGAAGAATATTCTCATTAAGCTCATTTATGTAATCGAAAATTTTCTTTGAATAATGAATTTTAGGATAGTTGGTCAATATTTTTAAATAAATTCATTTGATTGAGGAATAAATCTATATCTTTGTTATCAATATATTCAGACGAATTTTCTGAGTTATTTTCGATGCTTTTTATTAATGGGACTGGATTTTCATCTGAAATTTCAGTATTTAAATGTTCTTCTTGTTTTTTCTGTAGTTTTTAATTAATTTTAATTCTGATTCAGACATAAAGTTTCTATTTTCAATATACCGTCTTTGATTTGTACTGCTTTGCTCTGAAATACAGCAATTGGGGAATTTTTCTTCGAACATATAATATAATTTAGACATGTACCCTTTCTTATTTGTTCCAATATTTGTTTTTGAAATAACAAAACATTATGAATTTATTCATTTCATAAGTCCAATTCATACGTTTTATTTTTTCATTAGATTTGTGAAGATCTGAATCAGGTAATGAAGATGTGATCATATTAGAGGAACAAGGTGATTCAACATGATTATGATAACAGTTATCAAATCTTTTGTTGTTTGAATAATAGACAGAACAAGTAGAAATGTCAGATCCCTTAGATGTACTTCGTGTATTATATGAATGTATAGTTTTGAAAGATTATTCCTAACTTCATTTAAGTTGTTTACCTCATCATCAAATTCATAATCAACGGGCCCAGAAATAATATTCTTTGCAACGTTACCTGAATCAGATGATATGAATGTGTGAGAATCAGATGGTCCTGCATCTAAACGATCTTGACAGTTGTCAATAATATATATTATGGAACGTTTTCCTGAAAAATGAATTAATAAAGGTAGAAAATTTTATGTGTATTTACTGTTAATAACTGAAATAATACTTATCTGAAAAATACAACTAACTTAATTATCGAAAACTTTTCAGAATCCAAAATTGTCACGTCGTGACAATATATATATATATATATATATATATATATATATATATATATATATATATATATATATATATATATATATATATATATATATATATATATATATATATATATATATACCGCCAAGTGTAATACGGTTTCAATGTGCACTTTGTCAGATAATCGTATTATAAATAAGAATATGAAAAAGATATTCAAATAAATTGACATTAAATTAACGAAAAGAGGAAATATATATTTTCAGCTTGATGGTGCACCAACCTTATCTCAACTGCTGGACTGGAATTTCGGTGATAACTGGATACGAATTGGGGATATTCGAAAGAGATAGGCCGTTTTCCATATCTAACTCCTTTAGATTTCTTCCTCTAGATGCATGTTGAGAACTTATCACATAAAAAAAAAACTAATATCATAATGAGCTGAAACGAAATTCAGGATTTTTTTGGAGAATGTGAGTAACATTCATATAGCAAACATATGCAGAAGTGTTGCCCGGCGTTGCTACTCCTGCATTTTGAACGATAGAAATACTTTCCAATTCATGGGATAATTTGTTTATTGATTCAATTTATTGTGTGTTTAGTTATTACTTTTTGTCAAAAAAGATTTTCTCCTTAAGTCCAAAATTAAATTTTTAATGATTAATGCTCTAAGAAGTTAATAAAGAATTGAATATGGATGAATAAATGGGATCATTGACGCAACAAACGAACCTCTTCTATCGTAGAATTCTGAATATCTATGTTTCGAGAAGATAAATATGAATGTTATGATATTTCTCTTGAAGAAATTGGTATTGCATGTGATATATATCTGGAAAGAAAAACTATTCGTGTCTATCATGTATAATTCTAATATGAAAAATACAAATTTCCTTGATAATCCATAAATCAATCGGCAAAGAGAAATTTTTGAACTCATCTTTGCATTGGACTATAGAAAGTGCGTGTAGGATATAAAATATTTTTCACCTAACATCAATAGGATTCAAGATATAGTTACATATCAAAATCCCTAAAAATCCATAATTCCGCAATAATTCGTTTTTCTCGAAAATCGATCTCGAGAGAGGGAAATCATTTTTCTCTATCGACAATAGTTCACATAGCGGTCGTACTAAAACATCGCAATTGGTCCACCCTTGTACATCTGGTTAACCGCGTTGCGGTAACTAACCGAACTAGTATAGCTTCTTGATGTTTTCAGTTTGATGTGCACTCTTTTGTTTTCATGGTTTCACGGTGGTGATGGTAAATGGCCTCTGTGTCATTTTATTGAAAAGCTCCAACACGTATACATATCTTGATGTGCTCCAACGAACTGAGATGAGAATATAGCAATTGGGTTTGGTGTTGTTAATTAGTGTGCAATAGAGACGAGGTCAAAGTAGACCAAAATTGCAGTGTTTTCCAAATAGTCATGACATCCAGCTGTACTCTACCACTGCTTGTTTGGTGGCACTGGTTGACAATGATTATGACGGGTGGATCAGAGAATTAGAAACACTTTTGCGGAGTGGAAGAAAAGTGCGTCATACACTGTGTTGTTCCTAAACGGTATCAGCTAGTGTCCCTTATTTTATGGCAGTAAATGTAATTTGGTTAGTAAGGTAAATAGAGTCATAAATAATAGTTATATAGAACTCTATCGTTTCTCTTACCAAAGGAATTCTCGCTCGGATGCTAAAACCCCTTCTTTGGAACGCGTGTGATGATAATAATGTAACAACCATCTTGACGCGTAATCGAGAAATTCGATACTTTCCTACTTTTCTTTCACTGGTTCAGCAGTTCTCATCCATAGTAATTTCTACGTGCGGAATACAAAATTCGAAGATTCAACGAAAATACAAGATCATTATGTTGCAATGTAAGTTAATATTTTTTTTCGTTTTCAGAACTGCCGATAGAGTTGATCATTTCGGATTAATACCCTTGAATAGTATTTTAGTTTTTGATTACCGCTGTGTTCGTCCGAATATGTTTATGTCAGAATTTATGTCATTAACAGTTAATGCTTTGGTCCCTTGTCCTTCGGAAGCAATCTGCCACTGATAATGACAGACGTTTCGAGCAGAAAGTTCAACAACTTTATGTCGTTTCATACTTGGAAATATATTTCATTTAATAATTAATTAATTCTGTAGTTTCTGACTCCGCTAATGTAGGTCTAAGGACTTGTGAACTTTTGGCGAATTATTTGGCGGTTTAAGAATTGTTGAAATCGGATTTTTACGGTTGTTTCTTTTTTTTTCTGTCTTGAGGAATCCCTTCGCATAGAATGTCATGAGTGAGTATATTCTCATGTAGGTATTTCAGTGTTTTCGATGTTATAATCAAATTTTTTTATTTAAGACATAAAATAAGTTGGTTTCAGAATAAGTGATGTGGCAAATATATAATGACTGCAACAGTAGAACTAGATGTATGCCAGGTTCAATTTTTATATACACTCACCGGTAAGAATTCGGTCAAGTACAAATTATCCTCTAGTTTGAAATTCTATATTTCTCAGACTCATCGTTCGATATCCGTATATTTTGAATATGTTACAGATTATTTAACGAAAAATTATAATTTTGTAGTGTGTTTAGATAAATTTTTGATTAGCGATCTACGAGGGTGAACCAAAAATGCTTTTGAATCGCTCTATAGAATTTTGTCATGACAAAACACTTCATCGCAAAGTTATATTCATGCTCGCTCAATAACGAAGTCTCTGCTTCATGAGGACTTAGTCGTGAAAAATATACAAGAATTCTCGGTAAGAATATCATTATTTTTCAGATGAGGGAACTAAGGAAAATGGGATATGGATTTTTCAGAAGGTGGTGCTACCCGAGCCCGAGGGGAAAATTATGAGAAATTATATCTCTAGTTCATCATAAATCAGAAAACGAAGAGACTGGTGAATTTGCATTGCTTAAAAGATCGCAAATGATTGATTTCTAAGGCTTGGTGTTTCGAGAGGAAGATCTAGTACCGCTGTAAAGAAAAGAACCAGAATGGAGGACGTGGAACAACTATCAGTAAGTGAAGCAACAGTAAGGAGGCATTGGAGGGGAGTTAGCTTTCGTGCCAGAATACCTGCAACGGGTCTAGAATTGAACAGAATACACCGCACAAAGCGTCTTCGATTCGCTAAGACGAATTCAAGAGATCGAGGGTGTGACAACTGCTACTGAAAGGGTGTTCAATAACTTGTTGTATTCTGCTCGTTTTTCTTCACACTATATGCCATCTGACAATGCTAAAGAAAAACTGTATATCTTGCAGAAAATTACCTAAAGCTATGAATCGAGGACTACGTCATTGAGAATGAATGTAACTTTGGAACGAAGTGTAGCTCCCTGACATTGCTTAGATCAGAAATTCTATACAGGTATTCAAAATTCGTGAAATAACTCATTTTTGGTTAACCTTCATAAATCGCTTTTCCAAATGCATTTACACTCATTGATTGTTGTTTTGTATTGAATGTTACCCATTCAAAATTCAAGGATATCGGGCAATAAATCAAAAACTTATGTAGTCTCAAGCTAGAGAACAATTTCTGATCGATCGAATTCTTTGCTGAGGAGTGTATTATATCAAAATATTGAGAAATCCGTACCTTCGAGTTTTTCTGTTATGAAATGAAATTTATTATGAATATTGCGTATCCAAACTTCGAAAATTATAACATGCATGAAAGTTTTGTTGGTTCGTCAAATATAATTATGAGTTTTGCGATTGCTTTTCTTGAATGTCGTTCTTACAGGTTATTCTGATTAGCTATAATCGCAGAATCATAGTTTTATCAATATTTCCGACTTTTGAAAAAACCAATTATTTTGTTGAAAAGTAGGTTCTTTAGATCCTCTTGTTCTAGATTAATCTGAATTTAATTTCATTCTCTGCTGAGAATTCTTAACAGTCTGCTGTAGTTCTGATCAGCCATGTCGATTCTAACTTGGGTGCCTTCATCCTGCCCTAATTCATAAAGATACCAACAGTTTTCAGTTCAGCTCTCCTTCACTCTATCAAGAGGATGATTTGCTCCTCTCCGTCTTCGTTGATCGAAGAATTTATGGAAGATCATCGGTTGTCTAGAAAATCAGTATCTGTTTTGATTAGAGAACTGCTTTATACAAGGAAGAATAATAAGTCATTTGACAAACGGTTGAATTGACTTTAGCTAGAGCGAACGGCAACGATCAGATAACAAAAGTTCTAGCAAATGCAAATGAAACCATTGCTTTTAACACATTCTCAAAAGAACTATCAGAAAGCGATCTCAAAATTATTGTGAAGAGCAAGTATTTAGCATGCGTGATTGAAGAAATTTCAAAAATGTATAAATTACAGAGACAGATGGCATAGTCATTGATAGCCTAGTAAAAATAACGCTAGACAGTTCAGTACATACCGTCATATACAAAAGAATGCTCACTTCTTTCCCATTACATTTGAAAATAACCCCCGAAGACTCACAAATTCCAAATACAAGTTAATAACACCAATCTAAGAGGTAACAATAGAAACCATAGAGAGAGTTACCTATGAATAATGGCATACAAGGAGAAGTTGCTAGCACTTCTGACGTCTTTGCGTCGCCCCTCGCTATGAGAAATCTCTAGAAATGCTAAGACTGACAAGCATAAGCAGTCATAAAAGTTGATTATAGTTCACGAAGAATGCAATTTTCAATTGACATTTTCCTTGACGGCATGAAGCGTTTTCAAATTTGCTTTATCAATCACACAAAACTTAGATCGTAGGGTTATATTTATTAGAACAGGAGTGCTCAAACTTGAACAGCTGGCGATCTACCTCAATATTTTTAAACTACTTACGATCGATTCTGACGAGCTGCAAGTATGTGTGATGCAGGGTTGACGTACATACACGATACACCGTACCTACCTACCTACTTAGGTAGGGTGTACCATAGCATATATAGAAATTAGCTTTCCGCACAATATACATTATTTAAGTTACGGTTTGGGTTGGGTTTGGTTCGGTTGTTCTCTATAATATCAATGCAAAAACTCATAGTTATTCAGAATTGCGAGTTTATTGGTTGTTACAAAACAGAAGAGCGACAGGTGTTGAATTCAACTAAGGAGTGACTTTGGATGTTGAAATTTGGCACTGTATGTCCTCAGCATACTTTTCATAAGTTGACACGAAACCACTGTGTGCTAATCGCAAGCATGATGACATATGATTGTCAGTTAGTCGATTGGGATATTTTGACTTATCTTCATTTCAGAAAATGCAGACTCGCACAAGTAAATTGACCTAAATATTGCCGTCAGTTGGAGGGCGAATAGTTTCAGATTCGGATATTTATCTACAGGTGCTGTAGCTTTGAGATGTATATCTGATATAATCATCTCCAACTTATTTTCAACAGAATATGAGTTCATATTAAACTGACTTGCTATTTCAGCAGCTAATTCCTCAATGTTTCTACATGAAAAACGATTACTCATAAATGATGCGATATTTGCCAATTTACTGCAGTCATAAAAATGCAATTCGAATTGTCCCAAAATATTTGATAATTCAGCCTCATTCGTATTGTAATTCAACTGAGGAATCCTTGCTTTCAAATACGGAACATGTTTCAGATAATCTCAGTAATAGTTTTCCTTTGCCTTGACATTCCACGTTAATGGTGTTTAAGTGCATTGCAATATCAGTCAAAAATGCCAAATCAGTCAGCCATTTATTGTTTTTTAACATTTGTGTGTCATCATCTCTTTCGTCTAGAAGAGCTGTTTATTTGGGCAATTATTCTCGAAACATTTCTAAGAATTTTCCGCGACTCCACCACCTGACGTCCGTGTGAAGAACTAAATGAGTGTTTTCAGCTGACTTCGTAACTTCCAACTACAACTCAAAGAGCTGCAAGCTATGTGCAGGGATGGAATTCACAATTTTTGTTGTGATGACCATAATTTCCTTTGTGTTCAAAACTTTTGAACACGAAGTTTGTTGATGTATAAAACAATGGAATGAAAGAAATGAAGGGAAATCTTCATTAGCTGGTCACAATGCCACAAAACTGTTTGTAGTCATTGCTGGTGCTACATCGGTTGTAATGCACACTAATTTATATATTGGTAGCTTGTAATTTTTTTACAAAATTGAGGAAAAGGTCATATATAACTTTGATACGGGTCTTCCCCTTTTGAGTAATGACAGTCAAATATTCTTCCTTAGCCAACATGTAATTGAATACCATCCGAATGAACATACATTGCTGCGCAATGTCTCTTATATCGGTGTTTGGCTGGTCTTGAGGTTATTATTCGTTCGTTTTCCAAACAGAATATCATTTTTCGTTTTCTTAGTTCACTTTGTAGCGGAGAATCCTTTTCATTATGGACCATTTTAGGATGCGTCTCTGAGTTATCATATTTAGGTATTGCAACTGACTCACGTTAACGTAAAATTTATATCGGCTTGAACAAAAATCTTGAATGATCCCGTCAAAAGCATCGCCTGAAATTTCTATAAAATCGGCAATAATAAGAACAGTGGCCTTTCTCTGACAAGTACCGCGCGTTCATTTGCTAAAGCCGCCTTTTGCCGCTAGCAGAGTGTTATTTCATTACGTAATAAATTTTTATAGTTTATTTACCTACTTATTAAAATTTTTTTCTACTCAAGATCTACTCAAAGTGCACTAGCAATCGACCACGACCCTCTCTATTCAAGGCCGGAGATGCTCATGTAGCAACAGCGCGTGACGTCACACTAACAGGGTAACTTGACATTGAACTAGCACAAAGTTTATATGGCGCGGGTATTTTAAATTGAATTCGCATGCATTTAAATGATACTATAATATGAAAACACTTAGAAATATGCACCTACAATGACAGAGAAATGTGTGAGAAAAATATGAATGATTTTAGTAGTAAGAAGTCTCCGTTTTTTTGGAGCACTCAGTTGACTAATGGAGGTATTTTTACTTTAGTATAAATATTCAGCAAGATATTAGACATAGTTTTCAATAACTCGTTGACAACATCCTTAAACTGTAAGCCAGAAACACAGTTATCATAATATATTTGGAAGGATAGCCTGGTGTTGAAGGAAGTAGAATCATAACTTTTAATTCTTAATGGAATGAGGAGTTTACTTTTATTTTCTCATTTTATAAATTCCATTCCAATTTTTTCGAAATTGAATGATTCATTACATAATACATATACTTACCAAGTAAAAGCACTACATCAGATGGAATAGTGAGCCCTCCCCTATTCAAATCATCTAAATATTTGAAATTATCTGAATCATCCTCAATTTGATTTGCGACTACGCTTGTGTTATACAATACATGCACATTTCACAGAAATCAAGTTTATTTTCTAGTTTCAAAGGACGCATTCAAAAATATCATTGATATTTTTCACCAGATTTATAACGTTGAGTTATAACTTTATCACTTGAAACTTAACACTTTCACTGTTTCAAATCCAGTTCTTGCCTAAAATTGTCTAGAAACAATGTAAAGTCGTTAATAATGTCTCCAGACAGCCATTGTTTGATTTCCTGTTCCTTCCTTTGTAAGAACATTTCCTTTCGGACTGTAGGGTCTTTCCGTGCTTCTGGCAATCCTTTGCTTATATAAGAAGGTTAATTGGGAAATAATGTGGGAACTGCCCCAGGTACCAGTGCATACCTCGATCTAGTAACAATTCTTTCCTGGCCTGTCGTATCCACATACTTCTCTTTTTTTGAAATAAAATAAGTTACAAAATGTTTTTCACAAACAACAGAGTTATTACCAGGGGACCAGTTTTTTCAGGAAATGTTTTTCATTCAATACCTTGTGAAATTAAACACTGATACTTTTTCATTTTGCGATTTATAATTGCTTTCACAAGCCGCCACTACACAAGTATTCGGCATGTTCATAGTCTCGAAAATTAGCACACGATTATTCAAAACTTGTAGTGATGTTACACCAATCAAATGAATACAGTTCGAAATGAAAACTGTAGATTGCCTAAAACTACTGAAAATGACGAATAAAATACAAAATATCTCTCACATGCTTCAACTGACTGTAAACAATAGCCCGCATGATGCGCACTCGGTACGGGCCGTCAATAGCCCTGCTAGCATTGTTGCCAATTGAACACCTCTCTATTAGAATATTACCCCCAGAACATTCAGGTTGAGTTACAAGATATCTTTCGAATGTTCTGTTATTAAGGTGAACACGTGTACCCCATCTCCTGTTAGTTGGTCTTATCGATAGACTAAATTATATTGCATTTCAAATAGCGTTTTTGCAGCTTGCAAACTGGGCCATGTAGCCGTCGGAAATAAACACAATGGATTTTCTTCAGTTAAATATCAGGATAGCTCTTGTCTAATTATTCGATATAGGTTTGATATTTGTTTTCATTTAATGAAGGAGGCAAGAATAATTTTCACGTGTTTGATATGCAAAAATATTGTGTTTATGAACCGTTCAAATATTGCGGACCTTCTCGGTAATCTGACCATGATATAGCTGTATGTTCTTTGAAATACTTTCAACGTCTATTAGCTGTCGGATATTGGTAGTTAGTCGATACAGAATGAAATGCTATCGACATTTTACTAAGAGCAGAATCGAAGAAAAGAGGATTTCGATGTTTCAGTACAAGCAACTGATGATTGAAGACTAACTATTGAAAACTTTTCATGTTCCGTGTGTGAAATTTAATAAATTTTTGTAACTCTACCCGTTACTATAACCATCTAGTTACGAAGTAATATTAAAATCTAATTGAAACATAAACCTGACCCTAATGTAATATCAATTTGTGATGCTTTTAATCCTGGTAGAAATATCAGGTGGAAATAACTTTATTTCAGGCGCTTTATAAAACCGCCGCCGCCGGCCGGAATTAACTGCTTGCTCTTACGCCAGCAGGCTTTATTTCAGGAAGAAGCGCTGCAGATAGAAAGAAAGTCAGGATATGGTGATGTAAGAATACACTTTATCTGAAGTAATTTTACACTGTTCGCATATCTGTATTCTATAATCCTAATTGCCCATTCTCAGCTCCTTTATTTCCAGAATGGTAATACGATTCATTTGAGATTGAAAGGTCCAATCAAAACAAATAGAAAACCTGTCAGACAAAAGTTAGTGGTGGGGGAATTGAGGTTGATATTCTGAACAGAGGCTATATCTACCAAGATATTCATTTCTGATCAAAACGCAAAAACAAGTCAATTATTGTTCCAAGATGGACATCCTTTGAGGTAAAAAACTTGCCTGAAATATCGACTCTCTAAGCGGGGGTTGCATTCCTTGAACATTGAACATGGGGAAGATGAGTCGAGTTATGACCCAAAGGAAAGGTGGTATCTTTGTCTCCATTGTTTCGAACGAATATCTATTAATTGAAAACTGTAAAAGATACAGGGTGAGCAACTGAAAGATAGGGTAGACTATTTCCCTGAGACTAGTGAAGTGAAATGGAACAGATCCATGCTATTGATGGCAGTCATCATCAGGTACCATCCCCATCTGTATTAGTGCAAAAAAAATGAACAGATTCATTTCAGATCAAAAGCTGTCATCTTTGATCTAAATGAATCCATTCCAGTTTTTTGCACTAATACTTCAATAGTCTTGGGGCGATAGTCATCCCTATTTTCAGTGGCTTGCTCTGTATCTTCTACAGTTTTCAATCAAAACTGAAAATCCTTTCACGGGAATGCAGACGAATATATTACCTTTCTTTCGAGTTATCACTCGACCCATTTACCATCTTCCAAATTTTCAAGGGTTGTCACCCCTACTCCAGTGGTTGAAATTCGAGATGAGGATGATACTTGATGATGCCTGCCATTGATCAGTATGGATCTGTTCCTTTTTACCTAACTGAAACTTGAATATTCTCAGGGAAATAGTCTTCCCTATCTTTCAGTTGCTCACCCTGTATCTTTTACAGTTTTCAATTGAAAATGAAAATTCGTTCAAGGCAATGTAGACAAAGATACCACCTTTCTTTTGAGGTATCACTCGACCCGTCTTTTCTATTCAAAATGTTTAATGATTGCAACCCCCGCCTAGGGGGTTGATATTTCAGGCAAGTATTGTACTGCAAAAGATGTACCCTTAAAAACCAAAATTACGATATTTCGACCAAGCACCCCGAAATTTGGAATTATTATGAACTGAAATCTTTCATATATTTCATTTCGATCTCTCTATACGATATCCATCTCAAAATCTTCATCAAAGTAATTCTGATCAGAATTCCGAGAGAAAAAAGGTGAAATTAATTACAACTGAAGTGGATTGAATCTGATTTCTTGTTTTATTAATTTCTAGTAAGTATTGCCGATTACATCAGTCACTTGTCAGGAAAGTCATCTCCGAATTACCAAAAATACCTGACTGAATGAAGCATGGCGATTTTTCTTATGTGTAGATGTAGGTAGTTTTCAAAATATCGCCAACCGAGAAAACCATGGACCTATTTCTTCAATTATGCTGAAAAATATTAGAGTTTCAACTTGTGTAATAATATTTGAAATATACAGAGTATTTCAAATATTATTTCAAGACAATTTGAGGATTTCAAAACGTCTAGATCTAAAATCCATCATTTGAAGATGACTTTCTTGACGAATAACTGATGTAATCAAGAATACCTAATAGAAAAGAAGAAAAACGAAAATTTGAAAAAACGGACTTTGTACCTTTGAATGAACTACGATTTGCCACATGCTTCAGAAACACCCTGTATACCGTGAAGCCTCTAAATGCGTTGAATTCTGCTGAATGAACTTCTCCTTTACTTACAACGAGCTAGAGATAATTAATATTGAATGATCTTTAGTATTTTTATTATGCCTTGTAAGATACGACCAAAAATCGCGAAATTCCGACTGAAAAATTCATATCTTCTTTACAGTCAATTTTAGGTGGCAATGATATGAAAACAAGTTTTCAGAATTCATGTTTCTACAATAAAAAGAAAGAAACATTCATTATACTATGAGAAATAACAAAGATGGTTTCTGTATAACCGGAAGTGGCACAGCATAGAAAATATTTTAGGAACATAGTTCGACTAACATTCAAGACAAGAAGAAAAATAATTGATCGATGAAGCCTGAACTACCTGATAGTTAACAGTCATGATGAATTATAAAATAAAACAAGTTACCATGTTCTAACTATGACTAATTATCGATGTAAAGAATGAAAAATTACATTGGTTGGACCGGTTTCGGACATACGTCCATTATCAACAATAAGCTAATGAAAGCTGAATACTCATGTACAATACAGGAACTACCATCAGTTTAATGCTAGTTGAGGTCACAGTAACTTGAATCATGGTGTTTGGTAGGTGATTTAGTCTACATGGTCGTTAAGGAGGTTAACCCTTTCTACCCTGGATGCTCTAAAAATTTCCATCGATTCAAAGAAATTGAGTTTATAAGATTTATCACAAGAATGAAGAATTTTCAGCTGTTGAAGTTCTGGAAAAGGATGAAATTTCTTCAGACAATGTGCAGCTAAAGCTGAATCATATTTCTGATGTAGAAATGACCGGAAATGTTCCTTGTATCTAGCCTTGAAGGAGCGTCCTGTTTGACCTATATAAAAGGAATTGCACTCAGAACATGTTAATTAGTATACTCCAGATTTTTTCAAATTTATCGGTTTTATCTTTTGTATTGAAAAGCAAGCCTGACAATTTGCTAACTGGTTTGAATGCAATATGAACTTTTTAACTATCAGACAAAACGCTAGCAATCTGTTCTAACGTCTGTTGCATATTTTCCGATTAAATCGAAAAGTATGCAACAACATATTCAACATGATCCAAGAGAGAAAAACCCGACAATTTATATTTTGGGAATACGTCAGAACAGATTGCTAGAATTTTGTCTAATAGTAAAAAAGTTCATATTGCTTTCAAGACAGTTAGCAAATTGTCAGGCCTGCTTTTCAATACAAAAGATACACGACTTAATCTAGATTTAAGTACTTTTTAGAGATGAACAAGCAGCACTATCCAGACTTCGCTAGTTTCTTACAGAATGTTTTAGGTGGGATTACACTTCTTTTTCTATAAACATTGGTATATTGATTAATTTTATCAGATTTTCTCAATGGATAATTTTTCTTTCTTTTTAGGAATAGGTGTTTTACTATTATAAATCTTGCTTTTCTTTTTTACCGCTTCTGATTTTTGTACAACAGTTTTTCGTATTGCCTATTCGCGTGCATTATTTATTCTTTTAGCCTGTTTAATTTCTGAAAGATCGCCGCTGTATTTACACCTGAGCTGGTTGTATTCGGTGATCGCTGAAGCTAAAGCTTTTATGCTCTTAAATTCAACATTTATGAGGTGCACCCCATGAAGATCCTTCAATTTTATTTATACGCGTATTTAAAGCAGAAGGGGAGGCAATCTACAAGTAGTGACTGTAGGACGCTATAGGCTAGATTATATTAGAAGATGTGTCCCACTACGCTGGATTTTTGCAATGACAGACGATTCTTTTCAGCTGAGACCAGCTGAAGGTTCTTCATCAGATACTGTAGACCTTAGATTTTTGACATCAAATGAAGCGTCCCACTAAGTTGAATATTATTTGTAAAGGCGGTATGTCGATCTCTAATAGTTTGGTTGGGCTCTTGAGTTTTCTAATCAGGGTCACCAGGTAATCCAGATCTTCGATTATCCTAGTTTTTATAATTTTTCCTTCATGTTGCCATTGAACCGTAACTCTGTACCAAATTTCATCTCTCTGAGTTTATGGTAAGTATTAGCTCTATTCTGATGATCGTGAGTGGGTGAGTGAGTGAGTATCATAAATGCGAAATTTTGCTTTCCCTTAACTTCGGAATTAAATTACCTACATACTTGAAATTTAGGATTTTAAGTATGTGAATATGGCTTACTGTGTTTGCTTCGCGCTCGACTTGGCAGGGGCACTTCCGTGCCCTCTAATAAAGCCATAATACAGGGTGTCAGCTCTTAAGGGCCCATTGGAGATATCTGGGAAACAGGTTTATCGATCTGTTTCAAATGTTGGTATTAGAGTAAGTGGATACTGATCTACAATCCACAGTTTTCAAAGTGGTACCACTTCCTAACATTGACTTTAACTTTGTTATTTCAAATGGCATGGCGTGTTTCTTTATTAGCATCTTTCTGAAGCATTTTATGAAGATTCGTCCTATTATAATCATATATCATATTATAATATTAACCACCATTAAGCTATAATGTTTCATTGAAATTTTCTTAATCCATCTTCTTTGCCAAAAAAATGACTCAGATATTAGAGAGATTATAAATGTTAATGTGATTATTTGAGAGCAATTTTTTCATTGTTCTATGTAAAGTGGTAATGTTTTATGAGAAATTTTACTGAAAAATTGTGATCCATAACGCGTTTCGCTACACCGAAGCTTCTTAAAACGAATGAATGTAACGAAATTATAACATCTATATTCAAATTCAAAGTTTATTGAGTTTTTTCTTTTTAAGTGGTTATCGATGACAGGTATATACAATAAAATTAAGGAATAGATTGCTCCCTCAAGTAGTTCAATAGAGGTGAAGAGCTTCAATCGACTCGTTCATTAGTGATTCTACCTGAGTGTTTGTGTTAGTTGATTTCTAAAGTTTCCCACAGATCTACTTTCCAATATTTATTATCTGTATGCAAAATTTCAAACTGTGGATCGAAAGAGTGATTATTTTCTGAGAGATGATTCGTGTAATTTGAATCTGATTTTTTGTTTGAAAAACTGCGTTTATGTTCCGATATTCTAATGTTGAGATTTCTGTGTTTTACCAATTTAGAAAGATTTACAGTCATTGCAATTCAATCTATAAACACCTGATTTATTATTTTCATCTGATTTGGTTTTATTGTATTATATATATTTGCCTACGCAATTATTAGTTTGGAAAGTTATGTTGAATTTATTTCTACTCAACAATGATTTCAGTTTCTCATTTGTAATACCAACGTAGGTTAACCCTTTAACGTATACCAAGCCATATATGGCTCCTTGAGTTGAAGATTTCTTTATACCATAATAATAACAGTATTTCTTATTTTTTTATTTCATCAATAAAATCAACTCTTCAAGAAACGGAACGAAGTTTTTGGTTCATGGTGAGTTCAATTTGACATTTTTATTGGAGGTTATGTTGGTTGTTTATCATTACGAGTGTCGATTTTCAAAATAGAAAAAATATACGAAACGGTAAGTTTTCGTCAAAAAAAAATATTTTCATGTTACTTGGATGTTCTTGAAAAATACTAAATTGTTTGATTTATGAATATTAATGTTTTCATTTGATTTTCAGGTGATTTTGTGCTGATGTCATATTTGGCTTCGTATGACATGTGGTCTAAAACCAAGCAATAAATGGCTTCGTATGCATTTTGATATACATAGGTATTTTCTGTTTATTACAGAAATGGATCCTACTCCCTTTTATGGAAGGTTTAAGCATGTAAATTAAATACCAGGAAATGGTTCCTTGAGTGATGACAATGAGCTTTCTTCTGATTCCGACCCTGAATATGAACCTTATCCTACTCTTGCATGTGCTAGAAAACGAATAATGATACCCGACTCTGAATCTGATATGTCAGACGATGACAATGCTTGCCTACTAACCTCCGCTATCTCCAAAGGTAAAACTAAAAAAACAAAACAAACTAAAGGTAAAGTGAAGTGAAAAGCGGGAAAACATAATGCTTATGATAAGGATAATTTCAAATTTATACGAATTGCAGATAATATTAACAAGCCAGCTAACATAACAAATGCAGATAAAGAAAAATTTATTGATGTCGTAATACTTATGTCATGAGTCAAGTTACCAGCAGCTAGGATGTATTGGTCGAAACATGTAGGCCAGTCACCGGTTTATGATGTAATGACACGCAACAAATTTTAGGCCATAAAAAAAACTTGCACTTCAATAACATTTTTAAGCCATCTGGTACACCTGGTTATGACAAGCCTTTCAAAGTGAGACCACTATGAGATAAAATTCGCGATAGGTTGTTATTAGTCCTAGAAGAAGAGTTTTTCGCCGTGGATGAACAGCTTATTTGCACGAAATATTTATTTGCACGAAATATAGACACGAATTGGATCAGTAAAATCCTGCAAAACTACATAAGTGGGCTTATGAAAATCAAGTTCTGAGTGGTGTATCATACATTAGCTATGATTTCGATATCTTTTCAGGACAACAAAGTATTAAACATCCTACAGATGCACCTGATCTTGGAGTTAGCTGGAAAAGCGACTTACTGAGACAGTTCCACGACATGTTAACCATGAAAATCGCTTTGACAATTGGTTCAACAATTCAAATCTTCAAATAAATTAGTTTAAAAATGGCTTGTCACTGTTAGGAACTGTAAGACTGAATCGTGAACTCAAACATGCCGCCAGAAAAAGAAATGAAGAAAAAGGGGCGAGGCAGTATGGAACAAAAGATAGCTACCATTGATAACGTCAAATTAAGTTTGGTGTCCTGGTAAATTCGCTCTCAGTGTATGTAGGTAGCGAACCTCTTACACAGACACGACGCTATTCTCGTCAGGAAGAACAGTACAAGGAAATCAATGCTCCACAAGTGAGGGATGTTTATAACCAGTACATAGGAGGAGTAGACCTTTACTCTATGCTTGGATTTTACAGAATTCAATCAAATCAAGAAAAATATATGCCTCTCTAAGATTTCAAACTCGCAATTTCTGAGCATCTTTGTCTATCTCAAAATGTGGTCACCAGAAAACGCGACCGTCCTGCATCTCTTCTAGGAACACCAACATCTAGCTGCCGTGGTGACAGTCCAATCAGATTATCTGCTTTCCCAGTATCTCATAAAAAGACGAGAAAAACTCCGGCAAGACACCAAGATTTTCCTATGAACTCTGTACGCACAGATAAGGTAGATCACTTTCCAAATTGGTGCAAGAATCGTCAATTTTGTACAAATTGTTCTAAATTTCTGTTCTACACAAAATGTGGAAGATGTCAAGTCCATTTGGGTTTTAATGACAAACATAACAGCTCTATTGATTTCCATATGGCTTAATTGATGTCTTAAAGTTAATTCTTACGAAGCCAAATATGGATTCGCAATTTTTTATCTAATATTACAAATATTGATTTTTTTCCTCATGTTTCCAATACTTATGCTAAATGAAACTCATTTCGATTGAAAAAAAAATGTTTCTTATATCCTTCATACTTCATGCAAAAAAGGGTTGGTGTTGAATTTTTGTTTCCGTTTATCGACAGGGTAATGTTCATTCAATGCGATTCTTCCTTGTTTTTATTCAAATATCATTTATCATTTTAGGTTTATAACTATTATTTTTAGCTATTTGTATAATCAAATTCAATTCTATGTTAAATTTTCTGGTGTTAATCAATATATGAATTGAACTGTTGGATGCTGATATTTTATGTTGATACTGGTGACACGACGAGTTATGTATTATAAAAAATATTACTTGTTTTCGTTATTGATAATGGAATTCAACCACGTAAAAACCTCCCAAATTCAAATGTAAATTGGCCTTAACTTTAGGTGCTTTTCGTTAAATGTTTCAGAAGATCGACGTAATACTGATCGACATTGATTATGTAATAAATTCGTAATATTCTCCTTCATGCCTCGATTTGATATTTTATTCAGCAAGAAACTATTCATAAACAAAATTAGTTTTTTTGCCAATTTCAAATAATTTCCAAAGGTCGAACTGAGTTCGAAATTCATAGCTAATGGCAAGGGGTAAAAATGGGAAACAAAAACATCTACGAGAATTCTTTTCAGGAGCTTTGTTTTTCCACTGTGCTGGTCACAGGCTCAACCTGGTTGTTACTGACCTTATCAACGTGAGTGAGAAACACTCCTTGAACCATGAAGCATATCATCAAACTTCTCCGTGAATCACATCTAAAGAGGATGCAAGCTACTTCTCTGCCTCTTCTATGTGGAACACGATGGTCACAAAATAATGAAAGCATTCAGCTTTTCAAGGATAACTTGAACAATCTCAGTGAAGGGTAACGAAGCTAGTCGCAAAACAAGCATTTCAGCTACACGCAGCAGCAATAAGGAGTACTTCGACGTATTAAATTTTCCTCAATTTAAATAATTTATCTTATTTAGAGCCGGTTGTTAAATTATTGCAGGTCTTGGCCATTGAATTGCTAAAGGAGAAAGATAAAATACAGATTACAATGCACATGACTGTTGACCACCAACACAAACCGAATTAATTATCGGAGACCATCTAGAAATAAGTACAATAGCTTGCTGAGGATATTATGATCGAAATAGTTCATCTACAAATAAGTACAACAGCTTGCTGAATATATTATGATCGAAATAATTCAACCGAGAGTAATCGGGAAACAAACCCTTCGAGCCAACCCATCCACAACGTCAACAGCAGACTACTTCATAGTGGCTCTCTTCTTTATGCAAATAGACTCGTTGTAATAGTCGCTTTTGGCATAATTTTTTGACCAGCAACAGTAAACATTCGTTCTGGAAAGACTCCATCCCAGAACAATACAAAATAAACAAATATATTTTGAAATCAAGACACTCCACACTGAACGCGGATGCGATGTTGGCCTGGGAGGCAAAGTTGTCGAAGTTGTCTTTATGACTGCATTACAGTAAAAACCTTTTTTTCCCGGCGTGCGTCAGGCTATACTGACGTACTTCCATTTTCCATGCGCAACGTCCATAATCGAACGGACATTTGCCAGTTTGTGCCAGATAAAAACATGTCCTATGTCCACAATAACCTCCGACCGACTCAATAGATTAGTTTCAATATCCATTCACCGGAAAACGCTAAGAACACAGTTAACTTTGAAAAGATAGCGCTTCAAATATTCACAACTGGGATGACTCAGCGTTTTGTTTCACTTCAAATAAAAAACCGGTCATATTCCTCATAAATTTCTAAGCCTTTCTTACCTTACTTCACTTCTTTCCCACTTCACCCCCGATGCCGTCTGCCCTTGCCCGAAGTCTGACTACGCCTAAGTTCGGAACAGACTTATTGAAATTTGAAACGAAACGGATTAGAATCATTGATTCTATTGATTAATTTTTTGGGAATTTTTTACAAACGTTTACATCTTTCATTATTACTCTCAATTAATTTTCTGTGAGTACCAATTTTATCTCGGTTGTTCTCGAGATTTTTTAGTGTTGATGGACTACTAGAAAAATAATTTTTGAACATATCTAAACTTTTTCTGAATAAGTGTGAATTTTCAGTTGTTTGCGTTAATTTCTCGCAGTAGTTTAGATAATTCGAGGAAGGATCTTCAACAGCAATTGTGTAGTTCATAATGAACATTGACTGAAAATATTCAAACTAATCTAATATGAAAACATCAATGTTTTGAGAGGCTCTTTCAATTTTCATATTACCCTTTTTATGTTGAAACATGAAATAATTGGGGAATACTGAATTGTTAAATTTTTAGTTGCATTGAATTTACGTAATTGCACTAATGTTTCAATTAGCATTCAAATTCAATTAACATGATGCAGTTCAGAACTTTGTGGCTCCTACAGATTCTCGTTTCCTCATTGGTGAGCCAGATAATATTACGACAGAGGCATATAATTTTAGGAAATCAGTGAACTAGAAATGAATAATATAATTAGTAGATAACGGGAAATCCACAAGAGGACACAAAGAGAAAATAAAGGATTGAACAGTTTCAAAAGGAGAAAATGGCTTCTGGTTGATTAAACATTGAATATTCCAATCAAAAATTTTCGCTCAACAATTCACAAAGTAACCAAAACTTCATTATTCATACTTATATTTTAGTGAATAATTCGCGTTTGATGAAATATCGAAAACTTCTGAAACAATTTTGAGAATCCTTCTATTAACTACATCATATCTTAGCGTGAAGACTTAATTTTTCAATAAGCCCTGATGGAACATCTAAAATTGTGATGCAGAACAACACGAAAATGCATACTGTGATATTTCTTAGTTCTTGAAATTATTTGTGGGTTAACAAACCATCTTTAGTAGGTGAATAAGCTCAGAAAACTTCTGACTGTTTGTCTTGCGAGACAGGTTGGTCTTGGACGGCTGCGATCTAGTCATTATCCATCATGATGCCTTACCTTGTTACGACGTGACCCAAGTACTTCACTTCAAATTACATTTATTAGGACTTAATTTCAAATTGGCGTCACGTAGTCTTTGGAAGACTTCTTATAAATTTTTCAGATGTTCCTCGAAAGGTTTTCCAATAACGATCACATCGTCCAAATACACCAAACATGTTTTCCAAGATGGTTTCCATCAATCGCTCCATTGTTATGTTATATTTCGAGTTGCACAAGCGAAATGGCATAACATTGAATTGCCATAAACCTGATCCAATTGTGAATGCAGTCTTTAGGCTCCAAACTGACTTGCCAATAGCCGTTTCTCAAGTCTAAAGTTGAGAACCAATGCGAACCAGCCTAGGTATCCAAAGTGTCATCGATTCTTGGTAGAGGGTAGCTGTTCTTTCTCGTAACCCTGTTAAGCTCTCTATAGGGGACACAGAATCACGTGGACCCATCCTTCTTCTTCACCAATACCACAGGAGAATCACAAGGATTAATTGAAGGCTCAATTATACCCTGTCTTTTCATGTCCGTGATTATTTCTCGGCTTCTACTTTTTAGGCTGAAGGCAGTCTTCTAATATATCGTCAAATAGGCTGCGAACCTCCAGTATATGATCGATGATAATCGATATACATATTTTAAATGAAATAAAACTATAGTATTTAGATTTTCACTATATTATTGCAACCATAAGCGGTTTCACCACACTGTGGTTTCATCAGATAGATACAAACTAATGAACAGAGTTTTTCCTTAAAACTGTAACCTACCTGAATTCTTTTCCTTGTTAGTGTCTAAAGTTTTCCATATATTGAGTTTTTGTCTATTATTTTCATTGTGTAAAATTTTGAAATTATCATAAGTTCTACCAATATAAATTTTATTACAATCCCTGCAAGACAGTTTATAAACACCGGATTTATGACCTTAATCAATTTTACATTTGCAGTTTTGATATGTCGGTCTAAAGAATAATTAGTTCGGAATGCTATATTGAATTTATAATGCGAGAGGAATGATTTTAATTTCAGACTAGGATTACCAATATACGTTATGCTGTTGTATTTTGTGCTAGAACTTTTTATACTGGGAAATACTTCCTGGAGTGCTTTTTGAAATTTTTTGGGCGAAACCATGTTCTCAATCATACTAGGGCTGTAGCCGTTATTGACAGCTCTTTGCTTAATTATATTTTGCTCTTTTATAAAATTATTTTGTGACGGTATGATATTGATAAGTTTCTGTATCATACTATTGTAAGCAGCTAATTTATGTGGGTAAGAATGCGCAGATGAGCTGTTAATATTAATATCTCTATGCGATGGCTTATGAAAAATAGGAAAATGATGTTTGCCGTTAATTTCAGTAATAGTTAAAACCAGAAAGTCAATGGAGCTCTCTGTTTCTATCTCTAACGTGAATTTAATATTATCGTGAATTTTGTTAATGAATGTTTTGAATGACTCTAATTGTCTGTTTGTGCCAGTTAAACAGCAAATGATATCGTCGATATATCTAGAGCAATAAATGAATCATTTAAATAACGGATGTTCTTCGATAGTTTTTTCAATATTATCTATGAAAATTTCAGCGAGTGGAGGGCTCAGAGGATTAGCCCTGATTAAACCTTCTTTATTATTATATAGTACTCCATTGAAGTTAAAATAATTTTGTTCTAAACAAGTTTCTTAAAAGGTGTAACATTTCTGATTGAATTACCAGATTGACTATATTAATTTCAAGAGCGTTGTTGATGAGTTTGATTGAAAAAAACGTTTTAGAGTATGTCAAGTCTATAATACCTACCAACCAAAAATATAAACTTTCCATCGACAACCCGCAATCACCAAAACTCTACTCCCTCGTCAAATTTCATAGACCAGTAGTTTCATAATTTCAAGCTCCAGCTGCAAAACTTTCACGATTTCTCATAGACATCACCCAACACTACGCTAATTTTGAACCTATATTCTCAATTAGAAACTCTTCAGTCCTAATAAATAAAATTCAGCACAAGATACTACCACAGAACCTTAAACTAATGTCATGGGATATAGTAAATCTCTTCAATAGTGTTCCATCTAGTTATTCAGTGAAAATCATCAACAGCGCTCTTCAAATTAATAAAGTCAATCCGGTTATTCAATCAGAAAACTTGCACCTTTTAAAAATTTGTTTAGATCAAAATTATTTTAACTTCAATGAAGTAATATATATTAGTAAAAAAGGTTTAGTCATGGGTAATACTCTGAGGATAATATTGAAAAAACTATCCAAGAACATCCGTTGTTCAAATACTTCATTTATTGCTTTAGAAATGTCGACGACATCATTTGTTGTTTCACTGGCACAAACAGAAAATCATTCATTAACAAATTTCACGAAAATATAACATTCACGTTGGAGATACAAACAGAAAAATCCATTAACTATCTGGATTCAACTATTACTAATATTAACGGAAAACATGATTTCTCTCTTTTTCACAGCTCATTCACACATCCTTATCTACGTAAATTAGCTTCTTACAATAGTTTGGTACATAGACTCATTAATATGCCACAAAATAATTTCATAAAAGAGCAAATTATAATTAAACACATACCAGTCGATAACGATTGCAGTCCTAGTATGATTGAGAACATGATCTCACGCAAAAAATTTCAAAAAGCAATCCAGGAAGTATTTCCAAGTATAAAAAGTTCTATCACAAAATACAACAGCTTAACTTATATTGGTTATCCTAGTCTGAAATTAAAATCATTCCTCTCGCATTATTATTTTAATATAGCATTCCGAACTAATAATTCTTCAGGCCGACATATCAAAAACTGCAAATTTAAAATTGATAAAGGCAATAGATCCGGTGTTTATGAACTGTCTTGCGGGGATTGTAATAAAATTTATATTGGTAGAACTTTCAGAAATTTCTAAGTTGGATTATCCTACCACAAAAGTAGTTTTAATTATCTTAAATCAGATTCCCATTGTTCTAATAACTTACTCGAAGAAAACCATAACTTCAATGACAATTTCAAAATTTAACATAATGAAAATATTAGACAAAAACTCAATCTATGGAAAATTTTAAATATTAACAAGAAAAAAATTCAGGTAGGTTACTTAATACTCAATTAGATCTAAGTCCTTCTCCATTACTCAATCTTTTCAATTCATAAAGTAAGCAACTCCGATGGGTGTCACCATACCCTAACCTAACCTTATGTATTAATGAGTAGCAAATAGGAATATTTTATAAGGAATAACTCTATTCATTAGGTTGTATCTATCTGATGAAGCTATAGTGTGGTGAAAACGGTCATAGTTGTGTTAATATAGTGAAAATCTAAATACCATAGTTTCATTTCATTGAAAATATAAAATTTATACACCTAATATGTCCTAAAAACAGTAAAAATTTCAAATTAGTCTTTGATGAGGTATAATTATAATCCTAACTTTCGATATAATCAAATAATAACTTCTTTTCAATAGTTGTGGAATGAAGTCTCAATATATGGTTTTTTCAATTCCAAATAGGGTTTCATCAAGCAGGTTGAAAACATTTCGAAAGATTTTTAGAGATATAAAGTTAAGTGCACTTGCTTATCACTCATTCTCGTACCCATACAGATGCAATAGAAATAGGTAGTATCTCTACTCATACAAAATTTTTTAATTATCTGTCGGTCGATCGCGAGTGCTTTTTGAGTAGATCTTGAAAAGAAAAGAATAATTAATAATTAAAAACACTACAAAAATTTATTACGTAATAAAACCACACTCTGCTAGCGGAAAAGGGCGGCTTTATCAAAGGAACGCGCGGTACTTGTCAAAGAAAAGCCCCGTTTTTTATTCTTGCCGCTTTTCTAGAAATTTCAATTGGCGCGTTTGACAGGAACATTCGAAACTTTCGTTTACGCCGACATAAATGATGCGCTTGCAGGAATTGGAGTCATTCTGAATTTCTAGCTGACTCAAGGAAAACAATACTTTCATCACTGATTCGTAGCCTTAGAGAATCCTCAACCACCCTATAATGATTTCAACTGTTACAGAAAATTAAAGCTTTAGTTTTAGAAGCATTCAACTCAAGATTGTGCAAAGATGCCACCTCGTATATATTCTGGAGATCCTAATTGATTTGATTCTATGAAAGAGATAAACTACTCAAGGAAAATCCATGTAACAGCTGAACATCATCGGCGTATGCCTGTTTGGAGCAAAAACGCACTTTCGAGAGTATATCAGGTCGTGTAAACGATAAATAAAAGTGGTTCGAAAATTGTACCTCGGGGAACGCCAGCTACTCTGAGATGTGGCTCCTCCAACTCTCATGATCCATGTCTTGTTTGTAAGATAAGTCTTTAAGAGCGAGCAAGCAGCTGCAGAGAAACCATAGTATTTAACCGTAGCAAACATGAGATGATTAATTGTATCGAAAGCCTTGGAAGAATCTAAAAGAATCATAAATACCATAAGCTTTTCATCTAGGGAACAGAAAATATCGTCAGAGACAGTTGACAAAGCGGTCACAGTGCTGAATGATTTCCTAAACCCCGCCTGGAAGTCAGCTAACAGTTCTTTTTCTGTAAAATAATTGTAGATCTGAGTGTAAAGCACTCTTTCAAGTCTCTTCGACGTCACTGGAAGTATGCTTATCACCCGAACATCTGAGAAATCCTTCTCATTGTTATTCTTCGGAATCGGACAAGACACGGAACGCTTCCACTCGTAAGGGAAACAGTTCGCTAATACACAACCATTCATCAGGTGAAGTAGGTAACCACAAACGACAGGAAAAGAATATCTTATCATATTAACAGTTACACCGTCAAGCCCATATGATTTTGTGTGTATACCTGCAAGAACAATCTGAACTTCCTCCAACTGCACGATGTGGAAAACGAAAGAATTAGACTCATTGAATTGCGTTATACTGTGGAAATCAATCAGCTAACCTCAGTTATTATTATTTTCCTTATAAAACTGCGAGAAATGTTTATTCAGAGCATCTGGATCCGGCATACCCGATGAAGGTCCCCATCCCAAGAACCAGAGGTAGTGACATCCTCAGGGCCTCCCACGCTGAGGACTGTCCCTCCCGGGCCAACTCATAGAGGAAATTCCTCTTAGACCTTCTTATAGAAGAAAGAATGCTATTCCTAAGGCGTTTGTATTCAATCCAATCAGCTTCAGATCCAAAGCGATTGAACCGGAACAAGGATGCCGTTCGCAGCTTCATAAGGTTTCGTACATCATCATTCATCCCGGTGCCTTGGGTCTCGAAACTCTCCTAGTCCTGACCGGTGCATGAGCATTAAACGTCTGTAAGAAAAAATTATTGAACAAATCAATCTTAATGTTGGATTCAAGTAGGAATCTATGCCACGGCTTTGCAGACAAATCCATCAAGAAGCCTGCATGACTAAAATTTTCGAAATCTCTGTAAACTAATTTCCTCGCCTTACACTTTACCTTCTTTATACTGATGCTGCAAAAAATTTAACGATGATCTCCTATATTATCCGCATCAACAGTACCTGCCTCTGTAACAGGTAATTCAGCTGAAACAAAAATTGGGTCGACGAGTGTTTTAGATCTTAGGGCTCGTAGGCTCTTTAATGACTTGTACAAAATTGTAGGACAAAAAGCAGTAAGATAAGTAATCAATATTACTTGTTAAAATATTTGGAAAACTGAAAGAAATTCATAAAATGTCGTCACTTAACAGACAAAAGTGTGAGTATAATAATCTATCGATTGAGGTTAACTGCATTTTCCGATATTTATCAGAATCCTTTTCAACAATGAGTGATTTCCCGAGAACCAAGAATCGGGTGAGTACAAGGAAGTATAAATATTTAGAAGATATATATGAACTTATAAAAAGTATCTTGTTTCAAAAACACCTGATTATAAACTATCTTATTCTTATTCTTTTTGACCTAAGGTTCAATGTACGAATTTCTTTCATTTTCACAGAAATTTAATTTTCTTGTTTTTATTTTCGCAAGAGTTCATTTCAGTTCTTTTATAAAAAATTCAGCTTTCCAACTGAACCGAAACCGATAAAACCACGTCAAAGTCGATCAAAAGTAAAAGTAGTTGTCTGTTTTTTTTTTTTGATTATCGCGGTGTTGTGCACTCCAAAATCTTGCCAGAAGGTAAATGAAGAATACTACCTAAGCGCTATGCAGCGTTTAACCTTTTCAAGGGCATATACACATATGTGTACATTTCCCTTCAAAGTTATTTCGTATTCGAAAACATAGAAGCACATACGCTCCGAAGATACACATGTTTTCCGTGTGTCGGCATTATTGTTTGTGTTTTCGTGGTGGTGTATTACTTGAGGTTATCAAATCATAAGAGGTGTTTATATTGGGATTTTTGCTGAACAATTATTGGAAAAATTAGGTAAGTGATGGTTATATTCTATAGTAGGCATTGCAGGTTTCAAATCATATTATCATAAGAGGTGTTTATATTGGGATTTTTGCTGAACAATTATTGGAAAAATTAGGTAAGTGATCAATTATATTCTATAGTAGGCATTGCATGTTTCAAATATGATATTATGCTGTTTGCTATATATTTATGAGATAAAAACACAAGTTTTAAATTGAATCTACACTTTATTAAAAATATAATATATATTATATATTGCATCAAATTCAACACAAAGTTGCAGCTTCAAACAGCATGGTACATCGGTTACTCAATTAACTAGAAGATTATAATAAAGAGTTAAACATCATCAAACAGATAGCTATTAATAATTCATATAATCCGGATATGATAGATCTAATCATTTGTAAAAACTGTATCAGAAAGCAATAAATGAAGTATATCCTATTCATAAAGACTATAAAATATTCAACAGTTCAACATTCAGCGGTTTTGCAAGTACAAATATTAAATCCTTTTCTCGTCAAACAAAATCTTAATATAACTTTCAAAACTTCTAATAATTTAGGTAAACATATTGAAAATAATAAATCTCGTGTTGAAAAATCAAGTAAATCAGAATCTATAAACTCAATTGCGGTTCTTGTGATAAAATTTATATCGGTAGGACCCATAGGAGTTTTGGCATAAGAACATCTGAACATAAACGTAGCTTCGATAAAATAAATCTGATTCAAATGATTCAAACCACTTAATAAAAGAAAACCATTAATTCAATAAAAACTTTGACATATTGCATATAAAATCGAAAAGTTTAAAATTAGATCTCCTAGAAACATTAGAAATAAATAGATACAAACATTCGGACAAGCTTTTGAATGAGCAGGTAGATGTGAATTACTCATCCCTACTTAACTTGTTTAATTAGTTTTTATTACCTTTCATACTAACTGTACAATGGCTCGGTGTGGATTTTTCCTGTTATTCATCCAACTTGTTCTACTATCTGTTTATAATACCATACTCTTCATTTCGTTTGTCATTCTTGATAAAGCTGCTGTGTCGGCGAAACGTCGTCGAATTTTTTTCAAATAAAGTGTAGATTAAAGTTAAACCTTGTGTTTTATATCTCATTTATAATATCACAGTACTGAAATGAGTTGATAATAAAGTGGTCCATATGATATGTTCGTTCTGTGGCAAAGAACAGCAAGATATTGTGAGGAGGGGGATCGAACAGAAAGAAGATACGTCGAGATCAACAGACCTAACGCTGTAAGACAATATAATCATTTCATGGGAGAGGTGGACATGGCTGACAAAATCACAGCGCATTACCCTAATGGACTAAAAAACAAAAAAAATTACATGAGAATTGCGTTTCACTTTCTAAATGTGTCACTTGTAAATGCCTGGATTATTTATAAGTGCAAAAAGAATATTTCTCTTTCTTTCTTGGAATTCAAGTCTTAAGTTGCTACATCAATGATTCTGACAGCTGAAAATCGAAAAAAATGTGGAAGACCACTTTCAGCTGGTAACGATTCTAGTGCAGTAAAGAAAAAAAGGTTTTGGACGAGAGTATTGCCAGAAATCAGAACTGACGGGATTGGACATTATCTCGAGAAAGAAGAATACAAAAATCCGCCAAGATGCCATGAGAAAAATTGTAATAGGAGAACGAGGTACTTGAAAAAATGCGAAGAGAGTGTATGTCCAGAATGTATGGAAGCTTTCCATCAATGAAAATTTATATTTCATGGAGTTATTCGTTCTTTCAGTTCGAAAATAAAAGGAGAAACACTATGGCTGTGTCTCATTTGAAAGTATACACTTTCACTCTTGATCTTGTTCTGCACTGATGTTTCCTTAAAGAACTTTCTGAATTCTTTTCAGAATCTTATATTGATTTTCGTTTAAATTAATCCTAATCAAACATACAGTACTATTTGAATCTTCATTCTCGCTCCTATTAAATATAAGAGGAAATTCAATGTTTTACTGTAATAGTGTTCTGATGCAAGCTTCCAAGTTTTGCAATTAAAGAAGTTTGAATTTTCAAGCTTGTGTGAAAAAAAAGCTTCACTTGTCCTGAATTCTGAAAACAATAGCTTGACCTGAGCTCGAGTTGATTTCTAGTAAAGTCTAGCAACTTGATTTTCAATTCATATAATTCATATTCATTTGAAGTCATTATGTACTTGGTTTTCATACTGCTCAACGATGAAAGAGAGTTCGAAACCGCGGTAACAGTGATCTATTAATTTATATGTCGTAAAAAAATGTGTAGATAGTAAAATTCCTTTTATATTTTGATTATTTCAAGTACCAAATAGCAATGGCTAAATTGTCAGTTGTGTCTTGTATTGGAGAAATGAAGAATTTGTGAGGGACAAACGTTTGAATGTCTCAAACGCCGATGTTGATGACCGACTAGAACGAGGCAAATCAATTTGAGATACCGAAAATATGGCACTCCTTTTATACTAGTTCTCGGAGTTACAGAATTGAAAAGTTTATAGATATCGTATTTACGCCTCAATAAGGATGTTATTACCATTTCTACTGATAGAAATATCAATTGTTCATAAAATATTCAGTTCACTACATCATCATTCATATCACATCAAAATTCATTGATGAAATGCTACAAGAAAGGTGCGCTACGATAGGAATTAGGGTAATTTACCCTTCCTTAACACAACTGCCTGGCCGACATTTCGCCGGAAGCTAGCCTTCAAGTAGTAAATGTTTCGAGTTCACTGTTTGACTCAATCAATCCCTTATGACCTTCATCAAGAAATCACGAATCAGAATGACATTTGCTTCGTTTGAATATGGATTGATGTCTAACTGACAAGACATATCCAATATAACAGAACCGTATATTCTGTAACAAGGTTCGCATGGAGAAATTTAATATGAGTGAAAACCACGGGTACAGATTTTTTTCATTCTTACGGTGTAACATGCTCTATGTTCTCCACAACCGAAAGTATGAATCAAAATGAAATGAATTGAATCTGAAAAACAATAAAATAAACTATTCATTAAGATATTTGTATTTACAATGTATCAATATTGTTATTTACAGTATTTGAATAATTATGGCATTGGTGCATTGGACACATTTCTAGTTATATTCTTAAAAACGGAGTAACATGAAATTTAAACTCAAATTTATTCACGTATGTGGGTACAATAACATTTCAGTACCTGAAATTATATAATACTTTAATTTACAATACTTATAACTGAATAAAATTGTGATCAATAAGATAATATGAAAATGAAACTCACCTAAATCAAGGATTTGTGTGTGTCCGACCAATCCAAAGAATTGAAAAAGGTTTGCAGGTCAGAAAAAAATTCACTTGCAATAGGTATGAATCGCAGTAATAATGATCTGAGGAAGATCATTTAACCAGTTGAATAGAAACGAAAGAAAAAGAATACTGATATAATCTCTAATTTTGAATTATCTTTTCATACTTCATAAAGACATGATTAAGTGAAAAAGATTGTCATTGATGTTGATGAATTGTTTTAGTTCAGATTCAGACGAGTTTTTGATTTTTTTGTTTTCAGTGGACATCAACAGGATTTCAAGCTCAACAGTAGAGATTGAGGAATTTTATGGCAAAGTAAAAGAAAGATTTTTGTGTTAATGACTTGTGGAAAAGAGGATGATCGAGAAAGTTAGCTTGTCTAGTTTTGAAGAATTTATTTTCTAACGTTGCATGCTTTCTAATTCTCAGTATGCTATGATAAATATACGGGGTGCTTCAACGAAAACTGAACACGGGCTATAACTACCAAGATATTTATTTCTGATCAAAACGCAGAAACATGTCAATTTGATTTTCAAGGAGGACATCTTTTGGGGTTGAATACTTGCCTGAAATATCAACCCCCTAAGCGGGGGTTGCAATCCTTGAACATTTTGAATAGGGAAGATGGGTCGAGTGATGACTCAAATAAAAGGTGGTATTTTTGTCTACATTGCCTTGAACGAATTTTTATTCTTGATTGAAAACTGTAAGAGATACAGGGTGAGCAACTGAAAGATACTTCACAGGAACAGATAGACAGTTAAAAATTTTCGAAAATCATATAAATTCATTTCATCCAAAAATTGGATTCACAACCGTCTGAGAACGCAATAATTCGATAAATTTCTTAGACGTAAGAATTTTGAATGAAAATGGAAAACATTTTTTCGGAAGTTACCATAAGCCGTCACATACAGATATTATAATACATAACTCGTCGTGTCATCCGTATCAACATAAAATGTCAGCATTCAATAGTTTCATTCATACATTGATTAACATCCCGTTATTACCAGAAAATTTCCACAAAGAATTAAATTTGATTAAACAAATAGCCAAAAATGATGGTTACAACCCAAACTAATAAATAATATTTTAAATAAAAAACAAAGTAGAATCGCATTGAATGAAGTTTACCCTGTCGATAAATTGAAACAAAAATTCAACACCTTAACTTACGTTGGCATTACGAGTGAGAAACTGAAATCATCCTGGAGTAGCAATAATTTCAACATAGCTTTCCAAACTAATAATAATTTAGGCAAATATATAAAAATAATAATAAAACCAAATCAGGTAAAAACAATAAGTCAGGTGTTAATAGATTGAATTGCAATGACTGTGATAATTTCTTCATTGGTAGAACACATAGAAATTTGAATATTAGTAGAATATCGGAACATAAACGCAGTTTTTCAAATGAAAAATCAGATTCAAATTACGCGAATCATCTCCTAGAAAATATTCACTCTTTCGACCCACAGTTTGAAATTTTGCATACAGAAAATAAATATTGGAAGGTAGATCTTTCGGAAACTTTAGAAATCAATAAATACAAACACTCAGGTAGACTCATCAAAAAACAAGTCAATTTAAGCCCTTCACCTCTATTGAATCTCTTCAGGGAGCAATCTATTCCTTCATTTTATTGGATATTCCTGTCATAAATAACCACTTAAGAAGAAGGAACCCAATAAGCTTCTAATTATTCAAGAACATTTATATTTATATTCTCATTCCTATTTTCTGTACATTTATTCGTCTGAAGAAGCTACGGTGTAGTGAAACGCGTTACGAATGGCAATTATTGAGTAAAATTCCTTAAAATATAGTACTTGTTTTTTATTATTGATAGGGAAGACTATTTCCCTGAGACTATTCAAGTTTCAGTGGAGTAAAATGAAACAGATCCATGCTGATCAATGACAGTCATCATCAAGTATCGAATTTCAACCCCTAGAGCAGGGGTGACCACCCTTGAAAATTTGGAAGAGGGTAGATGGGTCGAGTGATACCTCGAAAGAAAGATATTATCTTTGTCTGCATCCCCGTGAACGACTTTTCATTTCTGATTGAAACTGCAGAAGATACAGAGTGAGCTACTGAAAATCAGAGGAGACTATCTATCGCCCTGACTATTCAAGTATTAGTGCAAAGAAATGGAACATATTCATTCCAGATCAAAGGCTGTCATCTTCCGAAACACCATTCACATTTCAAATTTCAACTATTCCGTTTTTTTGCACTAATACTTGAATAGCTCAGGGCGAGAATTTATAATTCTGAGTCGCTTGGCCAGTTCATGAGTATGGCTTTCCCATCTCATACGTTGGTCCATCTCTACACCTAGGTGAGTAACTGAGTATATTCTCCCAATGCATTGACACAAACAATTATTGAACTCTTTGCATATTTCTTCATGAATTATTCGGCTGGTTTATAACTGTGGCAGAGAAAGTAACAAACTTAGTTTTTCTCACATTAAGATTTAATAAACTCTGATTCAAGAATAAAAAATTTGATTTTTTTTTAAGGTTCCGCTTTTGCGTAAACACCTTCCCACGTCCAATCCTTATTAATTACCACCGTCTCGTCTGCATATGAAATAATGTCACAGCCCATATTAAGACTCCCGAGATGCTTAATATATCAAGAATAATATCGGGACTAAGCCTGTACCCTGTGGCACGTCCATTGTAACGAGTAGAGGATCACTTTCCACACTGTTTATTTTGACAAGCTGCCATCTTTTTTCTAGATAAGAACGAAAAATGTCCAATGGAGTTCTTCGAACCCCGATTGCCTCAATTCCATCCAATAATATATCAAAGTTAACCGTATCAAATGCTTGCGCCAAATTCAAAAATATGGCCAGATATTTTTCATTTTCATTATTCGAATTGACAACGGGATTCAAGAGTTCAACAGTGGCATCCTCCCTACTTAAGTTTTCCAAGAACCCATATTGGCTCTTGCTAAGAATGTCATATTTGGTCAGAAACGCCATCAGAAGAGACTTCAAGCAGTGTTCATATATTTTTACGAATAACTAACTATTCACTAGTAGTGTTATTTGTCTATATTTCGATGGATCTTTTTGAGTGTGACAGATTTTAATCAACCTGGCGAAAATGTTATCTGAACCAAGAGATGAACCAGATTTCAAGCAGGTTATTATAGAAATAACTTTCTTCTTTGTGACAGGATTCAAAAAAATTGAATACCTATTTCTTTTTTGTGGAAGTTTTCGATCACAGAGCTCAATTTTTCCATCCATTTCTGCACCAACATTCGAAAAAAAGTTATTGAAACAATCCGCCACGTCTTTATTTTCAGTGAGTACTAACCCTTGCGTATTTGCAACCTTTATGTTTTCCGTTTTTGAATATGTAGAGTCCGATGCCTGGTTCACCACGCGCCATACTTTTTCATAATCATTCTCTGATTTTTCAATCTCATTTTTATAGAAATCACTTTTTGCTGTCTCGTCTAGATTCATATTCAAACTCCTTATATTAACATGCACTATGTTTAGGATTGGTTGGTATCTTTAGATCTAGTCAGATCTCTTGAGAGATCCCTTATTAACACATATTCTTTAGTTTGAATCTCCCCTGCATCGATAATATCAAAATCACTGTGCATTTACACAGCATATACACAAAAAGGAAAATCCTACAATATGAATATTTCTATAATAAATAGGAAAATTCAATAATACCCAAAAAAGCGTTACTAGAGTCCCTATATATCTCAAATTATAACAAGGACAGAGTGAATGGACGTAATACAAGAATAAAACTGAATTCATGGATTCATAGTCCTTCTTTACCCAACTTTCAAAAGCCCCAAAGTATGTCAAACGAGATATACGAATCTCTTTTAGAAATATCATCAGACACAAGTATGCAGTCACTCTTCAAAACAACGCCTCTCAACGATTTCTGGTGCAGAATCCGTGGTGAATATCCAATACTTGGCAAAATGACTCTGATTATTCTTCTCCCGTTCCCAACAACATATTTGTGCGAAACAGGATTCTCTACCTATGCAGCCACGAAAACAAAATATCGCAAGAGACTGAACGCCGAACCTGATATGAGACATCAACTGTCTTCTATCAAACTTGATATCAACCAATTGATGAAAAATGAATAACAGTTTCATACCTCCCATTAGTTCCTTGCCATGTAGTAAAGTAAGTGATAATTAGTAACTGTTTCATTATACTTTTGTTATACTTATCAATAAAGAATGCACTTTTGAAAACTTTATGTTTTATTGTAGGGTTTCGTCAAGTATTTGGATCTACAAAAGGGTTCCGTCACCAAAAAAGTTTGACAACCGCTGGTCTATACACTACACGATCAGCTGCAGCGAACTATAGGCGCCGCCATATTGGCCTTGGCTGCTCTGACGAGCGCCTTTCATTTCATCCCTACTCGAGAGTTCGAGACGATGTAATAAAAGTTTCATTTCAAAAGCAGTCTACTAATTTTTCGTGAATGGTGAAAAATTTATTATACTAAAAGTAATGAATATCATCAACACCTGAGAATGCCAATCATTTGTATTTTCAACAACTAATGTTATATCATTTCTTTTCGTTTTCCTTATGAGTTGGAGGGACGGAGGAATGTGCGTGGTAGGTGCCCATTATCACCAATACCGACAATGAATTAATCACGCACTTCCTCAGATATTTAGATCCACCTTCGATAAAACTGAGAAAGTGAGAGAATGAATGAAAGTTGGTGAATGTTTTCCATAACATCGACGGAATGTCTGGCATAAATATATCATTCCATAAAGAAGATAAGGAAGGAATATCTCATGAAATATGCAAGGCGTGAGATGCTCAATAAAGCAGGCTTGCTGTGAAGGTATTACGTGAAGCCATAAATAAAGGACTTTTAATAAAGGTTCGACGATCATTTTCCCCAAAACACAATCGATTAGACCATCGCAGTTCGGACGCATTCTGTTTGCAGAATCTAAATTAGGTCGTTTCCAATCTTTTGCTCGTTACTTCCCCAGAATTAAACATGAGTTCAATGAATGGAAGTCCATTGAAACCAGATCGGTTGGTCATGAACTGTGTTCACAAAGCCTGTGAAAACATTGCGGAAAATGCCAACCACATTCGATTTTATCCTGTGATCATCTCAGTTGGAATAGTTGAAGCAAAAAACTGCACGTTTCCGTTAATCCATAATTCTATATTTGCGGAGCGGAGAGAATATTATCATGAATTCAATCAGTACTGTAATCAATCACCTCTCATAATATTTTCAGAAATCTATTTTTCTATATCTTAGGTGTGGGAAATTTTAAAACTGGAAAAAATGTTGGTCTTAACATACTTTCAATGGGTTGCAAAACTCAGGAGAGATATGTAGAAATGAGTTGGTTTCGGAGAAAATATATGAAAATAAAGGTAGACATTCATCTGTTGAAATGTTTTGGTATACAGTTTTTACATCAAATGAAACGAGCTTAAAGTATTGACTTATTTTAAATCAGGAAAGTTTTTGTATAAGCTCATTGGAATTTGAGATTCTATGTTGTGAACGAAAGGTCGTGAGTGCAATAAACTTCAGTTTCAGATAATGGGTCCGCAAGTAAATTTTCGCTATTTTTTTTTACGAAAATACAACTTCATTGTGAAAAGTGATAACAATCGAATCATTGAAAATATTGCCTATCACTAGCTACAACATTTTTCCATCTTTCTGGCAGAGCTCGAATACAGTGACGGTAGAAGTGTTAGTCTATTGAGGCTACCCACGAATCAAGCCATTTTTCGAGCTCTTCATATGAGCGAAACTGCTGATCAGCAAGGCCATGTACCTTCGAACGGAGCAAGTATTAATCGGATGGTGCATTGTCTGTGGAATATGGCGGGTGGAGTAGGACTTCCCATTTGAACGTTTCCAAGTAGGTTTTAACGGGTTTGGAAACATGAGGCCGAGCATTGTCATGCTGTTGAATTACTTTTTCGTGTCTCTACTCATATTGTGGCCGTTTTCGCGCAGAGCTTAACTCAATCGCTTCATTGAGTTCGAGATCGTTCCTCAGTGATAGTTTTGACTTGGTCCCACCAAATACACATCATAATTTTCGCAGCGTGAATTTTCGGCCGAGGCGATGACGTAGAAGCATGACTGGGCGTCCCCAAGTTTTTGTTTTCTTTGAATTGCTGTAATGAATCCAGTTTTCATCACCTGGTACGATGCGATGAAGAAAACTCTTTATTTTTTGCCACAGCAGCAGTTGTTCACAGGCGAGAAAACGACGCTTAACGTCTCTTGGCTTCAAATCATAAGGAAACCAAGTTTCTTGCTTTTGAATCATTCCCAACACATGCAATCGCTTTTCAATGACCTGGCGGGTAACTCCCAAGGCTGAAACAAATGCTTCTTGCACTGATCCCCATCGAGCAGTGCATCCAATTCAGCGTCTTCGAAGATTTTTGGCCTTCCTTCACGGGGACGGTCGTCCACATCGTAATCACCATTTTTGAAGCAGCGGAACCAATCCCAGCATGTTGTTTCACTTGGAGCTACATCTTCATAAACTATTTGGTGCTCTTTATGAGTTTAAGCCGCCGTTCTATTCGAATGAAAAAAAAATCCACATTTCCCGCGATTGACGATCATTTGGCACGAAATCAAACATTTTCTCATAACTAAAAGTATATGACGCAAAAACAAAATCACTGATGTGTCACAGTGGTTTGTTTAATGTATGTCTAAGCTTTTTTCAAGACGTTCTTCATATGTAAAAATCGACCAGCACTTACTGCTGGAGTCATCTATTGACAAACAGCGAGAACTTAGATGCGCACCTAATATTTTCACCAGAAACAATTAATTTCCATATCTCTTTTGAATTTTGCAACTTATGAAAAACAAAAATTATTTCCAGTCTTAGAATTAATTCTTTGAACAAAAATCAAAATTTCCTATAGGATCGCCACTCAGCTTTCTTTTGTCAGATATCTGCATGGACAACTTAAAAAACATATCAATACTGAACAGCGACTTAGCCAAAAATTATATCATGTTCTGGCATCGGTACGTTGTTGATATTTTCGTTGGTTTTCATTGCTCACACAGACAATTATATTCATATTTTAACTTCCTCAATAAAACTTCAGTTCAAATTAATAACTCCATAAATATTCTAATTACTGATACAAATTTCAACATTGTAACACAGATACATTCTCAATTTAAGGAAGGTAAAGCAATAGGCCTACCTACGTACAAAAACAAAATATAAAATGTAATTTAGTGAGATGGGTGCGCTTGCTTGTTCTGGATATGTTAACAGATCCTGGGTTGAGTTTCAGAAAAAGCACAACGTAGGTCATTTTCGACATAAAGTTTATTGCGGTACTTGGTTTTGATCGCCACAAGAGTTGACAACGCTTTTTCGCACATGTATGTTTTTGAAAACGGCAAGTTTGTCTGAACAGCTCTCTCTGAAACACTGGGGTACACTTTCAATTACTTTAACCAAAATGAGGGCTTGTCCATTTTTCCAATATCGTATCTTGCAGCTGAGTCATTTTTTATATTTATGTCCTCTTCTTTCAACTCTCCTGGCAGCACCTGTATGTCTATGTTGAACGGGTGAGTTGATAGTTTGTAAAACTCCTCTGACAAGTCAGAAAAGTACCTGCTGAACTCATCCTTGAGGTTCTTCAAATGTTAAATTATCAAGTTTTTCAAAGGCAATCCTTCAAAAACGTCCTCAAAACATGCTTCGCTTCTTCTGGGACTGACACTACTATTTTGAAACTCGAATAGTTGCTGGGATTCATTGACACTCAACTTATCCAAAGCTGTAGTGTCTCAACGTACATCTTGATGGCATCCCGATGAGTTACTATATTTGAGTCTGCATCTTGCAGTCTCAAGTTTAGGTTGTTTAATGTGTCAAAAAAGTCTGATGAATAAGTCCAGAATCACTTGACTACTGGGTTTTTTTCCGAACTCTGCACTAAGCTCGTTTTATTTCTGCAGTGCCCGAAACGTAATCACTTCATCACGGAGTTCAAATAGTCTTCCCAACATATTGTCTATTCATAGCCATCGTACTTCTGTATGAAATAGAAGCGTTTTGTGGTTACTTCCTGAATCTTCACAGAGACTTTTAAACAGTCGAGTATTTAATGCACTGTTCTTTACGAAGTTGACTACTGTAATACATAGCCTTAAAACAGAATTGAGTTCGTTCGGAAGCGTTTTTGCTGCCAAGGCTTTGCGGTGAATGAAACAATGAATCCCAGCCACGTCAGCATTTTTCTGGTTGACCAACTGCACAAAGGCTGAGTGAGAACCAAGCATTGAAGGAACACCATCTGTGAATACATCAATAAGTTTATGCCAAGAAAAATCGAGTTTCTCAAGAAAGTCTGCTTTCATCACACCTACAGCTTTAGTAGTGGTCAGCAGCTCAGTAGAAAACATCAGTTCATCCTTTACTCTTTCATTTTCAATGTAACGAACATATACAATCAAATGAGAACATTGTGCTACGTCTGTACTCTCGTCAAGCTGGATAGCAGAAAATGAGAAGTTTTTAAATTCTGAGATTTTCCAGCGAAATGTTTTTTAGGTTTGACCTTTAAAGAAGCATATTTGGTTGACAAATATCCCAGAAGACGATCAGGCCTCATCGCGTCATTGCTTAATACTTCATAGCAAATAACGCAGGTGATCAACATTATCTTTAAGCCAGGAAACAAAGCCATATTGAATATAATCGTCAATGTACTTGCGTTTCTTTGCCGTGTTCATCTTCTCCGATTCAACTTCACACAGAACTCACACAACACAAAAAGAATTACTCCAATTCAAAGGTCGCAACAATTATAGAACACCCACAATACATCAAACACGCTGACTGATATTCCACGGAAAGGGCTGTGCCAGAACGGACTAGTTACAATTCAAGCACTGAACAAACTGCAAGGTTATTTACATTGGACTGAAGATCAGGTGAGGGTGGGGGTGGAAGAGGTGCGGGGACACTCGCACCCACACCAAGGCCAAACGGTGGTATCGGTATCACGACCGTTGCCGTCGAGGGGGACAATTTTGAGAACCTTAAACTTTTGTGTGCTTTTTAGTTGTAAAAACTGTAGCCTTCTTTGATAAAGTTTACAACTTCATTAATACTTTACAAATACAATTATGAAAACTTGGGTAGACTTTATTTCAGAGATTCAAGGAAATTACTTTCGTAATTTTTTTGTATATTTCATTTGGGTCTCACGCCCCCCATGGCCTTCCTCTACGACCCCCAGGGCGGGGCGCCTTTCAGTTTGGGATCCCCTGTTCTAGAATGACGAGTATTTTCACTGCCTGAAATGTCAAATTCTGAAGAAGAAACAGATTGTTCCATCAATTTTGTTGATTCTTTTTCTTGTTCCCTCATTTTTCCTTCGCTGACGTAGCTGTCCAAGTTGTATGCCACGAAAAACATTTTGTCGTAGAATCCGGATAGTACACTTTCACAAAATTTTCTAATAATTCAACTTTCGTCTCTCTGCAGCGTTATTCATCGTGAAAAACGATTGCACTTTGTGATTTCTCACTAAATCACCGGATAAATCATAAAAAAAACAAATAACTCATTTGGCCGTTTTCTCTTTAAATTTTCATTTTGTAATGCCATTTTTCACCTTTCATAGCAAAGAAGAGTACATTAATAATCAAAATATTAGTGAAAAATACAAAACTTATATCAATAATAGAAAAAACTCACTCCACTATAGCGTGATATACTGTCGGGCATGGACGTGTCGTAATCGTCCGTAGTAACAGCTGCGAATAGAGCGGTGAAGGGGAAACAGTAGAGGCACCATTGAGCATGGAAACATGTACATTTGGGTTCCTTAGGGTCACAGGTATAAGAATTAGTCAACAAATCTCGACCCTCATATTTTGCATATTAAATACCTACAGCGCAGGCACTATTATCCCAACTTATATTATCTAGAGAATCGTCCACACACGCAACAATCCTCATGGACTCGCCGCCTACAATTCTACCGTCCACAGAGCATTTACTAAGCCCTTTTCGATTCAGGATTTCAAAACGGGAATAAATACCATAAAAACAATATCCTCCAACAGTAATATACCAGCCTCTTTCATAAATAAAATCATCAGACGCAAAGATCGAAATCGAACATCACAATACTTATATATACAGAAAGAAAAACCAAAAAAAGATATGCTACTCTCAATTCTGACCCACTTTCCCATAAAAATAAAACAATATTTTTCAAAAGTCAAAATAACCATATTATTTCCAACCAGTCCTAATCTTAGGAAATTACTTTTAATGCAAAACAGAAAACATATGAACCAAAACAATCTGGTTTTAAAAATCGAATGTAACAAATGCCCTTTAGCTTACTTAAGTCAAACAGGTAGAAAGTTTGAATGCATGTTCAAGAACATATATCATCAGTTAAGAAATCCCAAATATCTATGCTTTTATGTGGTTTGTGAATAGCATAGATATTTGGGATTTCTTATCTGATGATATATGTTCTTTGAACATGCATTCAAACTTTCTACCTGTTTGACTTAAGTAAGCTAAAGGGCATTTGTTATATATATATATATATATATATATATATATATATATATATATATATATATATATATATATATATATATATATATATATATTACAAAATTTGTATAATTGTATTCACAATAAGTGCGCTGATATCTATAATTTTGGTGTGTGTCAGAAAAAGCAGAAAAAGTGTGAGCTCAAGAAATGTAACAGGGGAACCATACTGTCTTGTATATGATTCAATAAACGAGTGAAAAAAAACCTGAGGAAAAAACTCGTTTCCCTGTCGCTATTGCTCTAGCAATAGCTTGACTGTGATGTGTTAGTGTCGTGTGTACATAAACAGTACCAAAGATTTTTCTGCTAAGCCACTTCATTCTCTCTTGCACTCCATGATTCCAAAAAAAACGTGAAAGGTTTGGGACATGAATCTATAACAATGGAAAAAGAAAACCAGCAGAAAAATATTTCAATATTCTAACTTCCTATATGTCTAAACAAATCTAAGAAAAGATTTTACATAGTAAGCAAGGTCATGAAAGGAGATAATAAAAAAATACATTACCTGCGATATTTCCTCAAATTCATTCTCTGTTTGACCGAGAGAGCCATGATGGCCAGGTTCAGTCTTCCAAGTGATGCCGATTTTGATCTATAGATGTTTCAGAATCATTATGGACCCAATTATCTGGGTTGACATCGCCCATATATTATTTCTTCGTGGAACTTGTTAAATATAAAGAAAAATTTGCGAAAAAATTTTGACAGTCGCTCGAAAAATATGACAAATGTCATACTGTCATACAAATGCATTGAAGGAAGTGGAATGAATCTGTTGAAAAGTTTAGAAATCCATAAACTCAGGAGAACTCCTCATTGTATTTTCTCAATATTCAACTCGAAATCGACAATTGCCACTACCTTAACATTTAGGGAAAAAATATATCTTGTCATCATATATGTACCTAATTTAGTTATTCTGCACTTAAAAATGACCAAAGGGTCGAAACAGGTTGGGTATAAACAAATAAATGTTGGAAACTGACAAACTTATTTTTTCTCTTTTATATAACTCACGTTGAGGTTCACACATTTCAAAACATCAAATAACAGTTTTGCTTTGTTTTGAGTTGGTAAAAAACTAATGCTCAGATCAGTAATATAAGATTTGCATTAACACAAGAAGTGAAAACTTGAAATCAATGAATTGAGATCGGAAATAAGGTGCAATACAAATATTAATAAGAAATAGTGTCAAGTAGCACAGTTTGAGGAACATGTGAACAAAAACTTAGAGTTAAGGATGTCATTCTAGTTTTAAGGACATTTATGTTGTGTGAAAGCTAATGCGTGCCTGGACAACAAGAGAAAAAAATTCCAAAAAACACGTGAAAGGTCCGAAATAAATTACAGATTTATTCCAATAATATGGCGTCAAGCAAGTCAAACAACTGAGAACCAATAAAATACCCTATGTGATTCAAGGAAGCTCACAGTATAAATCTGCCTTGCAAAACGAAAACCAAGTAAGTCAACATACTTGGTTTTCGAGATTTTTACACTACTGGAACCTCCGTAAAAAGGTCTGTAAGATGCTTCTTTCAGATTTGAAATTCATCAATCCGTTGAGAATTTATGAACACTTACTTTTTAGGAGGTAATGCTTTTTGATTATAAATTATAAAATATCAATCAAAAACAAGTAACTTTTTCATTTCATAGCTAAAATATATCAATATTACATACTTCTCAGAAGATCTTGATATTTTCAAATATAGAAGCTAATATGTCTACTTACTCTACTTGAACAGGATGAATCTGGTGTAAGTAGATACCGCGAGTGAGATATCCAATAACTACAAAACAAAAACTAAGTGAGTCAGTTTACTGGCAATGAATAGACAAATACTCTAAGAAAGTATAATGTCCTACCCTCTGAACTGAATAACAGATACCAATCAGAATGCAGAATCAAATCACATGATTTCTTATTTCGCGTACTCAAATCATATTAGTGTGGTGGTTCTGCAGTCTTTTGCCTATGATACGGAGGAGATTCAATCAAGCTCTTCTTCATCCAGTCTGTCACCTGTTTCGCTAATGGATGTTTCGTATGCAGACCCAAATTATAGTCCATCGAACGGAAGACGGAAGAGAAAACTTGTGGATTCATTAGCAGTTCCTCCTGAAACAAATACCGAAAGCATCAAAAAAAGCCGTTTGTATTTAAATTATGGTGTTATTTAGTGAAAACCAACAAAACTTGAACACAGCTCATTTCTTAAAAGAATAAGAAATGAAACACTACATCAGCTGAAAGATAGTTTGGAATGCCGTGATTCACTATAAAATACTGATGGCGACATGATTGATGTAATAAGAATTAACAGTACAGACCACACTGAACCTGATATTTCAGAGAAGATAATGGAAATCAAAGTTGAAGAAGACCAGTTACTAGCAGAATAACTGAGATAGAGTTACCTCGGACTAAACAAAAGAAAAATTGTACTAAAACAAAAATTTTACTTCCATCATGTCCAGACAATTGTAGAAAAAACTGCTCTCGAAATATCTCAGATGAACAAAGAAGATTTATTTAGATACTTTAACTCACTCAACTCTGGAGAAAAAAGACTCTTTATTGGAAAATACCTCAAGAAAATGCTTGTCAAGATCTATAAGTAGTAGTTTATACTTAACTCTTAAAACCAATCACAGCAGAACTGAATAATATTGTGCTGAAAGACACCGAGGAGCAGGAAGACACAAAGAATAATGAAGTTATAGATCAAGTGGGAATAGACAGGAATAGAGAAAATACTGAAGAAATCACAAATTCAAATGGAGAAATCGCAGAAAAATCTATCGATTTGAATAAAACAATTAATGTAGGGAAAGACTTGAAAATAAACAAAACAGAAACCTTATGCAAAACAATGTTTTCGCACACAATTGGTCATTCATCTGATGCTATGGTAACAGAGTTTCTGAAAAATCCGGAGTTTTGGTGTATAACAGATGAAAGAGAACTTAAAAGTGGTGAACAGATGAAAGAAATTGCAGAAGAAAATTATACAAACATCAAAGCTCATATTGAGAGTTATCATTCAGTAGTTTCACATTATAACATGAAATAGACGGTATCTTACAAGCGATATCTGGGTGTAAAAGATGTGAGAAGTTTTGAATGTGAAAACTCCTGAAAGAAAGTTTCATATGAAACCTACAGAAAGGTTTTTCATTAGGAGAACATGGCTTCACTAAACCATCACAAGATAAATGTCCATGATGTTCATTGCACAAGAATCATGTCCACCATGAAAGAAATGGAGGAGATGATGCTAACTGTGAAATTTATCGAAAATATGAAATACACAATAGAAAGTATACTGAAACAAGAAAAGCATATGAAGCAGATTGTTCATTGCACAAGAATCATGTCCACCATGAAAAAAATTTGAGGAGATGATGCTAACTGTGAAATTTATCGAAAATATGAAATACAAAATAGAAAGTATACTGAAACAAGAAAAGCATATGAAGCAGATTGTTCCGAAGAATTGCCAGAAGATAGAGAAATTTCGCAGTTGATATGCAGAAGATATGAATAATTCCGAAAATAGTGAGTAGGATTTCGTTTTTCAGAAGTCGTGTAATATGTTTCAATGAAACATTTGCTAGCTTGAGGAATCATGGACAGAAAGTGTGTGTACTATGGAATGAGTCTATTATGGGCAGAATTGGCTCCGATGTTGTATGCGCATATTATAATTTTATGAAGTCTCTTGGGGAAAACGTAAAAAATATTGTAATTTGTGTAGCACAAAATAAAAACTGGATTCTCTTTACAGCATGTTGTATTCTAGTTAATGAAGAATGGGGACCAGACACTATTACTTTCAAGTTTTTGAAGCTGGCCATTCATTTATGAAGGCTAACTCGGTACATGGGCTGATCGGAAAAAAGTGGAATAAGTCAAAGGAGATATAAGATTTCGATGATTTGGTCAATTTGATCAGTAGAAGAAGTGAGTACGATAAACCACTCATTCTCCATTTGGAAGACTTTCTTCGTTTCGAAAACGGTTTCCAAACCCGTAAAAAGGGAGCAGTAAGCAATGGTAACACTTCTGTACCTTGTTTCCGTGACCTGAAGGTGCGTCAATTCAGAAGAAATTCGAGATCACTGTACCTCAAAACCGAAATAGATAGTCCGGAATATCAGAAGTCAAATTTTTTAAAACCAAAATTCAAACTTCAGTTGCCAGTTAACAAATTATCATGCCAAGGTCTGAACACGGAAAAAAAGAAAAGATTTTGAATGAACTAACTGCCCATATGCCCGCTAAGAAACAGTTGTTCTGGAAATAATCTTCTACCTGTATCTGACATGGACGACTTGAAGCACTGTGGGGAAGAAACTCAAATTGAAGAGGGCGATCTATAGTTACAAAGTTTTTATAATCTTTTTACCTGTTTCTGTATTTATTTGAAGTTCAATATTTCTTACTTTCTTGTTCTGTTTAATAACTGAAAAATTAATTCTTTATTACTTGTTTCTGCAATAAAATATTCAAATGTAAATTGACTTACTTGAATTTTGTCTTGCATTTTTCGACTTAATTGTTTTATGTTTCGTAAAAGCTTCGCGCGGATGCGATAATCCGAAATCTAGTAACTGAAAGTGAGCGTCCATTTTGAATTTGGTGCGAAGAATTATGAACTAAGTACGATCAGTGAATTCCTAGAATTGAGAAGTAGTAAGTGTTCAAGTTCGAAGCTTCTAGTTAGAACACTTTTTGAGTAAGCGTAATCTCTCTCATTTGCATCATAAAAATAACACTGCTGAAAAGTTGGAAATTTTAGAGTTACTTGTTTTTATTTTGTAGGGCAGAAATGTATAATAAACAATCTCAAATTCTCTCATCTTTAATTGAAAGATAAAAGTTGCACACTGGTATATCCTCATCCACCTGGAAAAACGTTCAATACAATTATACCCTTATAAAAATGATAGAAAATGTATACTGTGACGAGAAAACTTATAGAGAAAGGATAATGCAAACATTTTCGAAATGTTATCTACTCTTTATGCTTACCTCGTATCAAAAGTGTGTTATTCTGTCACATATTTTAATACAGGGAAAGTTTCTAAGTAATATTGATCTTTAAATTTTCAGTAATAGGCCTATCTCAAAGTCTTAAACTCTCAAAGCAACTTGCAATTTGTGTGACTTTGGAATTAACTGAAATGGAAATTCTGCTCATTAATTTCGAACTGGCAAACTAATAAGCATATTGACAATTTTCAAATGAAGAGTGCTTAGTTAATTGTTGTAAAGAGATAGGTTTTGTGTCAACGGCCCTAGGGCGACATACCTTTTCAATTATGATGGAGCAGTGTATAGTAGATTCGCTTGTTCGCGGTTAAAATTTACTGGTATCTCCTTTGGGGAAACAGAATGGGTAATCCCAAATTTTATCCCTCGGAGGTTATAAATACACTACCCACAAAAATTGTCGCATCACCCTACTTTTATGACAATACTATATAATCTTTTAGGTTAGTAATTCAAGAGTTGCTTGGTAACTTTCAGATGTGTAAATTAAGAAGATATCATTCAAAATAGATCAGTTTATGATGTAAAATATCAACAATTTTCGAGTTAATGAAAATTAAAAAAATTCTACCATACTCAAACATTCACTAATAGACCAATCAACTAGCATCGAATGGTTACTAATCATTTTCAATATTGAGTGTTTCCTCCCTGGGCACTAATTACTGACAGTATACGTCTCGGAAGCCAAATTTTGGATGTACTCTTGAGTCACTGAGTTCCAAATTTCAGGAAGTAGATTTTCTAGTTGTTGGAGTGTTCTAAAGGGCATCCTACGTTGTTGAATTTGCCACCCCAGGTTGTCCCAAACATGTTCTATTGAATTCAAGTCGGGACTTCTGGCTGGCCATCTTAAAATATCAATTTCGGTATTTTGCAGAAATTCCGTAACTACTCTAGCTGCATGATAAATGAAGTTTTCGACAATCAATGGGCCAAATGGTACAATATGGGGTTCAAGGATATCTGTGATGAATCTGGCAGCTGTCATTCTTCTATTATTCACTAGGACTTACTCAGTTCGACCATGGAAAGAAAGGCCTCCCCACAACATTACTGAGCCCCCTCCAATGTTTTCGGTTTGCCTGACATTGCATTGCTGATACCGTTCCCAGGTTGTCTGTATACTGTCATGCGTTTATTATTTGATACTAGACGGAACCTGGACTCGTCGAAAAAGAAAACATTCGATCACTCTGGTATACCCCAATTTGCATGTTTCCTCGCAAGCTGAATTCTTGCAACTCGATGTTCTCCTGTGAGACGAAGGCTGGTGGAAGCCACCCTTGGTCTAATATCGTCATCTCTGAGCCTGTTACCAACAGCTTGCAATGAAATATGCACATTTCTGGAAAGTGCAAGTTCATTTTGTAGCATTATAGCTGTACAGTGCCGAACTCTCAGTGCGGTTAAACGAAACCAACGATCATCAACTGGTGTTGTTATCTGATTTTTTCCCTGTCCGGCACTTCTTCCGTATTCCGCTGTTTCGTGGTACCGATTAATTGCTCTTGAAATGTGCTTTGGTTAACACTCAACAAGTTAGCCACGTAACGTTGGCTTCGCCCCTCCTCTAGAATAGTTACAATTCATACCACTTCATGATCACTCAAAGAGCGTCCAGGACATTCAGCAGCCATAACCATAAATTCAAAGATTCGAAAATCAACAAGAAACACAGAAAACTTGCATTAATCTAGCATGAAAACTGAAGAAAAATTGAATGAATACTGATAGTCAAATAAACTCATTCTTGTTTCAAACGTGTTTGAGATCATATGGACACAAAGGTTGATACATAGATTAGATTTTTTTACCCTCATATGTCCAAAAACTTGGGTTGACAATGAAACTGCGATCGAGCTGCTTAATCGATTGTGGAATTCAGAATACCAGGTGATGTGACAATTTTTGTGATATGTGTATTTGAGTAAATGAGAATTTTTATATAGGAATCCAAAACCAGAAAATATAGTGATTTTGTCCGAAACTATCGAAGGCAATTTTTGCTCTCAATTAGGTAACTTGTTACGTTCTCACTTATTTATCATACATATATGTTTTTCAAATATATTTTTCATTTCGAATCAATGCACTTGTGATCTGATTTCTAATAATTCAGAGGAAATCCTGTATTCTTCAAATACTTTCAAACAATCCACTATATATGAGAACTTCAATTATTGCGGAGTCAGGAATATCTACAAACATGAAAGTTATTGCTCGTATGCGTGCACGCCTGGGGTGATTCGTGGAATGGGAAAAGTCTGGGGACCAATTTATCATGCTAGAGGGATTTAGCATGTGGTTGTGTATAAATGCGGCAAATATATCATAAATTTCCTTTGAACATGATTTTATTGCATTCAAATTGTTTTTCCTATCAATTTGAAACCACATTTAGGGAAACATTAGAACGGAAATCGAAACTCTAATATTCTTCATTTTTCGGTGAGAGAAAGCCAGATCATATTCTGGTACAAATAATTTGAGTTTCTGCCGAAAAATATCCCACATATAGTATCTGTTCATCAATAATGAATTGAGTTAAATATTTTTCATATACATACAACCAAATTTATATGGAATCACCCGGTATTTGACATGATTGATTGTTTTTAACCATGGATCTTTGACTAATTGTGAGGAATGAAATTTTCTGTTCTAGGAAAAACTGGATAGTATGATAAGAAATATTGAATTATCACCACATGTTCGGGATATTGTACTCAGTCGTCACTGAGATTTGAAACTGTGAATTTCAAAATTTCAAAAAAACTATAATCATAATTGAAAACGCCTAACGTTGGATTGTCCGATGTGCAGAGGAGTCCAATAACTGCTTTTGATGAAGAAGGGCTGACAGAAGGATATAGCGGCCACAATGGGGTTATCACAGGAAGTGATTTCAAAACCTACGCTCGATACGTGTAGCTACAATCTCTACGAAATAAGCCTAGAAGAAGTCAAATGAGATAAAAAACACAAGGTTTAACTTTAATCTTCACTTTATTTGAAAAAATTCGACGGCGTTTCGCTGACACAGCAGCTTTATCAAGAATGAAGAGTATGGTATTATAAACAAATCGTAGAACAAGTTGGATGAATAACAGGAAAAACCCACACCGAGCCAATGTACAATTAGTATGAAAAGTAATTAAACAAGTTAAGTAGGGGTGAATAATTCACATCTACCTGCTCATTCAAAAGCTTGTCCGAATGTTTGTATCTATTTATTTCTAATACTTCTAGGAGATCTGATTTTAAACTTTTGATTTTAAATGTAATATGTCAAAGTTTTTATTGAATGAATGGTTTTCTTTAATAAAGTGGTTTGAATAATTTGAATCAGATTTATTTTTATCGAAGCTAAGTTTATGTTCAGATGTTTTTATGCCAAAACTCCTATAGGTCCTACCGATATAAATTTTATCACAAGAACCGCAATTGAGATTATAGATTCCTGATTTACTTGATTTTTTAACACGAGATTTATTATTTTTAATATGTTTACCTAAGTTATTAGAAGTTTTGAAAGTTATATTAAGATTTTGTTCGACGAGAAAGGATTTAATATTTGTACTTGCAGAACCGCAGAATGTTAAACTGTTGAATATTTTATAGTCTTTATGAATAGGATATACTTCATTTATTGCTTTCTGATACAGTTTTTACGAATGATTAGATCTATCATATCCGGATTATATGAATTATTAGTGGCTATCTGTTTGATGATATTTAACTCTTTATTATAATCTTCTACTGATGAAGGTAAATTGAGTAACCGATGTACCATGCTGTTTAAAGCTGCAACTTTGTGTTGAATTGGATGTAATGAGTAGTTATGTATAATTGTATCAGTATGTGTTGGTTTACGAAAGACCGAAAAAACATGATTATTATTTTGTTTAGTGATTTTCAAGTCCAAAAAATTAATGGAATCGTTCTGTTTAATTTCTATCGTGAATTTAATGTTCACATCTACGATTTGTTTATAATACCATACTCTTCATTCTTGATAAAGCTGCTGTGTCAGCGAAACGTCGTCGAATTTTTTCAAATAAAGTGTAGATTAAAGTTAAACCTTGTGTTTTTTATCTCTTCTATACATATCATGGATCTACATCAAGTAACGGCTTCCACAATTCAAATAAATCAGTATATGAGTCGAAACGATACATCAAAGACTTCATTTAAGGGATTTATCCAGCAAAAGGCCCTTAAGAATTCCAAAACTTAATTGGTTTATCGAGCACCAAAATTGGAATTTTGAGAATTGGCGATATGTTTTTTTTTTCGGATGAGACCAGAATTGGTGTTCGATCAGATGATTGATGAATTCGGGTTTGATGGGGCTTTGGAAGACAAAAAAGACTAGAAGCGTGATGATTAGAGGTGGAATTATGCTGGGAGGCAAAACAGATTTGATTTCGTTTCCTGCGAGTGTAACGGATAGAAATTACAAGGGCCTAGTGCTGGAGCCCATACCGTAACTCTGGGGAGGTACTTACGGTGAGAACACTTTAATTCAAGATAATGCTCCTCTGCATACCTAAAGATCGGTCCGGATATTAATAACTTATTTCTCTATTTTCTCATTTGATTTTTGTCCTAAATATTTGGGAGCTGTCAGTGACAAGTACGGTGAAAGATGCCATGAAGATTTTTGGAGATTGGCTATTCAATATCAAGGAAAATGGGATCTAGCCATAATAGATCATTTTGAAAAGATAGGATATGTATTTATATGTAATTAAAATCAATAATTTGAATATTTTTGTTTTTCCTATATTGGAATTATGTTTAGTGGGTGTGGAAGTGAATTAAGTAAATATAGACGGACCAAAAACTTGAATAATATTTTTCCATACACATTAGATATTGTAACATTGAGTGTGATTCTATAAATTTAACGAGGAGAAATTACATTTTACAACTTTTATTTTTCTCATTTTTTATTAGGATACGTCGATTCTTTCATGGTTTGCAATTCGGCTTCATGCTACATCCACATAAAAGTTTCTGCCGGCCAGTATAATTTTATAATATTTCTATGTGGAAGAAGATAAGTCTAAATGGGCGCTGATGGTAGGCGCAGTGAAGCGCCTGCTTCTTTTCTTTCCAAGCATTAATATCCTATTATAGTAATATATTGTGGCGTAATACTGCAGGATCGTACCCTTCAGCGTGTAAGAGAAAGAAAGTTTCAATTAAGATGGTACAACTTAAAGTAAGAAACTCGAACCTAGAGACAGAGGGTGATTCTCAAAACAGTCTTGTAAGCTTACCTTACTGTCATTTATATCTGGACTAGCCAGCAATAAGATATTTTGGCTTTAGTGAATGGATGGAATTGGCGTCAACAGAATATGCCCCTCAATAGGGAATGCCACATACTCTTGCTCTCCACCAGTTGGACAATACCACTCCCCGCAGCAATCGTAGTCTATGCCGCATAACTAATTTCCGGAACAACTCGCACTCACTCCGGAGTATGAAACAATTTGGCAAATTCCAACAGTTTGCCAAACAAAGGTGAATAAGATCAACAGATACACGCCCTTCAAGTCTTTGGTCACTATTCTACAGGACACTACTTATCCGCATTTCAAGCAAATTGAAGTACCTGCATGCTTTTTCATTTTATTTGACCTGAACTTATTAAACTTTGATATTACTTTTAAGACTCATATAAATATAAGTCCTTCATAGACATTAGCATTATTACTATCCTTTAAGTATTCCTTTTATGCACCTTGAAGATATATTTACATGTTCGGAAATAATTTCAATTACCGATTTTTCCGATATGTTTGTGAATTCTAGGTCTTTGTAACTTCTGCCAGTTGCCAAAAATCTCGAAGTTGCTAAAAGCCTATCTTAAGGAGATATTACTGTTTTTGTTCAAGTATTTTCTTTAATGATTTAATGATATGCTGTGTCACTACTTTCAATAAACAAGTATACGCGTTTATGTCAAATGTCAAGTATCTCCGCGAATTATTAGGTTCATCAAGAAATTCATACAGCAATTTGATATGGGAAAAATTCTGCATCTTTAAAACTGATCAGAGTTATACCACCTCCATGACGTTATCCCAACAGGCAAAACATTGCAATTTTTAAGCGTCCTAATGGTGCATAGATATCTGTATATTTCGCTCAGTTTTGGGATATCGTCATGAAGGTGGTATTACTCTGGTCAGTTCTAGCAGGGTAGTCTTAAAAATGCAGAACTTTTCCCATTTCAGATTGCTGTGTAAATTTTGTGATGAACCTAATAATTCGCGAAAATACTTGACACTGGACATAGAAGAATAATGGAAAACTGAATTATGATAATTAAAACTACGTTTGTGTTCGGATGATCTATTTTTGAAATTTCTGAAAGTTCTACCAATATGAATTTTATTACAATCCCTGCAAGACAGTTTATGGAGACCGGATTCATTATCTTCATTATTTTGCGAATATAAAATTGATAAAGGTAATAAATCTGGTGTTTATAAACTGTCTCGCGGGGATTATAATAAAATTTATATTGGTGGAACTTTAAAAATTTCAAAGTTAGATTATCCGAACACAAACGTAGTTTTAATTTATATAAATCAGATTGCCATCATTATAACCACTTACTCGAAGAGAACCATAACATCAATGATAGATAATTTCAAGATTTTACAGAATGAAAATATTATACAAAAACTCAATCTATGGGAAATTTTAAGAGATTAACAAAAAAAATTTTTCAGGTAGGTTACTTTATAGTCAACAAGATCTAAGTCCTCCTCCTTTACTCAATCTTTTCAATTCATAAAGTACATTAAGTTACATTATATACATTAAGTATAAATACTTAATGTAATATGAAATAGGAAATAAAATATTATATAATAAATCACTCTTTTCATTAGTTTGTATCTATCTGATGAAGCCACAGTGTGGTGTAACCGGTCATATATGTTAATATAGTGAAAATCTAAATACCATAGTTTCCTTCTATTGTAAATATAAAATAAGAAAGCGAGCAGGTATTTTAGTATGGTTGAAATGCAAGTAGTGTCCAGTAGAAGAGTGACCAAGGACTTGATGGGCGTGTGTTTGTTGATCTCATTCACCTTCTTGTGGAAAACTGCCGGAATTAGCAAACTCGTTTTATACCTCGGATTAAGTACAAGTTGTTCCGGAAAGTAGTTATGCGGCATGGACTGCAACTTCTGCGAGGAGTGGTATTGTCCAACTTGTGGAGCCAGAGTATCTGGCATTCCTAATTAAGAAGCATGCATGATCAACAAACACACGCCCATCAAGTCCTTTGTCACTGTTCTACTGGACACTACTTGTCTGCATTTCAACCATACTAAAATACCTGCTCGCTTTTTTATTTCATATTTTCAATAGAATGAAACTATGGTATTTAGATTTTCACTATATTAACATATATGACCGGTTTCACCACACTGTGGCTTCATCAGATAGATACAAACTAATGAACAGAGTGATTCATTATATAATATTTTTATTTCCTATTTAATATTACATTAAGTATAAATACAAAGGGTATGGTGTAAAACCCATCGGAGTCGCTTACTTTATGAATTGAAAAGATTGAGTAAAGGAGGAGGACTTAGATCTTGTTGACTACAAAGTAACCTACCTGAATTATTTTTTTGTTAATCTCTAGAATTTTCCATAGATTGAGTTTTTGTATAATATTTTCATTCTGTAAAATCTTGAAATTATCTATCATTGAAGTTATGGTTTTCTTCGAGTAAGTGATTAGAATAATGGCAATCTGATTTATGATAATTAAAACTACGTTTGTGTTCGGATAATCTAACTTTGCAATTTTTGAAGTTCCACCAAAATAAATTTTATTATAATCCCCGCGAGACAGTTTATAAACACCGGATTTATTACCTTTATCAATTTTATATTCGCAAAATAATGAAGATAATGAATCCGGTCTCCATAAACTGTCTTGCAGGGATTGTAATAAAATTCATATTGGTAGAACTTTCAGAAATTTCAGAGTTAGATTATCCGAACACAAACGTAGTTTTAATTATCATAATTCAATTTTCCATTATTCGTCTATGTCCAGTGTCCAGTATTTTTGCGAATTATTAGGTTCATCACAAAATTTACACAGCAATCTGAAATGGGAAAAGTTCTGCATTTTTAAGACTACCCTGCTAGAACTGACCAGAGTAATACCACCTTCATAACGATATCCCAAAACTGAGCGAAATATAAAGATATCTATGCACCATTAGGACGCTTTAAAATTACAATGTTTTGCCTGTTGGGATAACGTCATGGAGGTAGTATAACTCTGATCAGTTTTAAAGATGCAGAATTTTTCCCATATCAAATTGCTGTATGAATTTCGTGATGAACCTAATAATTCGCGGAGATACTTGACATTTGAGATAGACGCGTATACTTGTTTATTGAAAGTAGTGAAACAGCATATCATTAAATCATTAAAGAAAATACTTGAACAAAAACAATAATATCTCCTTAAGATAGTCTTATAGCAACTTCGAGATTTTTGGCAACTGGCAGAAGTTACAAAGACCTAGTATTCACATATCGGAAAAATCGGTAATCGAAATTATTCCCGAACATGTTAATATATCTTCAAGGTGCTTAAAAGGAATACTTACAGGATAGTAATAATGCTAATGTCTATGAAAGACTTATATTTATATCAGTCTTAAAAGTAATATCAAAGTTTAATAAGTTCAGGCCAATTAAAATGAAGAAGCATGCAGGTACTTCAATTTGCTTGAAATGCTGTTAAGTAGTCTCCTGTAGAATAATGACCAAGGACTTGAAGGGCGTGTGTCTGTTGATCTTATTCACCTTCGTTTGGCAAACTGTTGGAATTTGCCAAATTGTTTCATACTCTGGAGTGAGTGCGAGTTGTTTCGGAAACTAGTTATGCGGCATAGACTACGATTGCTGCGAGGAGTGGTATTGTCCAACTGGTGGAGAGCAAGAGTATGTGGCATTCCCAATTGAGGGGCATATTCTGTTGACGCCAATTTCATCTATTCACTAAGCCAAAATTATCTAGTGGTAGGCTAGTCCATCGATTTGAATATTTTTGGTAAGCTGTTTTGAATTCAACGTCGTATATTGGTTTCGGAAAGATTGCGTTTTGTAAACTTTTAATAATTGAGAATCATCCTCTGTCTTCAGCGGCTTGAGTTTCTCTCCTACCAACTTCATGCCGGCAGTTGTGCTATCATTATGGGAACTATCTCTTTCTTACGAGTTAAAAGGTGCAATCTTGCAGCATTACTGGACAAAATATTGCTAGAATAGAGGATTCATGCTTCGGAAACAAAAGCAGCAGGCCCCCCACTGGCCCACCATCAACAGCACCTTAGGACTCATCTCCTTCCACCTAGAAAAAGTAAAAATTACACTGGCCAGCAGAAAAATTTTGAGGAAGTAACATGAAGCTGAATTGTATACCCTGGAAGAATGGATGTATCCACATACAAAAAAAAACAAAGTTGTAACACGTGAGTTTTTCTCGTTAGATTTATAGCACCGCATTCGACATTACAATATCTAATGTGTATCGAAAAAAATTATGTTTAAGTTTTTTCAACCGTTTATGTTGAAAACTGAACGTACTTTATATTTAAGAGAAACGCAAATATTTAAAATAATGATTTAAAATACTATTCAAATTCCATTTTGCCTTTCATGGGGAATCATATTTTATCTTTTTGAAAACCAGCAGTAATCACCCATCATGGCTGGATCTCATCGCCCTTGATAGCAAATTGCCATTGTCCTTATATCTTTGTGGCATCTTTCTATCTGCTCAATACTGACAGCTCCCAGATATTCTGGAAAAAATGTTATATGTGAATGGAGAAAATAAATTTTTGGAGCCATGCGGACACCAAGCGATTAGTAGGTTAGATTTCTAAAAGTTCACTGAAAAACTGTTGGAAGTTTGCATCCATATTTTTGCCAAAAATCCTCTTACATGACTGACAAATGAGTTCCACGCTCTGAGTACCTGATTGGTACGCTTTTCTGTGCTCTTATATAAATGCCTTCCTCTAGTTTGGCATCTCTTAATTTAGAAAAGACTTCTCTTAAGTATTTGAATTCATCATCGTCATCTTTATTCATCGCCTTCACAGAGTTTTTCATCACCTCAAGTTTGATGTGGTTGAAATTCATTAATTATGGCCAAATTTTTGTTGTATAATGCTGAGTTACTGCACAACTGTCCCAAAGACAAAACAAAGCAGCAAAGTTTTGAAAATCCTCCCAGGAGTTCCAATAATATTCCACATTTGCCATTTATAATTGTTGTAGTTTTTCATACTTTATTTTCAACGTGAAAGATTGGCAACTTGTATAGATGGTTTTTAATCTTCATTATGCAGTAACACAATTTTTACACTTTATTTGGACGAATCCATGAATAAACGCCACTCAGAGGAGTAATGCTCAATATCAAAGTGCTTCATCAAACCATTAATAACAGAACACGAACACAACTAATTTTCTGCAATCTACTACTGTAGATTGCAGAAAACCGTCTTTTTCGGAAATTCGTAATTTTCGTTTCATTGGCTGATAAGTTCCATTAATCAAGACGGAAACCAAGAAGTTCTGACTGTTGCCTTGATAACCTCAAGTCAGGTACTAAATCAACAAACTCGGTTTGAACAATTAAATGTGGCTCCCCGGAACTGGAACCTTGAGTAAAAGTGAGGTCGGTTTAGTGTTCTTCGGAGCTGCTATGTTGTCTTCAAAAATAATATTTTGCGGATTTAAAGGTACGAAAGGTACTAGAAAATCTGCATTATGAGGAACAGGGCGCAGATTAGGATAGTCCATATTACGCTTCACCTTTTTGAATTGCCCTTCAGTCTGTGATAGGCAAAAGTGGTAATCGTTTAAATGATAAGCGGGTTCTCGCCATATCATAGAGACTGCAAACGGCAGGCTTTTTCTCTTCATTCACTGATACGCTTTAACTCATGCAGCACACATTGGGAACGCACTGCTTATCTCGATCTCCAACCGAAGTACCAAAATAGAGGAAATAGGATATTTCGACATTTTCGGAAAACGGCCTGGATTGTGATTTAACTATAAATTTTCCACAAATAGGACCAAATTCTTCAGGAGAGATTTTGCAACTGCAGTGCGCTTGTCCCAACACCTTAGTAGTTGAAACACATTCTGCTCTACACATAGAAAACCTCTCTTTTCAAAACTCAACAGAAGACTGATTCATAATCTTACTCTCAAGTATACTTGTATACAGCAAAGTTCAGAAATAGAATTTATTCCAAAGAACCATCCCGTCATTAAATTTACTACCTGCAAATGTGAAAGGATCTTATTGAGCTATTAAAAAGTAGTAGGTGTCAGGACTTTAGAACGGTATTTCTATTTAAAAAACGAAGATCTGCTTTGCATTACGAAAATCGAGTCGACCAGTGTTAGCGATCTCTGTAATTTTCACCATTCTTTAGTTTTTGCTCGTTGCAATTCATTTATTTTATTTCCCTATAATATCACCTATTCTGTTCGCGTTTCAATTTCCCAAGGGAGAAGAATGAGATTGTGACATTATTAAGGATTAATTGATGGAAAACATATGAAAATTGTGAGACCTAAAGAAAGTGTCCTAATATTTCATTGAAAAAACCCACAATGTTGCTCTTATGGCAATAGCCAATGCCAATTGCGAATATTTGCATTATAATACAGGTACAAACGATACAATCTCACATGGCGAAGTTATAAACAACACTGGACGTTATGAAGAGCTCGTTTACAGCATTGTGTTGTAGTTTAAGATGTTTTTTCCACACGAATATTAATTTCATTATGGACAGCGTCGATACTCGAGTTCTCACGTGCTACGATTCACATAACTTATTTTTGCGCAGAACTAGACCCCTTCCAAATGCATGAATCGGTGAAATATTTCTGATTGCACAGGTGGATAAGGTGACAGATGCATCCCCAAATTATTACACAACGTACACCGTGAAACAAGGAGCCTGATACGAATACTACAATATATCAGAGATCAATTCAAATAGTACTTCAACAAAGAAGGGACTGATTCTTAGCAAGATTAATTAGGAACTTTGAACAATTAATTGTGCAATTGAATAAATTCATGATTAAATTAGGAAGAGCAATTTTTTTGACCTGTTCTGGTGGTTCTTAAGCAGCAGGCTCTTCATTTTTATCTATGGTATTGCTAGCGGGATGGGGTCACACACAAGGAAAAGAGTGGATGGTAAACACAAAAACTTGTTGTAAAAGTGATTGCAAGATTTAATGAAACACGTGGTTTACTGGTAGACAACGGCGGTAGACATATGACGGACACGTAAGTTGTCTGTAGAGTCGTGGCACCGCATGCTGCAGATGATTTACAGAGACGATGTGACCTCAATGGGATCGGCGAAGAAAGAGACAGAGAGAATCTCAGTAGTGCACCGATATTTAAACCCTCGGGTCAGGTGGGCACAGAGTAAGTTATTTTCTTAGCTTGGTCGAAGGGCGTACTAGGCGTCTGTGGTTTGTAAGCATACTAAACATGGTTGGTCGGTCGAGGCCTAGAGCAATCTATGATTAGAAAGGTTAGTGAGCTTGGTAACATGGCCCCTACTGAAGATCACGATAAGAAGCCGCCATATTGCAACACGAGGTACTAAAACCATGTGGTATCTTTATTGAAGAAATATATAATTGTGTACATCATATCTTTGAAAATCAAAAAAAAAACGAAGAATATAAGTTTCATCTGTTCGTTTAGCCTGCTCAAATCTAATACGAATCTGTTTGTAGTGCAACTGTGGCCGTCTTACTATCTTACGTACCATTTAGCATCAACGCGATGATGATAAAGAAAACCACAGAAAACCTTATCCTCTGGAGATCACGATTAGGCGCCTCCATATTGCCATATCGGATACTAAAAACGTAATGTGTTTTCATTGAAGACATGTGCATACGTGTACATCATACCATTGAAAACCGAAAAAAACGAAGAGAAAAAAATTTATCTAGTTCTCCTGATTACATCTGATATGAATCTGTTTGCAGTGCGTCTGTGGCCGTCTTACTATATTACGTATCCTTTGGCATCATCGCGATTATAATAGAGAAAACCTCAGAAAACCTTGTCTCACGTAAGTGAGTCGTATGATCTAGCTACTTACGTGGTGAGAGCGAGGTACAAGGCTCTACTCAAGTTATTCAAATCTAGAATTTGAACAATAACAAAACCTGAAGGGGAAGGAGTAAAACGCATCTACTTCGTATCTTCAATTGTTAGTTACAGATAACTTTGTTATTAAAAATACCTGAAAAAAAGGAAAAAGGGCTGGAAAAAACAATGTACTCACCTAAGTCACATGATGAGTTTATCATGCGTTGTAGAGCTAAGACTGCGAGTTAGGGACTAGGTGTAGGTTCACTTGCGTTCATCGTGAAACAATACACTCGCACACTCGTCGTTGGACACCACCTAATTTTGTCTTTGGTCCAAGAACCAGATGCTTTGTTTACGGCTGCTGCGGTTGTCGATGGATTCTGCGATCGCTAAATTAGCCGGAAATTATCCACGTACGTCGCTTTTGTTACTGGCGTCGGCTTCACCTCATGTGCCACCATTTATGAGCCAACTCAGTCGGTGATGGGTTTTTTTTCTCGATGAAGAAAATCAGGCCTTAGTTCCCCACAGTGGGCACCAGTTGCTACCAGGATGGGTCACACAGATGATGATTAACACGAACACTCGTTGTAAACATAAATGTACGATTTAATAAAACACATGGTTCGGTGGTTGGCAATATGGCAGACGCGTAAGTTTTCGGTAGAGTCGACTCGTCGCAACGCGTACTGCGAAGATCTATGTAGACGATGTGAACTGGATGAGATCAGCGAAGGAAGAGATAGAAAGAAACTCATAAATGCACGAAAATTCAAACGCTCTGGTCAAGTAGGCACTGGATACTTTCTGTGCTCAGCTTGGTCGGAGAGGCCTACTAAGCAATCTGTGGTTAGATAGTAAATACGGTAACATGTCAGTATTGATCTAAGGTTAGAAAGCTTAGTGAACACGGTAACAGTATATCTAGAAATACATGGTATTTTTAAAAAGCCAAGCTATTCCTGTACAAAAAAATGTTAGAAATCAAAACAACACAGAGTTTCACTTTTTAATGTTATATCAGCTACGTCGAATTTTTTAACTAAACTCTCATAAGCCTACCCGGTTTTATCCCAATCACTTTCCTCGATTTGACAAGCCAAAATTAATTCTCTTAGATTAGTTTAGAGGTGCTCACGAGTGATTTTTGAGTAGATCTCGAGAAGAACAAAATTCTTAAGCAGTAGGTAACTAAACTACAAAAATTTACTACGCAATAAAATAACACTGTGCTCTCGGCAAAAAGCGGCTTTTTCAAAGGAACGCGCGGAACTTGTCAAAGAAAAAGTGCGTTTGTTATTCTCGCCCCTTTTCTAGAAATTCTGGGCGGTGCATTTGACGAGAACATTCGAGACTTTCGTTTACTTCGATATAAATGTTGCGCCTGCAGGAATTGCAGTCTTCCTGAATTGTAACTTGAGAGCAATATTACGTGGATACGAAAATTATTATTAAATAGTACGAAATGAGTGCAGCGAAAGAATCTAAAACGTATTATTTTGATAACGATTGGGAGTAGATCTCGAGAAGAACAAAATTCTTAAGCAGTAGGTAACTAAACTACAAAAATTTACTACGCAATAAAATAACACTGTGCTCTCGGCAAAAAGCGGCTTTTTCAAAGGAACGCGCGGAACTTGTCAAAGAAAAAGTGCGTTTGTTATTCTCGCCCCTTTTCTAGAAATTCTGGGCGGTGCATTTGACGAGAACATTCGAGACTTTCGTTTACTTCGATATAAATGTTGCGCCTGCAGGAATTGCAGTCTTCCTGAATTGTAACTTGAGAGCAATATTACGTGGATACGAAAATTATTATTAAATAGTACGAAATGAGTGCAGCGAAAGAATCTAAAACGTATTATTTTGATAACGATTGGGAGGAAGAATTTTCCTCTTGTATATAAGTGCTTTCCTCTTATTTGTCGTGCGTCAGTTGCAATACCGTGGCGTGATAACTTAGAGAGGCATCATAAAACAGTTCATAAAAAACATCAAAAGGATTTTCCGTGACAGAGTGAATTAATATAACGAAACGTACATGATTTTTTATCTTGTTTGAAAAAAGATCGAACCATGGTCTCAAGAACAGCCAAACAATCAAAAGCCGCTACGATCGCGTCATTTGAAATATCTCATAAAACAAGAAACCATTCAAAGATCGATTGGTTGTGAAAGAAGCATTTATTGAAGCAGGTGATACTTCATTGGGAAATTTTAAAAAAAGAACACTAATCATGTCTGCTATTAGAGAACTTCAGTTATCCCGTCCGACTGTCACAAAGCGTATTAAAGTCATGATTCAGGACATGGCAGATAAATTTAAACATGAAATCTTAAAATGTACATACTTTTCTTCACATTTCGACGAATCCACCGAAATGATACACACTGCCCAGCTGTGTATGTTTATTCGGATGGTATTCTATGACATATTGGCTAAGGACATTCCATTGCATTATACATCAACAAGTTTTGTATTCGAAAGTTTTAAACACGGAGGAAATTATTGGCATTTCAACAAATATTGTGAATTTTATCCGTGGACGTAGCCTGCAACGGCGACTCTTTAAGTTGTAGTTAGAAGATAGGTAGTAAGCTGAACACACTGATTTAGTTCTTCACACGAACATCAGGTGGTTGAGTCGCTAAACATTCTTAGAAAGGTTTCAAGAATTATTGCCCGAAATAATAGTTCTCTAGACGAAAGAGGTGATGAAACTAAGATGTTGAAAAACGAAAAATGGCTGACTGATTTGTCATTTTTGACTGACATCACATTGCACTTAAACACCATTAACTTGGAGCTTCAAGGTAAATGAAAACTATTATTGAGATGATTAGGGCAGTAAACGTATTCAAAAGTATATTGCAACTTATGAAAGAATTACCAAACATTTGGGGACAATTGGAAATGCGTTTTTATGATTTTAGTAAATTGGCAGATATAGAATCATTTATGAGTTATCCTTTTTCATGTAAAAACATTGAGGAATTAGCTACTGAAAAAGCAAGTCAGATCATAAGTCATCATGTTTGCGATTAGCACTCAGTGGTTACGTACCATCTCATGAAAAGTATGCTGAGGACATGCAGTGCCACGCTACAATATCCAAAGTAGCTCTGCAGTTAAGTTTAACACCATATGTATCTCTTTTGTTTTGTAACAACCAATAAGCTCGCAATTTTGAATAACTACTATGAGTTTTCTCATTGATATTATAGAAAACAATATAACTAAGCCTTACCCAAACCTTGACTAAAATGATGTACATTGTGTGAATAGCTTATATCTATATATGCTACCGTACAACCTACCTAGGTGGGTAGGTAGGGTGTATCGTACGACAACCCAGCATTACACATAGTTGCAGCCTCTCAGAGTCGATCGTTAGTAGCCTAAAAATATTGAGGTAGATCACCAGCAGTTCAAGTTTGAGCACCCCTGGGTTAGGTTCTCCCGAGAACATCACCGAAGGTGAGCTCTAGTTCCCTGACGAATTGAAAGTGAGGAACATCATGAATCGGAAAACAGGGTTATTGTCTACATGCGCTGACAGTTCAAGTATATTTATGCTCTCTAGCTCAGTTAGCGCTATACCGTCTTCGCGCCGGATTCAAAACTTTTTTACGATCATCACGCAATGTTTTATCTACCCGCGTGTCGACTTACAGATTGAAGATCAGATGCTAGGGCATTGAACCTCTGTTAGAGAGACTGTAGATGAGTAGGACGTTCACTTATTTCTGTACTGAATACTTCAAGAGAAACTAAATGCTTATATTGCATAACAAAAATGATAGAACGTTCAATACCATTCAACAAACATATGTATATCTACGAGTATTTTATAAAACTTCACTTCTAACTGTGTACTTGAAGAAGTTAATAACATATAATAAAGTCTGATTATGCCTTGAAACTTGTCTGTTGGAACATTTTGATAACTTGCCCACAACATTATTGCAATACTTAAATAATTTTCTTCTAGGTATGTTATAACAACAATGTGTGGAAACAGCAATTGCTATAGTCCTCCCTGGATAATAACACTCGTATTTTGGGTGGGCTATTTCAACTCAGCATTGAATCCTCTAATCTACGCATACTTCAATCGGGAGTTCAGGGTGGCATTCAAGAAAACTCTCCAGGGTTGCTGTCAAATCACCAACAAGATGTGCTGGTCTTGGAAACGAGGGCTCAGGGAACAACCAATTAACAACAGCAATCAATCAAGTGAAATGCAAGTGAATCAACATTTAAGAACTGACTTTAGGATAGATGGAGTATCGAGCAGGTTCAGCTATAACATATCGGAAGGAGAATTTGTTGATATACAAAATGAAGCAGGAGTATAAAATTTTTTCGATGTTCTTCGTTAGTTATTGTTTTTAGTGTATGTAAAAGAAATGAGGCTCTATCTGATGGTTTTATTATCTTGAAAAATTATGAAATCTGTCATATATTTTCTGAATTTCAAAAGAAACCAAATTCTATCTACTCATTTTTGTTGAATGATTTTTTTCAATGAAAACGAATAACTCTAGATAAGTATGTTTAATGTTTTTATGTCAGGTTTTTGGAATATCATTCGTAATGGATATTATTGTTCGAACTTTTGGTAGAAAACATAGATTCCTGATTTATCGCTCAGTTTTTGTAGCAAACACATTGGAAAATTTTCGTGATTTGAGATTCTTATGAAAATGGTTGATACATCATTACCTAATTATTTAACTGATATATGGGGGGTTTCATCTCACCCGAGTCACACTGTATTATTTCTATCCCGTAGTAATTGGAAAAATTTGCTGAAAAACGTCGAAAGATTTTATCAGGGGGTTGTCTCTTGATATATATTTGAGACTTCAACAAGAAACCTCTTGACAGGGGGCGCTTCAACCCCTCACAATTGAATTGTGTCGAGAAATACATCACCCGAGAGCACTTCGAAGGCTCTTTACAACGGCGTATGAGGAAAATCATTTTGACAGATTTTTTTTGCAAAAAACTGTATCTGCTGAGCCAATCTCAAGATTAGTGAGAGCACCTGCGCTCTAACCTGTAAATTCACTAACTTTTAAGATTTTAATAGGAAGAATTACTTAAGTCGTTGTACCTTATATAAAATTTTTTGATTTTTGGTGTTACTTCCTTTATTCCTTTATTCCTTTTCTTTTTCCATTACGATTATGAACAGGAGTGAGTTTAGAACGCTACCTTGTCTAGTTATAAGTTCTTCTGTTTCCATGCCGTTCATTCTCACCACTTTTCTACATCTTCTATACGTGTTTATTATAGTTTTATGAGGTCACTTTTCACTTTTCTTTTCCTCAGGATTTTCAGTACATTTCTCTAATTATCCTATGGAAAGCCCTCTCAAGATCTATGAAAGCGATGAGATCTTCCTGACCAAGAAATTTTTTCTATTATCTGTTTTATTGAAAATATGCGATCCTGCATGCTATATCCCGTCCTAAATTTAATTGATGCTCTATGACTTTTCGAAACTTTGCCTCAACGACTGTCTCATAACTTTTGTGTAATGTTCCATGGGGTGTCACGGCCCTGTTATTCTTGCAATCCCTCTTTTCTCCTTTCTTGTGTATTCGGTGTATTGTATTTTCGCCAGTTCCCTTCTCTTGGTAAACGTCCTTCAACCCATACTTTGTTAAATAAAATTCTCACCAGCTCCATCCCTTTATTGTCCATGGCCTTCAACATTTCTGTATTAATTTTCGTCACATCCATTAGCAATTCCATTATCATTTTTCTGATAGCTTCAACTATTTCCTCATCAGTAAATTGTTTCTCCGCTACCTCGTCTCTACTAGTTATTTGTCCGTCTTCATCCCCTATATCCCCTATTTTGTCACCCTCTGTATTGCCCTCTTCTCCTCCTAAAAGCTCCATGAAGTACTCCCTACACATTCGGTTAATATGTTCTTCCTTGTCTGATAACTCTCCTTCCTCATTCTTCACCTCAACTGAGGGTTGCTTCTTCTCGTACCGTAGATTTTTAAGTATGCTATGAAAGAGATTTTGATTTCCACTACTCTAGTTCTCTATTTTTATCCGAAATTCATCCACTCCTTTCTGTTTGTTTTCAATCTCTCTCTTTTGTATTGCATAGGCAGCTGTCAACGTCAGATAGTATTTCCATTTTTATTTTTTGTCTCAACTTGTTCTTTCTCTTCTGGCGACCACCAAGATGTTTGTTTCGTTCTCTTGTCAATTCCAGCTACTCGACAGGCTCTTTGGGCACCCGTCGTTAAAATATTCTTGACGGCCTGCCATATCTCCCGACGTAGATTTCGTCGTTTCTTTCCTTCATCAGCTCGATTTCCACGTCAAAAAATATTAGGGGCCTAATTAATCTCTTACTGACCTAAATATTGTTATGGTCTCCACGACGAAATTTTCAGTTTGACTCCCATATATTCAACAATAAGCATAAATGGACCGATCTTCATAAAAACTTTTCGTCCTCTTAGCAACGTACTTGAACAGCAGTATGTATATTATAGAAATTATTTTATATGGTTCATCTTACGCTAGAACTATCTCATCAATTTCTGTTCTCAAATTCACCAAGACAATTTGACGAATAGACTTACCCAGATTTGGGGTGCTTTACCTTTCCTCGTCTAATTGATTTTCTCCCCAAATAATTAATTTTCACAGTAATTTGGCAAATTGTTTTCCGCGCGAATTAGCACGCAATTCTGAGATCTATCATATTAATTGGATAATACAATTATGTTTTAATTTGCACTGATTGTTTCTTTGAGGCAAAAAAAAACAAATCAATTTAATGATGGGAAAATATATAGAGTTGCTTATGTTGAAATTGTACTTTTAGTAATTGTTTTATAGATGAAAAGTTCTCTGGAATTTCAATTCAGGAAACTGTATACTACATCCGTACTCATGCAATCCAAAATGTGAAGGAAAATTCTTATACAATTGAATTCTTTTACAAACATACTCCTGTGATGTTGAATCATAATGTTATTTGGCCAGTAAGGTTTTGTCAAACCAACTCCGTCTCCGTAATGAAAAACTTTGTTGATAAAATCAATACGACACTTACCACTCTTGTACTAGCGCACGAAAATATGCACGTAAGAAAATTTCAAAATTGGCCAACATGATGATTTATTTCTCTTTGGTAATCTCAAATATCTGTTATCAACAATATTGATTGTTACCCAATGTTTCACTACAGAAATAGCTGCATATTATAAAACCAGATGAAATGGATAAATAATATTCACTACTTCATCAAGCTTCTGAGTATGAACATTGTCACTCGTTTCGTTTATGAAAAAGAAGATTTCTTTGAATATTAAATACAATGAAGTTTGGGTCTTATAGTTGGGTCGATATTTTTGACAGCTATCAGATACTGATTTGAGACAAATTACCATATGAAGACGCAATTTAATAATCTCTAAATACATTGATCATATACATTGAGTTAGAATTAGTTAAAATTACAATTAATATATTACATTTGAGATCTTCTTTCGGGACAGTTTCACAGGTAAGCTTACATACGAACATAGAACATGATATCTGACATTTCGAACTCAGTAATAGAACCAGAGACTCTCTTCCTCCTCTTCTTCTTTGCAGCGTTGGTGTGATTTATTAAGCCCATGTCACACTAATTTTAATATTGTTTAGGTTGTTTCACATCATCTAATTTCAATATGGCCGAATAGATGTTATTTAAGCCTTTCTGTCACTCCTCTCGTTGATTGTTGTATATTTGCAGGTAATGATGTGGCACATCTCAAGAAACTTCCTATTTCTCCCTTTGTTTGCTGGTATCTAAAATGCTGACGTCGTCAAAATCCATTGTATGGCTCTTTCTATATACATGTCTGGCCAGGGTATATTTTTCTGGATGCATGCGTGCGTCACTTTTGTGTTGTGTGATACGTTTTTCCAGGTGTTGGTTTGAAGGATCCAAGACCAAAAAACAAAATGTACGACATCATCTTTCATATATCCTGTGAGGATTGCAGGGATGTACACATAGGCCAATCAAACAAACACCGGGAAAAACGTATTACACAACACAAAAGTGATCCATGCCTGCATCCAGAGAAATGTGCCCTGGCCAGACATGTATATAGCAAGAGCCATACAAAGGATTTTGACGGTGGCAGCATTTTAGATACAAGCAACAAAGGGAAAAATAGGAAGTTTTTTGAGATGTGCTACATCATTATCTCCAAATATACAACAATCAACGAGCAGAGTGACAGCAGGGGCCTTAATAACATCTATTCGTACATATTGATATTTGATGATGTAAACAAACCTGAACAATATTGAAATTAGTGTGATATGGGCTTAATAAATCACACCAACTCTGCAACGAAGAAGAAGAGGAAGAGAGTCTCTGGTTCTATGACTTAGTTCGTAATGTCAGATATCATGTTCAATGTTCGTCTATAACTTTACTTTTGTAAAACTGTCTCTAGAAATATCTCAAATGTAGTGTATTAATTGTAATTTTCACCATGTTCTTTTAAATATGTGATTTTAACTATGTAATTTCAACTTAACTTATTGGATCAATAATAATGAATCAAGGGATTTATAGAATGTCAGATTGTGTCGTCATATGGTGATTTGTCTCAAACCAGTATCTGATAGCTGAAAGTATTTTATATTTTGACTTAATAATTATCACAGCCCAAGTAGTAGAAAAATGTTCTTACCTTTTCAGTTCCCTGAAGATGATGCAAATTGTGTCGAAATATTGGACTCGCCATAAAAGATAAAACGTAGCATTATTTCATGTATATATATCAAAATGTCAAATTTCAGATGGAATTGTATAAGCATGTAATATACCCATCTCTTATAGTTCCGAAATAATTTGGGATTATATTGAATTTTGATGACTTTGCAAGAACTAACAGAGAATGCTTTGCAATATTTGAATCAACTAGCTGAACTGGCTACGCTCACCTGACAGGTGCCTAAAATTAATTTACTTGTCACTTCGTTCATTCGAATTTGATATTTCAACAAGAATTGGCATTATTTCAGATTGAAAATATCCAAAAAATATAACACATTTGGAATAAAACCACTGGTTATTCAAACGAAAATATATTTAATCTTCTTTCAATCCATTATAGAATTGCAAAAAGTAGTGGGTAGAAATTCCAGGCAATTCAATAACCAAATTTCCAAATTTACAGTCTATGTGTAAAATAAAATTTGGATGAGTTGTATACAATTGTATACAATTCGGATGAATACAAATTGTAGGAACTAAGCTAAAACCAATCATCGATGATAATTACATTAATACGAATAAATGATAGCAAACATCATAGAAGAAAACTAATTTACGATCTGAATAAATGTTCAATATGTGCCCCATTCTGCTCGATACACTTGACAGATCGTATACGAACATGATGAGTTGCCCTCCTAGTTTCCTCAGGATCAATATTACGACAATCATTATGAATGCGCTCTAGTAACTCTTCCTTACTTCTTACAGGAATAAGATACACTTCACTCTTGATTTTGCCCCGAAAATAAAAATAAGGGGCGTCAAGTCCGGAGAACGCGATTGCCATAAATTTGGTCCTTGATTACCCCACCATCTATCCTCGAACATTTCTGTTAACTGCCGATCTACAGCTCTTGTTTTATGTGGTCGTGCACCATCCATTTGGTAATAGCAATCCCTCAGAATGTTAAGGGGTAATCCATCCAAAAAATTTGCTAATGTTTCTCTCAAAATTTCCAGGTATCCTTGTCCATTAAGATTTTTCTCATAAACTCAATGAAACTTGGATTTTCTGTGGCCCAAAAATATCGATTTCTCCTGTTGGTTATTCCACTTTCATTAAACTTGGCTTCATCAGACCATATAATTTTTTGCAGTGCATGTTATTTTTTTAAAGGATCCTTTGAATGAAAGTTTAACTCAATGCAATATCCATTGATGCTGACCTATTGGACGCATGTGGATTGGCACAAAAATACGCTAGCGTATTAATTAGATTGTCGTCGTCCTCAAGAATGGGTTTTCTTCTAGTTTTTATGTATTTTGTTCCTCCAAATTGCAGAAAATTGCTTCTAATCCTTCGAAATTTTGTTTTTTTCATAGACGCCAAATTTGGAAATTGGTTATTGAATTGCCTGTAAGTTCTTTCCACCACTTTTCGTAATTCGCCATGAATTAAGAAGAGATTGAACATATCCCCGTTTGAATAATCAGCCATTTTATTATCAGTCTGGTGTTTTTCAAAAATTTTCACTTCAAATTACCAACAATTCGTTTTGAAATATCAAATTCGAATGAATGAAGTGACAAGTACATTCATTTTAGGCATCTGTCAGGTGAGCGTAGCCAGTTCAGCTCCTTGATTCAAATATTTTCAAGCATTCTCTGTTAGTTCTTGCAAAATCATCAAAATTCAATATATTCCCAAATTATTTCGAAACTATAAGAGATGGGTATAGTACATGCTAATACAATTCCATCTGAAATTTGACGCTTCATCTGATGGCGATATAGAAATTGGCACGTGCCATTCGAAAAATTGAGTTATTGCTGTTTGACAAAGGCCAAATTGAAAAAAAGGCCAAATTGAAAAAAATCATAGAAAACAACACAATAAATATTTGACATGTGTAGGCCGCTTAAAAAATTCCTTAATCCTTCTTCTATCTACCCAAGCAAAAATTGTGTCTTTAGTGCAAAAGATCTACGAGCCACAATTTTTTTAAATGTTCCTCAAAAATCGAGTTTATAACAAAAATAATTAAAACTGCCAAAAGTTTTGACAGATGAGTGCCAACAACTTGGGTAAAAAGGTAGGTTGCTATTCGAAATAACAAAGTGATGACCCACTTCCGGTATAACCGGAAATGGGATCCCTTCGAAAATATTTGACTTCAATTGGAAATCACTAGTTATGGCCGCGTATACAATTTCAGCTTGATATTGTAATTGGAATTCAAAAAGTTTTAACGGACGGTCCTGGATATAGTGTATATACATATACATATATATATATATATATATATATATATATATATATATATATATATATATATATATATATATATATATATATATATATATATATATATATATAATGAGTTGAATTGGGCTATGTACGATGACTAGTAACCTCACAATAATTAGTATAAACACCTAAGGTAGGGAGATCATGCAGGCCAGTTATGACGAGGATCTTTTCCAGTCCCTTGTAGTGGAATCACATTATTCAGATTTACCACCTCATCATTCGATTCGATCATTCGCTCGAAATCTGGAGGAGTACCGTCATGCTCTAAATACATTCCTTCTTTGTCGATATGAGCATTGTCAGCAAGATTGGGAAGTTGGTTTCATAAGAAAATTAAATAACTGTTTTCATTCAAATGGTGTAAAAGAAAACACACACATATTCGAAAATAATTCTGACACTAAATGGGCAACCAGTATAGGTAGATGTATAAACATTATTTTCTATTCGAAAGCTCTTTTTGATAAGATAGTCAGAATGACAAAATCATTAAAATGAAAACTAAAATATTCCAAAAATCTGACAAATTTTGTATAGATTATGTTTTCAATCACAACAGACGACTGAGTCGGGGTTTTCAAGCAATCATAATTATATATTGTAATAGAGAGAAAAAGAATTAAAATAAAGTTGTAGGGTATGAGTGATAGAGAAATAGAATTATTCGGAAATACAAATAATGTATAGTAAATCTAAAATGTGTATATCAATAATCATTGTGTGCTCTAAAATATAATATTCAATCTGAAGATGTGTAAAACGAATCAAATTTGATTTCTTGGAAAATATGGCCAGGATTTTATTCCGAATGCATGAGATTTACTCGAACCAAAAGTGAACAATCTTTTATAGTCCAAATATTTCTTCAAAGAACATGATAAAATTATATTTGATGTTTTTGGAAGGAAAAGCATTTTGAAAGTTATCGTTGATTTGTACTCGAGAATTAGGAATTATAAATTTTATGTAGAATCAAATGAGTACTTTTTTGTATCATTTTAAAATGCTCAAAGTTTTGCTCATTTTCATCAGTGTTTATTGCAAATCAATCTATAAGTTTTAATTTAAATATATATACATTCATATCCAGGACTTACAATTTGAAGTTAGATTGTAGGTTATTATGCACTCAATTTCTTGAGCCAGGTATCATCAGATCAAATAATGGATCATTATTTTATTTTGGAGATTTCTGAAATTTGCTCTGAATTTTTTCCCTTGCACTATTATTTAAACTTAATTTCAATTATAGCAGCTTTCAAAGTTGTATTTTTGTAGACGTAGGTTAGATATAGTTGATGATGTAAAATGCTTGAAATTCTTTTGTTTTACATTGTTCTGTATAATTTTGTAGTATCTTTAGGAAAATGTGTAGCTATATTATTAGTGAAAAAATTCAACATTCTAATCTCATTTTATAATATTGATCTAAAATATGATAACAGCTAACATATCATTACTTTCTTTTACAAATATATAGGAACGTGTCCGACATCTTGAAGAACTTATTATGTTCTAAATTTGTATCAGAAAAATTCTTATAGTATTCTCTGAGATGGCTTATACATATTTGATCCCTTCTGAATGATCAAATACTCGTCAAGCTTATGGGTCTACGATCTAGGTCGATAACCTCTATTTTGAGACGAAAAATATATAAGCCCTATAGCCTTATTGATTAATTTTTGCATATTAACCCATCAGACCCCAAACTGAAAAATAGAGCAATTTCTTTTCACAACCATTCTAACAAAAAAGTGTGGACTCAAAGTGGTTCACTGGGCTATTAAGTCGTCTTAAAAATAATTTTTTCGAGAAATAAATAAGAAAATTAGACAATACTATATAAACTGTTAGGTTGGTCATTCAAGAGTTGCTTGGTAACTTTCAGAAGTGTAAAATAAGAAGCTATCATTCAAACGAGATGAGTTTATGATGGAAAGTATCAACAATTTTCGAGTTAATGTAGAATTAAAAAACTATTATCTTCTTAATTAACAGTTTGCAATGAAATATGCACATTTCTGGAGAGTGCAAGTTCAATTTGTAGCATTCTAGCCGTACAGTGCCGACCTCTTAGTGCACTTAAACGAATCCAACGATAATCAACTGGTGTTGTTGTCCGATTTCTTCCCTGTTCGGCCCTTCTTCCATATTCCCCTATTTCATGGTACCAATTGATTGTTCTTGAAATAGTGCTTTGGTTAAAATTCAACAAGTTAGCCACGTAAAGTTGACCTCGCCCTTCCTCTAAAGGTGTTACAATTCTTACCACTTAATGATCACTCAAATAGCGTCCAGGACGTTCAGTAGCCATTACAATCAATTCATATATGAAAATCAACAACAAACACAAAAAACTCGCATTAATTTAGCGTGAAAACTGAAGAGAAATTGAATGAATACTAAATGAGATAAAAACACAAGGTTTAACTTCAATCTACACTTTATTTGAAAAAATTCGACGACGTTTTGCTGACACAGCAGCTTTATCATATCATGAAAAATAGAATGAAGAGTATGGTATTATAAACAAATCGTAGAACAAGTTGGATGAATAACAGGAAAATCCACACCGAGCCATTGTACAGTTAGTATGAAAGGTAATAAAAACTAATTAAACACGTTAAGTAGGGTGAGTAATTCAAATCTACCTGTTCATTCAAAAGCTTGTCCGAATGTTTGTATCTATTTATTTCTAATGCTTCTAGGAGATCTAATTTTGAACTTTTGATTTTATATGTAATATGTCAAAGTTTTTATTGAATGAATGGTTTTCTTTCATTAGGTGGTTTGAATAATTTGAATCAGATTTATTTTATCGAAGCTACGTTTATGTTCAGATGTTCTTATGCCAAAACTCCTATAGGTCCTACCGATATAAATTTTATCACAAGAACCGCAATTGAGTTTGTAGATTCTGATTTACTTGATTTTTCAACACAAGATTTATTATTTTTAATATGTTTACCTAAGTTATTAGAAGTTTTGAAAGCTATATTAAGATTTTGTTTGACGAGAAAGGATTTAATATTTGTACTTGCAGAACCGCAAAATGTTAAACTGTTGAATATTTTATAGTCTTTATGAATAGGATATACTTCATTTATTGCTTTCTGATAGAGTTTTTTGCGAATGATTAGATCTATCATATCCGGATTATATGAATTATTGATGGCTATCTGTTTGATGATGTTTAACTCTTTATTATAATCTTCTACTGATAAAGGTAAATTGAGTAACCGATGTACCATGCTGTTTAAAGCTGCAACTTTGTGTTGAATTGGATGTAATGAGTAGTTATGTATAATTGTATCAGTATGTGTTGGTTTACGAAAGACCGAAAAAACATGATTATTATTTTGTTTAGTGATTTTTAAGTCCAAAAATTTTTATGGAATCGTTCTGTTCAATTTCTATCGTGAATTTAATGTTCAAATGGATGGAATTAATGAAATTAACAAATAAGTCTAATTGACGAGTAGTTCCAATGAAACATACTAAGATGTCGTCAACATATCTATACCAATAAAGAAATTTGGAAATGAGTGGATGTGTATGAATTTTCTGTTCAATATTATTCATAAAAATCTCTGCTAAAAGTGGACTCAAAGGATTTCCCATGATCAAACCATTTTCACTACTGTAATAGATGTTGTTGAAAGAAAAATAATTTTGTTCAATGCAAACGTCCAACAGATTCAATATTTCTGATCTGATTATGTGGTTAACATGATTCGAATTCAACATGTTTTCGATTAATATTTTGACATCACCTGGAGGAACACTTAAAATGTTTCATGGGAACTACTCGTCAATTAGACTTATTTGTTAATTTCATTAATTCCATCCATTTGAACATTAAATTCACGATAGAAATTGAACAGAACGATTCCATAAATTTTTTGGACTTAAAAATCACTAAACAAAATAATAATCATGTTTTTTCGGTCTTTCGCAAACCAACACATACCTACTGATACAATTATACATAACTACTCATTACATCCAATTCAACACAAAGTTGCAGCTTCAAACAGCATGGTACATCGGTTACTCAATTTACCTTTATCAGTAGAAGATTATAATAAAGAGTTAAACATCATCAAACAGATAGCCATTAATAATTCATATAATCCGGATATGATAGATCTAATCATTCGTAAAAACTCTATCAGAAAGCAATAAATGAAGTATATCCTATTCATAAAGACTATAAAATATTCAACAGTTTAACATTTTGTGGTTCTGCAAGTACAAATATTAAATCCTTTCTCGTCAAACAAAATCTTAATATAGCTTTCAAAACTTCTAATAACTTAGGTAAACATATTAAAAATAATAAATCTCGTGTTGAAAATCAAGTAAATCAGGAATCTATAAACTCATTTGCGGTTCTTGTGATAAAATTTATATCGGTAGGACCTATAGGAGTTTTGGCATAAGAACATCTGAACATAAACGTAGCTTCGATAAAAATAAATATGATTCAAATTATTCAAACCACCTAATGAAAGAAAACCATTCATTCAATAAAAACTTTGACGAATTACATATAAAATCAAAAAGTTCAAAATTAGATCTCCTAGAAGCATTAGAAATAAATAGATACAAACATTCGGACAAGCTTTTGAATGAACAGGTAGATTTGAATTACTCACCCCTACTTAACTTGTTTAATTAGTTTTTATTATCTTTCATACTAACTGTACAATGGCTCGGTGTGGATTTTCCTGTTATTCATCCAACTTGTTCTACGATTTGTTTATAATACCATACTCTTCATTCTATTTTTCATTCTTGATAAAGCTGCTGTGTCAGCGAAACGTCGTCGAATTTTTTCAAATAAAGTGTAGATTAAAGTTAAACCTTGTGTTTTTATCTCATTTATATCATGGATCTACATCAAGTAACGGCCTCCACAATTCAAATGTTGAATGAATACTGATAGTCAAATAAAGTCATTTTTGTTTTAGACGTGTTTGAGAACATATGAAAACAAATGTTACTACATAGGTAAAGATTTTATCCCCTCATATGTCCGAAAACATATTTACAAAGAAACTGCAATCGAGCTGCTTAATCGATTATGGAATTCAAAATACCAGGTGATGCGACAATTTTTGTGGTGTGTGTACTTCACCATAGATGGGGTCTTTGGGTACTTGGAAATGAAAAAATCCCCATTACGGAAAGATTAAATTGAACTTAGCTATAAGTGGTCTAACCTCGTATATTCTGTCATTTTTATCGAGTTTGAAATTACCTGCCAAAGTAAGGAATGTTCCTATTTCTGGAAAGTGATTTCTTGACAGCTTAGACATTGACGGTACAGAAAATCTTCATCAAGATTCCAAAAGAAACGTATCCTTGGTAATCAGTGATATCCACTAAAGAGCTATATTGCGACAAAGAGCATAATATCTTGCCCCGTAACACAAAGCAATTCATTCTTCTTCTGGGTAGGATATAAGTTCGATTGTTTTGCGATTAGATTCAAAATTTCTTCATCATCAGATTTTCAATTATATTTGCAGGGGCTTGGTCGTTGAATTGTGTTTGAGGAATATTAGAACGCTCGATATAACCACTCGCTTCATTCTTACTTATGTTGATGGTATAATGATTGAATTCATTGCCGCAAACAGATTCAAGATAGCTCTTTTCGTTTCAGAATTATTTAAAATTATTTTTGATGAATCAAGTTTCAATATCTCGATTGTTTTTGGAGTTATGTAAAAATTCATTCGACATTCTACAGACACTTTCCTATGTTAATCGAACTACTTGCGGAAATTTTGCTTTGTTAAACGGTTCTTGAGTTTCGATGCAAACTCGCTTCATTTTTAAAGATGAACAATTCGTACCTTTGGGTTCGTTGAATAGTATTTTCATTTTCCTTCTCGAAAATTAATCATGTGTGCATTCAATTTTTTCCATACAGGACGTGTTTTCATGAAAAACCAAGAATTGTATAATTTTTCCCTAATTTTATCTAGTAACTCAATGCCCATCACAAAAATTAGACGGAATGATTAAATTGCTTGAGTATTTTCTGAGCTCTCATTATAATGGTTGGAAAATTAATTCTTGCAGTGACAATTCAGATTAATTATTCAATGCTTTTTCAGTACGCTATGACTTTTGTGTGAATATAGTAATAATAATAATACAATTGTTATTTCGAACCAGAAACCTATTGAGATATTATATTATATGGAATGAAATTCAATGAAAATGATCAACGTAGGTATTCAAATGTATTGCTGCCATTATTCTTCATGCAAATCTTGAAACGCCAGAAGTTATTTCGATACTCATTGGAGGAAATTTTAATAGTAGTATCCAGAGTAAACCAATATATGGAATTTTGCTTCAATATTTTGACTATCTGTGCTATATAACAAATCGTTGATATATCCCCGAAGGAAGAAGTCTAGCGGCGATAAATCCGGGGAACGGGACGGCCATCTTCTAATTCTAATCTAATTATTACAAAAATTTAGGTCAAGTAATTAGCAACGGTCAAAAATTAATGAAAAGAAACTCCAACATGCTGAAAATAGCTATTCTTTCTTTCTGTAAGAGACATTTCATCGAAACATCAATCGTCTATATTGTTATCTACAACTCAATATCATAGTTCACCTTGAAAGTTTTCACAAATGTCATATACGCTAATAGGAGATTATCTCTCATTTTACAGAGTACATTGATTCCATATCGGCTTTGACGTTGAATATAAATTACGATGTTTCAACAACCTGTTTTCATTTTGACAATCGAATTCCGCATGACTACTGGTGAGAACTTTATCCGTCTAAAGTATTTTCTGGAGAAATTGCGGATTTTCTTCAAATTCCAGAAGAAACCAATTGCCAAAATCAACTCGTCGTTGGAAATCTCCTAGCTACAAAATTTATAAGATTTATATTTATTTTTCTGAGTGCTCGACATTCAGATACCTATGTTTCCATTTTAATTTGCCTGCGCGAAATCGATGTGTTGGCAGTTACACTACCTTATTTTAAGTGTAACATCTTCTGCATCAACTACTTCAAATTCTTTCTTCCTTGAGAAGTTGAATGTATCTGGTTCATGAGGTTATTCTTAATTAATCTAACAAACTTATATGAGGTTGTCGCCAGCTCTTGCAGCATCTACATCATAAATATTTTTTATATAACATACAACATGGTCACTTCTTTATTACAAACGATACTTCATTCACACAATAATTGGAACTTGGTGGAAAAATCTAGTGACAATATGATTTATTTTTGAGAAAGAACAAGAAAAGTTCATCCAATAAAGTCGAGTTTATATATGGTTCATATTAAAAGAAGGTGGTTTGTATTATATCACTCTTATATGAGTAACTTCAAAACTTCAACAACAAATGAAAATCCTGGTTTGAATTGATTTGCGGCTTTGGGTTCCTCATGCAAAATGAATTCGGTCAAGGTGAGTTCATTTCCTCTATTTGTAATATCTCACATACTGCTGTACTAAAACGATCAGATCCATTTACCCTATACAATAAATAGTAGCAGTACCGTAAAGTAGAGTTACTTTGCATCCTAAGGGATTACTTTACACCATTGGCGAAAAAAGTTTCAGTTAACTATTTTCACTTATTAGGGTTAGACAACACGAAATGTTTTTCGCGATCTCAAACACTGACTATTACCCTTCCTGAAGAAAACCATCGTTTTAATCTACTCCCTACTTGCGATCCATGCGCAGGCGCAAAAGTTGTGCACCAAATTCCAGACGATTTGGCGCTCTGAAAACTTGCCGAGTTTCGAAGAAACTATCAGAGGTTCAAAAGAAAGTTTTCAACTAGTTGCCTTCAAAATTTCCTGTACAGGTAATGCCATTGTAACATTCATTGCAAGTAATTTTTTGACATAACCTAACCAAAAAGTCTTCTTGGGAGTTACTTTGCATCGGTGCAACATAACCCCAAAAAAGGCATTTGTCGGTATTGAAACCGTGTTTTTCTTCTTGAAAGAATGGCGAGAACGTACAAAAGAAAATTAAGTGCTAGAAAACATGCAGACAACTCCAGAGAAATATCAGAAGCTTGTTTGAGTGAAGGCCCTTCTTTCATATATTGTGCCGCTTTGTATTCACGCGAGAATGAGACAATCTTTTCGTCGATTGTATTATCTCTATGGGAAACTTCGGAGTTAATCTTGAGAAGCTTTTTCGAGAATTTGGATGAAGAGTTAAAAGATATTCTTTCGATCAATATATGGAATTGTAATGAGATTTATCTCACTGACGATCCAGGGAAAAAAGTTTCAGTGGCAAGAGGGTGTGAATATCCAGAAATAATCCGTAATGCATCGAAAATCTCAATTTCGGTTATTTTGCCGGAAATGCAGTTGGCGAAATTCCGCCTCTTCATGTAATTTATCGAGCTTCCAAAATGTGGACAACCTGGACCGAAAACGGACCAAAGGGTGCCGATACAATTTAATTGAGATGGTTTGATGCTCAGACTTTAACTGAATGGCTTGAAACCCAAATGATGACGAGACTGAAGAAATATGAACGTTCTTTTATGCAATAACGTTTCTTCGCATTTGACCGTACATTTTATTCAATTGTGCAGAGAATACTAGATAAGTCTCATACGCCTATCACCCAATGGTAACCACTTTACACACCCTAACGATGTGACGTTTTTTCGACCCTCAAAATAGCTTTAAAGAAGGTTTTAATTAAGTGGAGATACCGATGGAGGCATGCGTAGTACCAACATACCTACCTCTATTGTCGGAAATGTTGAATATTGTTCAGCCAAACAATGCTGAAAGTTTGGAAGAAAGGTTCAGAAAGTAGGAGATCTTTCCACAAGATGTGAAAGAAGTACTGTTACGCATCCTCTTATGTTCCAACAATAGAGAGGAAATTCAAAATTCATTTTTATAGGCTCTGGCCAACGAGAGATCTGAAGTCATGAAAATTTAAGGTAGTCGTAGAAAAAAGATGGATGTTCCTGCTGGAAAAAGTGTATGTGTGTCAAGTCCTTTGAGTGAAAATGAAGATATAGAAAATGAAGAGATCGGTAATGATGAGATAGATATTGAAAAGATAGAGAATGCAGAGATCAGCAAAGAGAACGACATTCGCATTTAGCTTGCAGTGAATAATGCTGCTGTTAGGAATGCAGAAAAATTGATTCTAGAAGATAATTCATCTGATGATATTTGTTTCGATGAGATAGATGTCGAACCACAAAAAGGAAACGAGATTTGTGAAAGTGTAGAGTGGAAAAAATTTTTAGAAGATGATCCCCGATTTACTAGTGTTATTCCAGAAGTAGGTAAATTTGATGTTTTCACTTAGGCAAACAAAATGTATCCTGGAGAGCTAGTAGGTTTCCATGAGGAGGAAATATTGATCAATTCAATGGCGAAGTCATTGAAAATGTGGAGGTGGTCTTGTGAGAGAGATGTCTTCTCGTCTTACAACTGTGAAGATGTTCTTGGTTCCATGAAACCCCCAAAGCCAATTTCGAAACGGGAAATTTTCTCAGTTCCCCAGTTGGACACAAATATCTACTAAAATAAAAAAAAATCTTTCTTTTGAAGATTTTCTATTTACTCATATTTGAAAATATATACCATCTTTATTTCTCGTTATACTTCGTCTCTGATTAGACTATGCAATATTTGATAGAACGAAAGTAATTTTTTATTTTCAGCAATAAAGTAGTAGAAAATAAAATATTCGGTTTTTCGTCATCTCTTTGTCAGTAATGCATTACTATTAATGAAATAACGTACATTACTTCACCCCATACTTCCAATAATATAGAGTTTTAGGGGATTAAGTGATCTGGTGCAAAGTAACCCCATACTTCGTATGACTTTGCTCGAATTTTCATCGAAAAAAAATTATTCGTGAAATTTTCAAGCACATTCGAATCCAGCAAGAGCTTCTCTGATATCTCCACTATATGTAAAGACAAGAACAATTTCATTCATATCATAACCCCACGTACCTTCTTGCCATCTTTAAAATCAACCCTTTTAGAACGAAGTATATCCACTTTAGGTAGTCATTTATCTTCAAATTATAGTAGACAAGTCGAAATACTTCGATTGAAATATTAAACATAGAAAGTATAATGTATAACACAATAAACTCATTGATATCATGAATACGTACGTACATAAATTGTTTGGTAGCAAAATGAAGTTCGAAATATACAAGCACATAATGTACAAACTCAACGAGTTTGCATATTGTAATATTCCTTGGGATATTAATCCGCAAGTTTCGTCAATTTTGTCCTGATAGCTGACTGAAAGGGTTTTGGGCTCTTTAATTCTATTATTTCATGAGTTTATTGATCGTAGATTTTTATTCCTTGGTGGACTCTGGTCTTTCCTGTTTTCTGTGCTATATATTTGTATACAAAAAGCATTCCATTTGTCATATACACAGCATAGACAATTTAAAAGATAGGTCGTTGGTTTGGTCATCAGCCCGATGTGTTGAAAAGGATCTCTGCAACCCTGTGCATTAGGCGCTCCCACAATGGCTCTTACGACCCTTTGTTGTTGCAGAAGAGTGCCCGTCGAATCCGATGACTCACCCTTTAACAATACTAATTAATATAATAGTTTATATAGCCATTGAAAAACATCTGCACATGCGATCTATATGTTGAGTCTAGCGCAAAGATTCGTCGACGATGAAACCCTAAAATTTATTGCTTCAGCAGTCGCGGCTACCTTTGTATCAAGCTTTTGAATTGTGGAGGCCGTTACTTGATGTAGATCCATGATATAAATGAGATAAAAACACAAGGTTTAACTTTAATCTACACTTTATTTGAAAAAATTCGATGACGTTTCGCTGACACAGCAGCTTTATCAAGAATGAAAAATAGAATGAAGAATATGGTATTATAAACAAATCGTAGAACAAGTTGGATGAATAACTGGAAAATCCACACCGAGCCATTGTACAGTTAGTATGAAAGGTAATAAAACTAATTAAACAAGTTAAGTAGGGGTGAGTAATTCAAATCTACCTGTTCATTCAAAAGCTTGTCCGAATGTTTGTATCTATTTATTTCTAATGCTTCTAGGAGATCTAATTTTGAACTTTTGATTTTATATGTAATATGTCGAAGTTTTTATTGAATGAATGGTTTTCTTTTATTAGGTGGTTTGAATAATTTGAATCAGATTTATTTTTATCGAAGCTACGTTTATGTTCAGATGTTCTTATGCCAAAACTCCTATAGGTCCTACCGATATAAATTTTATCACATAAAATAATCTGAACATAAACGTAGCTTCGATAAAATAAATCTGATTCAAATTATTCAAACCACCTAATAAAAGAAAACCATTCATTCAACAAAACTTTGACATATTACATATAAAATCAAAAGTTCAAAATTAGATCTCCTAGAAGCATTAGAAATAAATAGATACAAACATTCGGACAAGCTTTTGAATGAACAGGTAGATTTGAATTACTCACCCCTACTTAACTTGTTTAATTAGTTTTTATTACCTTTCATACTAACTGTACAATGGCTCGGTGTGGATTTTCCAGTTATTCATCCAACTTGTTCTACGATTTGTTTATAATACCATACTCTTCATTCTATTTTTCATTCTTGATAAAGCTGCTGTGTCAATGAAACGTCGTCGAATTTTTTCAAATAAAGTGTAGATTGAAGTTAAACCTTGTGTTTTTATCTCATTTGTATCAAGCTCCAATAACTGGGTTTTATTTAAATTTATTTGAGGCCCTTTGCTTCAAGTGAATCTGCTTCTTTCTGAGCGCCAATTCTGTTATTTGTCAATGATTTCGTTGTCCTGTCGATCTGGTAATTATGGTAGTTTCATCTGCGTATATGACGGCTTTTGCTTTTTGATGTTTTCAGGCAAATATAAAAATAATAAGGGTCCCAGAAAGGATCCTTATGGCACTGTTTCTATCTTCACCTTCGTTGATCTTTAATTCTTCCATTCCATTACTTTAGATATGCTTTCAACATTCTACATCCTAGTTCTCGAATTCTGAGTTATTCCATTTTTCCATTTTACCCAATAGAATAAGATGACAAACCAAGTCAAAAGCTTGACTCATGTGTAGGCAAGACATGGATATTTAACAACCGTCCTCAAATGACTCCATTATTGTTTAGATGCCCCCTATCATTGCACTCTTCATCTTCGGCCTTTAACCGTACTGATCTGTCGATAATATTTCATGCCTGTCTAGCCAATTTTCTATTTTTTTTGTAGAGCCTCCAGCACCTTCAAGAAAACGGATTGGACCGAGATCGATCTATAAATAAATGCATCGCACTTTTTAAACACGGGTGTTTGCGACCTTGAACTTCTTAGGAAATATTCTCTCAGAAAAGCACTTATTGATAATCAGACTGAGGGGTTCGGCAATAACGTGGATCACACCTCTCAATAGTTTGACGGAGAATCCATAAATATCTTCGGCGGCATTTGGCTTGAATGTTCGCACATCTCTTTTCATTTCTCCGCTATCAGTATCGTGTAATGCCATAGAATACACTATTCTTTTGTTGAACATACTCAGAAATGTATTTGCATCATATACTTTGCATCATATACTTCGAATTATAAGAATCCACCGTACTGGAATGAGGACATCAGTAGAGAATAATCAAAAATGACATAACAAAATTAATATATATCTATATTACATACAACTATATTATAGTAAATGTCAAAAAATATGTTGACAATAATGCAATACAAAAATGAAGAAATTAACAGTTTCAAAAATTAACGTATTTCACAGATTCGTTAGAGCCACCAACTGTGTCACCCCACAACGTGCAATTCATAAAAAAACACTTATTTGAAGACAGTGGGATCAAATGGGTTAATATTTATTTGGCAAGAATATCAAAACCACAATTCGTGTATTATTTTCAGCATGTTTTCTTGACATGTTCTCAAATTTACACTATTCATTTGTGCAAAAGCATAATTGCCAAGAGGAAATGACTCTCTTGGTCCATATTTTAATAAGCCATATACAGGGTTAGGCAAAATTAACGGAACGGGTAATTATCTCAGTTATTTACCTTGCGATTTTTTTTAAATTGGTATTCCTATATAGTGAAGCATAAGGAATTCAGTGTTGATATTTTGTGCTCAATAGTGCTTCCGGTCTAGCCGGAAATGACCACAACATGAGAATTTCAAATATAACACCTTATATGTTTATTTATTTTTAGATTCAGGGTCTAGCAGTAATTTCAGTCCCTCAGCTGATGTTGCTATAAGCACCATATCGTCCGCGTATCGGAAGTTATCTATTAGTTCCCCGTTCACAAAGATGCCTTCCTCGACTCATTATAAAGCTTCAGCCATTATTTTCGAATACAGATTAAAGAGCGTCGGCGAGAGGACACAACGCTGCCTCACCCTGCGTTCAATTCGAATGTTCTCCATTTTCGCATGCTCAATCAGCACTGACGCCACAGTAAAAACTTGCAATTGTATTCACATTTCGATCATCTATCCCGAGATTTTCTAGAATTTTGATGAGTGGGACATGTCTCACCTTATCAAATGCCTTCTCAAAGTTTATGAAGCAGGCAAACACGTCTACACTCATGGCCATGCCTCTTTGAACTAATACCTTTAGACTGAAGAGTGCATCCCTTGTGCCGAACCCATTACAGTATCCAAATTGCTCGTTTGACATATGTTCATCACATTGACGATAAATTCTTCTCAGTATCACTTTTAAATATACTTTGAGCTCATGACTTATAGTGCAGTGACCTTCGCACTTCTTTTCATTTGGTTTCTTTGGTAGGGTGATGAAATACGAATAAAGCCAATCTTCTGACAGCTTGCCCTCCTTGTAAGCTCTATTAAACAGCCTCGTAAGGTATGTGACCGCATTGTCGTCCAAAAGCTTGAGAACCTCTCCATGAATGACATCTGGGCCTGCAGCTTTCCCATTGATGAGTTGTCTGATTGCGTAGCGCACCTCATTTTCAATTATATCAGGGACCGGGTTTGCTTCTTCCAATGCACGGTCTTCATCTCTCACATCCTGATACAGCTCCTGGACATACTACTCCCAAAATCTCTTCTTGTCTTGAAGTATTTGTATTTCTCGCCCTCATCTTCTTCTAAGATTTTCGCGTATTTTCTTGTGAAGATTTAAGGGATCCTGACGCTCTTACAACTGTTTCAGCTCCCTTCATTTCTCACTTTCCTTTAGAAAATTCTGTGACACACAGGATATTTGAACTCTTTTATCTCAGCTTCATTAGATGAAAAATTTCGGGTGTCAACCTTTATTTATGTGCTTAAATGATTGATTTCAAGTGTTTCTTGCTGGTTGAGGTGATTATGTGCTCTAAATTTTGCCAACGTCCCTTTTTCATCTCTCCAGCGTCTATTTTTCATGGCCTCCTACATCGATGAAGCCCTCGTATCACTCTACTTCTCGAATCCTCTTTATACACTCGGCGAGCCTCGATGGTCGGTCTTCTCATGCGTTTCTTCACCTTTTTCAATCTCACGCATACTTTAGCTACAATAAGACAGTGGACCGTGCCAATATCTGCACCTATATACGTTTTAGCTGACACTACAGAATTCTTAAATCTTCTGTTGATTGATATAAAATCAATTTGATTTTTGATTACGTGTTCTTCTTGGTCCTTCTTGGTGATCTCCAGGTATAGAGCCACCTCTTTGGTAATTTCGAGAGTGTATTTGTTAGCACCAATTCCTCTTCCTGACAAAATTCAATCAGTCTTTCACTTCTTGCATTCCATTCACCCGGACTATATTTACCAGTGATACATGTCGTTTCTACGGCACCAACTTTTGCGTTGAAGTCGCGCATAACAATATTCACGTCATCTCTTCAGTAAGTCGCATCAGCCTCCTTACATACCCATAAAATCGTTCAGCCTCTTTATCCGAGCAATCTGCTGATACACCTGTATCAGATTAATTTTCACCGGCCGATTGGCTTGAAGCATACATTTTTTATCTGAGTGGGGTATGAAATTTATTACAGCCGAGTTAACAGCATTTCTCATAAAAGAACCCGTCTCCCTTACAGTAACCAAGATCATCATTTCCAGCGTAGTATATCTGATGGTTTGGCATTCTTAAGGTTCCTCTTCCTTTCCAGCGAATTTCGCTCAACCCCAGAACGTCAATATTCAGCCTCTCCATTCCCCTTATTGTTTTTCTCACTTACATCATTTCGTACAAACTCCTAACATTCCAAGTGGCTATTATTGTTGTTCTCTTCTCCTCCTACATCACCATATTGTTTACAACTCTCCGCCGTGGAAATCCGAATTGGATAATCATTCCGGAATTTAATTCAACAGTAACAGCCATAATGATTATCTTGGGAGGTAATGCAATGGTTTCCCATTGCCTTCTGCAACCATATGCCATTGCCTGAAATGCGTCGAGTTACTCCGTTTCGGGACCCTTTTTTATGACCGCAGGATAAATGAGTGTCCAATGCACCTGAATTGTATGTGCACTGGGGCGTTCGCTTATCCTGGCTTACACTTGGTTTCCCGCATGTTTTGTCACCATTACGTGCTTGCATCATCATCATTATCTATAGTATCGCTTAATCGATTAAGGACAATGCACAGGGTAACTTTTTTGTGCTAAAAGTACTATAAATTCTTTCAGTTAACTCTGCGATCGCATCCTGTGTTAGGTTAGATCTCTATTCTCTGAATCCGAACTGATGGTCCGACAAAATGTTATGTTTATCTACAAATGTATGATTCACTAATTTGATGATCTGGGTGAACAGTATTGAACAGACTGGCAACCTCTTGGTATGATCGTTATCTGTCACCATATCCGCGCATGATCAAAACCTCGATCCGTTCTGCTTCACTGAGCTTGAATACCATTATTTGGAATTGAAGTGCCAAAATCTAAACTTCAGCAAATACTTGACATTATTCGTCAACCTGTCCCGTTGATTATTAATGCAAAAGTATTTTGATATAGATGATATAATTTCTGTTATTTCAATTTTTTATGAACTCGACATTGAAGAAAAATGTTTTCTGTTGATTGTTTCAAAGGAAGTTTTTTCTCTGAATCTACTGGATCTAAGAAAAAATGAACATGTAGGGTCTTAGATTTGAAATTCATATTGTTTGGTCATTTCCGGCTACACCGGAAACACTATCGAGTACAAAATATCAACACTGAATTCTTTATGTTTAGCAATGTAGGAATACCAATTTTCAAAATAGTCGCTCGGTGAACAACTGAGATAATTAATCGTCCGGCACTTTTGCCTAACCCTGTATACTTCAACTTTCGATATTGAAAATCTCTTCAAGACCTAAGAACATATTTGAATTATTTCAACTATCGTAAGATGAAATGCTTTTCTTGAATATTTTCCATCATAAAACCCATAAACTTTCAAACTTGACAATGAGAAGAGCTTCTGATTGTTTACTCAGTTTAGAAAATAAACTACATTGAACAATAAGCAGATCATTAGAAAGATTTGGTAACACTTAACTTGCTTCGACGCATCATCTTAAAAATGATTTGAACTTGTTGAAATACTAAAATACTCAATAACATAACGAGTTATAAGAAAAATATAAGTTACAAACTAACTTTTTGCTCATGATATGTAAATAACAAAACATATACTTTCGAATACTTCAACGGTATTTAGATTAGATAAATTTCATAGTTGATTCCAAACATTTCGTAATAAACAAACTTTTCTCATTATTTCGTAATTGCCGGCTGAGTAATTCTCGAATGAGTTCGATATTTCTATATGTTAAAAGAATAGTCAGCCTGAAAACTGCATTCATTGAATTATCTAGTGAAGTTACTTTCTTAATCAAATTTTATTTTGAAAGAGATTCAATGCCATCTCTTTGCATGTGCCAAGGTTACGTCCATGTAAATCATTAATTTAAGAATAGATTTCTCTTAACCTTTCATATTAAATTATAGATATTATGTGGTCCAATTTGATCCAGGAAATGCTGAAACCCAATCAATACTCATTATATACGTAATATATGTTAGTTCCAATGTAGTTGTTATTAATATGTCTGTGATAATTTAAATATTAGTACCAAATAGTATTAAGTAATAAAAGAATAGTTGTTAATGATTGTTATCTATGTAGAAATAAAGATATTTAACTTCTATGAAATAATTTCTATAATTAGCATTTCCAGCGAATGATTCACCACAATTTGAAAAACCATAATAAATATATAATAATAGTAAAGTTATTAATAAAAATATTTTATGAATGGAAAAATTTCGCAAAGGTTATAAACCTGTGGTGAGCATAAATTTATTCAAAACAATTCAAGAAATCATTAACAAGCATATTACAATTCAACATAAAACGACTACCATTAAATGAAGAAGCTAAAAGTATGAATTATTTTAATGTCTATTAAACTGTTTATAAACTCTCTATTTGTTTTCTGCAGCCAATTCCACTTTGATTTAGATATCTTCATGTTAGTTATAGTCTTTAATTCAATAGGAAGTTTGTTAAAAGTTCTAGGTCCTAAAAAATAGTAACCTTTTTGACACTTCGATATCGTGGCTTTCGGAACAGAATCGAAACGATGACTGAACATTCTGCTCCTATCATGTGATAGAAACTCTTGCTTCTGAATACTATTATGTGGGGGCATTATAATTGAATCGCAGAATAGTTGTCTTGTGTCGAAGACCAAAGCCAGTTCATGAGTAGGTTAAAAGAAAAGGTGATATTCTTCCTGTGTATGATTCTAAGAATCCAGTTCTTCTGAACTACAGATTCTTCTTTTTTCTATGCCTCATCGTCAACGAAGATTGGTGATCATCATAGCCATTTGAACCGTGGAGACTGCCGCTTTGAACAGAGACAGCTTACTCTTGCCGAACCACTGTCGAAGGTTTTTCAGCCGGGACGTCTTTCTCCCTCGGATTTTGCCCTGTTTAATTAGTTGTAGGAGCTTGTACATTTCATTTTGCAGAACATGGCCGAAGTACTGCAGTTTCCGTTTTTCGATTTCTGTGAGTAGCTGAACACCATGTCCGATCTTGCTAAGGATTTCTACGTTAGATACGTGGTCTCTCAAAGAGATTCCAAGCATTCTCCGGTATGTCCACATCTCTAATGCTTCCATTTTCTTCTCTAGGCCGAGTCAGTGTCTAGCCTTCTATACAATACAGCACTACTGGGAAAACATAACAACGGACCATTCGCAACCTCAGATCCAGGTTCAGGTTTCTACTAGTTAACAACTTTTGCATGTTTATGAAACTCCTCGAGCCTGTTCAATTCTACTCTCTATCTCAGGTCTCGTTTTCCATTTGCTGTTGACTAGGTAGTCGAGGTATCTAATTTGCGTTCGATTTTCTAGCCCTATCGTTGTACAGCGACAGAAATATCTTCATATTTGCTGATTAACCTGAGATTGGTATTCTTAATATTCATTTTAGTGCCACACTTTTCGCTGGCCGCGTTTACTCTGTCTAGCAGTAATATCAGTTCCTCAGCTGTTGTTGATATAAGCACGTATCGTCCGAATATCGGAGATTATCTTTTAGTTCCCCATTCACGAAGATTCCTTCCTCGACTGCTTATGAAGCTTCATCCATTATTCTTTCCGAATACAGATTACAGGGCTTCGGCGAGAAGACACAGCCCTGCCTCGCACCGCGTTTAATTCGAATGTTCTCCGTTTTATCCTGCTCGATCAGCACTGACGCCACTTAATTCCAGTGCAAATTCATGTGATTCTTTTAACTAATATCTGCAGACTGAAGAGTGCATCCCTTGTGCCGATCCCGTTACGGTATCCAAATTGCTCGTTTGACACATGTCCATCTTATTGACACTAAATCCCCTCAATATCACTTTTAGATATACTTTGATAACGTGGCTCATGACTTATAGTGCGGTGAACTTCGCACTTCTTTGCATTTTGGCTTCTTTGGTACGATGATGAAATACGGCTTAAGTAGATATTCTGGTAGCTTGTCCTCCTTGTAAGCTCTGTTAAATAGCCTCGTAGGGTATGTGACCCTATTGTCATCCAAAAGCTTGAGAACCTCTCCATCAATGTCATCTGGGTCTGCAGCCTTCCCATTGTTGAGTTTTCCAATTGCGTATCGCACCTCATCATCAATTATATCAGGGCCCTTGTTTGATTCCTTTAATCCATGGTTTTCATCTTCCACATCCTTTTATAGCTGCTTCACATAATACTCCTCTTGTCCTGTATATCAGCAGCAGGATTTCATTGCCTTGAAGCGTTTGTATTTCTTGCCCCTGGCTTGTTCTAAGATTTTCGAGTATTATCTTGTTAAGATTGAAGGAGTCCTGACGCTCTCGCAACTGTTCCAACTCCCCCCATTCCTCTTTTTCCCTTGCCTGCTTTGCCTCCCTCACTCTCCTTTTAATAATTCTATGACAGACACGATATTGCGCTCGGTAATTCTGACTATACTTTATCGGTTGTTTTCAAATATTTCTTGCTGGTTGATGTGATTATGATCTCAAAATTGTTCCACATTCCCTGTAGCGTCTCGTTTTCATGGCCTCCTACATCAATGAAGCCTGAAGATCTCACTCTACTCCTCGTATCCTACTCATATAGTTGGCGAACATCGATCATCGGTCATCGAACTGATGGTCTGACAAAATGTTATGTTTATTTACAAAAATTAATATTGTAAATGAGATATTTTTTTCAACAATTTTGGACGAAGATGAGATTAAGGTGATTGGCCTAACTTGAAATCGCGAGTATTTTTACTGCAGAATGTGCTGCTAGTAATGAATTTTCAAAAACATAGTGCCTGACAACTCAGGACCAGAGAGAGAATAGGTTCTAAAGTTAGAAGATGCCTTTTTACCATTTTAGAAGAGAATTCATTATCTGTCAAGCTATCAATGGTGTACGGCTTCAAAATTATTCGGAACTGATTATTCCCTGATTTGGGTTGAAACAACTGCAAAAAGCAACGGCCAAACACCTCCGCAAAGTCATTATCAGAAAAGCACAAACAAGCTGTACGAACTTTAGGTTATAAGTAGGCACACATACATTTGAATAAGTTTCTATCATTGTCCGAGTTGCCGATGGGCTCCTGCTCTATACGAAGTGATGCGCGAATAGTGACAGACAAGTGGTTGGAAAATGATCAATGGTTTATGTAAGGGACCTGGCATCTGCAAATCTCATGTTTATATTTTTATAATATGCTGACAGGAAGTTTACAGAATCAAACCTTTCAACTGGAATATTTTCAGAGACAACAACTTCCTCCCTACTTATCACTATATAACCGCAGATGAGACATCACTTGAACAATTCTTGAAGAATTTTTATTCATGGAACGATATTGAACCTTTCGCAGAATGCTAAATAACCGTCCTTGAAGGAAAGGGTTTTCCAATCCACTCTTCAACTGGGGCCACATAGCAGTGGTGCAGCACAGTCAGATGTCATGAATAGGAGCAATAGACTGATTTTTCGGTCTGATTTGACCTCCTCAGTTTTGTATTCCCATCAATAACATCAGGCTACACTGCCACCTACTCATCTCAATTCGTTGGAGCGTAACAAAACATGTTAATAATATTGAGCCCTTCAATGAACCGAGACAGAGGCAACTTCTCCATTGCCACCAAGGAACCGCGATAATAAAAGTTAGATAGACTCAAAACTTCAAACAGTCCCACTAGTTTGAATATTCACCGCAGCGCTACACTGTGTCAGCAATGAAACGGTCTTTCGAAAGACTAACGCTCCTCGTTCCTATCTAGTTGTGAATCAGGCATACACGCAATCTCTAAAAAATTACCATTTTCAAGATTATCGCAATGTGTAGACACAGTGAAGAATTTTCATTCAACTTTCCTTAGGAATCTTAAATATCCTTCCTTGAAGGAGCTGGTTTTCCAATCCAATCTTCGTAATTACCGGCAACCAGGGCCACCAAGCAGTAGTACAGCACGACCAGATCTCATGAATTGAAGATGAGGTTGAAAACGTTATTTCGACAGCAAAATCATTAATTACAGACCATGAAAAATATAAATTCATTACCTCCAATCCACAATCCATTGAATTTTTTGATAAAACTTCATAAACCTAATTACCCTATAAGACCTGTTGAATCAGATTCAAATTACGCGAATCATCTCCTAGAAAATAGTTACTCTTTCGACCCACAGTTTGAAATTTTGCATACAAATAATAAATATTGGAAGGTAGATCTTTGGAAAACCCTAGAAATTAAAAAACACAAACAACACATCAAAGAACAAGTCGCTTTAAGCCCTTAACCTCTATTGAATCTCTTCAGGGAGCAATCTATTCCTTAATTTTATTGGATATACCTGTCATCAATAACCACTTGAGAAAAATCAACCCAATAAGCTTTTAAATACTTAGGAACATTTTTATTTATATTCTCATTCTTATTTTCGGTACATTTATTCATCTGAAGAAGCTACGGTGTAGTGAAATGCGTTACGAATCGCAATTATTAAGTAAAATTCCTTAAAACACAGTACTTGTTTTTTATTATCAATTAGAAGAGGCAGTTTATTCCATAATTGCTGAAGAAGACGATAATGCATACGACTTTCTGATTGTTCCGCCTAACCCTGGTGCGGTAACTGACGAAGAGGAGGGTCCAGAAGATGATCTTGTGATACAGGCATTGCCAAGATATGTTCCTGGACATTTGAATTTGGGAGGCTTCTACTTGGTTGAATTCCATTATCAATAATAAAAAACAAGTACTGTGTTTTAAGGAATTTTACTTAATAATTGCGATTCGTAACGCGTTTCACTACACCGTAGCTTCTTCAGACGAATGAATGTACAGAAAATAAAAATGAGAATATAAATATGAATATTCTCGAAAAATTAAAAGCTTATTAGGTTGCTTCTTCTTAAGTGGTTATTTATGACAGGTATATTCAATAAAATTAAGGAAAAGATTGCTCCCCGAAGAGATTCAATAGAGGTGAAGCGCTTGAATCGACTTGTTCATTGATGAGTCTACCTGAGTGTATTTATTGATTTCAAAAATTTCCCAAAGATCTACCTACCTTATTTGTATGCAAAATTTCAAATTGTGGGTCGAAAGAATGATTATTTTCTAAGAGATGATTCGCGAAATTGGAATCAGATTTTTTATTTGAAAAACTGCGTCTATGTTCCGATATTCTAATATTGAAATTTCTAAGTGTTCTACCAATGTAGAAATTATTCCAGTCATTGCAATCCAATCAATAAACACCTGTTTTATTGTTTTTATCTGATTTGGTTTTATTATTTTTATATATTTGCCTAAACTATTATTAGTTTGAAAAGCTATGTTGAAATTACTGCTACTCAAGAATGATTTTAGTTTTTCACTTGTAATGCCAACGCAGGTTGAGTTGTTAAATTTTTGTTTCAATTTATCGATAGGGTAAACTTCTTTCAACGCGATTCTACTTTGTTTTTATTTAAAATATTATTCATTAGTTTGGGATTGTAACCATTATTTTTGGCTATTTGTGTAATCAAATTTAATTCTTTGATGAAATTTTCTGGTGATAACGGGATGTTTATCCATCTATGAATAAAACTATTGAATGCTGACATTTTATGTTGATAATAGACACGACGAGTTATGTATTATAATATCTGTATGTGACGCCTTATGGTAAATTGCGAAAACATGTCTTCCATTTTCATTCGAAATTGTTACGTCTAAGAAATTTATCGAATTATTACTTTCTATTTCGGTTGTGAATCCAATTTTGGATGTAATAAATTTATATGATTTTCGAAAATTTTCAACTGTCTATCTGTTCCTGTGAAGCAAATAATGATATCGTCTACATAGCGATACCAGTATAAACAATATTTACTGAGTGGATGATTATGAATTAATTTCTCTGAATTATTCATGGATATTTCTGCTAACAAAGGATTCAACGGATTGCCCATAATCAAGTCGTCTTCAATAGTATAAAATTTGTTATTGAAATGGAAATAATTTTTATCTAAACAAATTTGTAATAATGAAAGAATATCTGATTTAATGATAGTATTGACATGATTCTTTTCTAATAATTCTTCAACTAAGTAATACGTATCTTTCGGAGGAATGTTGAGAAATAGATTCTTGACATCGAAAGAAATGAGTTTGGAATTAGGTGGTATAACGGTATCTTTGATATTGGCAATTAGTTCGTATGAATTTTTGACCGAAAATTAATATTTAAAATTGCAATGTTTTTAATTAGCAAGTCGTTCAGGAATTTTGAAAGTTTGAAAGACGGTGCTGTTACATAAGAAACAACAGGTCTAATAGGGTAATTAGGTTTGTGAATTTTTATCAACGAATATAATTCGGGGGATTGTGGATTGGAGTTAATGAATTTATATTTTTCGTGGTCTGTAATTAATGCTTTTGGTGTCCAAATTATGATTTTAACCACTTTCTGAAATTTTGCGGTTGAATCCTCAGTTGATGTTATATAGTTTCCAGGTGTTAAGAATTCTTCAGTTTTAGAAATATAATCGGTTTTACTAATCGCGATGATGATGTTGCCTTTATCTGCTTAAGTGAATCATAAGTCGTTCTTGGTAAAATTTTCACGAATTCTTTTTATTATCTTATAATCGGATATGCTCCTGGAACTCTAGAAGTAGAACGACGTAGAATACTAACTTGAAATACCCTTCGTATGTCTGAGGCTGCTATTGTATCCTCAGGTAATCTGATTTGGTGGAAAACCTTACAACTTTTCTCTACTCCGCATGAGGTGAATAACGATATCGAAGAACGATTGAACAATCTGTATAATGATATAAAATACTGTAGTCCAGTAGTACTCTTCGAGAAGCATTCTTGGCCAACAAATGTGTAATTTGATAGTAAATAGTCTTTTGTATGCAGAACAAAACAATAGGCATAGCTTTTAATTTGACATAGAAAGCTTGAAAGGTTTTTTTAGGGATACTTCTGATATCCGGCTCTCACCAATTGCTTACAGAACGTGCATATTGGTCTTTGGACGAAGATCTAAGCGTGCCACTCGTTTCAGACTGTATGTCGAGAAATCGCTACGTGGTATAAATCAAAATGTACATTTTGATGACAATACATTGATAGCTTCATCTAATGACAGGATTTATAAGGTAATGCTCTCATTTGATATTTTGGGAGAAGTCGTGTCAGTGGGGAGTATTCCTTGAGAATTTTTCCTATTGACGAATCTAGGAACAAATACTATGACCATCATCCTGCCAAACAGTTCATTATGGGAAAACCAGTGCGCTTTAAATAAGGAAACTGGGCTCTGATGGTTATTGCTACGCATATGATATATATTGTGGAAAGTTACCCGAAGCATCTACTGACCCCTTGGGTTAGGGTGGTAAATTATCTTTTGCAAAAAATGCCCACAAATCCAAAAGAACATGTTGTCTACTTCGATAACTTTTTCACAAGCTATAATATGTTGAGTGTCTTACGAATGGCTGGCTATAGAGCATCGGGGACACGCAGAGAAAATAAGATAAAATAATGCCCACTATGCTTGATACAACGAAAAGAGAGAGTGTAAACAAAATAAACGCACGAGGCCTGAACGTGATGTCACATAGGGTTGAATCCAGGGACTGGCTTCCATTTGATCACGAAATTGAACTCTGAATTAAGTAATGGACATCAATGATGTAGAATTTCATTCTAAAATGAAAAATTCACGCCAAAGTTTCGGATATGACGGATTGAATTATCAAGCAAAAAAAAAACAAGCAATGTACGCAAATGATGTTGTAGGTATATTTTCTGGTAGTAGAACATTATTGAAACATATATATTACAGGAGTTACATAAAAAAGGACATTAAGGATTATCATCGTCATTATCAGATTCAGACGATGAACTTGAATCATTCTCGAGATTGACAATAATAGAATCCAGTTGTTGGTCTATTATGTGATCTAATTGCCTTATTCTCGGTTTGACCTTCTCTACGATATGCTTAATGCAGTTTTTCCACTTGACAGCATCAATCCTTTCAATGGATTCGGCGAAAAGCTTCTTCGTGTCTTGGAATTTGAATGATGCCACATAATTCTTCATCTCAGCCCAAACCAGTTCGATGGGTTTGAGCTCGCAATGATAGGTCGGGAGTCGCAACACGATTTTATTTTGGTTTCGAGCCATTTCATCTACTACATATTTATTATACGCTGGTTTATGGGTTTTGACTATTCGAAGAAGCTCTGCTTTAATCAAATCATCCCCGAAAGCAATATTTTTTTAACGTAGCCAACGTTGAATAGTGGCTTTTCTACTGGCGGATGTTGGGAGTTTTTCTGTGCGTCTAGAATGATAAGACGCATTGTCCAAAACGATGACACATTCATCTTCCAATTTCGGTAAAATATTTTCAAACCATTCTTCGAAGTTCGGTCCATCCATTTCTTCGTGGTAGTCACCACATTTCTTCGATTCAAATGACCACAGTGCGTCGGGAACCAATCCAGTATCACTTCCAATATTGCAAACGATGAGTCTCTTGCCTGTACCTACAAAGACATAAAAATGATTTCTATTAATGATTGCATGTGTCTATTTTCATCTAACTTAATCATGTGGAATCTCATAATTCAAGAAAATATCTAATTTTGATAATTAGAGAATTGAGTTAAATCACCGATAAACCTTTTGACGACAGGTAGGTGGTACACAGCCTACTTAAGCTAATTTACAGTAACAATAGAGATAAAGAAAAAGCCAGAAGTAGCAACAGACCCTTAATAAGATCCAATCTATTCGTCCAAATTGAATTATCCTATTGCTGTTGTAAATATAGATTGATAACACGATATAGAACGTCCTTGTACGAAAGCGGCATGCTAACAATTCAAAACAGGATTGTTGTGCTACCAGGTACTGGATAAGGAACAGTATGTATGGGTTTTACCCCATAGCATAATTTGCAGGAATATTTTCATTAAGGGTATTCGAAAACCTTCATTCTGCAGTTAGTTTCAGGTAAAAATTATGGTTTCGAAAAATATGATGAAATACCTGATGACGTGCCTATTGTTGATACAGAGTACGCATGATTCAAATCAAGATTTGAATCAGAATAAAAATGAAATAAGTTTATCAAGAAATTAGCGATTTCAATCAAAGACGAACCAACAGAACTTGTGTATCATTTTAAAATCATGAATATTATAATGTAATATACATGAATTATTCATGCATAATATAACTATAACCCACCCGTGGGATTCTTCAATTCAGTCGATTAACCTTCTTGGAAAGCCATTCTGGCTGTTTTGACCGATGCATCTACCCAAACACTTGATTTAGTGTGCCCAGAATTCACCCACGTGTCATCCAGGTAACAGATTTTTCTATTCTCTTCGCGGTAGTTCTTAATTTGTTTAAGATAGTCTCTCCTCCACAAGACTATTTCCTCTTTCTCCAATAGTAAACCATTCCTTCCGTTCTTCTGAAATCTGAAGTCCATTTTTTTTAATATTTTACGGAATTTTGTTCTTTTAAAATTTGGCAGATCAACATCACTGTTCACTTCATTCAATATTTCATCTATTGTAGGTAATTCATTTCTATGAAAAAATTTATGCACTTTCCTACTAATCAAATTTTTGTTGAAATCAATAACACTTTCCGGAATTTTCACCCTTTTCGGGTACGTCCTCGATTGTGAAAAAGAATGATTCTCCTTATCCTCCTTGATGAGTCTGTAAACACTAGTTTTACCAACTCCCACAATATTTGCCACTTGTTCGACAATTTCATTGATGGGTGCAGAATCTATTTGCATTTGTCTATTATAGACGTTGAAAATGATCTGTTTTTCAATCAGAGTAAAAAAACTTTCTTAGGCCACTTTTTCGGAAAAAAAATTTTCAACAGTTCTTTCATCTGCAGTATCCGTAGACGACATTATACACACAATATTTTCACTTTTCAACACTCGATCAATAACACTTCCAAAACAATAATGAAAATTTAATTTTCTATCCGATGGACCGAGACCGTACCTGTACAGACGGCTAACATTCAGATCCCACCCCTTAAACATGATTCGGCCAATTACAGAGCTACTATTTGTATTTGTTTTGACGTGGTCTCTCTTTTGGTTGCCTAGAGTATAGATACAGTGACGGAAATGAAAAAGAAACCTCGAGCTGTTTATGACTATCGCTTTGATAAAACCAATGGAATGCTTTGTGTGCGATGGAAGGACAACAATGTTTGCACCATTGGTACCAACTTTGATAGCGTAGAACCATTTGCTTAATCTAAACTTTGGTGTTCAGTAAGAAAAAAGAAAGTGGACTTCAATATGCCGCAAGCTTTGCAAAATTACAATAGGGGGATGGGCGGTGTGGATCAAATTGATCAATCTATCAGTCTATATCGTGTGGCAATGAACGGTAAAATAAGGCGGTGGGTAATTTTTACCTATCTTATAGATATGGCAATTTCAAATGCATGGCGTCATTGCTATGAAAAAAGAAAGTTCTGCATTTCTGAATCAGTTGTCATTTAGACTAAGCATCGCTCGGCTTATTTCCGACGATCAGAACCTTCAAAACCCCGTGGTTCATCGAGTGTTGCAGTGGGTGCAGATAGTCAAAATAATGACCATACACCTTAAAGAATTACAAATCCATTAAGATGTGTAATTTGCCATAACGGAGTACGTTGGACATGTCAAAAATGCCCAAAAACACTTTGTGTACAGAAATCATGTTTCAGTATATTTCACACTGGATCTGCCCATTGTACACGCGTGGGTGCACCCTTATAGCTTTACAATAGAAAACCTTTTTTTTTTTATTTATTTTATTCATGTCTTTTCTTATTTTGTATTTTCAAGTATATAATTTGAGCTGAATCATTTGAAATATAATTTGTTTAATTTTGGACGTTAATGGATTGGCCGGGGGAACACACAGATTATAAGCAGTACTTTTCAAGGGAATTCAGTCCATCCATTCCGAGCGCTGTATGATGTTTGAAAATCTTATTGGAGCTAAGCTGTCCTCCTTGAGGTGGTTCAATGATGATGAATCGGCAGGTATATAGTAGTATCAGACACGGAAGTACTAAAGGTACCATCGGTTCTGCGGTGATAAACGCTAAGTTTGCTATAGATTCCTTATAGTTGCCTCTTGCCTTGCTCAACGAACTATATATATATGAAATTCGTGAAACGACGATGCGTTTGGGAATCAATTGGATCTAAGAGGATTTAGATGGTTGGAGTGCATTACAAAAGTTTAAGGACAATTAAAACTTTTATTTGAAAATAGTACACATATCATGGTGTCGAACAAATTTCACAAAATAGTTGAAGACAACATTATTCACATTTCATTTGTTTTACGATACAATGAATAGGTAGTTTCCAGGAACAATTGAACCACATGTATTCTTAGACTGAAACAGCTAAGACAAAGAAAAATAACAAGATTAATTACAGAATGGTCGTCAAGTCACCAATCTTGTCGTAACTTTTGGATTTATTGATAAAACTAATAATTTGCTTTCTGAAATGTATGCTGTTTCAACTCATTCGATTCTACTCTAGCATATCGACAAATATTTACTGCTACGCTTTCTTTAACAGAGAATCATTTTATTTTCTGAAGATGGTACAAGATAATTCAGATAATTGATCGATGAAGCCTGAACTACGTGATAGTTGATATTCATAATGAGTAATGAAATGAAACAAGAGACTATGTTTTAACTATCACTGATTTATTGATGTAAAGGATGATAACATTTTTTACATTGGATGGACCGGTTTCGCACATACGTCCATTATCAACAACAAGCTAATGAAAAACTGAATACTCATGTACAATACAGGAATTACCATCAATAAAATGCTAGTAGAGGTCAGAGTAACTTGAATAATGGCGATTGGTAGGTCATTTAGTCTACCTAGTCGTTAAGGAGCTTAACCCTCTCTACCCTAGAAGCCTTGAAAATTTCCATCGATTCAAGGAAATTGAGTTTATAAGATTCATCACAGGAATGAAGAATTTTTAGCTATTGAAGTTCTGGAAAAGGATGATATTCATTCAGACAATGTGCAGCTAAAGCTCAATCATGTTTCTGATGTAGGAATGACCGGAAATGTTCTTTGGATCTAGCCTTGAAAGAGCGTCCTGTTCGACCTCTATAAAAGGAATTGCACTCAGAACATGTTAATTGGTATACTCCTGACTTTTCGAATTTATCTGTTTTATCTTTTGTATTGAAAAGCAGACCTGACATTTTGCTAACTGGTTTGAATGCAATGTGAACTTTTTTACTATCAGACAAAACTCTCGCAACCTGTTCTGATGTCTTCCAAAAAAATGTTAGAGATATGAATTTTTCGGGCTTTTCTCTCTTAGATTGGGGATATATCATGTTGAATGTGATGTTGCGTATTTTTCGATAAATTAAACTCTCTATTGTTTTTATATCGAAGCCGTTATTCTCTGCTATTAACATAATGGTGGTAAATTCTGATTTCTGGTCTATGTCCGATAGAGGCAAAGAAATCGCTCTGTGATTCATGGATTTGAAGTATGGTATTTTATGGGAATACGGGTGAAAGGAATCTATGGGTATAACATTATCCGTGTAGGATGGTTTTCTGAAGATATTAATTGATAAACGGATATTATTCTCCCGGGTAATTGTTAGATCTAAGAAATTGATTTTGCAATCGACTTCTGTTTCTACTTTGACCTTAAGTTTAGGATGAATGTTATTGATGAAATTCAGGAAGATTTCTAGTTGTCTATTCGTTCTAATGAAACATGCTTAAATGTCATCAACATATCGATACCAAAATAAAATATGCCTTTTCGTCAAAAGTGACGTCATAATTTCAGTGTTTTCCAAATTAGACATGAAAGTTTCAGATGGAAGGAGACTGTGGGATGAACCCATAGCTAAACCATTATTCTGTGAGTATATCTTATCATTGAACTGAAAATAATTTTGGGTCAAGCATAAATCAAACAGAGAAATCAACTCATCTTTACAGACCACGTTGAGATTTCTTACCTCTAGAATACTTGACATTAAGCGGACACATTCTGTTGCAGGTATATTCGAAAACATATTATTTACATCTAATGATATTAATTTTGCGGTTGGTGGCATGAGGAAATTATTTATTTTATTCGATAATTCTAATGAATTTTTTATACTATATTGTGAATGAAAATCTGAAATTGATTTGAATTTGGTATTTAGTTACTCAGCAAGTATTTGTGTTGGACTATTGTATATGGCACCACTGGACGAATGGTGTTATTTTCTTTATGTGTTTTGATGATACCATATAATCTAGGAATTCTAGGATTCATATTAATCCATCTGTTTACATTACCTGATTACCTACCAATCGCCATTATTCAAGTTACTCTGACCTCCACTAGCATTTTATTGATGGTAATTCCTGTTTTGTACATGAGTATTCAGTCTTTCTTTAGCTTGTTGTTGCTAAATGGACGTGTGTCCAAAACCGGTCCAACCAATGTAAAAAATTCTGTCATTCTTAACATTAATAAATTAGCGATAGTTAAAACAAAGTAACTGGGTTTATTTCATTATTTAAGAGAATAAGAGTATCAACTATCACGTAGTTTAGGCTTCATCGATCAATTATTTGAAAGATGCTTGTATAGCAGTTCAAGCTAACCTATATGCCAAACTCAGACAGGACTTGTTCACAGGACTTGTGGTTCAACAAATAGTATCTGAAGTTTAAAATTACACCGAGATATGTGAATATCAAAACGAATAGTGTATCATCATCATCATATAAAATAGTCCAAGCAGTGAAGATAATTTGGATAAAAGAAGGATGTAAACATCTTTGAAATAAAAGGTCATTCAGCACTACCTTAAGGTCTTGCACTCAGAACTCAGTTTCAAATTACATTCTTTAGAATTTGATATTTTAGAAAATACAATTATATCTAAAACTGGTATTTCCATATTCAAAAATTTCATAGACAGTCTAGAAAATTAAAATCACACAAATTAGAATTTTCAGTTACACTTGAGTTACGCATAATAGAGTTAATTCCTCGGAAGTCAAAGAGTTGTTAATTAATCTAATGTTCAATTCAACGAAAAAGAAACAGATCTTCTTCCCAAAGGTCCTAAATTTGTTCCGAAAATATAGACTTACTCTTTAGAAACATTAGCCGTTGAATCCGAAATTTTAATGAGAACCTTGAATACTGGCAATTTTGAAAAGGCAAAAATTGAGAGAATTTTAAAGAACCATAAAAAACCAAACCAACTCGAAAGATAAAATTTTAATCAAATACATCAAACGCAAAATTTCTGAAAATTCATTAGTACTCACGCGAGCAGGTAAGTCGAATGCTATAATTGTTATTCAAAAAGTACAGTATGAGGAAAAAATGGAAGATTTCATTAATAAAGAAGCGTTTATACTCGTTCATAAAGACCCAACACTACGTATATAGAAACAACTTAGAGCTGCCTCTAATGATATGCAATCACTTTTTAGTAGCTTCGAGAGAAACAGATGGATTAGAATGAATCCTAGAATTCCTACATTATATGGTCTCATTAAAACACTTTAAGAAAATAACCCCATTCGTCCAGTGGTGTCATATACCAATAGTCCAACACGAATACTTGCTAAGCAACTAAATATCACATTCAAATCAGTTTCAGATTTTCAACAAGTCCTGTCTGAGTTTGGCATATAGGTTAGCTTGAACTGCTACACAAGCATCTTTCAAATAATTGATCGATGAAGCCTAAACTACGTGATAGTTGATACTCTTAATAAATAATGAAATAAACCCAGTTACTTTGTTTTGACTATCGCTAATTTATTAATGTTAAGAATTACAGAATTTTTTACATTGGTTGGACCGGTTTTGGACACACGTCCATTTAGCAACAACAAGCTAAAGAAAGACTGAATACTCATGTACAAAACAGGAATTACCATCAATAAAATGCTAGTAGAGGTCAGAGTAACTTGAATAATGGCGATTGGTAGGTAATCAGGTAATGTAAACAGATGGATTAGTATGAATCCTAGAATTCCTAGATTATATGGTATCATCAAAACACATAAAGAAAATAACACCATTCGTCCAGTGGTGTCATATACAATAGTCCAACACAAATACTTGCTGAGTAACTAAATACCAAATTCAAATCAATTTCAGATTTTCATTCACAATATAGTATAAAAAATTTATTAGAATTATCGAATAAAATAAATAATTTATTCATGCCACCATCCGCAAAATTAAAATCATTAGATGTAGATAATAGGTTTTCGAATATAGCTGCAACAGAATGTGTCCCCTTAATATCTAGTATTCTAGAGGCAAGAAATCTCAACGTAGTCTGTAAAGATGAGTTGATTTCTCTGTTTGATTTATGCTTGACCCAAAATTATTTTCAGTTCAATAATAAGATATATTCACAAAATAATGGTTTAGCTATGGGTTCACCCCTCAGTCCCCTTCAATCTGAAATTTTCATGTCTAATTTGGAAAACACTGAAATTATGACGTCACCTTTGACGAATATTCTATTTTGGTATCGATATGTTGATGACATTTTAGTTTGTCTCATTGGAACGAATAGACAACTATAAATCTTCCTGAATTTCATTAATAACATTCATACCAAAATTAAGTTCAAAGTAAAAACAGAAGTCGATTGTAAAATCAATTTCTTAGATCTAACAATTACCCGGGAGAATAATAACCGTTTATCAATTAATATCTTCAGAAAACCATCGTACACGGATACTGTCATACCGATAGATTCATTTCATCCGTATTCTCAAAAAATAGCAGGCTTCAAATCCATGATTCACAGAGCGATTTCTTTGCCGTTATCAGACATGGACCGAAAATCAGAATTTAAGACCACTATGTTAATAGCAGAAAACAACGGCTTCGATATAAAAACATAGAGGGTTTGATTAATCGAAAAATACTCAACAACTCATTCAACATGATATTTCCCGAATCCAAGAGAGAAAAGCACAAATATTTTGGGAAGACGTCAGAACAGGTTGCGAGAGTTTTGTCTGATAGTGAAAAAGTTCACATTGCATCCAAACCAGTTAGCAAATTGTCAGGCCTGCTTTTCAACACAAAAGATAAAACAGATAAATTCGAAAAAACAGGAGTATACCAATTAACATGTTCTGATTGCAATTCCTTTTATATAGGTCAAACATGACGCTCTTACAAGCATAGATACAAAGAACATTTCCGGTCATTCCTACATCTGAGATATGATTCAGCTTTAGCTGCACATTGTCTGAATGAATGTCATCCTTTTTCAGAACTTCAACAGCTAAAAATTCTTCATTCCTGTGATAAATCTTATATCAATTTCTTTGAATCGATGGAAATTTTCAAGGCATCTAGGGTAGAAAGAGTTAAGCTCCATAACGACCAGGTAGATTTAATTACCTTCCAATCGCCATTATTCAAGTTACTCTGACCTCTACTAACATTTTATTGATGGTAATTCCTGTATTGTACATGAGTATTCAGTTATTCATTCGCTTGTTGTTGATAATGGACGTATGTCCGAAACCGGTCCAACCAATGTAAACATTTTGTCATTCTTTACAACAATGAATTAGTGATAGTTAAACATAGTAACTTGTTTTATTTTATCATTCATTAAGATAATTTAGAATTATTATCAAACAGAACTCATTACAGAATCGCGAAAGTTGAGATTATGGTTTTGTTGACATAAAAATAATAATTGATGGACGGAGATTTTACTGCGCCATACTGAATAATTATGATTAGGTAATGAAACAAAAAGAATGTTTTCGCCATCACTTTGTCTTAGCCAAACTTCTGAGCAAATAGCTAATGATTGATATAAATATTAATATTATTTTTAACTACTTAATAATAAGGACATCTCTTCAATGCAAATAATAAAATATACAAATTGAAGAAACCAGGAGTACCAAAACTAGCTTGTTTTGAGTGTAATTCTTTTTATATACGATAGACCGGTCGTCCCTTCATTGCGAAATAGAATTTTGTATAGGACCTTATGTCCATTGCATTGTCACGGGTTCTGAAATGTGATTGTAGCATGCTTAATCAAGCAGTAATTTCACAAAATATCAGCGTTAATATGATATTACACTACTAAGAATGATAAATTAGTTGACCTTATTTTGGCAAACAGCTACAACATTCTGCAATTGCGATACAATGCGTGGAAAAACTACATTTCCAGAGATGTGGTATGTTAAAATACTTCCATTATTTGATGAATCACAAATGGACAAATAAGAAAAATCAGACGTGTATTTTCTTACTTTTTGTGAGTGTAATTATTTTTATGTGGGTTTGAACTTTCATTCATGAAATGCAAAATTCTGCAATTGCTATACAAGGCGAGGAAAAACAACATACATTTCCAAAAGTGTAGGATGTTAAATTATTTCTTTTCATGACAGATAACTTGACATTTCAATTGACGAGGGTTTTACATAATAGAAATTCATTTCCAAATACAAGTAGACGATAATTTCTACTGAAATATAGGGTGCGCCAGAGAAAACCAGAGGCTTTTTTTCCGTTATAACTATAGCAAGTTTTGAGATAGATCATTCGTTCTTGCTTTTTCAAAACGCCAAAGAACTAGGTTTTTCCGAAATTGTATCGAAATTTCACTTCCTGTAAAATCCAGGATCGCTGGAACGTTTTTTCTTCAAAAAAAAATTCAAATGGGGCATTCAGTCGACAATTCACTCTTTACTGCACCATTTGACATATCGATCTTGAAAATATTCCAAGAATTGTTAAAAAAGTAGCGTGAAGAGTATTCTTCATTCTGATTTATCGAAATATATTTTTCACCTGATGGCGTTAGCACTCCTGAAGTTGTTGTGTTCTTCATGGATATTCAAGGAATACAAAGAACCATTCTTTAGTAAAACCACCTAAAATTGGATTTCCGTTGAAACTCAAAATGGCAGACTTCCTCAACTATTAACAATCACACCGCGCATTAAAAAGTTTTCGGGGTCGTAATGAATCAACTGTGTAATTCAATCACTAAATCGAACCTTTCCCATCATTTTGAGGGGTCGAACTCGAATATTCATTCAGAATTGTACCAATTGTCGTCAGTAATGTTTATCTTTTCCACCATCATATGCACCTCCCGTTGTGATGAAGAAAAAATAATGGAATTTCATGGAGTTTTAGAAGACATCTGGTTCGAACTCGAATTCTATCTTGGTATTGCTTGTTTTTGACGTTTGAAATTGTTAACACTAATTTCAACAAATGAGGATAAACGTTTCATTGAATGTTTATTTGTACTTGGCTAAACTGTTTGATCTTGAGGAAAAATTTCGGACAACAGGGTCATTAGGAAGAAGAGCAGGTACTGGTGCAGCTAGAACTGTTACAGCATCAACTCTTCATTTTTTGTATTACAAACTCAATTGACAATTTCAGGATAACATTCAGCGAATTTCTGCATTAGCAGTCAGCTCTATCAGAACTCCAGGAAGCAGATTGGCTGTTCCCTAAGTGTCAGAGATGCCAAATCTCAACTACCTCTGTGAGAAGAGTAAGACACGATTTGGGTCTTAAGTATTTTCGAAGGCACTATAATTTCCAATTGACTCAAGCTGTTAAAGAGCGCAGATTCGAGCGATGCAGAAATAAATTAAATAGATTTAGAACACGTAGACAAATTGAAGATATCTGGTTCACAAACGAAAAAATTTATAGTGTCGCCTCAGTAAAAAAAAACAGCCAGAATGACAGAATTTGTGTTCCGACGAATGAAATCAAGAGGAATGTACCTTTAATTTATTTGCAGAGGGAAAGACATAAATTTTCCAGGCATTTAATGGTCTCTGCCGATGTTTCGAGGAACTTCAAATCAAATATCATTTTTATAGAACAAGGCATAAGATTAGATTTGGAAAATTATTGTCACATAATTCTCGATCATATACCAACTATTGAGGCACCAACTTTTCAGTTCAATTTCATGCAGGTGAATGATTGCTTTTTTTATGACATGAATAAGTACAGTTGCCATCATCTAAAAATAAACGGTTGATTTAAGTAGCTTTTTGGATGATTTTCATTGGTCAAAATCTTCTTTGGAATTCTAAAATTTATTCTATATTCTTCTGACAACATTTGTCCAAGAGATGAACAACCAGTACTTTATCACAAAAAACGCTACTTACTCTCAACGGACCGTCAGTGTACAGGGTATCTCAAATTAGATGTATCTAAAAGAAATCCATTTCAATTAATTTTATGATGGAGACAGATGTAATACTAGTCACTTTACTATGGATCGTCTAAGACAACGCGTAGAGGATATCATCGAACCAGAAAAATGGTCAGTTGTCATGGTCATTTGAAAGAAATGGTGTAAAAAAATGGTATTATTTTCAATAATTGTGACGAGCTGAAGCAAAAAATTCAAGAAAGTTTGAACAATCTTGATAAAGAATTAATTTCAAGATCCATGCCAATGGAGGTCGTATTCCATTCTGAGTACTTGATTCTTTTTGTTGAATGTTTTTACTCATGTAATTTGGTAAACTAAATCATGTCGTATTATTTCCCTCGCAGATGTTTTTAACAGTTGGCATCTCTGAGATGTTTGGGAAAGCGTCATCCTGATCTCCTTCCTAATGACCCTGTTGTCCGAAATTTTTCCTCAAGATAATAGATTGTACTTCTTTTGTGATTAGGGGCTGGAAATTGGCGTAATATTTGCCTAGCAGCATAGCCACGCACAAATAAACATTCAATGAAACGTTTATCCTCATTTATTAAAACCATTGTTAACAATTTCAAACGTCAAAAACAGGCAACACCAAGATAGAGTTCGAGTTCAAATCAGATATCACCTAAAGCTCGATGGCATTTCATTATTTTTTGTTTATAATAGAGTTACTGCATGCAACCAATGTTCAGAGGTTTCAAAACGGGAGGTGTATACGATGGTGGAAGAGAGAAACATTAATAACGACAATTGGCACAATTCTGAATCTATATTCGAGTTCGATCATCAAAATGATGGGAAAGGTTCGATCTAGTGATTGAATTGCGCAGTTGATTCATTACGACAGCGAAAAATTTTTTAATGCTCAGAGAAGATTGTAAATATTAGGGGAAGTCGCCTATTTTTTATTCGAACGGAAATCAAATTTTAGGTTGGTTTTAGTAAGAAATGGTTATTTCTCATCGCAGAACATCCATGAAAAACACAACAACTTCAGGAGTGCCAACGCCATGAGGTGAAAAAAATATTTCGATTTCAGCTGAAAATCAGAATGAACAAAATTCTTCACGTTACACTTTTACTAATTCTTGAGATATTTTCAAGATCAATATGTCAAATTGTTCAAAAAATACTGAATTATCGACTGAATGCCCCAGTTGTACTTTTTATTGAAAAAAAATATTCCAGCGATCTTGAAATATTGCTCGTATTCGAATGAGTCAGCCATATTCGATTTCACCGTAAGTGAAATTTCGATACAATTTCTGAAAATCTTAGTCCTTTGGTTTTTCATTGAAGCAAGAACGATTGATCTAGCTACAAAATTGCGAAAGTTATAACGGGAAAAAAAACGTCCAGTTTTCTCTGGCGCACCCTTTATGTCAATAAACGCTCAACACGTTTCAATACACAGTATCTTTGTCAAGAACAAATGAATACTACAAAAATATGTTACTAATATATACTCATTTAGACTAAAGAGTCAATCTACTCAGAGTTATTTGTATTTGAACTAGTGTTCCTAAACACTATCGAAGCGCGTCGAGCATTTATTAATATATTTTAGTAAAAATCATCGTTTACTTGTATTTTGAATGACTTAAAATCAATTTTTTAGAATCCATGGACATTTTGAAACAATCTACCATATCAATCATCATTCTTGAAGCTGTTGCAATTCTTAATCACCTTCTAATTCAATTTACCTGGTTCCTTTTTATTATAATTATGAGTTAAGCAAAGTAATCTGTATTTAAGGTGTCCCCCAAGCTCCATGACAACCTGAAGCGATTCCTGAAGCAATTATGGATCAAATATGTGATAACAAGACGATCCTAATTTTTTTAAATTTGGAGATATTCAGCTTCAAAAACTTGATCCTCACGGCTCCGTACATAACAATCTAAAATGAAAAACATATCTTGAAGGTGACTTCAGTAACCAAAGTAAAATGATTTTCGAAGACTTTATTTCACTTTTGATCTATAAATCTCAGAACATCTTTTTCGTTAGATAATTACTGTTTTGAAACCTTAAACAACTCGAATTGTGAATGCATTACATGAGTCATGAAAAATATGTATATATTATCCTCTTTATGATTTTTGCGATGCACGACAAGCTAATAAAGGACACCATCGAAGATTTCCTGAAAGACATCCTTCCGTTCGTACTATTTCTACTTCGGCATCTAGAAGACTCTTCAACTCAATATAGAAAATGAAGAGAAAATTGTAGACTATGTTGAAGACAATACTTGAATAAGTATTCGGCGCATTGCAAATCAGTAACAAATACAAACGTCGTGTGGTGTGTTTTGAAAAAGAGGAACAACGCCCTTATCATTAGCAGAGAGTGCAGACATTGAATGCATTGAGCTGCAACGACCTTCATTTTGCCACTGGATTCTGCAGCGACATGCTGCAGATCTAATTCTCAACATTTTATGGTCTGATGAATCATGCTCCACCAGCGATAGTAAAAATAGTTTACATATGCACATTTTTGGGTCCCGCAGAATCCAAATTCGGTTAGGCAAATATATTTCCAGAAGAGGTTCAGTATCAACGATTTGGGTGGCCTTTATAATTTCAGTTTTCTGCTCACTCATACTTTAAGAACCGATAGAATGTCTTCACTTATCGAAATTTTTTAGAGAACACGTTCTACAATTTAATGATGATGTGCCGCTAAATTTAATTCAGAATATTAAAAACATGTTGGAGTAAATCCACATTAAGGAATATTAGCTGTTGAATCTAGGGATTAATAATTTCCAAACCTTAGAATTGGTGGTGCATGTCTAATTGCTTGGCCACCTCGGTCACCAAGTTTCATGCCGTTAAACTTCAGTGTATAGGAATTCATGAAACTCGTCTACAATGTCGAGGTAACGAATTTCAAGCAGTTACAAGAACGGATAAGTAATGCTCCTTATGAATTAGATATGACAATCTCTGTCATATTGTTTGCAGTCATTTCTTTGTTGATATGGGCTATGTAAGTTGTTGGAAGTCATTTTGAGCAACTCTCATTATGATTAATATAATTTCAATAATATGTATGGAATTCTCGATTAACACTTGGTGAAACATAATGAATAAATGATTGGTGTATCATTTGGCAAAGGTTTCACAAATATTTAACTCGACATATGTTTCGGGTTGTTAGCCCATCATCAAGATTATTACAATACTAAATTCAAAATGAGTGATTTCACCTATGTATAACGGCATTCAGAACAAGATTTAAATTGAAGTCTAGTTGGTCGTTGCATGAGTTCGATATTCTTGATATCTATGAAATGATTTTTGTTGATTCAGTGGTCCGAAAAACCCGTAGAATTTTTATTTTGGTCAATAGATCCTCTACGTTCTTCAACTCTCTTCTCGAAGCATCATCCGGTTTGGCCTATATAGAATGTCTCAAATTCACTGAAGTGTATTTTACATACTCCGCTTTTATCCAATAATTTTGTTTTATCTTTATTATTAGGTAACAATGAACCCAAATTCTTTTTATTAGTGATGATGGTGTTTTGATATTATTTCTGTGTAACCTGTTACATTACGTGTTGCTTATATTAGAAATATAAATAATTGGAACTTTTCTGTTAGATTTCTCAGTTAGATGCAACGGATAAATGCCCTGCAATTAAATTTTATGTCGTTTTAGTCTAATGTTTCTATTAATTTTGGTTCATAGCTGTTATTCTTAGCGATTAATTATGAAACTTGAACTTCATTCTCAGAATCGGTAGCTAACAAAGGAAAAGAAAGCAATATGTCCACAAATGAATGAAAAGCACCCACTTTGATACTCTGGGATTGGGATCTACTGTTATGAATCAGGGTATCCGAATAGGTTGGTTTTCTGTATATTTAAAGGCAAGTGAGTCATGAGCCCTACTAATCGACAAGTGGAAAAAGTTCAAAGATTTTCCATTATTTTTATTTTCTTTGTGAATTGAATCAATCGATGAAAATAATTTAAAAACTCTAAGAAACTATTGAGTTTTCTGTCTGTGCCAATCCAAATACAGATATCATCTACAGAACTTTTAGGGATATGTTTAAATTATTGTCCCAATACAAATAATTTGAACGATTTAAAATTGTTAGCCGTTAACTCTGAGATAGCTCTTAGGTAATAGAAATTGTAGATGATAGAGCTTATGAAGAAGTAGTCTGTGCTGAATACATATAGGACATTCATTGACCAAAAATAATAGGCAATCAGCAATTGTTAGATCTAAATGAGATAAAAAACACAAGGTTTAACTTTAATCTACACTTTATTAGAAAAAATTCGACGACGTTTCGCTGACACAGCAGCTTTATCAAGAATGAAAAACAGAATGAAGAGTATGGTATTATAAACAAATCGTAGAACAAGTTGGATGAATAACAGGAAAATCCACACGGAGCCATTGTACAGTTAGTATGAAAGGTAATAAAAACTAATTAAACAAGTTAAGTAGGGGTGAGTAATTCACATCTACTTGTTCATGAACAGGTATATTGATATGGTCCTAACTAAGATCAAGTTCCAAAACACGTTGCAATTGCTCATTTCTTCGATGAAGTACACTATCACGGGAATAAAACTGATCACCAAGAATTATAGTTGCAACCTCATCAATTGAAGGTGCATTAAATAGCCTTGCATGCTCTCCAAAAAGTGTTTCATCAGCTCTCATTACGATTTTGTAATTATATAATTATTATGGCATACAATCGAGAGCAATTTTAAACAATTGAACGAATGGGTTATGCTGATGGAAAAACCTTTGTAGCTGACGAATAAATCCTTATCTTGTATTCGAAGCAATTGTACAATTCACGATTTTCTCACCAATAAAATAAATCTGCAGAAATTGATGGTCAGCGTTAGGAACTGGCAATAACGAACCAGCTTGACGATAAGTCTGGCCGTGAATCTGTAACATGTATGCAATTTTAGACAGATGTTAGATCAGAATTTTAAAATTATCGAAAATCGACAATCCTGTTGAAGTATTTACCTTGAACGTACGCATAAAACTATCTCTAATAATTCTAGCAGCACCAGAAAAAACTATTCGAAATGCCAAATTATATTATTCAATATGACTGAAAAAATGCTTCGACTTTTGAGATGTCCCAAAAATAAATAAATCCAATGATTTGGGTGGAATGTCTAATGCTGGCAATCTCACTTTGCCATCAGCACAACACATGCCGGGCGTTTCACCTAGAAAGTTAGCCGCATCACAATGTCCATATGTAGCGTCCATCATTCCATTGTATCCGCACATACTATAATCAATCTGATTGTTGTAGTTAAAAACAGCACGCATCATTTCAGCCAAAACAGCACGACGTATTCGTAATCAGCGTGCAATATTCAGTACAGGTACAGGGTCAACAGATCTATTTCTTGCATTACGTTCACGCTGCGATGCATTAGCTTGTGCTCTTTCATCTGCAGTCTGTGATCGTCTTAGTAATGCCACATCATTTCCGTTCGACGCCCTATATTTCCTCATCTGGCTCGTGGAAGTTTTATTTCATATGAAAAACAAATGGCTACATGAATACTGGTGTAGCAGTATTTATACATGTGCGTATATGTGTGTATGGCAATAAATATGACTGCATACGTGAACGTATGTGAAAATTAAATATGTTTACAAACATGTAACTCAATCCAACAGTTCAAAACATAACGTTCTCCAAAAAACGGAGAAAAGTACACGCTGACATATACATTGTACATTTGAACAATACGAGTTTCACGGCTCGTACTCAACAATATGTTTAAAAATATAAACACAAAGCAATAATTATCGCTGACAATTTGTTTCAATCGAAGCACGTCCAAAATGAAATGACCGCATGAATGATATAACAACATGACTGTATTGTCAACACTGATAAAAGTTTCAATCGGACAGCACAATCCCCATCTGAAAAAAGTTTCAATGTGACAGCAAAAATTCCATTAACAAAATGATCCGCAATTTATTGAATTCATTTGTAACAAAAAATCTGATAAATGAAGAACCGCTCGACCGATTTTGTGCGAATTTCACATAAACTATCTATTCAATAGTCGGAACGACGCCTGAAGATTGGGTTTGGATAGGTGAGCCTGACCGTGAGTTATAAAATTACAACGAAAAGTGGCATTGGTTTTCATATATATAGATATGTATTTCATCTGCTCAGAATCGCTCTGGAAATATTCATTGGTATGCTTTAGCAGCTTATCGAGCGTTTCCATGTCAAAAATAATAGAGATAGATTATATTTTCATATTCGTCATTAATGGAGCAATGCATTATCAATTCGAAAATTTTAAGGCTTAAAAATAATAACTATTTATCGAAAAATATATATTTTTTCATATTTATTTGGCTGTTATATCTTCTGTATGAAAAGATGTATACTTCGCTCTGGTATGATGAAAATTGTGATTTCAGGACCCGAATTTTTCGAATTCTTGAAGCTGAATATCTTCGAATTCAAAATCATTCGAATTTGTTTTTGAATTTCTTCGGGTGCACCTCTAAGGGTTTGTCATAAGAATTGGGGTACAACTTGTATAATATAAAATCAATAGAACGTCATAGCAAAACAAAAATCTAGGTAATTGTTTCAATACCTGATCACAATAAAAAGAAATTATTCAACATTTCTGAAGATCTACAACGAAGAAATCTTTCATCAAGTGCACTTAACAGCTTGAGTTCATAATTTTCGTGAAGATAAAACGTCAGTTTGTAGCAGATTTGAAGGATTTATCATTGAAAACTCGAATGGAATTAGAATAATTATTTGCTGTCGAGTCAGCCACAGCAGCCATATGAAATGAATTGAGGGTTTTTATATTCTGAACAAATTTCATATTCAATGAGAGGAAAGTTAACGTTCAACAATATTAAACAATTATACACTATACTTGCGGCAGCTATTCGAAGAATCGAACTAACATTTCACATAACATGAATATTTTGATCGAGAAAATGAAGACTTCATTCTGGTGGAACAAAATTTTAAAGTGCATTCATCGATTGGATGTCTTTATTCTCCTAATATTTTCACAGTTCAGTAAATAATTCATATAGCTATTTTCATAAAGTTTCAGTATGAATGCAAATACAATCATAAAGTCCGCTTCGAAAAATTTATTCATTAAATATCGAATTGTGAACAATTCATTTTTCCTGGAAGACATCCAATGGATTATGTAACTTGTTATAAATGCAGAATATATATTCAATAGTATATTGAAAAGCCTGAATGTCGAAATAAACAACACAATTAGATATTCATCTGCGACATTCTCAAAATAGATCGATTATAGTACAATTTTATATCCATTAATTTTATCACACTTCTGAATTGACAAATTTTTACAAGTGTTTCATTTGGCACTATTTTATTATTGAGAATTGTGAAGGAGGTGCAGAATGATAACCTTCTTGATTATAGCTTGGGTATAACCATTAGAGCTTTAGGATGTGTTGATGATAATTATTATTCGAAAAACGGTGTAACAAAGAAAAAGTATGAAGTATACACAGAAAATGATAATACACCAATCGTCCCGAATATATTGTAAGATACATGTTTGAATTTTGAATATATACATATTTATAATATGATACAGATATGTTCGGAATAATAGGATAGTAAACATTTCATGTTTACCATAATGAAGACCATGTGATCGTAACACACGCAGAAATATTAACCATTCTGCGGTGTGTACATGAAAACCTACACAGCAACTACAGAGACGCATACATCTACATATGCTCTGACAGCCAGAACGCTCTTGGATATCTGAAAGATACGAAGGTTACATCCAAACTAGTTGACGAATGCAAAGCAGCACTTCGACAACTCAGTGTTACTCTGATAGGGGACAGCCTTGCTGAAAAGGCAACAGCTGTTAGGCCGATGGAACCAGAATCAATTCTGAACATCCCAGGGATCCACGTAATCTCTTTCTTACAAAACTGGAACACCACCGAGGTTCTGAACTATTGGGCAGACATCTCCGGACTGTGACAGTAGAATTGGCTCATAAAGGTGCCACAACCAAAGAAGAGGGTAAATGAACTATTGTCCTTCGATGAAAAGTCTGTTGGGATGGTAGTTGGCCTATTGAGGAGACACCAACTCAACAACACTTACATGTCATGAGACTATCGGAAACCACACAGTGTCGAGATTGCCTAGAAAATGACGAAACAACGGACCAGACTGAAAACCTTGAGCACTGAAACACCCAGCGCCCGGATGATCCAGGAGGCCAGCTACAATAGTCTTTAGAGCTTCATCAAAAAGTTTTTGCGAGACACATAACAAATCAACCCGACATGGAAAGCACAATAGGCCAAACGGCCTATTATGCTGATCTCAAAGGCGCTGTGCAACAAGGAAAAGAAGGTATTTCCTTCCTAAGATAATCAATGTATAAAGATATTTACAATTCCAGTTCTGCAATACCCCACAGGGGGTTTGCCATGCATACTTGAGAACCTCAAAAAACTCTATGGGAACAGGCTGATAAACATTATTTCGGTTGGACTGGAAGAGAAACTTGGTTAAGCTCATACGATAATATCTGCAGTTAACTAAGCTGGCGAAATGAAACCAGGTCATTCTAGTCTGGATGCCTAGGTACAGCGGAATTGCAAGCAATGAGGAGGCGGGTTCTGTTGCCAGGGAAGCCCCAGAGACGAAATTTATTGGCTTGAAACAAGCTCTACGTATGAATAACAGGTATATGACACGATCATCACTTAGATAAGAAAGCTATACGCTGACAGGTGAGTCCTCACTCCGAGGCATAGGCAAACAAAACTTCTGCTGGAAAGACCAAGGAAGAAGTTCAATCTCTAAAATTTACTATTTGCGAGTATTCGCAATGTGTAGACACATTGAAAAATTTTTATTCAAGCACAATATTCAACCTTCCCTAGAATGTTAAATATCCTTCCTTGAAGGAGCTGGTTTCAATCTACCCTTCATCATCACCGTCAACCGGGTGATATAGCATTGCTGAAGCATGGTCGGATGTCATGAATAGGAGAAATAGACCATAGTTATGGTCCCATTTGACCTAGTCCGTATAGAAAACTCATTCAAAACATCAGGATACACATCTCAATTCGTTGTAGCTCAACAATATATGGAAATGTCATTGCGAACTCCAACGAACCGAAACAGAGACCACTTCAGCATTACCACCGGGAAACCGTGATAACAAGGGGGATATAAATAGAAACTTCAATCAGTCTCACTAGTTCGGCTATTCATCGCAACGCTACACACTGTGTCAGCAAGGAAGCGGTCGGTCGAAAGATTAACGCTCCTCGTTCCTATCCAGTTGTCAACCAGACATACATCCATTCTCTGAAGCTCCTTCATGCAAGTATATTTAACATTCTGCGGAAGGTTGAATACTGTTCCTTGAATGAAATTCCTTAAGTATGTCTATACATAGCGATAATCTCGCAAATAGTAATTTTTAGAGATTGGGTGTATGCCTGGTTAACAACTAAACGTTACGTTAACTAAACATTAATCAGGAGCATTTTTCGAAAAATCGCTTTCGTGCTGACACGGTGTGTAGCATTGCGGTGAATAGTCGTACTAGTGTGACTGCTTGACATGCGACCGTGCTGTACCAATGTTGTATGACCTCGGTTGACGATGATTATAAAGGGTGGATCGGAAAATCAGCTTCTTCAAGGAAGTATATGTATCATTCTACGGAAGGTTGATTATTCATAGGGCTTCTTGAAGAAGCTCTTAAGCTAAGCAGAGAAAAACTAAGCACCGTAACAGGCCTAATAACAGAGAATGGGAGGCCAAGAAAATATCTACACACAATAGGCTTTTATTGTAGATTATGCAACGCAGAAGAAGGAATAGCATATCACATTGTGAACGAATGTGAAGCTCTAACGTGTAAAAGACGGAAAATTTTAGGAGACAAAGAAACGACAAGGAGCTAAGCAGAAAGAACATGATAAATATGATTCTGAACCTTGTTGAAGAGATAACCCTAGACATTCAGGAATGAACGTCAACGGAGGACCACAACATACCATGAATGACTGAAGTAGAAACGAACTCTGAAGTGTTTGAATACAAATACAAATATAATTATCGAGACGTAGGTGGTTTATTCAACCAAAACTAGGTTTGATATTTTTCTTGAAGATTCGAAAATTTACAGCATTTTGTCACGTAAACTTTGATCTCGAAAAAAACAACTTCTGCTGTTAATTCGATGTGAAGAAAATGTTATCATGCTCTGCTTAGCTTTAACTCGTTTGGAGCAGGAGAAATTGTTTAAAATCTAGATGCGCGTTATTATAAATGTTCAGTTATTGTATAATAATATCTTCTTGTGGTTGAAACACTGTGCATTGAAAATTTAACTCAAAAAAATTATCAATCCATACAAACAATCGCGAGATGTTTCTTAGTATATGCTACCCAACCCATACTTCTTAGTTCAAGGAGGGTGAGGGCAATTTTTAACCATATGAATATTGTAATGTGTGGTACTGGATGAAATACGATTTCAGACTCGATCGATTTAAGGCAAATTCAACTTCATCTAGAGACATTGTGTTATAGCCCTTGCCACATTAATTCCTATTTTTATCCTCCTTTGGAGACATTTCATAAACTTGCTGTTGTTTTTACTTATATTCAAGATTATGAGCTTCACAATTGAATAAATATTCGTTTTGATAATTCGAAACAAATGCAAAACACAAAAGAAAAAATGAAATGCTTATCTCAATAATTCTCGAAAAGAAAACTTCCATTATATTTCACGCTGATGAACAGTTAACAATGCACACTGCACACATAGGGATATGGGTTGGGTTAATTTAGTAGGTGAACTCTGAAACGAAATAATACATAAAATACATGAAAACTGTACTATCATGAACTAGCGTACTATATACAACACATCACAACAAACAATAAAAACTTGACTTGATCAAAACACTGATGTTTAGAATTTCTGCCACTTAAATTTTCCAGTAAAATAATTTTCCAGCAGTAATTTTTATTCTACTCACAAATTGATTCAAAAAATGTGCTGAAAACGATTCATGAAGGTTCAATAAACTTAAAATGCATACTTCAAGCTTCATGAAGAAAATTCAATTGGTATTTTCATGGAATATTCAAATTCGAGTGATAAAATACAATGGTTACCTAATTTCCAACATCTTACATGTACTAGTGTCAATTAACTTCTTATATACGAAACAAAAGATTGAACTATAACTAAATGTTAGATATTACAGATATTTTTGAGTATAAAAATATAGACAATAAGTATTGAATGAACATGATCAAAACTTTTATTTCATATCAGTTTTCAGTATTGTTTATTAATTCTTTATGTTAATCGCATACATATAAATTATGCCTTCATCTAATGAACATTATAGTGGAGAGTAGGATGCTCCAGAAGGGGATTTGAGGTTGAAAAGCCCCGATACACTCCTCCTTGATAATGATGGGTACTAAACATTTCAGAACGTTGGAAATCTATCCTTCATCCATAACGGAAATGGTTAGATATAGACTATAATGTATCATAAAACTAAAAATCAAAGTATATTGATTTTTGTGAAAGAATATGCTTATACGGGGTGATTCTTTTGAGTGAACCATAAGAATAATTTGAACTTCTATTAATTGTAGATCTCTGCATACACTCCCAAGTTCTGCTAAAAATTTGTATTGAACTTTTACAATAGTCACTTCCGGATGCACCAAAAATGAACTACAACTTTTTATTTTCAACAGCATGGTGTATTTTCTGTTTATGTTATTTTGAAGAAAATAATTTTGCGTGAAACTTCATTCTACATTTGATACAACTCAAATTTTTCGACGGAAAATTTATGATTTTTTTCGCAATTCTTCAGTGTTTCAGTAATGGCTTCGAAAATTTAAATAAGTATTTTCAATTTTTTTTTGTGTGCACACAGTCAATTTTGAAAGCTAATTTAAGTGATCTAACGTCTGGAAATCTTTAAAATACAGGGTGTCTGAAAATCAAGCATACTTAAATAACTTTGTTCATCAAAAACTCCATTTCTTCAGAATTGAACTGCGTCAGTTTTTTGCTCAAAATGTCTTGTTCAAAAGTTAGTCATGTTCATTTCGTAAATGTGGATTCACCATAAATCGACTATTCATCTTCTTTTTCTGTAGAATCTAATACACAACAAATGCATACAAAAAAGATTCACTCATATCCATCTGTGACAATTATCGACAATAGGGAATTTCTTTTGGATAAAGTCTGTGCAAAATATTGAATCTTCATCATGAACAACTTATGCCTTACGCAGTACATAGTACCAAGTTATTATAAAATTTGATGTTTTCACAATTTTGATTTTAACACAATTTAGTTCTCTCACAAACAGTGGATCGCCGTATTTGGAAGGGGTCTTGGAGGTTTTTTATAAATTGATTCTCTGCATCAAACTTTGCAGGTCCAAGCATAACTGTCATGAAGTTTTCCTTCATTCGTTCGCACAAGAAAAAATTCAGAGGTGGCAAATCGGGGTATTAAGGTGGCCATAGCTGTACTCAATTATTTTTCCATCAGTGAGGATCTATCCATTCGTTACCAAGGATTTAATAGAAATTATGATTTTGAGTGAATTCATACTTCTCCTTAATAAATAATCTCAAATATTACGTTTACTGTTCAGTATGTCAACCTTCATAGGTAGTTGCAGCCGGGCTCTCAATAATTTATGATAAAGCTCTTTCCTGTGTTGATCAAATAATTCACACTGCCAAAGAATAAGATAGGTTGTTCCTAAGTTTTCCTGACACACACAAGTTGGTTCGGTACCAATGTAAACTACGACGCTTAGTTTGATTCGATCACAGCCGATTTAATGCTATAATAAAATTCCTACCTAGTCCAAATCTAGCGAGTCAGGGTGATGTTTTGTCCCTAAGACGACATGAAATATGTTTCTCCTTAGCATGGCTGACCTGAAGAATATTGAATTTTGTTTATGGATTTTTGAATTCAAGGTAGCTAAATTAGCCAAACGATCGGCTCTTTGAAAACCAAATATACCTTTATGAGCCGGTATCCAGTAGGATTGTATTCGAGAGTAGTATTTTGATGGAATTAGAAGATGATCAAAAATATATCAGTCACACTTGATATCAAAATCTTCTTGCCTCCATCTGAGTAAGGTACTGTTTGAGTTCTAAAAATTAATGAAATTTTCATTTCTGTTTTCCAAGATAACGTTCAAGGCCTTATTTATTGCACCACATTCTGCAGTTCAGTATTAGCTTTTTTCAGTAGGCGATTGGAGATCTCAAATTTGAGCTCAGAATAGAAGCAAGAAAAGCCTACAGCGCTGTTCGAAATTTTACTTCCATCTGAGAATATATCAATCGTTTTATTATCAAAAATAAATCCGTCTATGAGAGAGGTAATTCCAACCTGGCGATTTTTCTACTTATGATAGAGATAATTGGAAGTGTTTAGAACGAGACATTGTAATCCAGAGTGAAATCAAGGTGATTGTCAGCTCAGTGAAAAGTGTGAACTGCAGGTATCAAATCCTGAATGCAGTGTTTTAGTATGCTTGGTTGCTTACTGAGGGAATGTACAAGTGAGGTCATGAAAGCCATAAGCAGTTTGACAGATTTGAGAGCCAGTATTGGTGAGAATTTTTCCACAGTTGTGAGCTTTGGGGTAGAATTTCTATAGCCAAGAACCTTTCTCATAGCTCTAGTTTTAGATTTTTCCTATACTTTTTTCAGTTTTGCGGAAATATATGAAAATGCCATACTCTCTAACTGAACACACTAAACTTTTGTATAGTAACAAAGGTGTTTCACGGTGAGCATCCCTTCAAGTGCAACATAGCAATTGAATGATCTTGAAGGGTCTTAGGCCTTTGTTCTGAATAAGATTCATCTGAGAAGAGAACGGGAATTTGTTATCAAATCTAATTCTGAGAAAGCTAGCTTGTTCGGTAGATTTAACGATATCATCAACCTTGATTTCGGTTGTGCTAGGCTTGATATTCCTGTTGTTGAAGTGGATGAACACTGAGTTTTGCGTGTTGACTTTGTTAGTCTAATCATAGCCAAGTTCTTTTTAATAGCTCTATTGAAGAGGTTAATAATAATCCATTTTAATCTGCTCTATTTCTAAACTCAATTTTACTTTAGAGCAAACATTGAATTGATACAGAGATTCTACCTATATCTATACAGGGTGTCTACAATAAAAGGTGTCAAATTTCAGGAAGTGATAGTACAAGTCATTTGCATAAAATAATGTTTTATATCATTTTTTCCGAAAAGTTGATAATTATCAAGTTATTTAAGACTTCTTGATTTTACGAAATTTTTGCTTCTCTCTATAGAAACAAGAAAATCTCTGTTATTCTTACAGCTACATCAAATATGACCATACAATCGGATAAAGCATTGAATTTGCTATAGAATTTGCTATAAGATAGGTGAGTACTAATGGTAAAATAATTTTGTATACCGGGTGTTGTAAAAGGCTTAATGAAAACATTGTGAAATGAACACAATTAGTGGTATTTTCTTGTAAGCTGTACCATTGAAATCTTGTCGATGAGTAGCTGTTTTATTTTTGGAAAAAATCACTATATTAATCTGGCTTTTGAACAGTATATCCACTTTTGAGCTTACTATTTTTTTCCTAGCAATAATATCATGGGTAAGAGTAAGAGTAAGAATACTAAATTCTCCAATTCTTCGATCAGAATTGAGGTAGTTCCACCGGAGCGTCTAAACAATTCCATGAATTACTTTTCAATAATAATGAGCGATAAATAAATGGCATATCTGGATATCGAATGAACTAGGAATAATTAATTTTTCTCAGATTAGAACAATACATCAGAAAAAATAATAAATCACAGAAGGCTTGTATTACTTGATTTTAAAACAAACAAAAATATTTAGAATTTGACAGTCATGCAATGAATTAATGAATTGGAGTTTATACTTTCCTCTTTTACGGTTCCATTTTCTTTTTCGAAAAAAGGAAACATGCCTAGTTTCTCAAACATTGAATATCGAGATAAGTTATTTGTTTATGGCTTCGCGGATGGCAATTTACGGGAAGCGGAACGGGTGCATTGCGCTTTCCAAACAGACAGCCACCTCGTAGAAAGACATTTGTTGAAGTATTTAGGCGCTCCGGTGAAAGTGGTTCATTCATTGGTTTAAGAATCAAAGAAGCTGGTGAAATGCTCAGCAATGGAGATAAGCACCTGAATATTGCAGGCTGTTCACGATGACCCACAACAAGTACTCGGAGAAGTGGTTGTACATTGAGACTTCATCATTCCACTGTTCATAGAGTTTTCAAGCGGAATAATTTACATCCTTACCATTTGAGTAAGGTTCAAGACCTATTGTCAGTGGATAGTGAGGTAAGGTTTCAATTTTGTAAATTCTATGGACGGATGAGGCAGTTTTTACCAAAGTTGGTATGATCAATTTGAGAAATTCCCATATATGGGATACAGAAAATTCGCATGGCACTATTGTGTCACACTCTTAGCACGAGATTAGAGTAAATGTATGGTTGGGGTCAGTTATACTTCCAGATCGTCTCAATTCAAGAGAATTTTCAAACCAATTAAATAACAAAATAATGAACGTTCTGGAAGAAATGCCTATAGATACTCGGCAGCAGCTTTGGTTTCAAATGAACGTCTGCCCTGCTCATAATTCTAGAATGTTCAGAACTGGATGACAGAGATTTGGAGATAAATGGATAGCTCGAATCGGGCCAGTGAGATGGCCATCCAGAAGCCCCTACCTTAGACCGCTTGATTTTTATGTGTGGGGCTCATTAAAGACCAATGTTTATTGAATTCCCATTAATACTCGGGAAGAATAAATTCAAGTATTCGAATCTGTTGCAACGAATCGAGTCAAAAACACATTGAAATTCAAAGAATAGTTGATAGCTTAAGAAAAAGATGTATTAAGTGCATTCAAGAAAAGGAAGACATTTTGAACACCTATTGTAGTTTTGAATCTCTTCTGTAAAAGTATCATTGATTAATTTTTCTAAGTTTAGTTTCTGTTTATGTTTCATTAAGTAATATAAGGTATTTGCGATTTCGAATTTTATGTTCTTATTCCTCTTACCCATGATATTACCGGAAAAAAAATAGTAAGCTCAAAAGTTGATATATCGTTTAAAAGCCAGTTGAATGTAGTAGTTTTTATCAAGAATAAAACAGCTACTTATTCACCAGTTTACAAAGGTACAGCTAACAAGAAAATACCATTAATTTTGTTCATTTCACAATTCTTTCATTTAGCCTAATACAGTATCCGGTATATAGAATTTTTCTATCATCAGTACTTCTTTTCTTATGGCAAATTTAATGCTCTTTCCGATAGTATGGTCAGATTTGATGTAGCTGTAAGAATAACAAAATATTCTTGTTTTTATATAGATGAGCAGAAAATTTCGTGAAATCAAGAAGTGCGAAATAACTCGATAACTATATACTTTTGGAAAAAATATTATGGGACATTTTTTGTTGCAAACAACAAGTTCTGTCACCTCCTGAAGTTTGGCACCTTTTATAGTAGACACCTTGTATAGTTATTTTCAACTTCCATCCTTCATTTAATATTTTCAGCATTTACGTGCATTTATAGGTGTTCATCATTTATGATATTTGTTTAACGCTTATAGGTAAGTTCGTTTTCAGCATGCGTCTCAAGCACTGTTTCTTTCTACTTTCTTCCATTATCAATCCCATAACTATAGTTGTAAATAGTCTCCTCTCTCTTTAGTTGAGAGTCTGGTCGATTCAGCAACCATTATGATTCTTTTTTCCAATGAGAGAAATCTGGGCTATATCGAATTGTTTTGTGGTTATTTCTAATTCATAACTAAAACAAAAAACGAAAGGCCATTTTGAACTTATCTGTAGCAAATGGTGATTTATGGTCTACTGCAGTTCTTGGTAAGGCACCAATTGCTTTGATAATCCACTACTTTTTCTCAAAAAAGGGGTCACTTTCTTCCAATATGCACCACTATCTTGGGAAAGGACAGAGAAACATCCCACAACAAATCTCAGGATAGGATTTTATGCCTCTGATATTGTTACACCATTAAATATTTCTCATTCTTGAATAATTATCACTTTCGAATTATCTTTGTTTTAATTATTTTCACTTCCAATTTATTCTCATTTTTGAATTAATTTAATTCTCGAATTATTTCATTATATATTATTATTTTAATTCCTTGTAAATTTTGTTTGTGACGTCGAGATTTTTTTCATAAAAACTCATTAAACTTAGCCGTATTCACTTTGTTGGAATGAAAACCTCTTTCAATGGAAACCTGAAGAAACATTAATCCACAACCAATCTGAACCGACAGAGCAGGGTAGATCACAAGTTATAACCTATTAAATAGGAGGTCTTTAATTTAGACATAAATTTTCGACATCGTTAAAAATTTCGAATATGTGTCATGTTATGTTAGTTATGTAATTTATTCAACTGGTTTTCAATGAGGATAATTTAAAAGTTCTTTTTAAGCCCACAGTAACGGATAATGACCAGATTCTAATGTTTCATATGAAACTTGTATAGCCGCTAAATGAGAAGTATTCTGCGATATAGAAATAAAGTAAGTTTGTTCAATTTCGAATAGACAACAAAGTTTTGATGAATAATGAATTAATAAATTTCCTAATTTAGAAGTTACAAAGTTTAGTTTTATGATATATTCTAGATTATGCCAGTCTGTGATGAATGAATTTCATTTCTTCCTTTTCTCATTGTTTCTTTAGGTAGTATAAGTTCGAAAATGAATAAAAGTACGAGAACAAAAACCATTAAATCAAATTTCCTCAATTGGTATTCTATATATAAAAACGGTTTTAGGATTTACGGTGGAATAACATAAAGTCAATTGCCAATTCCAAATGTCTATATAACACATTTTCCACAAGCTCTTAAATTGAATTCATAAATATTTCCTCTGCATAGAATAATCTGATGAATATTCCTCATGTGGTTGTTACTGAAAAACAATGGAACACATATTTTCAGGAACGTGCCTGATCATACATATTAAAATATTCAGGAACAAAAATCCTATCATATTGCCATTTCTTGAACGAAGTGGTAAACACTTTGAATAACAATATATTATATATACTTTTTCAATCCAATCCAGAAGTATATGCGAATTGAATTAGTCCAATTTCTGTTTTGATTACAGTGTATTTATATGTATCAAGAGAAAACTACATAAGAAACAATAAACTGAATTCAACATTCAAAATGCCATGGAATTAACTGTCTATTTTTTTCTATGAATTCAAATAATCCAATTCAAACATAACGAAAATCTCTTTTTATTCCTGGAAGTGAGTCTTACAACACTTAATTTAAACATTTGAACACATTTTCAGGAAAACAAGACAGATTACGAAATTGATGTGAGATTTTTTAAATTGAATTTCAATGAAATAAAAGGATTCACATTTGAATAAATATATCAGATTTGATTGGAGCAACACGAATGATTTACGAAAATTGGATTACCAAATCTTCGAATTTCGCTTACAAAATATCAAGAAAAATTCTTATTATTTTCCTGACAGAAGTAAATTTTGGTCCAGATGTCTTCATACAATTTGCTATATTCTGTTCCGGAGAACAATAGGAAGATAGTAAAAGAAAGAATATCTTCGTGTAGCTCAGACATTCCCTCCAGGTCCTCCGGTTCTTGTAGGATACAATAGAGTTCTTTGTGCCGTCGTGAACGACGTGTCGTTGATTGAAGGTCTTGTAGTTCCTCCGTTTACAGTTATGAGGGTCGTAGTTGTCACTTCAGAGGCTGTCGATTCTCGCTTATGGTAAATATTAGTTGGCTGGCTGTATAATCTGCAGAAGAAAATTTAGAATTAGAAGGAAATATAATTTTTCTGCAACCGCCTTATTGGCCGAGCACAATGCCTACTAGCGTTGCTAGCAGAAAAAAGAGAAAGTTTTCTACTAGTTTCCAAGTGCCAATTGCAGAATTGTTTAATGAACAAGTAAAAACTAAATTCACTTGATTGAGAATAACATGAGGAATTTAGAACAAAGGTGCTTTTTCGATATATATATATATATATATATATATATATATATATATATATATATATATATATATATATATATATATATATATATATATATATATATATATATATATATATATATATATATATATATATATATATATATATATATATATATATATATATATATATATATATATATATATATATATATATATATATATATATATATATATATATATATATATATATATATATATAGATAGAATTGAAGTCTTGCAACTCGAAACTCTCTGGTGAGACCGGTAGAAGCCACCCTTGGTCTGATATATATATATATATATATATATATATATATATATATATATATATATATATATATATATATATATTATATATCGCAAATTGAAGTCTTGCAACTCGAAACTCTCTGGTGAGACCGGTAGAAGCCACCCTTGGTCTGATATCGTCTTCTCTGAGCCTCTTCCTATCAGTTTGCAATTAAATATGCACATTTCTGTAAAGTGCAAATACATTTTGTAGCCGAACTCTTAGTGCAGTTAAACGAAGCCAACGATAATCAACCGGTGTGGTTATCCCATTTCCTCACTGTCCATCCCTTCTTCCATATTCCCCTTTTTCGTGGTACCGATTAATTGCTCTTGAAATAGTGCTTTGGTTAACATTCAACAAGTTAGCCACGTAGCGTTGGTTTCGCTCCTCCTCTAGAAGTGTTACAATTATTACCACTTCATGATCACTCAAATAGCGTCTAGGATGTTCAGCAGCCATTACAATAAATTCAAATATTCAAAAATCAACAAGAAACACAGAAAACTTGCATTAATTTAGCGCGAAAACTGAAGAGAAATTGAATGAATACTGATAGTCAAATAAACTCATTCTAGTTTCAGACGTGTTTGAGATCATATAGAAACAAATGTTACTACAAAGATAAGATTTTCACAATACCAGGAGATGCGACAGTTTTTGTGTATATATATATATATATATATATATATATATATATATATATATATATATATATATATATATATATATATATATATATATATATATAAGAGAGGATCTACAAATATTCGAATAACTGTATTCACAATAAATGCTTATATCTATAGTTTTGGTGTGTATCAGAAAAACACAGTCGTAAAAAACAAGCGAATAAATAGAGTACCAGCGAAGAAAACAGATCATGCCTGTTCCGTAATCTAGAATCTAAACTCGCATGATGCCTCCTACGATTGACCCTAGCTCAGGAAATGTAACAGGGGAACCATACTGTCTTGCGTATGATTCAATAAACGAGTGAAAAAACCTGTGGAAAAGACGCGTTTCCCTGTCGCTATTGCACTAGCAATAGCTTGTCTGTTAGTTGTCTGTTGTGTTAGTGTCGTGTGTACAAAAAGAGTACCAAAAATTTTTCTGTTTGGCAGCTTTATTCTCTTATTTTCATCTTGCACTCCATGATTTCCAGGACTTCTTCACAAAGACAAGGGTGAAAAGGAAGGGGGGTTGGGATAGGAAAAATCTATAACATTGAATAAAGAAAACCAACAGAAAAACATTTCATCTAACCTAACTCTTATATGACTGAGCCCATTTGAATCTAAGAACTTAACTAATGCTCCTCTGTTTTTCAACAGGGAACATCTCATACACCTTTTGGGAATGAAGCTTTACAGGGATGTAGCCCTTGCCTCATATAAGAACTTAACTAATAAATCGTTCTTTGTTCTATAGAAATAAATAGAGAGAGCAAATTGATGTTTTTATATTGAAATCATAACATCCAATCCTACCATCGGTCATTTTGTAGTACACGTTCAAAAATATTGAACATTCTTTCTCTTTTACTAAAGGAACATTGCAGAAAATTAGTACCAAATAAAGCATATTCACGAATATGTTGACGACACTGTTAATAACCGCATAATTCTCAAAAGTTTTCAGCAAACTTTAATAATTCAAATAATGAATTAGAGATAGAGGTGAGTTTACAAATCATTAATCGAATATGATTATTTAAAATAGATTTATTAACTTTTTTGAGATTGACCATGCAGAACAGCTGAACACCGTAAGATCATCAAATTACTTAGAAAGAAAGAATGGAACAAGAAGAACCTGTGATATAGCATTTCATTTACGAGGAGTGTTTTTCACGTAAGCACCGTTTTACCACAACGCGACCGCACGGTTGTGTTGGAGTTCTGCGCATGCACACTGGGTACCTATATCTCTTTCCTACGCACTGACGCCATTAGAGTTTGGTTCTTTCTTGAGTACGTTGTTTACTGAGTGTTTAAGATGGCTCCGATAGTCGTGAGTGGAGTACGGGCTGTTATGAGATTTATTAGTGCTAAGTGACTTAAACCAACCGATATTCATCCTTAGATCTACGCAGTGTATGGATAAAACATTATGAGTGATGAAATTGTTAGATGGAGGGTTAGAGCTTTTAAAGAAGGCCGAGCATATGGGCATAACGAAAAACGGGTGGACGTCTTTCGGTCATTAATAAACGTTTGGTGCCTGAAGTGGACAATATGGTGGGAAAAAACAGACACTTTATGTTTTCTTCTTGATGTTTTGACTTTCTTAATATTTCTCGTAGCGTTCTGTATAGCATTGTGACCGAGCACTTGAATTACCGAAAATTGTGCTCATCTTGGGTACCTAAAATATTGAAACCAATCATTCAGGCAGTGCATTGACTTTTCTTGGGCGGTATCACAACAACGGTGATGATTTCCTGAGCCAAATAGATACGTGCGACGAAACATGAGTGTCACACCAGAATCAAATCCAGTCCATATGTATATATATATATATATATATATATATATATATATATATATATATATATATATATATATATATATATATATATATATATATATATATATATATATATATATATATATATATATATATATATATATATATATATATATATATATATATATATATATATATATATATATATATATATATATATATATATATATATATATATATATATATATATATATATATATATATTATATATATGTTTCCAAGTGTTGGAATTTTTAACGTTCTCACTTCTGTTTGTTATTGTTCGTATCTTCCTCGAAATCCGGTAGCGTCTCGGTCCATAGAGGGCGACTCTCGTATGTACGAGAAGCGTCCTTTCTGGAATCGATAGGGTACCTCGATGTAGCTTGTTAGGATGCTGAGAAGCGATATGCGACACTGATGAGCTCCTAATATGGACGAAACTGCAGTCTGCCGCTTCTCGGCATCCTGCTTAGTTGCACTATTGTGGCTCTTGGCGGCTGTGTGCATGGCGGGCAGATTTCGGAACTGATATATTTGATAATTATTATGAAAGAGAAAGTTGGATGCAGAAGGAACTACGCGGAAAGCACCCTAAAGAAATGAAGAATGATTATATTGATGAAATCGCATCAGAAAGAGGTTAGTTTCTGGAGAATTGTTTGCTGAAACAGAAGGCTTGGCAATTGCTATCCAGGAACAGGTTGTCTTCACGAGGAATTTTAGAAAACACATCATCAAGCAAAATAAAGATGATTCTTGCCGTAGATGTGTTTGTTCTTCAGAAACAATTTTTAATATATTATCACCTAGCACAGTCTTTGCCTCTACACATTATTTAGAGAGACATAATGCCGTCGCTAATATTATTCACTTTAATCTGGGAATTTAACATGACCTTATTCGCAAACGAAAAAATTTTAAAAATATGAAATTGATATTATTTGTGAAAATGAGAAATATAAACTTTATTTTGATGAAACAATTCTATGCGACAGAACTGAAAAACACAATAGGCCAGATATCATTCTAACTGATAAGCAGAATCGAATAACATATATAATAGACATTGCTATACCCGACACACATAATATACAAAATAAATACAATGAAAAACTTTCTAAATATATGATGCTGGGCGACGAGATTAAAAAATTTGGAAAATTAAAAAATATTTATTCTACCGACTATCATTTCTACAACATTCTATTGCTATTCCTAGGAATCTTCACAAAAATATTGAGAATTTGGGTCTCAAGAAAATTTGTTTGAACAGTTACAGAAGATAATATTCTTCTTAGGTTTCTTTCCGAAAAACTAATGAGGTAGATTCATAGGGTTTCTCTTCAGTTTATACTGCTCAGAATCTCATTTCATATTTTATTTATTTGTATATATACATGTGATATAATTAGCTGACCTATTTATCATATTTATATTCAGAGCAGTATTCTATTCGATCGTTCATCACTTCACACAAAGAAAACCATGAATGAGTAACATTCAGTGTTACTTGACTAAGGTGCGTTCACCGGATTTTTCCGGGGAGAAAGCCTCTGACACTACTCGTAGGTACATTGATATCATTGTCTGATGATGATTTAGTTTGTATATATTTTGGTGCATTGATAAATTCTCATAACATTTATCGTTATCCTAAAATATAATGAGTCCAGAATATGTTTTGATTATAATCATTGCCTGGTAATGGTATGAATTACCGGGTGGCGGATTTATGTTTTTTCATGAAATCAGTTTGATTGCATGATGCGTGATGATATTATCGCAAATATCAGCAGTATGCGAGACATGTATTCTCAGTTTTCTTCACAAGTACTAATTCCAGTCATTAGACTCGGACGCCTGTGTAATGAAGAGGATTTCGATTTGTCTATTGGTTTTCTGCGAGCATATCAAGAATGATCCGCTCACTGCTTCAAAATGTTGTTTTTCTGGAGAATCGATTTTCTGTTTTTGAATGGCATCACCAAAGCATTACAGTCTAAAAATACAATAATAGCCATTCAAAAGGGAAAAATCATACTCAAAACCTCAAAATTTGATCTTTATGCCGGAATTTTGAAGAACATGTAGGACACAAATTCATACAGTAAAACTTGTACGGTAAACCTATTTAAACATACATAGTTTCCAAATTTTAAATTGAATTAGTGTTTCTGTTTCAAATATAAACCAAAGGAATTTATATGATGTAGAGAGAGTATTTTATCTCTTTTATATTATTTTTGTCCTGTTTGAGAAAGCGTTGGTGGACCTTTCAAACAAAGTTGAAAATATCATTCGTTGTAATCCCTCTACTTAGTAATATAATGTTCTTTTCACACAGTTTATACCATATTGTTGTACGAAACTGGAGTTGGCCTGTCAATTAATATATTTTTTGGAAGTATGATATAGTGAATAAAATATTTGAGTTTCAACCAATCAATAAGTAGTTCTGCATTCCATATTATTCCACTATTCTCTCCTTTTGGCCCTGACGGTGGAAATTTCCATCCTGTAATTTGAAGCTCGCTTCCGAACAACAAGAGTTAAGTTTTCTCTACAGACTACTAGATGTCACTAACTTGGCGTATCTGTATAAATCCAATGTCGTTTGATCATAGTTGGAATATTTACGTTTGTAAGTATGTTTAGTTAAAGAACAGGGTGTCTCGAATTCGATGTTCTGTGTGGCAGGTACATGAAGCATTGCAAATAGAAAAAAAGAACCCCATTTCTTTTTCATCATGTAACCATATATCCGGTACAAATTAAGTAAGGCAAAAATATTTCCACATTTCCTGAAGCACTTTTTCTAGGTATGCATCCGAAAATTTTATTTCCCTAACATTTCTCGAACTGTAAAGTACCTTTGTATTTTTTCAATATAAACCATAAACGAAACTGGTCTCGTTGTGTATTGTTGTTTTTTCTTCTTCAAAATGTACAATATGACAATAATATCATTGAGGCGTATTTTTCAAGAAATGAAGAGTCATTTTCAACCGAACCTCGCTATGAGATGGAAATCATGACATTTGCAAAATAATTCCCCATGACAATATTAGTATACCTATGAACCTGGAGAGATAGAATAGTTCTGATGAACTATCGATGATAAAAAGGTGAAGATGAAAATCACAGAAAAAGTTTCGTTTGGTTACGTAATATTAAGAAAAGAATTCCGTAGCATTAGAATGAAAAATAATATAATTGTAACTAAAACAAATTTAGTTTGCTTTTTTTGCATATTATCTTTCAGTGACCAACCGAAGATCAGTTTACAATAGCTCAGCGCGAGAGGGGTCGTAGGTAAATAAGTGGTCAATTTGCCCGATCAAAAAACTATTATTGGCACCAAGAGCAGACAACAAGTTCACAAGAAAACATGAACTGAAATTTAATAAATATATTACATCTTTTTCCTTCACAAAAAAGCTGAATGAAAATTTATTACAAATTGAAGCAAAAAGTGAATATTCGACTCTCTAAAACTAATTCAAAATGATTAACTTATAATGTTTTATGTACGTAAGAATTTTGAAGGTTTCGAGGCCAAAAAATATTTTACAGAAGAATTTACAATTTGAAAATCAATCAAAAAAGACATATAAAATACTAAAATCACTATCTTGGAATTGGAGATGCGTTTAACGGTGTTATGGGGCTGTAAAAAGCAGCAGTCTTCCAGGAATCCATATATCAAGGTAGGACGTTGTTCGTGAATATATGTTATGTCCAAAAAGATATTGGAACTTCTCACTAGGAGAATATTTACTTCCAAAAGAAAATTGAGAATGTTCGTACAAACACAGCTTTTCCCAGGAAGTATTTACGTTCGTTAAAACACAGATTTTCACAAAAAGTATTTATGTTCGTTAAAACACAGCTTCTCCCAAAAAGTATTTACGTTCGTTAAAACACAGCTTCTCCCAAAAAGTATTTACGTTCGTTAAAACACAGCTTTTCACAAAAAGTATTTATGTTCGTTAAAACACATCAAGCAAACTATAGATGATTCTTGACGTAGATGTTTTTGTTCTTCAGAAACAGTTTTTCATATATTATCATCTTGCTCTGTCCTTGCTTCAACAGATTATTAAGAAACACATAATGCCGTCGCTAATATTATTCATTTTAATCTAGGAATTAAACATGGTCTCATTCTCAAAAGACAAAAATGTTACAAATATGAACACGTGATTATTTCTGAAAATGAGAATTATAAACTTTATTTTGATAATTATATGCAACAGAGCTGTAAATCACAATAGGCCAGATATTATTCTTACTGATAAACAGAATCGAATAACATATATAATTGATATTGCTATACCCGACACACATAATATAGAAAATAAATACAATGAAAAAATTCTCTAAATATATGATGCTTGACGACGAGATTAAAAAATGTGGAAATGAAAAATTATTTATTCTATCGATTATTATTTGTACAACAGGTGTTATTCCTAGGAATCTTCACAAAAATATTGAGATTTTGGGTCTCAAGAAAAATTTGTTTGAACAGTTACAGAAGATAACAGTCATCAAATCTTATAATATTCTTCTTAGGTTTCTTCCCGAAAAAATAATGAGGTAACGTCATAGGTTTTCTCTTTAGTTTATACTGCTCAGAATTTCATTTCATATTTTATTTATTTGTATATATAAATGTAATATAATTAGCTGACCTATTAATCATATTTATATTCAGAGCAGTATTCTATTCGATCGTTCATCACTTCACACAAAGGAAACTATAATGAGTAACATTGAGTGTTACTTGACTAAGGTCCGTACACTGGATTTTTCAGGGGAGAAAGCCTCTGACACTACTCGTTGGTACATTGATGTCATTGTCTGATGATGCTATAGTTTGTATATAAACACCTCAAAAAAGTCTAGAGAACACTTACCAATATCTTTAAAATATGAATTTGATGATTCGAATTTATAGAAATCTTTCGGTTTTTGTTAGGATGTATTGTATAGAATGTACTCTCAGGAAAACAAAATAGTATTTGACTTCTCCAAAGCACCTATTATAAAAAAAAATTTGAAATTTGAAAATGACGAAATTTGGCAAAACACAACAAAAAATCCTGAAATAATATTTTCGAACCGATATGGAAGAACTTATATTGTTCAGTACCCAGAAGGTCCACCCCTGTTATTAATGACACTTTGGCATCGTTGCGCCATGCTCAATACTAAATTGACTGAACTGCTAATCGAAGCTCCTGTTTATGATGGAAGACGTTTTGACGAAGGAGATTTCTTTTTAGGGTGTCCCACACATGCTCGATGGGATTCAAATCTGGGGAGCAGGATAGCCACGGTAGAAGATCGATATCAGTCTCTTCAAGAACGTTCAAGACAACGCTTGCACGATGAGGAGGGGCATTATCTTGTTGGAAGAGTGGATTTTGACCCATTGTTTGGAGATACGGTACCACTACAGATAAAACTAACTCATTTGCGTAAGAATTTCCCGTGAGGTGGTTCTGTATGAAAACGAGGTCAGCTCTTCCACCAAGGCATATGCCTCCCCAAAACATCACTGATCCGCCTCCCTGTCTAACAACTTCACGAGCAGGCTGGAGACGGTTTTGCCTTCCAGGTTTGCTTCATATTCGAATTCTTCCCGAATCGGGATAATAACTAAATCTAGATTCATCACTGAAGAGAACTGTGGCCCACCTCTCTTGATCCCAGTTTACGTGTTCTTGGCACCAAGCTAAACGAGCAGCGCGATTTCAATGGGTCAGTTATGGAACTCTTAAAGAACGTCTGGAGTGGAGTTGACCTTCGTGCAGTCGATTTCTCACAGTTTGGTCGGCAATTTTTACATTATGAACTCGTGATACCTCTTGAGCTAATTGAGATGCTGTGGTAGTACGATCTCTTCTGGCTTGTAAAACCAAAAATCGGTCTTGGGCGACTGTAGTAATCTTATAACGACCTGTATGGCGTTCTTCTACGCTACCTATTTCATTGAAACGCGACCATAAACGGTACATGAAATGATTATAAAGCAGCATCGCATCTGCTGCATTTTTAGTTTTTTATAAAAAAAGCTGAAATCTGTTGCGGCACTCAACCTAATTTGGTGAGAAATTGATGCAGGTGTTCATTTCTTAAAAAAATCATCCATATTGATCGTTCTGCATACGATATATCGATATTCAGAAGTGTTCCCTAGACTTTTTTGAGGTGTTTGTTCTGGTAGAATGATATATTCTCATAAAATTTAACTTTATCCTACTATATAATGATTCCAGGATATTTTTTGATTATATCAACACGAACACGAATCAATATTCGTATTCGACCCTTCAAAATGATAAGAATGGTTTCATCTAGTGATTGAATTACGCAGATGATTCATTACGACTGCGAAAATTTCTTTAATGCTCGGGGAAAATGGTTAATATTAGAGGATGTCGGCCATTATGAATTCGAACAGAAATCAAGTTTTAGATTAGTTTTAGTAAAGAATGTTTCTTTGTCTTCTTAGAAGATCTATGAAGAACACAACAACTTCAGTAATGGCAACGCCATTTCGATTTCAGCAGAAAATCAGAATGAAAAAAATTCTTCTCGCTACCAATTATTGGAATATTTTTAAAATCAATATGTCAAATTGTTCAGAAACGATTGATATATCGACTGAATGCCCCCTTCGAATTTCTTATTGAAAAAAAAACATTCCAGCGATCTTGAAATATTTTCATTTTCGAATGAGTCAGCCATATTGGATATCTCCGGAAGTGAAATTTCGATACGATTTTTGAAGAACTTTAGCTTTCCAATGAAGCAAATCGAATGATCTAGCTCTAAAATTGCGAAAGTTATGGAAAAAAAACGTCAGGTTTTCTCTGACGCACCATATATATCCCGAAAAAAAAAATGTGTTCATACCAATAAGAAATGTTAAAATTGTACGTTAATTTCTTTGCGAAGTATATAAAGGAAATTGAGGCATATTATAGAGAGCAATCAGCACATTTATAATTTGGTATATTGATCCTATTTTGTTTCAGTTAAGTTGAATAAAACACTTGCATTATATTAAATATAAGAATATCTAAGACCCAAATAAAATGTGTTTACATTTCCTAAAGAAAATTAAATATCTACAAACTACTACTATTTGTTTTGTACTTGAAGACATCACGTAATATTTATTGCTCAAATAAATACTTCACTATTTCACTTCTATTTCATAATACACAAATGTTAATTTCGTAGTTTCACATCTTGAAAAATGCCAGAAACAGTAAGCTCTAAATTTATGATGTTTACGAGTAAGTGAAATGAGAAACTAAAGTAATTTCATTTATCTTAATATTTAACATGAAAGTTTTTATTGAAATAGAGATTTCACGGAGTTCTCTGTGTGTATATATGAAGTGGAGTATCGATTCGCGGCAACAATAAATCAACTTTTAGTGTATGAAACGGCCTACTAAATTCGATTTATTTGAACCGCAGCTTGGTGGCAGTCGAAGCTAAAAAAGATGAGTGACTCTTCGTTGATCAGTTTTCCAGAAAAAATCAGAGAGGTCTAGGCATCTTCTGATATAGTAGTTTTTGTTTGTCAACAAATTATTATAATATTTCTTGTTTATGAATTTGATTAATCTATGGCCAACGATTCATGTTATAGACACATTTCTACATATAGTTTTACCTCAAAATTTCCAGACTTTCCAACAAATGCATCGCTCTTGATTTGATTTTATGTGTTCAAATATTGGTGAATTTTTATCTGAGGAAATATGTTTCTTGAATCTAACTTCAAAACTTCTTCCTATTTGTCCGACGTAGCCTTCCTCGCATTCATTGCATTTGATTTGATAAATTCCTGATTGCTTGAATTTATCGTTCTTTTGTTTGCCATTGAATAATAATGCGCTTAAGTTGGGGCCGCTTGAGAATGAAGTAGTTATGTTCAATTTGGAAGAGTAATTACTGATTTCGTTAGAGTTCGCCGTTGTATCTGAGACTAGTGTATCTCTCTAACGAAATCGGTTATTACTTTTTCAAATTCAACATTATCAAGCCTCCCCAACTTAAGCAGATTATTATTCAATGCCAAATGAAAAAACGATAAATTTAAGCAATAAGCAATTTATCAAATCAACTGCAATGAATGCCAGAAAGCCTAAGTTGGACAAACAGGGAGAAGTTCTGAAGCTAGATTCAACGAACATATTTCCTCAGATGAAAATTCGCCAATATATGAACGCAAAAAATCAATAAACCACTTGATATCATTAAACAATCTTGAAATTCTTCATAAATTTAAAAGGGAAGAGAGATGAATTTGTTGGAAAGTTCGAAGATTAACAAACTATGTGAAAACGCACAATTTACCACACTCAACGGCCAACTAGAGCTTTATGCATCCCCACTACTCAATATCTAGGATAACTTCCACTCTGTACTTGTATTTATCTACTCATCTGATATATTGTTATTCAGTTGAAAATGACCGTAAGGTCGAAACCGGTCGTGATTATTAAATAAATTGTGGAAAAAACACGAAAGTGTCTTATTTCGTTTTACTTCTTTTCCGATAGTTTTTTTTTATTAGAGCAATAGAACCTTCCAAGATTAACAAACTATGTAAAAACCCACAATTTACCACACTCAACAGCCAACTAGAGCTTCATGCATCCCCACTACTCAATATCTAGGATAACTTCCACTCTGTACTTGTATTTATCTACTCATCTGATATATTGTTATTCAGTTGAAAATGACCGTAAGGTCGAAACCGGTTATAAACTAAATTGTGGAAAAAACACAAAAGTGTCTTATTTCGTTTTACTTCTTTTCCGATAGTTTTTTTTTATTAGAGCTATAGAACCTTCCAAGATTAACAAACTATGTGAAAACCCACAATTTACCACACTCAACGGCCAACTAGAGCTTCATGCATCCCCACTACTCAATATCTAGGATAACTTCCACTCTGTACTTGTATTTATCTATTCATCTGATATATTGTTATTCAGTTGAAAATGACCGTAAGGTCGAAACCGGTCGTGATTATTAACTAAATTGTGGAAAAAACAGAAAAGTGTCTTCTTTCGTTTTACTTCTTATTCGATAGTTTTTTTATTAGAGCTATAGAACCCTCCAAGGGTTATTAAGCTTAACTTCAATGAATACAGCAATAAATTACATTTTATTCTATGATAAGAGTGACAATTTTAAAAATACATGTATTCGCAAGAGCATATTACACTTATCTAAGAAATTAAAGATAATTCTCATAGCTACTATATTAGGTTCAAACAATAAACACTTGATGTCTAAAGGTAAAAACTGCCCTATGTCTAACAATTTTCTGATAACATTGTTCCTTTCATTATCGTGAAGTGAACATTGGACCACTTTATGATTCAAAGTTTCAAACTCGTGTCCACAATTACACATGGGACTGTTTATGACATTTTTTGAAAATAGAGATTTATTCAAATTAACGTGTCCCGAACGCCATCGGTTTATCACGACAATTAAACTCCTTTCTAGGTTCTTCCTAAAAAACCGTGGATTTTTCTCAACTTTAGAAAAATTTTTGAAATAAAATTTTCCTTTATTCCCCGTTCTCAATTTGATTATTGAATTGGATGATTCTACATATGCAGTATGCCTAAAACTTTCTCTCAGATCTTGATAGGGAATGAGGTGTATGTCGTTTCTGGGTACTTCAGTAGCTTTTTCTGCAAGTTGATTCACTTTCTCGTTTTCACTTATTCCCATGTGTGATGGAATCCATACGAACTCTATGGTTGTTTTGAAAACATTGTTTTCAGAATGCTGAAAGAGCTTTCTTCAATTTTCAAAATGTAGCAATCAACATTAGAATTGAATCGAAAATTTTGCAGACTTTCCAACACACTTAGGGAATCAGTGAAAACGAAAAAGCTCTTTGATTTATTTTGTGTAGCAATTTCACAAGCATCTAGAATAGCGATACATTCTGCGGTGAAAATTGAGGTATACGAAGAAAGACTTCTACTCCTACTAATATCTAATTCAGGACAGATACAAGCGATAGTAGTTAAGTGCATACCTTATATCTCGTTTCTACAAATCCAAATAACGATCTATTCTTGTATATTTTATGACACTTGATTTTCATACTGTACGACGATGAACGAGAGTTCGAAACCTTGGTAACAGAGATCTATTAATCCAATTCATTTCTTGATAGTAAAAACATTGAGAAAAATCCATTTGAATTTTAATCTGCCAATATGATTTTTAAGTAAGAAAATTCACCATGTGATAAGAAACTGATGATTGGTAAATGAATCTTGTGATAAGAACTGGGTAGAGTAATTTTTACAGATTGAAAGAATGAGAACTGAAAATTTGAACAGTTGGTAAATTTACAAGGAAGCAATTTTTGAAATATATCAGAATGAATTCCAGATATTACAAAACTGTGATTATCTATCTTGTATCCTCAGAAAGCCGTAAAAAATTTTTCTGAGCTTTCCAGTTACAACGAACCTAGAATTCTGTACATCAAGTAAATACTACAAGGATTTTCATCCCAAATTAAAATTCAAATTAATTTATAACCTTCCAGAAACACGCCTGTTAAAAAAGTTATAAATTCATAAAAGACCATCAAAGCTTCTTTTAATAAACGGAATTGAATAACTTCTTAAAATTCTTACTTACACTAAAATTAATAGTCCGTTTTTTAATTGCCAGCTTGCACGAGTGCCCCTTCATTTCTATGTTACTCGTTTTCTCTCCTTTTCGTATTTACTTATTCCGAGAGTTGGAAAAACATTTGAAATTACGAGGAAATCCTGGAGTATTTAGTAAATAATCAGAATTTGGGAATATCGTGCCGAAATTTGCAGCATTTAACTATTCGACTCTAATTATTGAAATGAATGTCTGTCATTACATAAGGGACTTTAACGCTAACTGCTTCAGTTACGAGATGATTAATATTAACACACTATAGTGGTATTTAATTTATTTATTACCGCTATTAGCGGGATATAAAATAATATTTATGTACTTATATATTTCTTTGCTGATGTGATGTTGTATGTGTGAAAAAGAAATTAGAATGTTAATAAGAACTTTTTGCTTCATTTCGAGGAGAAAATATTTGATGTTTCTTACGTTTCTTGAATGATTCCACGTGTGATTATTGGATGATCAGTACATGTTGAATGTTGAGTTAAATTCTTCCTGAAAGAGAACTATTGAATAGTTTAGAAGAAAAAAACGAAAATTATATGTAACAATAATTCTCCTGTAAGGTATCCTAGAGATTTCAATCTGTTAGGTAGAATTACTAGACGCAACAATCTGCCATCATACCGGCCGAAATATTTTCTTGATGCCAACTCTCAATTGTCTCATGATAATTTTATTTAGGTGATTGGACCTCACCTTTTTCAATCAACATTGACGAGTAATGTATTTAATTTTTAGGTCCATATTTTGCCAAATCTGTTAAAAAATATAAATATAAGGGGATTTTGGTATTAACATGATGGTTCTACCCTCATTTCTGAGAACATAAGAGAAATTTTTTAATCTGAGACAATGAAAATAGGTGAGTTGGTTGCGGTGAACCTGTTGCAAGACCCTGAGGTCACCAGATCTCACACATCTAGATTTTCTTGCGAGGTTATTTGAATCCCACAGTGTATGTAGTAGATAAACATCACAGAATGACTAGTAAAACGCTTAATATGACGAGCAAATGATTCGTAAAAGCCTATGAAATATAGGTGAATTGGTCGCTGTGGACCTGCTGCATGACCCTAAGGTTATCAGATATAACACCTCACACATCTAGATTTTCTTGCGAAGTTATTTGAAGCCCACAGTGGATGTATTGAATACTGTTCACAGATAACGACTAGTAAATCTCGTAATAGGGGGCTGAGCAAATATACAAAATTACGAGCAAATGATTCTTAAAAGCAACACTGCTGTGTTTGTAAGATCCAGGAAAAGTTTGAAACTCGGCGGTGGTCATTTCGAAAATAGAGTTTAATGATTCATCAATTTATATTCTCTATTTACCTTCGGTATATTTCGTTAATTATTACTAAGGTATCTTAGAGAATTCAATCTGTTTGGTAGAATCACTAGCCCCAGCAATCTGCCATCATACCAACCGGCTGAAACATTGATAGAAAACTTTTCTTGATGGCAACGCTCAATTGTCTCATTAGGATTTTCTTCAGCCCACACGTGATCGTTGTGGAAATTTATTATACCCTTTCGTCTGTAAATGAAATATTTCTACAAAATTCGGCATTTTCAGTTCTCAATTAATAGCGGTCCTGACAAACTGATCTCGTCCAGAATTTTTTTCCTTTGCTGGTCGAAACAGTTTAGTTTCACGTAAGGAACCATGGAAACGAAAGTTTCTCTAAAGGACTATTTTGGTTTGGAAAAGCTACAAGATTGAGTCTTTGGGCTTCATCTGTATTATCAACGGTTCTGCAATAGATTCTTGTAAGGTGTACTCCGCTCTAAGTTTTCAAAATACCACAAACTATGTATTATTGGCATACATCAACTTCAATTTAGGCAAGTCACCTGTAGATTACTGTTGATACCACCAAGATTAATTTAAACTTAAAAGTACCAGTAATACGATGGACCAAAAAGATACAAATCATTTAAATTTCCATTGAATAAAGTGAACGATCACATATTCAAACTCAAAATGACGAAAAAACTACTCCAAAAGGCTTTCTTCTAGTTTTTGTGAAAATGATGAAGACAGTTCCGATCCCCCGTTTGTATCATTGATTATGTGGTCACACTTAATTCGAGAAAAGTACCTTTTCATGTGAATCGTTTTTTTACTCAAAAACGTTTGCGTTTCCAAGAAACTTTCAAAATTGAAAATTTTTTTCAAATATTCTCAAAATACCAGTGGCCAAAACACTGCATATTTCACGAATACTGGAGACAACTAATGAATTGATGAGTAAAAAATTTCTTTTCTTCAAATTGAAGGTAGAAAATTTGAAGAGTTACCAATAGAAACGTGAAAAAAAAATTGAACTTCAACTGAAGAACGGTGAACTTTTTAATATACGTTTATGGGAAATTTTTCATGTTCTTTGATTGGGAATCTCCTGTAGAAATTAATGACTGTATACCTGAGACATTCTGTATAACACTAAGTGATGTAGAACGGAAAAATTGGAATATGGAAAAAAAGTTACTTAACCGATTAATTTTTCTAAAGCTAGTATTATTCCCATCAACCCTACTAACCATTTTTAAGAATTTACACGATCATTTACAGAAAATAGAAATCAATCATCAAGTCTAGTAGTATTCTTCCAAGATTTCCGAAAAGATATTAAGTTAGTATTTTTCTTTGAAAGCTATTTCAATGCAATAAAAATGTTGACTCAGGTATTTAGCGAGGGTTTATTATACAAGCTTCTCACGAAAAGTCGAAACGATATGAATTGCGAAATCTGTATCAGATATCCAAACACAACCTATGAAAACGTTGAAGTAGTAAAATAAACTGTTATAGCGAATTGTTCAATCTTTTTTTATTTTCAATGAAATAAAACTAAAGTATTTAGATTTTCACTATATTAACAAAACTATAACCGGTTTCACCACACTGTGGCTTCATTAGATAGATACAAACTAATGAACAGAGTTATTTCTTATATACTAGTCTTATTTCCTACTTAATATTACAATAGGTACAGGAGGTATGTTGGAAAACCCATCGGAGTTGTTGACTTTATGAATTGAAAAGATTGAGTAAAGGAGAAGGATTTACATCCAATTGACTAATAAGTAACCTACCTGAATTCTTTTCTTTGTTGATCTCTAAAATTTCTGATAGATTGAGTTCTTTTCTGTTATTTTCATTGTGTAAAATTTTGAAATTATCATTGAAGTTATGGTTCTATTCGAGTAAGTGATTAGAATAATGGGAATCTGACTTATGATAATTAAAATTACGTTTGTGCTCGGATAATCTAACTTTGAAATTTCTGAAGGTTCTACCAATATAAATTTGTTGTTGTATTTTGTATTTGAACTTTTTATATTTGGAAATACTATTTTTTTTTATTATTTCAGATTGAGTGCTTCGATTGCAAAGACCATTAGCACTGACGGTACATATTTTTATAAGTTTGTTATGGAAACTATAACATATCATATAAATTGATGAGTTTGAAATAATTGAGAGTATCATATATATTTGTAACATTGTTCCCAAGAGCTTCTTGTAGTGTCGGCTTTAAGTTTGATGCAAGTCTCTCCTGGTCATATTTCGGATATTCTACAATGATATGCCTGATGTCTAACCTTACGTTGCATAGCTCACAGTTTAGAGGAGGCTCCTTCGCCATTAGGTGTTGGTGGGTTAGACGAGTATGGCCTAATCGAAGTCTCGATATTTTAACTTGATCTTTCCTTTTCTTTGGTGAATCAATAATTTCGTAGCTTCTTGGTTTAATCAGTTTCAAAAATGTCCCTGATTGGGACCATTGGGTTTGCCAACTTTCTCGGACTTTCTTCTTGGCCATGCACTTGAAATCACCTGGAGTAAATAATTGGAGATTAGGTGTTCCTTTGGAGGCATTCTTTGCGGCAATATCGGCTTTTTCATTTCCAGTAATTCCAACATGAGAGGGCGTGAATACGAAAAGTAATAACATATTGAGCAGGTGAATCTGATGTCTCCGTTGGTTTATCTGTTGCACCAAAGCACAGTTTGAATATAACTCTGATAGCTTCTGAATTGAGTTGAGTGAATCAGTGCAGATGCAATATGAACATTTCGGGTTATTCAGAATATATACCAAGGCCTGGTGAATGGCCAGCATTTCTCCAGTAAAGACAGTACTATTTTCAATCGCATATGTTTGGGTTCCTTCGGGTGTAACAATAGCAAGGCCCACCACACCTGTGGATGTATTTAGCGATGCATCGGTGTAGATGAATGTGGCCTCTGGATGTTTATATAATTCTTCTTGGAATAGTGTCCTCAGAAGCTCCGGGCTGGTCTCAGATTTTATGTATTCAGCTAAGTTGGTAGTTTTATCCATTCTATGTACGCACCAGGGAGGTATGGAGGATGAAGGTAGGGGTAAGTGAGAAGGTTCAGGAAATTGCAGTTCTTCAAGTGTTTTATTAAGTCTTTTATAAAAAGGATGAATAGAGTTTGCATTTGTGATTATATCATTTTGTCGGCTCAATGTAATATATCTCCTGTTACAATGGTTAACTGTATAGCTGATTTTGGATGCATATGTCAAGGTATTGATTTGAATACGATATTTCAATGGCATTTCACCTACTAAACAATGTAGACTTTGAATTGGACTTGTTCGAAAAGCTCCACTTACAATCCGCAGTCCTTGGTTTAAAATAGCTTCCAATTGCTGGTGATAGCTTTTCCTAGCAGTTGAATGAGCAAGAATTCCATATTCAATCTTTGATCTAATTAAACACCTATATATGTCTAAAAGGCTTTTCGAGTCTGCTCCCCATTGTTGACTTCCTAGGACCCTTAATAGATTGAGTATTTTATTGCAATCAGGTTTAATTGACTCAATATGTTTCCTCCAATTCAACTTTTCATCGAACCAAATGCCTAAAAGTTTCACGCTACTTACAAATTCTAAATTCATATCATTTAATGAAATCACAGGATATGTTTTGTTTCTCGTTGAAAAAAGAACACATTTCGTCTTTTCTGCAGAGAATTGAAATCCACTAGTAAGGTTCCATTGTGATATAATATTTATCGATTGCTGAATTAGACTTCGCATAGTTTCAACATCCACGCCCTTCACAAATAATTGCAAGTCATCTGCAAAGAGTTGGGCCTTTACTGGTGCAGAGACACCGTTCAATATGTCGTTTATTGCTACTAATAAAAGGGTAGGACTTAGAACGCTTCCTTGAGGAACTCCATTCTCTTGTTTTCTCTCCGAGGATAATTGATTATTTACTTTCACTTGAAATATTCTTTTTTCTAAAAAATTTTTAATAAACGTCAAGATGTTTCCTCTTATGCCCCAACTATTCAATGATCTTATGATATTGTGTTTCCACACCATCTCAAAAGCCCGGTGGATATCAAAGAACACGGCCAGCACCATTTGCTTTCGACTGAATGCCTCATGAATTTCTGATTCAAGGTTCACGATATTATGTATTGTAGCTCTATTTCGTCGGAACCCATTTCGACCAGGAACAAGTTTATTGTTAATTTCCAAAAACCACTGTAATCTGTTGTTGATGATCCTTTCAATCAGTTTACACATTGTGCAAGTAAGAGATATGGGTCTGTAGGATTTTGTGTCATTCTGTGGCTTATTCGGTTTGAGTATAGGAAGTATCATTGCTCTTGACCATTCTGGGGGAAACATTTTTTCAAGAAAAATTCTATTGAATATATTGAGAAGAACTTTTTTTGCTTTTGCTGACAGATTAATTAAAAACGAATAGGGAATGTTGTCTGGTCCTGGACTCGAGTCTTTACATTTTTCGAGGGCGTAAAGTAGCTCATCCATGTTAATAGCGATATTCAGGATGTCTTCTTTGGAAGAATTTTCGGATATCAATAATGGAACACTTTCTTGTTCTTTCTTATACCTTGCAAAATCCTCATGAAAATTACCATCGCTGGAATTTTGTTCCTATGTATCTGCGAAAGCTTCTGCCAAATCAGATTCTTGTGTTAAGACATTATTGTTTACTAATAAACTCGTTATTTGGTAAGTTTTGGTAGTTCCTCTGATACTTCTTATTTTCTTCTAAATTTCTGCTGATTGTGTCTCGGGAGTAATCGAGGACACGAAGGATTGCAATGATTCTTTCTTACTGTTTTTCAATACGAAACGCGCTTTCGCTCTTAACTTTTTGAATTCGATGAGGTTGTCCGGAGTGTAATGCCTCTTCAGTCGGTTGAAAGCTCGTTTACTTTCCCTAATTGCATTCTTGCAGTTTTCATTCCACCAGGGGATGTTTTTTCCAGCGGGAAGTACCACTTTACTTATACTTTCATTTGCTGCTTCATTCAATAAAGATGAAAATTGAGTCACAATATTGGATATATCCGTATTCATGTTGAGCATATCAATTCTGTCGTCAATAAATGATGAATAGAGGGACCAGTTGGCTGATTTCAAATTCCACTTATCAAGTGTTCTAGTATTTGCAATTTTTGACGGTTGTGTTAGATCAATTTTCAATGGCAAATGATCGCTTCCATAAAGATCATCGAGTGGGCTCCATGTAAGTTTCGGAGCGAGTTGTGGATCACATAAAGTTAAATCTATCGCGGAGAATTGTCCTGTGACACAATTGAACCTGGTTCCTTCTCCAGTATTTAAGAGGACTAAGTTGTTAGTGTCTATGAATGTTTCTATTTCGTTTCCTCGTACATCTGTAGTGAGCGAACCCCAAATGATGATAATGCGAGGTGCAGGAACAGAGGAAACGAAGTTATGAATATTGTGTAGCGACTAATCTAAACCTGGTGGAATATAGATGTTAAGTATATTCATCTTGGTACTAAAATATTGAACCTCAACTGCAATTGCCTCGAGGTCTGTTCCTACAACAGGTTGTTTCGAACTAAAACAGTTTTTAACGTAAGTAGCAACTCCCCCACTGGCTCTGTCTGCAGTTCTATTTCGAAAAAAACATTTGTAGCCTTTTATTTCTCGAGAAAAATCATTTTTAAAATTGGTTTCTTGAAGACAAATTATGATGGGAGATGTCTGAGACACCATTATTTGTAATTGCTCTAATTGAGCCTTAACTCCATTTAAATTCCACTGGAGCATGAAGGTGATTTTTGTGAGGGCGGTTGTTCAGTATAACTGCTATCTGTATCCGTTTCTGAAGTAAGACTCAGAATAGGTATATTTAACTGAATTACTTATTTTCAGCATATCTAGGAGCGCATTGGAAATACTTCCTGGATTGCTTTTTGAAATTTTTCGCGTGAAATCATGTTCTCAATCATAGTTGGACAGTACCCGTTATTGACTGTAGCGTGGTAGCATCGTGTGCTGAATTTTATTTATAAGGACTGAAGAGTTTTTATATTATAATATATATATATATATATATATATATATATATATATATATATATATATATATATATATATATATATATATATATATATATATATATATATATATATATATATATATATATATATATATATATATATATATATATATATATATATATATATATATATATATATATATATATATATATATATATATATATATATATATATATATATATATATATATATATATATATATATATATATATATATATATATATATATATATATATATATATATATATATATATATATATATATATATATATATATATATATATATATATATATATATATATATATATAATTTATATATTTTGAAAAATTCTCAATAAAAACTCTTCATAAAAGAGCTAGATATAATTAAACAAATAGCAGTCAATAACGGTTACTGTCCAACTATGATTGAGATCATGATTTCACGTAAAAATTTCAAAAGCAATCCAGGAAGTATTGCCAAATATGAAAACTTCAAACACAAAATACAACAGCTTAACTCATATTGGTAATCCTGGTCTAAAATTAAAATCATTCCTCTCGCATTATAATTTCAATATAGCATTCCGAACTGATAATTCTTTAGGCTGACATATCAAAACTGCAAATCGAAAATTGATAAAAGTAATAAATCCGGTGTATATAAACTGTCTTGCGGGGATTGTAATAAAATTTATATTGGTAGAACTTTCAGAAATTTCACAGTTAGATTATCCGAGCACAAACGTAGTTTTAAGTATCATTAATCAAATTCCCATTATTCAAATCACTTACTCGAAGAAAATCATAACTTTATTGATAATTTCAAAATTTTACACAATGTAAATAACAGACAAAAACTCAATCTATTGGAAATTTTAGAGATGAACAAAGAAAAGAATTCAGGTCGGTTACTTAATAGTCAATTAGATCTAAATCCTTCTCCTTTACTCAATCTTTTTAATTCATAAAGTAAGCAACTGCGATGGGTTTTCCAACATACCTCTTGTACCTATTGTAATATTAAGCAGGAAATAAGACTAATATATAAAGAATAACTCTGTTCATTAGTTTTATCTATCTGATGAAGCCACAGTGTGGTGAAACCGGTCATAGTTTTGTTAATATAGTGAAAATCTAAATACTTTAGTTTTATTTCATTGAAAATATGTATATCGACTTTCATCAAGTAACGACCTGCTCAATCAAAAAAAAATGATAGTTCAATCACTAATAGAGAGAATGCTTACGATAGCAGCAAATGGTTAGGTTCATGCCTTTACGATATGTTGGACATGAAACATATGGTGGCGAAGTTGTTCCGAAATTGCTATATCTGGATCAAAAGAACTATCGTGAAAGCATCGCTCAGGAGCGATAACGATTTGCTCATAAAGAACATTACTAATAACTGAAACTGAAAATCTTTGCAAAAGACGGAGGTTTGGCACGACTGCGTCACTAGAAGAGCTCTAGGTCATATCGAAAAACCAATTCCAGAAATACTTCGAGCATTCGAAAAAAGAAAATTGATGAATGTTTAGTTTGCTATTTTTCTTATAAATTATTTCGAATTGGTGGAATTCAGACCAGTTTTCTTCCATTGATCTTCATTTATACATTCAGTTGACGTTTCGGCACAATATTTTGTCTTCTTTAGGACTCTAAAATGGATTTTACTATCAGAAAATAAATTTTTTTCTTTAAGAAAAGTGAAGCAACAGAACATATATGTGTATAAATTAAACAGAATCACCTCTATCGACAACCGAATTATTAGACATTACACGGAACACTCACAAGCTCGAACAAATTAAGAACACTATGAAATGTATTTATAAAAACTGCCATAAAATACAATAAATAAATGAGATAAATTTTTGTTTAGAAATGAAAAAAAAAATAGGTACTCACAAGGTATATACAGATGTCCTACGTAATAATAAGACGAAAGATACATATCTAGATAATTCAAGGGTCTTACTAACGGTAACAAAGAACACGTAGAAGATGCGTTCTCCACTCTAGAAATCAAGCTGATATTACGGGAGCAGTTGGTAAAACATCGAATATGTGCGATCTGATATTATTATTATTTTTACGTTGTCATAATCTACTAAGAAAACGATTGATACACACAGCATTTCAAAACGAATTATGGTAGTTTCAACTTCAAGAAATGATTCTCCTTATAAGATTGAAATATGAATTACTAAGACCTTCTGTATCCTATTTTCTATTGACACTGTTTGTATGTTTTTGTATGTGTATCATTTCCTTAATGAGTCTTCTTTTATAATGAGATTCTCTATCCAGAACCATTGCATTCTCAAAATCGAATGCATGATTCATAGATATCGCATTCTCTGCCAGAGCGGTTTTACCTGTTGAATTTCCACGGTTTGCTGAATTTATACTTCGTTTTTGTTCTGAAATTCTTGTACTTAGATATCTTCCCGTTTGCCCTATATAAATTTCCTTACATTGTTCGCATGGAATTCTATATATTACGTTACTTTCTAAATGTGGTGGGGTTCTTTCCTTCAATCTAGTGAAATACTTATATAACGTGTTTTGATTTTCGAAAGCGATAGTAACGTCATTTGAATTTAAGATCTTCGCAATTTTCTCAGATAAATTCTGTACATACGGAATTTTGCAATATATCCTTTTGTTCTGACATAAGTTTGTTTCGTCAGTTTTATTTGCTCTCTTGAGTATTTATTGATAAGTTTTACTGGATAACCATTTTTCACGAGATACGACTTAATGAGACTTATATTTTTTCATGAAAAACGGTATCCGATAAATTGTGGGCCCTGTGTTTCAGATTATTTATATTATTTACTTTATGTTTGAAAGAGTGGTGTGAATTGAAATTCAAAAATATCTTAGAAAACAATTGTTTTATGGTACAAATCTGTGAGTAAGCAATCATTGTCCGTTCTTATAATTTGAAGATCCAAGAAGGATATACTATTATTTTCTTCTACTTCAACAGTGAACTTTATCTTTGGATGAAAATAATCGGAAACCGTAAATATATTTTCTTTTTTGACATGGGTACATAGGTAAGAATATTGTCAACAAATCTCTTGAAGAACGGAAGCACAAAGTGAGCCTTAGTATGCACGTATTCACTCATGACCAAATCGGCGCATATCGGAGAAAGACAGTTTCCCATACCCAACCCATAAACTTGTCTATAAAAAACTCCATTAAATTTGAAATAACTGTTATCAAAAACAAAATTCAACAACCCCAAAAACTGCTCCAAAGTATAACTATAATGATCCTGTATTGTTTGCCATTTCTTTTTTATTATATTTAAAGTGAGGTCAACAGGAATATTTGTGAATAAATAAATCACGTTCAAAGATATGGGTCTGTAACCATCAGTCACCTCTTTACTCGCAAATGTATTACTACTTCAAAGGAATCTTTCACATAGTATTGATCTTTATCGAAAGCGAACTTCAGAATCTCAGCCAAATGTTTTGTGAGCATGTATAGTGGAGAATTTACATAACTTACTATGGGACGTGAAGTTAAATTCACTTTATGTATTTTAGGTAAGAAATACATTTCAAGAAACACACCATTCTCACATTTCAACGTCTTGGCTTCTTTCTTTTCTAACTTTTCTGACCTAACTAAAGAATCTATTATTTTAGTAAGTTGCGTTTCAACTCTTTTGATCCTTAAGTATCTGATAAGTATCTCGGTCATTCAATAAAACTCTAGCTCTATCCAAATAGTCTACTTTACGAATGGTACCAGTTGTATTGCCTTTATCGGCCCTAGTGATGATGATATCCGCATGTGAACTTAAAAATTCTGTAGTATCTTTTTCATACTGAGTCAAAAACCTACCCTTTGATGATGTAGAAATATTTCTTGAATGATTAGTTATACAGTTAATAATTTGATGACGCTTTTCAGTATCATCCCTATAACATTGAAGTGCAACTTCAACATCCACTATTAGATCCTTAACCGGTAAGTTTTTTCAGTTATAAGGCAAACTAAACTAAGCAGCCCCTTCACATTATCAGGTATAATTTCACTGGTAAGATTTATGAACCACTTTTCGTTGCTTGATGTATTGAGGAAATGAGGTCTTTGTTTTGAGATCAAGAGATTCTACTTATGTTTTTGAGATTTCTTTACTTTGAGCAAATAGTGGTTGAAAAATCTGTTCTGAGCATTTTCGAATGAATCATAAATATGTTTGGGTAGAATATTTAAACATTTATTCTGTATATTACTCAGTTTTCTCTTCACTGTTAACTTCAGGAAGACTTTGCTAAACATATACGACCCATAAAACCTACCGTTTCGAAGATACTCAAGAGTTTCTGGAAAAAATCAGAAGAGGTACTGTTGAAACTCGTTTATCGGGCCCTCAGTAATACGGATTCGCGATTGATTATCCGGATTACCAACCGCGACCAATTTATATGTACCTACATGTCGAATTTATGCAAGCATGAAGCTGTCGAAACTTGCATATCCTGCCCCACCGCGTGAGATAGCTTTCCGCGCGTTTCGTTATTGTTTTAGTTCGTTTGCAATTGTGACTCCGCTCTGACGTGCCTGTCACGTTTAAATATTTAAACATGTCAAAGCTTAAGAGAGTGGTGTTATCGCTTAAAGACAAAATGAATATTATTGATTCATTAAAAAAGGAGAAACCGGCCGTAAGTTAGCTGTTAAGTATTGTGTAGGTAAATCCACATATGATATTTGTCATATTTTTCGAACGACTGTCAAAATTTTTTCGCAAATTTTTCTTTTAATTAAACAAGTTCCACGAAGAAATATTTTATGGGCAATGTCAACCCTAATTATTGGGTCCATAATGATTCTAAAACTTCTATAGATCATAATCGGCATCACTTGGAAGACTGAAGCTGGCCATCAGGGCTCTCTCGGTCAAACAGAGAGGGAATTTGGAGAAGTATCGCGGATTATGTATTTTTTATGATCTCCTTAGTCCTCTCTATGACCTTGCTTGCTATGTAAAATCTTTTCTTAGATTTGTTTAGACATATAAGAAGTATGATTGTTGAAATATTTTTCTGCTGGTTTTCTTTTTCCATAGTTACAGATTCCTGTCCAAAACCCCCTTCCTTTCATCCTTGTCTTTGTTTGGGAATCATGGAATGCAAGAGAGAATGAAGCGGCTTAGCAGAAAAATCTTTGGTACTCTTTATGTACACACGACACTAACACAACGTAAACATATGCAAGATAGTATGGTTCCCCTGTTGCAGATCCTGAGCTCACACTTGTGTTTTTTCAGACACACACCAAAATTATAGATATAAGCATTTATTGTAAAAACTATTATTCAAATTTCGAAATAATATAGGGGGTTTTACCCCGACGAGTTGGCCATATATTTGTTCATGCAATCAAACTGATTTCATGAAAAAATATAAATCCACCACCCGGTAATTAATACCATTATCAGACAATGATTATAATCAAAACATATCCTGGAATAATTATATATTAGGATAACGTTAAATGTTATGAGAATATATCAATCTACCAGAATATATACATACTATAGCATCATCAGACAATGATATCAATGTACCAACGAGTAGTGTCAGAGGCTTTCTCCCCGGAAAAATCCAGTGTACGGACCTTAGTCAAGTAACACTGAATGTTACTCATTAATAGTTTCCTTTGTGTGAAGTGGTGAACGACCGAGTAGAATACTGCTCTGAATATAAATATGACAAAACTGTCAGTTAATTATATTACATTTATATAAACAAATAAATAAAATATGAAATGAGATTCTGAGCAGTATAAACTAAAGAGAAAACCTATGACTCTACCTCATTATTTTTTTCGGAAAGAAACCTACGAAGAATATTACAAGATTTGGTGACTGTTATCTTCTGTAACTGTTCAAACAAATTTTTCTTCAGACCCAAAATCTCAATACTTTTGTGAAGATTTCTAGGAATAACACCTGTTGTGGAAATAATAATCGGTAGAATAAATATTTTCTTCATTTTCCACATTTTTTAATCTCGTCGCCAAGCATCATATATTTAGAAATTTTTTCATTGTATTTATTTTGTATATAATGTGTGTCGGGTATAGCAATTTCAATTATATATGTTATTTGATTCTGTTTATCATTAAGAATGATATCTGGTCTATTGTGTTTTACAGCTCTGTTGCAAAGAATTGTTTTATCAAAATAGAGTTTATATTTGTCATTTTCACAAATAATCTCAGGTACATATTTGTGAAATTTTTTCTTTTGGCAATTAGGTCATGTTTAATTCCTAGATTAAAATGAATAATATTAGCGACGGCATTATGTCTTTCTTAATAATCTGTTGAAGCAAGGACTGAGCAAGATGATAATATATGAAAAACTGTTTCTGAAGAACAGAAACATCTACGGCAAGAATCATCTATATTTTCTTTAATGATGTGTTTTCTATAATTCCTCGTGAAAACAACCTGATCCTGGATCGCAATTGCCAAGCCTTCTGTTTCAGCAAACAATTCTTCAGAAACTAACCCCCTTTTGATGCGATTTCATCAATATAATCATTCTTCAATTCTTTGGCGTGTTTTTCGTGTAATTCCTTCTGCATCCAACTTTCTCTTTTAGAATTATCATCAAATATATCAAAATCTACCTTTTGCATTGTCAAGTTCAGAGGTGTAAGACTATAATCTGAAGCAACAACAATATCATGTAATTTAGACGTTCTCTGTTTATCATGAAAATGGGAACGTAGATGAAAAATCTATTTACTATGAAGATTATTCAAATCAGTTAATCCACGACCTCCAAGATGTCTAGGTTGTGTATCTCTGAAAAGCTGAGTTTGGGTGGTGCTTATGATTTTTACAAAGCATTTTCCTCGTTTGACATTGTAATTCATTTAGATCAGTTTTAGACCATTTAATAATTCCAAAAGGAGATGTAAGAATAGGAACTGCATAGGAGTTGATAGCTCTGGAAAGGTTTTTACTAGTTAAATGACTCTTGATGATAATTCTAAGTCTTTTGTAATATGAACTTCTAATATTTTCTTTAGTGCTGCTATGGTTAATTTTCTTTTCTTGACAAAATCCAAGATATTTATATGTATCTCCTTGATGCATTGGCTCGATTTCGATATTGGAAATCTTTATATAATCAGAGGTGATCTTTCGTTTTTCAATAGAAAGATTTTCACATTTTGGAAGCCCAAATTTCATATGAATATCATTTGAATAGTTGAAAGTAATCTCAAGTAGAATTTTTAAATGAGATGTGGTTCCGGCATATGATTTAATATCATCTAAATAAATTAAGTGACTTAATTTGAATTCAGTTGATAGACTCTTTATTTTGAAGCCGAAACTAATAGCATTTAATTCATGAGATAACGGATTAAGGCAAAGACAAAACCAAAGAGCACTTAAAGAATCACCTTGAAAAATGCCTCTTTTGATTGGAATTAATTCGAGTTTAACGATTGTTTTAAATATTTAAATGAAGATTGGTTCTCCAAGTTTTCATTACAAATTCAATAAAAGACGAAGTGTCTTATCAATTTTATAAATTTCCAAAATTTCTTGAAGCCATGAAAGGGAGAACTATCAAAATCCTTTTGGTAATCAATATATATATATATATATATATATATATATATATATATATATATATATATATATATATATATATATATATATAAGAAGAATACCGATTCAATTTTGTTGTACACCTGCAAATTAGATAGTGAAGACAGGATTGAAAAACGGAAACCCTAAGAAGAAGCTCTGTATTGTTGGTTTTTACAAAAACGATCAACTGGCCACCGATATCTGGACCCCTGTTAAAAAGCATTACAGCTAAATAAAAAATTAGGCGGCGATGAATGGTTTGTGACAAGTAACGGATGGTTGTACAAATTCAAATCACGTCATGGAATTCGTGAATTGGAAATACATGGTGAAAAAATGTCAGCTAATGTAGATGCAACAAACTCTTTCAAAGATAATTTCAAGAAGAAATTGAATGAAAATAACTATGACCTCGATTTTGTTTATAATGCTGATGAAACTGGATTAACCTAACCTAACCTACAAAATTTTTAGCTTCTGGACGAGAGAATTCAGCTCCAAGATATAGAACAAGCCAAGAGCGAGTAACAATATTAGTTAGCGCTAATGCTACCGGGTCCCACAAAATACGAGGTAATGATGATAATATGAAGGAATGGGTCACTTGTGACAGTAATGAGCAAGGCTTTCAGATTATGTCTGATGATTCTAGAAAACAACAGCAGGAGATGCAAGAAGATGTAACAGAAGAAAATATAGACATGGAAAATGATACAGGACCATCTAATGATGTAGCATTTCATGCTTGTTTCAAAACAGAGAATGATACTGTGAGTTTTCTACAGCTAAAACAAATTCGTGGTATAGCACCAATGAAGAGAAGAAGTTGCTTTTGTCAATTGAAAATGTCCAAATATTTTAAACCAAATTAAACTCATTACCTACTTATTTCATGGTTACCAAATACATATTGTAAACAAATTATTTTATTTTATGATTAATGCTGCAATAGTTCAGTATTATTTATTTATATATTTATTGTTACAAAACATAGGAACCCCTACAGGATAGACAAAGTTACCGGGGTTCACAAAAATGGTAACAGAAAAATGAACAGAAGTGAAACTATTATACGAAATGAAAATTATAACTTCCATAAAAATTCAGGAGAGAAAAAAGATTCACCAAAGACTACAGAATCAAGTAAAATATCATAAAAACTAAAAACTACTACAATGAGCATGATTGAGAACTAATGAGATATGCAATAATATTTTTTTTGAAAGAAGAAATAGGTTCATGAAAAATATCTATACTGGCAATATGCCAACTGTACAGACTCATAATTCACGAGAAAATAAAATGAAAAAATAAACTACGGGCCTTCGGAACAGAGAAGAGTTCATTTCGACGGCTAGGATACACGGGAACATTGAAAGTAAGATAATTAACAAGCGGAAAACTAAATGAATGATTTGAAATTCGGTAAAGAAATACAGTGTCGAAAAGGACTCTCCTCTGCTCAAGGCTTAAAATTTTGTGATGACGCAAACTTAATTGAAAATCATGGTTAGGTTAGGTTAGACTGAAAAATCTAAACTTTTGACAAACTTTCTCTGGACTCGTTCAATTCTGTCAATATACTTGTAATACTGAGGGGACCAAACAGGTACAGCAGTATTCTCAATCACTCCTCACTGCCGAGAAACATAGCATTTTTAAAGATCTTGGATCACTAAAACTTTTAGTAATTCTTAGAACGAAACCCATTATTTTGAAAGCCTTAGAAACTATATGATTAATATGATACTCAAAGGACAACTTAGAATCAAGATATATACTAAGATCCTTAATTCGGTTTACCCTCCCAATTACAAGCCCATCAACAAAAACACAGCATCGAAGACCTTGACATTCTTTGAAAACCTTATATCAATATTTAATTGAAAATACCTACCTTGGCAAAAAGAGAAAAGTCTGTCAAGATCATTGTGAAACCGCAAAATATCATCCTAGGAACGAATCGAACTGTACACTCTAGGATCGTCGGCATAAAAATCAGGTTTTGCATCGAGAAAACACTCCGAAATATCATTAATGTAAATTTAAAATAAAAGGAAACCCAGATGTAACCCTTGCGGAACACCAGAGGTGACACGAACGAAACCGGAATGAGTGCCAATGAGTGCAACATACTGCAGTCTATCCGACAGATACGATTCTATCCATTTCAGTGAGGACCCCACTACACCAAAGTCCTCTAAAACCCACAACAAAGTTGCATCATGTACCTTATCGAAGGCCTTAGCCATTTCTGTGTAGATGGCATCAACTTGAATGCCATCATTGAAACTACTACTTATGAAATGAACGTAAGGAGTTAAATTAGTTAACACCGACCTACCTTTGAAAAAAACATGTTGAGATTGAATCGACTTGGAACTGGTTAAATGAAAAAATTTATCAGTTACTATTGCTTCAAAAATTTTACCAAAATAACTTAGGATAGAGACGGGTGGGTTATTACTTACTTCATTTCTCTAGCCACTTTTCAAAATAGGTACGATGTTTGCCGCCTTCCACTTATGTGGAATGACATCTTGTACTAAAGATTTGTTGAAAATAATTTGAAGTGGAGTCGTCACACTGGCGGAAAACGATTTTATAAAAATTGGTGGGATGGAGTCCAGACCTGGACCCTTCGTGACATTCAGTCCCTCAATTTTAGCTTTGACATCCTTCAGATCTATCGTGTTAAAGTAAATCGATGAAGAAGATTTATATCTAATTTGGCAAAGAACAGGTTTATACGGATACGGAGATATAGCCAAACTATTTTCTAAGATTTTTCTCACCATGACACATGGATTGAGGCATCTTCTGGCTATCTCTCAACTCGCTCAAATAAGACCAAAATAGCTTAGGATTCCTCACAGCAATATGTTTCTTATGATCTCTTTCAATTAAGATTTTACATTTTTTTACGCAAAACACAAAAATTTTCATACAGAAAACGGTCTTTGAATTTTTTAAATCTTTGATGTAAGTTAGTTTTATCCTTAATGCATTTAATAGTGTCTTTACCAAACCACGAAGGGAATTTATCACACTTAACAGATCTACGAGGCACACACTTATCAATAACTATATTCAAAGCAGAATAAAATGAATCAACATATTCATTCACATCTGTAGAACATAGAACTGAATGACTCTCTGGCGCTGACGGGCTTTATTGATGCTGCTTGTTCCAGCTTGACTACATCCGGTACCGCGCCCACGCCCACGTCCACGAGTTTCTGCTGAGCGCAAAGATTCACTTAATTTATTCTTGCATGGAGGTGATGTGATTTCTTTTGCTGTGATAGTCTTTCTTCTACGATTAAAAGTATGAATCTTATCTCCAGTGATAAGCTGAATGTCCTCCGGCTGAACCAAACGAGATTGGGACTCTTGTGCTGCAGCATACACACCTGAAGCATCTTGATCAGCAACAGGACTTGGGGATTAGCTGGATTTTATTGGCGGCAAGATTGTTGTTCATTATTTGATGTTCACATCAGAAAATAGACATTCGTAAAAACTTGCAAATGGAATGGGTAAATGCCCGTCGCACGAAAACCATTTACAGCAATTTCCCCTGTGGTGCTCTTGAAATATGCCTAACCAAAAAGCTCAGCAATATCGTAAGGCTTCAGTGTTCTTTCAGAATGCATAAGAAAGTTATGAATCTTCACTGTGGTGACTCTTAAGCTCGCCCATGAAAGTCTTACCTAACGGCTGTAGCTTATGAGTTGTATAAGGTGGAAGACTGATGATAGTGACGTGATTTTCTCGCGTCAGTTCTATCAATCGCTACATAGTCCGCGTTGAAAAATTTGTACGTCGATCTAGATTTACTAGGAGCTTTATCCAAAGAAAATTTTGCATACACTTCAAAGGCGGGATGATGCCGGTCCTCTGGAACGAAAGGCGTACAACATCGAACAGAAGACACATCAGTAGAATTCGACAAAATCAAATCCAAGATTTTATCATAATGATTAATGATACCATTGAACTGATTAAGAGAATTATAAGAAGAAAAATCCCTGAACGAGGAAAACGCATCACCACGAACAACATCACTGATGAAGCCGCACTCAGTGCCATCAGAAGATCATGAAAGTATTCCGAGATGGAAATCCCAACTATTATGAAGATATCATTTGGGTGCGACTCCATGAGAGGCAAACACCCAAGAATAGTTTCCTATTTCCTGTAATTGAAACCTTCACCCTAACATCCTCCATTAATGACATATTTCTTGGTGATACACCATCAGCCTTAATCACTCTGTTGATGCCTACGAACACATCACCACCCTCACCCTTAACACTTTGGAAATCGCACCTATCGCGACGAAAGATGTTATAATTATCGCAAATAAATTCAGAGCTGACAAGTTTATGGTTGATCCTGGGATTCAGTTATACAAATCAAGTCAAAAGTACTGTTCAAAGAGGAAATATACAAGTCTATGGTTTCGGTTCTCAAACCACGACAATTTTAATAATACAAAATACAAGCTTAATGAGAGCTCCATTAGTAGGCACAACACAAACGGATAATTCTAGGATCTATAAAAACAATATAGTCATTTCAACAGTTTTGGCAGATCAGCTTCTGATGTTACATGACGAATTTTCGAACTCTGCTGCTCATCTTCTCGCACCAGTACTTATATATGTATGTATTATGTATGTAGTCTAAGAAAATATGTATGTTCATGCATGAATAAGTGTTAATTTCTTAATGAACATTGATTTTTGTTGATATCTATTTGTAAACACAACATTATTCTTCATACATTCGATTATCCGAATTCCTATCGACAGCAATTAGACTGGTTAGTCGAGTTTCTACTGTACTCTTTTTTTCTTATATTGCTTCTGAAGTATAAGGATTATGGATCTGAGATTAGAATAGTAGGTTATGTACGAAAAGAACACTGCTGACAATCATAATTTCATTGTTAGAGAAAATGGATTTTAAACGAGTTGGACCGCAATGAATCATAGCTGCGGAGTACAAAGAATCAGATTTTCCATATACGAGGATATGTACGAAAATGCAATTCGTTTTCTTTCGTGAGTCGATTTATTAAGGCTACCCTAATAATTGTGTGAAATTGCATCAGTTTTGGTTGTTAAGTTTTGAATGATGAAATGTGCAACCAAAAACAAGTAATTATCCTGTATTTTGAAACTCGATAACTTTCATACACATTTTCTGAAAGGCCTGGAGTTATCCCACATTACACTATGACTTTTTGGTCCGGAAACACCCTTTATATGATACTGACAATACAAAACTGCCTCGGTATTGTAATATGTTTCTATTTTGTTAGTTTCGTTCGAGATGTCTTGCGATACATATGTGTGTAAAAAGTGCGCTGATAATTTTGTCGTCAACGGCAAATCGTTGGTGTGTAAAGTATAATGTTTTGAATACCATCTTAATTGAGTTTCTGTAAAGGATTCGTGGCAAAAGGTTCTAACAGAAAATGAAAACATCTCCTGGTGTTGTAACCTATGTTTGGTTGATTTAAAAAAGGCCATCAATTGTGTGACAACAAAGGAAGCGAACAATTATACGATGCTGAAAAGTCAGGCTGAATATCTATCTAAAGAATTGTCTTTAGTGCAAAAAAGGATGTCTGAAATGGAACATACGTTAATTTTGCAAAAGAAGGTGATTGAATCATTAGAATATCAGTCGCAATTAACTGTTATCAAAGAATCCGATATTTCATCAAAGTGTGTGGATGTACAACAGGTACCAGTAAAAAAAAGATGCACATAATGTGATTCCAGTTAACGCAAATGAAATTAAAAGTAATGTAGTCAAACACATGAAAAAAAGTCTTCTTTTGGATATGATAATATTCCAATGAAAATTTTGAAAAACTCAATTCTTGTTATTGCTGAACCCCTAGCATTCATAATGAATCGTTCTTTTTAAACGGAATATTTCCAGATCTCCTAAAACGGCCATAATACAAACACTTCACAAAAAAAAGCCCGGAAGACTTCTGTAACGATAGACCTATTAGTTTGCTTAGCAGTTTTTCAAAGATCTTCGAGAAGTTACTGGCAATTAGATTAATTAAGTTTTTCAAGAAATTTAAAGTTTTTTTCGAGTGTCAACATGGGTTTGTCGGTGCTAAGAGTACCGATACGGCGATTTTTGAGCTTGTCAATGCAATAACAGATGCTTTAGATTCTGGTTGTATTGCTTTGGGATTATTTTTAGATTTCTCAAAGGCTTTTGATTGTGAGCAGCATGATGTGCTTTTGAGGAAGCTCGATATTTGTGGCATTAGAGACAAACAACTGCTTGTTTGTTTGTTTCATATGTGAATGGTCAGGTTTTTGAATCAACAAAGCCAACATTAAAAATGAGCGTTCCGCAGGGCAGCGTTTTGGGCCCGCTTTTTTTGTCATATATAAATGACTTGCCTAATGTTCTTGATTCTAAAGCTACAGGCTCACTCATGATGTTTGCCGATGATACAAATTATTTAACGTCGGCTTATAAACAAGCAGTTGCGACATCTCGAGCTGAAGGAGCTCTCGGGCAAATAAGAGAATGGTGCAGAGATAACAAAATATTATGAAATTCGGAAAAAACTGAATGCGTCTTTTTCCAGACAGATCAATCAAAAAATTCACAAATTAAGTCTATTTCTGTAGGTTCTTCATGCAGATTTTTGGGTGTTAGTTTAGACAGTACTATGAAATGGGAAAATCATATCAATTCACTCAGTGAAAGATTCCATTCCGTTATATACACGCTGAATGCCCTCAAGCATCACGTCGATGAGGAGACCTTACGAATTGTTTATAACGCCAATTTTCAATCCCTATTGTGTTATGGTTTGATATTTAGGGGTAACAGCTCTCATGTTACCAAAATTTTTATACATCAAAAATGGTCAATCAGAACGATATATCGCAGGGCCTACAGGAAATCTTGCAGGATTCTTTTTCGAAGTAAGGGCCATATGACTCTTATTGGTCTCTATATATTCAAATGCTTGGTTTTTGTTGAACAGCAACAACATTATTTTGCTGAACATTTTCAGCAGAATAACACAAGAAAGATGTCAATTTACCGCTATCCTAAATGTAGGTTAACTCTCTCACAGAGACAGGTGCAGTTTTTTGCACGTAAATTCTTTAACGCCTTACCAAAGGTTATAACGGTATTAAATTTGAAACTTTTCAAGCAAAAAGTTCACGAATTGTTGTTAGATTGTGAACTATACTCACTTGATGAATTTATCGACTATTGTAAAATATGTAAGTAGTAATTTCAATTGGTATTTATGTATTTGTGACTTGTTCAACTTATAATTGTATATGCAATTGTATATTGCAATTATTCTATTGAATGAATAAATATTTCTATTCTATTTCTATTTCTAGTAAATAGTTTTACTTACTTAGACTTTCTGTTATGAAGTTTGTTATTCAGTTCAAATGTTACCCATTTGCCTCAACAGCACTACTTCAGTAAAAGAAATCTTATACGTCCCAATATTATTTTCACAACGCTCTCAAATCGAACAATAACTGTATGTATCTTGAAAAGAAATCAACTGAATTAGCTCTACCTGACACAGACTTTGTGACTTTGATTGAGTGGCTCCGCAGAGAATCTGAAAAAGTACAGGCATCATCATCGCAATTTCCACAAAAGAAACGAAATGGCACTTTAAATGAAATTGATGAGAATGGTATCGATTTCCCCGTCTAAAACGAAAGTATTCTTTTGATATCATCAATAGAAACATACAGATTTGGTGACTGGGAATCAGGAAAATAATTGACTACGTGTAACTTCAACGAATGGTATCAAGTTGGCTTTTCTCGATATATCATAACCGTGTTTTCTTTCATCCAGGATGAACATTTTCTATCTCGTATACATTTGATTCGGAATAACGAGAATTTTTTTTTTCTATCAGATGTGTGAGAGATGTCGGATGAGATAAGGATTAGGTCTGATGATCTTCAATTTATCTATTTTAAGAAATATGTCAGTTTTATTCATTGAGATATACATATAATGGAAGCAGTTACAGTTCGCACATTGTAGTATGTTTTCAATCTAAATTCCGCACATAATAATGATTAATTCATGGAAAAAGGGAAGAAATTTATTGGATAGTCTACTTCGTACATTTTTGGGACCTCTTTGATCGACAGAGAGGAACATTTGAGCAGTTAACTCGTTCAAAATTTGAAAAAGCCTATGATCATGATTGACAATTCCTTACGTTGGATTGTCCGATGTGGAGAGGGGTCGAATAATTGCTCTCGTTGAAAAATGGGTAACACAGATGTATATAGCGGCCACAATAGGTGTATCACAGAGGGTGATTCATAAACCTACGCCCGATACGTGAAGCTACAATCTCTCCAGAATAGGCCTAGAAGAACTCGTAGGAAAATCACTCCTGAATAAGAAGCCCGCTTTTTGACCAAATTGCAAGAAAAGAACCTAGTGCGTCGCACCCCATACTTCTGGAAGCAACAGGTATCAGTGTATCATTCGATACGATACGTCAAAGACTTCGTTCAAAGGGTTTATACATCAGAAGGACTTCGAAACTTCCAGAGCTAACCAGACAACAAATAATTAATAGACTTAATTGGTGTATCGAGCACCGAAATTGGAAAATTGAGAATTGGCGAAAGATTCTCTTTTCGGATGAGATGAGAATTGGTGTTCGATCAGATGACTGCCGGATTCAGGATGAGATCAGAATTGGTGTTCGATCAGATGACTGCCGGATTCAGGATGAGATCAGAATTGGTGTTCGATCAGATGACTGCCGGATTCAGGTTTGAAGGGGTTGTGGAAGGCGGGCTAGACTCCGAGCAGCAAGACAGATTCCGAAATACTAAGGGGGCAGTGTCATGTTCTGGGGTGGGATTATGCTTGGAGGCAAAACAGATTCAATTTCGTTTCCTGCGAGTGTAACGACTAGAAATTACGTGGGCCTAGTGATGGAGCAGATACTGAGACTTTGGCGAGGTGCCTACGGTAAGAATTTCACTTTTATGGAAGATAATGCTCCTCTGCATTCCAGCAATCTCGCGAGACCTTATCTTGAAACAGAAGGCATCGCTATTTTGGACTGGCAGCTTGCTCTCCACACCTAAATCCTTTTGAAAATTTATGGTAAAATCTCAAAAGGAAAATTAGCTCGCACCAAGATAATCCAAGAACTCCACAACAGCTCATCCAAGCCGCCACAGAGAAGTGGCAGAATATCACCCCAGAGAAGGTCGAAAACCTAATCCGAAGCATGCCTAGATGAATTTCGGCTTGTATCAGGGCAAGAAGAGGTCGATAAAAAAGCACCTACTCGGCGAGAAAACAATTTTCAATTTTTTTTGCTACATGCGGAGAGTCCCCTTTTTTCTTTTATTTGTTTCTATCTTAAAATGAATTGGTTCTCTTTTCAATTGAAATGTTTTAAAAAAATCGCTTAGGTAATATCCAAAATATCGGGGGATTCCATATAAATTTGGTTGTGTGTATATGTCTTATATATAAAATTCACGTGTCACAATGTTTGATACCATACTCCTCCAAACCCATTTGACTGATTTTTATGAAATTTTATACGCATATTCAGTAGGTTTGAAAATGGACTACTGTCAATTCTTAATACCGTTAAGTGATAAGAGTTGTCCACCCCTATAATTTTATTTTCATTTCTTGGACAAATTTTTAATTTCTAATTATTTTATAATGTGGCATTGAAAGATACATAGAACCATATATTTTTACTCTTCTAACCTAACCCCTATTTTTGAGGAATTTTAATCGTTTTTTACCATATGGAATTTCATAAAATTAGTCAAGCCGTTTCGGAGAAGTTTGGTAACTAACATTGTGACACGAGAATTTTATATATAAGATTCAGTAGGTCTGAGAATCGACTACAATCTATTTTTCATACTACTAAGTGATAAGAGTTTTTCACCCTAACATTAAATTTTGAATCTTAGGACTAATTTTAATTTTTCAATTTTTTATAATGTGGCATTGAAAAATACATATAACCCTAATTTTCACCCTTCTATCATCAACTCCCTTTTTTAATAGGTAATTTTATCATTTTTATCCCGCTCGACAACTGATCAATTATCGTATTTTTTGTGAATGTTTTTCACTCTAATACGATTGAAATTTCCCCGAGCTTACGGAAAAGCCAAATTTAAATACATTTTGAATTTCCTGCGGTTTTTTGTGGATCAACACTCATTTGCCAGATTACACGGATGTTACTTTCGAGTGAACAGCATGGCAGCACGGAGTAGGTATGAGACCGAAGTCGGTCTCCTGTTTCTCTCACACAATAAGTCTTCTCTCACTACCTCCAGAGCCATTATTATTGTTTATGCATCAAGCATAGTAGTAGCGTTTACAATTATCATTTTGCTATCTCTGTGTATATATATATATATATATATATATATATATATATATATATATATATATATATATATATATATATATATATATATATATATATACAGTGTGTTCCAACGAAAATTTGACCCCCTATAACTCCGAAATGAGTAACATTAGCGAAAAACACCAAGACACGTCGATTTTTGTTTCGAGGGGAGCATTTTTCGAAATAATTCGAAACTTCTCAGATCAACCCCTACCCCAGCAACCCTAACTTTGAAATTCATCATAGGGAATAAGGGTCGAGTGGCACCTTACTGAAAAGGTCTGTCAATTCTCCACCTTGATTTGTCATTTTAGAATTTTAAATTAACATACAGGATGTCCCAACCAAGGGTGAAGTTGAATTCTGGAAATCCCAAATACTAAATGAAATAGATTTATTTTGGCATAATGCAAGCGCAGGTTTATGCTCGGTCTAGAAAAACGACCTACACTTGTGAATTTGGAGTTGGTGCAATCAACCCCTATTTCCAGCATCCCCAACTCAAAAATCATTCGATCGAAAATAGGTCAAGTGGCACCTCGTTGGAAAGGTATTTCAATTTTCTCTTCGAATTTGGTATTTTCGAAATTCAGAATCAGCATACAGGGTGTCCCGGCGCAGGAACACTGAAAACCCAAATAACTTTTTGAAACTGGTTCATTTCGGTATAATACGAGAACATGTTTATGTTTGATTCGAGAATAAGACTCTCTTGCGTGAATATGGAATTTTGCAATCAATCTCTTCCATTCAGCATCCCCAACTCAAAAATCATACAAGTGATTACAGGTTGAGTGGCAAAGTTCCAGAAAGATTTTTCTATTTTCTGAATCACTGAGGCATTGGTTTCAGTTTGGCAATCGAGGTTTTCTGGCGTGAGGATCAAGATGAGGGGATGATGGAGAAACTGATTGGATGCTCATCTAAACAGGAAAACGAGATTTATTGAACTTGTATTCAATTGAAAACAAAAAACTAACTTGATTATTACAACAATTGTTCAAAATGACCTCCGCCCACCTCCATACAGTTATACAGACGATTTTCGAACTCTCTTCTCACATTAGCGAAAACTTCAGGAGTCAAAAGTCGGCATTCTGTGATAATCCTCATCCGCAGCTCCTCCAGGTTTTCTGGTCTTGTGGCATAAACTTTAGATTTTAGATGGCCCCACAAAAAAAATCTAGGGATTTAAATCTGGTGACCTGGCTGGCCACTCAACAGGTCCTCTTCTACCAATCCACCTTCCTGGGAAATTTTCGTCTAAATATTGGCGCACCCGAGCATCATAATGCGGAGGAGCACCGTCTTGTTGAAAACGCATTTCGTCCTCAGAAAGAGTTGGATCGTTCTGTAAAATTTCTGTCAATCTAGGATGTATGTGTTCCTCTAACAACTGTAGGTAGCCATTTCCATTCAGATTACCCTCAATAAAGAAAGGCCCAACTAGATGATTGCCAAAATTCCTGCCCAAACGTTCAACTTCTGAGGCCTTTGCGTGTGGGCCTCTCTAAACCAATGAGGATTCTGTGTGTCCCAATATCGACAATTATGTCTATTCACTTCACCACTGAGCATAAAGGTGCTTTCATCAGAAAAACAGATGTTATTCAGAAAATTTGGATTAGCGTTTAGGTTTTCACTTAGATTTTCACAAAACTGTAAACGACGATCTGGATCATCTTCGTTTATTTCATGCACTAATTTTACCTTGTAGGGTGAAATTTGTGATGTTTCACGATTTTATGGACAGTTGTAGCTGATACACCAGTCAGACGAGATAGTTTTCTGATCGAAGTAGTATTCTCCATTTGTAGATGACCCACTACTGCCACTTCCGTTGCCTCATTTCTGACAGGACATGCCACTTCATGTTTTTGTTTGCCACCGAACCCGTAGCTAGGAATTTGTCAACCAAATATTTAACGTACTGGTGACTGACTCCTTTCTCTTTCAGGATGGTTCCTATCGAATATCCTTGCCGTTTCTTTGGCACAACTGTTATTTCGAAAATACGTCGATACAATTTCGACCCTTTCCTCAGTGGAATAAACCATTTTCAGATTAATTTCAACTGACGAACAACAACAATAATGAGGAACTGATCTGAATAACAATAATATTTCATTGCAAAAATGAGAAATAACAGATGACTGCACGCCAGATGGAAATGAAAAAAATGTGAACATTTTCAATGCAGAAATCAGCTTTATTTCTTCGTAATTGATGCTCAACACATCGTACCCCAATACTTTTAACAGTTTCGAATTAATTTTAGTTGATAATTTCAAATGACGATATTGAATTTTTCGAAAGCGACATCCTGTATGGAGAGCCGAATTGAATGAAATGCTTTAATCATTCTGGAATTCAAAAAACCTTTCTGAAGATATGCCACTTGAATTATTTGTATGATTTTCAAGTTGGGGATGCTGAATGGAAGGGGTTGATTGCAAAAATTCTATAACCTTACAAGAAAGTCCTATTCTCGGGTCAAACATGTTCTCGTATACCGAAATGAACCAGTTTCAAAAAGTTATTTGGATTTTCAATGTTCCTGCATCGGGACACCCTGTATGATGATTCTGAATTTCGAAAATACCAAATTCGAAGAGAAAATTGCAGTACCTTTCCAACGAGGTGCCACTTGACCTATTATCGATCGAATGATTTTTGAGTTGGGGATGCTGGAAATAGGGGTTGATTGCACCAACTCCAAATTCACAAGTGTAGGCCGTTTTTCTAGACCGAGCATAAACCTGCGCTTGCATTATGCCAAAATAAATCTATTTCATTTAGTATTTGGGATTTCCAGAATTCAACTTCACCCTTGGTTGGGACACCCTGTATGTTAATTTAAAATACTAAAATGACAAATCAAGGTGGAGAATTGACAGACCTTTTCAGTAAGGTGCCACTCGACCCTTATTCCCTATGATGAATTTCAAAGTTAGGGTTGCTGGGGTAGGGGTTGATCTGAGAAGTTTCGAATTATTTCGAAAAATGCTCCCCTCGAAACAAAAATCGACGTGTCTTGGTGTTTTTCGCTAATGTTACTCATTTCGGAGTTAGAGGGGGTCAAATTTTCGTAGGAACACACTATATATATATATATATATATATATATATATATATATATATATATATATATATATATATATATATATATATATATATATATATATATATATATATATATATATATATATATATATATATATATATATATATATATAAACACCTCAAACAAGTCTGAGGAACACTTCTGAATATCGATATATCGTATCCAGAACGATAAATATGGATGATTTTTTTGAGAAATGAACACCTGCATCAATTTCTCACCAAATTATGTAGAGTGCCGCATCAGATTTCAGTTTTTTTATAGAAATCTAAAAATGCAGCAGATGCGACGCTGCTTTTTAAACATTTCATGTATTCAGTGTTTGAAATCAGTAAGTTGGCACTTTGTTTCTGTTGTAAGCACAAATAAAAGATTCAAGTTTTGTGATTCGACCATGAAAAGACGACATTTGACTAGAGAAGAGATGTTACGAGCCGTTGGGATGCTCCAAGCTGGGAGCTCACAACGGAAAGTATCCAGGGTTCTGGGAAGTAGCACAAGTGTCATAAACCATTTATGGTCGCGTTTCAATGAAACAGGTAGCCTAGAAGAAATCCATTCAGGTCGTTTCAGGATTACTTCAGTCGCCCAAGACCGATTTTTGATTTTACAAGCCAGAAGAGATCATACTACCACAGCATCTCAATCAGCTCAAGAGCTATCACGAGTTCATAATGTACAAATTTCCGACCAAACTGTGAGAAATCAACTGCACGAGGGTCAACTCTACTCCAGACGTCCTTTAAGAATTCCACAACTGACCCATTGAAATCGCGCTGCTCGTTTAGCTTGGTACCAAGAACACGTAAACTGAGATCAAGAGAGGTGGGCCACAGTTCTCTTCAGTGATGAGTCTAGATTTAGTTATAAACCCGATTCGGGAAGAATTCGAATATGGAGGGAACCTTGAAAGCAAAACCGTCTCCACCATGCTCGAGAAGTTGTTAGACAGGGAGGCGGATCAATGATGTTTTGTGGAGGTATACGCCTTGTTGGAAGAACTGACCTGGTTTTCATACAGAACAACCTCACAGGAAATCCTTACGCAAATGAGATAGTTTTTCCTGTAATGCTACCGTATCTCTAAACAATGGGTCAAAATCCACTCTTCCAACAAGATAATGCCCCTCCTCATCGTGCAAGAATTGTCTTGAACGTTCATGAAGAGAATGATATCGATCTTCTACCGTGGCCATCCTGCTCCCCAGATCTGAGTCCCATCGAGCATGTGTGGGACACCCTAAAAAGAAATCTCCTGCGTCAAAACGTCTTCCATCATGAACAGGAGCTTCGATTAGTAGTTCAGGGGGCTTGGAATGACTTAGGCCAAAATGTAATAGACAATTTGATATTGAGCATGCCGCGACGATGCCAAAGTGTCATTAATAACAGAGGTGGACCTTCTGGGTACTGAAAAATATAAATGCTTCCATATCGTTTCGAAAATATTAGTTCAGGATTTTTTTTTGTTTTACCAAATTTCGTCATTTTCAAATTTCAAATTTTTATTTATAATAGGTGCTTTGGAGAAATCGAATATCATTTTGTTTTCTTGAGAATATATTATATACAATACATCCCAACAAAAACCGGAAGATTTCTATGAATCATCAAATTCATATTTATTTTAAAGATATTTAAAGATATTGGTAAGTGTTCCTAGACCTTTTGAGGTGTTTATACACAAACTATAACTATATTTATATATATATATATATATATATATATATATATATATATATATATATATATATATATATATATATATATATATATATATATATATATTTCCGGTTTCTCGTCTGTTGATCATGGTGTTGAGTTGACAATTCGTTGATTGTCATTCACGACGGTTGGGCTGGATCGCACCAGCCATTTTCAAGTCGGAGAATCTTCAACTGTAGCATATCTATAATGCGTCGTTGCTTCATTCTTTCGCGATCTCAAGCTGTATCGTAGCGCGCTCCCATTGGTCGACTGTTTGACTCGCGATTGTGTGTATTCGACGCTGTTCTTACTGTTTTCTTGTTTGTGTCGTCCTGTTTCTGTGTTTCCAGTGGCGTATGTTTTAATATTGTCTTCCGAGTCAGTGGTAAATTTATGGCGTCATCCCGTTTGTTCATAGTTGTATGTTTATCTGTCTCGATGGCTTCTTTTATTTTACTTTTTCATAGTTGTTTAATGTTGGCTATCTGTAGTCGAGTTTGTGACCAGTTGAGCTCGAGTGTTGGAAGATTTATGATGAGGGTGCTTGTCGTATTTCTAAATTATCATGTTCTTGTATCCGAACTTCTATTCTTAAATTTTTTTCCCCAATGTAGACGCGATCACAGCCCGTGCACGGAATTTTGTAGACGCCGTTTTCGAGGGGTGTTTGGTCTTTTGGTGTTCTCAGATTGTTGTAGATGGTATTGTGTAGTTTGTAGATAGGCTTGATATTGTGTTCCTGAACAATTTTTTCTATCTCATCGGTTCCTCCCCTGACGTATGGTAGGGTAGCAAGGCTTATCGGTTTGGTTTCTTCGTCGGTTTTCTCGTTATGGCGTTTTTTGTTTGAGATGGCTCTTTGCATTGCTCTCCTGTCATGTATGTTTTTCTGAAGAATGTCTGTTAGTCGTTCTAATTCTTCATGGTTGTTGTTTGGGGAACATAGAGTTTTTTTTCACGATGAACGAGCGTCTTAATCACTGAGTTCAATTGTGGGGGATGATGATGCGAATTTCCGTTTAAATATCGGATGGTATGTGTCTCTTTTCTGTAGACATTGAAGATTAAATTGCCATCCAAGTGTTTTTGTATCATAACGTCTAGGAAAAGAAGTTGATTGTTGGATTCCAGTTCGACAGTGAATCTTGTCGTGTTGTTGGTTCATATGATGTACGAATTCGTTGTGTTTTTCTTCTCCGTGTTGCCAAACTATGAATATGTCATAGACGTATCTCAGCCAGATCTTCGGTGTGAGTTTTGCGTTTCTTAATGCTTTTCTTTTTAGGCTTGTCATAAATAGATTCGCTATTGCTGGTGATTTTGGTGACCCCATAGGTGCTGTATCCATTTGCCTGTAAGATTCTTTTTTGTAGTTGAAGTATGTATTTTTTAGCAGTGTTACGTTCGATCTATTATGTATGATGTTAAGTCGTAGTCGGTGCAGAGGATGTTCAGAGTGTCTTCACAGGGATGTTGGGGAATAGAGTTACCATGGATAAGCTAGCTAAAATGACGTCTTTGTCGATAGAGATATTTTGCAGCTTCTCGATGCAGTGGGCTGAATTTCTTATGTAGGACTCGGCTACTCTAATTGTAGTTTGTAAGTAGTTGGTCAAGAAATTCTGCAGCTTCTGAAGTGTATATATATATATATATATATATATATATATATATATATATATATATATATATATATATATATATATATATATATATATATATAAACAATTCAAACCTCTGAAAACCAAGGAGCCACAATCACGACGTTACGATTATTCAGTTCTTGAATCTCAGTGAATTTACACTGTAAATGTTGCTGGTTCGATTGTGAATATTTAGTTTTCTCCTTGGGGGGGTCCAGTCTACTTGCTCTTAGGTGGATCCGATGGCTCGTTTTGTCCTGAAAATACAACGCGGAGTAACCGCAGTGGTCCAGTCTTGAAGAAGACGATCTGGCCTATAAGATGTAGCTCGATATCGTCTGCATGTATCTCAACTACATTACCAGTTCCATTTAAGTTGGGTTGAACCAATTTCTTTAGTTATATCGAAGTATCTACTTCTATCTCAAGCCTATCTACAGTCCTATAATGTCTTTTTGACTTAATGACATCATTTCAATGTGATCATGATTAACAATAAACTACACGAAGTGAATGCTTGAAACAGATAATCAGTACGGATGATTGAGTGAATTTCAAACAGTAGCAAATATTCCATTATTGAGTCCAGTCACAAGTTCCGTCTACGTTTTTTTCCCATTGGAACTCCTAAAATATATTAGATAGCTCATTAGATTTAAAATGACGCCCAAAATGATTGAGATATTTTTCTAGAACATGGGAAAATGTGAGAATTATTAACAAGTTGAGAAGAAATATAAAGTATTAAGATTTTTGCTAATACACTTCACTAAGAAATTAACGCCCAATTTAAATATTCAATTTTTTTCTGATAGGCGACTAATAATTAACACATGTTGTTTTTCGAATTTGTCCTGACATATGTCAACAAGTTTCGATGTTTTTTCTTGGCGCTCATGCTCCTCTCATGAGAAATAAATGAAGTTTTTTTCAAGAAACCACCACATATTGACAACAGAAGTTGTTGATCAATTTATTGCGAGTTGCGTTTGCTCATCTTGAATCTTTTAATTTTCGGTAATAACTCACGCGAGTCACAAAGTTTAAACTCCGTATAATGTGCAGAAGTAGCGGTGTTAGATGACTTAGATTGCTTCAATACAAAAAAAAAGGCCAAAGGCTTATGGTAACCTATTGCACTATTTTAGAATGATACGGAAGTACAAATAGACTAGTAGTCAATGAAAAGGGACCTGGGTAAGAACGACCTCGAGCAACTACGGCGATACATGACCTTTATTCATGAAATTATTTCTTGAAACACTGGTTTTCCATTACTAAGCACCTTCAACTGAAGCTGCAACAGGTCAGTGGAGTACATATTGGCATAGAAACGATACGACAACGTCTCAGGAAATTTGTTTAGGGCCTCGCGTCGCAGCTCAAGTCCCAAAGTTCATTGAGGAAGCGGATTGAATTTTACCAGGGAATTATTAATTGGTTAGAAGCTGATTGGGATAGAGTTCTGTTTACATACGAGTCGAGATTTTGTCTTTTTCATTACCATCGACGTTCCCTAGTGTACAGATGTCCACATAAGAAATATGCCATATGCTATTTTTTACCCATCATAGTTTTGGTGAAGGTTCAATAATGGTATGGGGAGCAATTTCTTCAAACACCCTCACTAATCTGGTCACCATTAACAAGAGATCCCTGAATGTTCAGAGCTATGCTACACATATTGAACTATACTCGCAAAAATGGGTGAAAACAAACACAAATACCATAATACACAACCACAAAAATTGTCGCATCACCTGTTATTAAGAATTCCACAATCGATTAAAATCTCGATCGCAATTTCTTTGTCAATATAAGTTTTTGGACATATGCGGGGAAAAAAATCTTATTTATGTAGTAACACTTGTTTCCATATAATCTTAAACACGTCCGAAACAATAATGAGTTCATTTGACTATCAGTATTCATTCAATTTCTCTTCAGTTTTCGATCTAAATTAATGCAAGTTTTTTGTGTTACTTGTTGATTTTGGAATGTTTGAATTTAATTTAATGGCTGGTGAACGTCCTGGACACTATATGAGAGATCATGAGGTGGTAAGAATTGTAACACTTCTAGAGGAGGGGCGAAGCCAACGTTACGTGGCTAGCTTGTTGAATGTTAACCAAAGTAGTAATTCAAGAGCAATCGGTAATCGCTACCACGAACCAGGGGAATATGGAAGAAGGGCCGTACAGGGAAGAAATCGGATAACAACACCACTTGATGATCGTTGGCTTCGTTTAACTGCACTAAGAGTTCGGCACTGTACGGCTATAATACTACAAAATGAACTTTCACTTTCCAGAAATGTGCATATTTAATTGCAAACTGTTAGGAACAGGCTCAGAGAAGACGATATCATACCACGGGTGGCTTCTACCGGCCCGCGTCTAACCAGAGAGCATAGAGTTGCAAGACTTCAGTTTGCGAGGGAACTTGCAAATCGGGGTATTCCAGAATGATCGAATGTTCTCTTCTCCGACGAGTCGAGCTTCTGTCTAGTATCAAATCAAATGACAGACGCATGGCTGTAGACAGACGGCCTGGGGAACGGTATCAGCAATGAAATATCTGTCAAACCCAAAACTTCGGAGGGGGCTCAGTAATGGTGTGGGGGGGCATTTCTTTCCATGGTGGAACTGAGTTAACCTAGTGAATAATGGAAGACTGACACCGGCCAGAGACATCGCAAATATCCTTGAAACCCATTGATTGGTTTGGTTGATTGATTTATATGCATGATAGTGCTCGGCCTCATGCAGCAAGAGTAAATACAGAATTTTTGCAAAATGCCGAAATTGATATTTTGAGATGGTCAGCCAGAAGTCCCGACTTGAATCCCATAGAACATGTTTCGGACAACATGGGGTGGCAAATTCAGCAACGTAGGATGCTTTGTAGAACACTCCAACAACTAGAAAATCTGCTTCCCAAAATTTTCAACACAGTGACACAAGAGTACATCCAAAATTTGTTTGAGGGGCTTCCGAGACGTATACTGGCAGTAATTAGGGCCCGGGGAGGAAACACTCGATTTTGGAATTGATTAGTAACCATTCAATGCTAATTAATTCGTCTCTACGCGAATGTTTGAAGATGGTAGAATTTTTTAAGTTTTCATTAACTCGAAAATTGTTGATGTTTTCCATCATAACCTCATCTTTTTTTAATGATATCTTCTCATTTAACACTTCTGAAAGTTACCAAGCGACTCTTGAATGACCAACCTGCAAGTTTGTATAGCATTGTCGTGAAAGTAGGGTGATGCGATAATTTTTGTTGGGAGTTTATTTATCCACGTATAGAATCAATTAATACAGATAAATCTATTTCATTGGAATATTTTGGCCCTACCAGCAAAAAGATTGTAAATGTCATTTCAAAATAGCATATAAAGGTAGCTTCCAAGACACACATGAAAAATCCCAGGATTTTTTTAATTCTGAGGACTCTACTGATGAATTCGACAAATTGTCCAGTATAGATTTTGAAGGCGTCTATTGAGGTCAGATTCATCGTTCATACAGATCTAGATACCAAGAGCATCAATAAGATTACAATAATCAGAGGATCGACGATTTACCTTGTATTGAAAATGGCCATCATTCTCTAGTCATAGATCAACTTCAAATTATTCACAGAAAAGGGGACGAAAGTTAGATTTCTTGGAATCCATCGGAGTTTTCAAATTGCAACAAACCCCCATAGATATGAACTTCTGAACAACCAGTATGGTCCGGCTCATTCGTCGCCATTTGATATCTTTAAATAATACTTGCTTTTATCATAAATAGTTCATTACCTCTTGCTTGCACCCTTATCAACTTTTCATATACCTGTTTATGTATGTATGTATATTCAACTTTAGTTTAATACTTGTTGTCAGACGAAGATGGTTGAGAGGCCTCAATAGCAATCCTAATTTTCAATAAATCTCTTTTGATAGTATAATCAAAGTTTAATTTCTCATTATCATCATCTTTCTATGTCGTCTGTATCGAATTCCCATCGATAAAAAGTACCCTGAATTATTTCAACTCGGTGTCAAAGTAGATGCGATTCAAATACAGAATCCGTCAGTTGAGGTGATGATAATGGTAGACTTCGACGTCTACATCATCAACTGGCTCTTATACTCTGATAGTACCAACGAAGCAGGATGGCAAGCGGAAGCCTTTACGATCAGTTATAAATTGTCGAGTAGCCGACAAGAATTCCCGAAAATGTAACCGATTTTTCCAATACTCTTGACGACTTTCTTGTTTTAGATCCTGCTGATTTATATTCAGGTCTCAGCTCCCCAAGGCAACTCCGACCTCAATCTCGTTTCTAACAGTGATAACTTCGTCCATCCACGCAAAAACATCCAATTCCTTGCAGAAAGATATGGCATTACATCTGAACCAGCTGAAAGAAGCTACGAGAGTTTTTCTCGCCCTTTCTCTTTGGTTATGTCTGTTTTTTAGTTCATGACATTAATGTCAGTACTGGGTTTGCCACTGAAGCTATTCTTATGGGCGTGGAAATCAACATTTAAGTCTTGGTTCACTAAAAACTGTCAAAAAGCTGCCAGAGTTTAAAACAGATTATAAGAACTTAAAGAAGAATCCAATGCTTACAAACAAAACAGAATACGTGCGTTCCAAGAAAATCGATGAAGCGAGAACCTGTTCTAATGTAATAGTTAAAAATAGTCTCCTGAATTAGACCAGTGAAACTCGTTAATTCTGGTCTATAGCGAAGGCAGTCTACAGCAATTTCTGCAAGTCAACCTTCTCACCTTTGATTAGAGATGACGATTCTATCGCATCATCGCCTGAAGCAAAGACGAATCATTATGCAAAAATGTTTTCCCACTATATAGTTTTAGATACATCAAACTCAGTACCACCATGTTCAATATAATATGTCTGAAGTAGAGTTCAGAGTAGGCACGGTAAGGCACATTCTCCAACAATAGAATTGTAGGAAAGCAATAGCACCACTAACTGTTTCGAAAAACGTTTTCCAGAATAAGCTCGTATTCTCAATCGAATGTTTCAGATTTCGTAATATATGAGAGCCTGACATTTCAATACAACGGATTCCAAATAATGGGAAGAAATGATTGATAGTATTGATGATCTATTTATTTTATGAAATTTCATCATCAAATTAAAACCAAATAAAACACTTTTGTCACTTCTCCACAATTTATTTGATAATCACGACCGGTTTCGACCCTACGGTCATTTTCAAGTGAATAACGATATCACAAGTACAGAGTGAAATTTATCCCTATTATTGAGTAGTGGGAATGCATTTAGTTCAAGATGGCTATTGAGGGTATTAAATTGTGGGGTTTTACATAGTTTGTTAATCTCCAAACTTTCCAACAAATTCATCTTTCTTCCCTTGTTACATTTATGAAGGATTTTAAGGTTGCTTTATGATATCGAGTTGTTGGTTGATTTTATGTGTTCAACTTGTAACAAACCGTTTTCCGTTTTGTACTATTTTCTTATTACTTCATCGATATTCCAATAGACCGGTTATCAGAAACAAAACCATTGTCACCTACCGAGAGGCGTTTACCAGACAGAAACAGACAATATAAAACAAGGAAAAGCGGCGTCCAGTTAGTTGACATGATCAAAAGAGTATCGAGTAAGAAGTGGGGGACAATCGAGTTTACGTAAATCTGCGGATTGTTTCATTTTTTAGGAATCCCGGAATCATATAAATAGGCGTGTTCCAGTAGTTACAGGAGAGTACACTGCGTGCTCCGCAAACGACTTCCAGACCTGACTCCAGTTCCAGACCAGGCCAGATCTTTTAGGTGAGAACCAGCTTCCAGTGAAATTGTGTGAGAATTCCAGAGACCACCGTTGTGCTAAACTGCAGCGTGTTATACAGAGCGGAGTGTTCCTGGTGTGGTCCGCCCGTTGTGCTCTAGGTATGATAATCCGCTCCCAAGTAGTTGCTGGTCATATTTGAAAATGGGTGGATGCCCTTGGCAGTTGCTGTGTCCAAGCATGAAGCAGCCCCTATATTTCAATAGACGTTTTCCTAATCGGGGTATGTAGACGCCCTACATAGTTGCTGTGTCCTAGTGTAGAAAACGTCTCATACCTTTATCATACCTAGGAGATGTCGAGAGTGGTGTTGCACACATATTTGTGCCGGTGGTTTGTGATTCTTTCACTCTGGACTTTCGCACATTGGATACCGCGGGGCGTGTGGACGGCTTCCGCAGTTGCTGTGTCCTGAGTAAGGCCCGTCTCTTACCCCAAAGTGTTTATGCCACCAGAAAGACCTATCGTGAGGTATGATTCAGAGTAGCTCCTTACTTCCTGGTTCATTTGATAAAAGCATATGAATTCATTCGAACAAACAGTTTCTGTTCTACCGCTTTTCCTATTGCTATCATTCAGTTAACATCTGTGCATCTTTAGATACTGGTGTCTAGTTGACTTTATTTTTAATAATTTAAGTCGATTGAATTAATTGAATTATGATGATCGTTGAAAGTACGTGCGATAAAAAATTTACCAGGTGGCAAGTGGATGTGCAATGATTGCCGTGGTTTATCGGAGTCACCTTCCTCGGGCCGACACCGTCTCCTTCGTGTTAGCCAGGGATTGACTACAGCTGACGTCGGAAATGTAGACATAGGCGGTGAACTTCGTGACCTTAAACGGGCAGTTGAGTTTTGCAGCAATAAAATCAGCGACTTCTAGGTCAAATTAAATCCGCTGAAAGATCTGATAAAGGCTTTGGAGACGGTGAAGCAAGAAAATGCGATCCTTAAAAAAGAAATCTCCAGTTTGCGCACTAAAATTGAGAATATGGAACATTTTAGTCGCTCCAAAAACATTGAGATACAGGATGTACCTGAAAAGAAAAATGAAATTCTCTCTGGTATAGTTCAAACTATTGGAGCCCAGTTAAATTTCCCTATCGGCCCTAACACTATCGACTATGAGACCCGCGTTCCCACGAAGGCAGAAAATAAAGCAAGAAACATTGTTGTACGTTTTACTTCCAGGATAGCCAGAGATAATTTTCTTCAGGCTGCGAGAGCTAAGCGTCTTCTCAACAGGGGGGGCCATCCGGGCCTTAGTATAGATGGTGTTTCAGACAGGCTGTATATTAATCAGCACAATACTTCTGCTGTAAAGCTTCTGTTCAAGGAAGTTCGCACGGCTGCAAAGGCCAAAGGTTACAAATTTGTTTGGATACAGGGTGGGAATGTTTTAGTGCGGAAAGATGACACAAGTAAGATACGTCGTATTGCATCTGAATCTGAAATAACCAATTTATGAAAATCACTTCTCATTCTCTTCGCTATTTGTTCAAAGACCGTCGTGTTTTTCATTCACCTGATATGTCCTTACATATTTACTACCAGAACGTACGAGGACCTCGTACCAAACTAAATAACTTCAGGTTGAGCTCAATGGCAGGTTTTTCTGATGTAATGTGTGTTACCGAATCATTTCTAAACGATACCGTTTTCGACAATGAATTGGTCGATACTTGTGAATATTCTGTGTTTCGTCGCTACCGAGATTCATCGGTGTCTTCTAAGAAGGATGGGGGTGGAGTTTTCATTGCCGTTCGCAACAAATTCGGCCCACGGCTTTTGGATGACTTCAGAAGTGACGCGAAGGATATCTGGGTATCTCTGAACGTGAATAGTTCGAAGTTATATGTGCTGTGTGTATTTGCCCCCTGGGGATTCTGTGCCAGGTGATGTGTTCGCTGGTAAATTGGAGAGCAATATAGTGAACATAAAATGTTCACTATATTGTGTGTGGTGACTTTAATTGTCCCTCGGTTGATTGGGTGAGCTCTGATAAGAGTTACTTGATACCTACTAATATTGAAAATAAATATTCAAATATATTAGATACACTTGCATTTGTCGAACTGAATCAATACAATCATGTGAAGAATAGTAGCGATAAAATTCTTGCCTTAGTCTTGTGTAATAAAGAAATTGTCTCGAATATACATAAAAGTGCTCATCCGTTTGTACACGAGGACACACATCATCCCACACTGGAGTTTATAGTTCCTTGTCTAAAGAGAAGATGATGATGATGAAAAATTCGAAAATTTTAAATTTTTATTACGATTTTAGAAATGCGAATTATGAAGCTGTTTATGCCTCATTATCGCTGTTGAATTGGGAGTTTCTGCTCAACAGCAGCTCTAAGGGAATTGATGAAAATCTGGATATTTTTTATGAGAGAATCAATGACATTATCGGTTCTGTTGTTCCTAAGTCACTAAGTGTTTTCCTTCATTCTTTTCGAAAGTTACTATTGCTACAATAAGAGAAAAGCAAAACTTTCATAAAAAATGGAAAATAAGTAAAAATGTCAATGATCTCAATATATTCAAATAGCTTCGTGCTCATTCGAACTTATTGAACTTGATTTGAATAAATTCACCTCTAACATTGAGCAGGAACTGCCAACGAACAGCAAATCATTCTGGAAATATGTGTCTCTGGGAAAGGGCGGCTCTAAACTATCTAATGAAATGAGGTATGGGGATATTTCTTCATCAGATGGAAAAGAGATATGCAATCTTGTTGCCGGTTATTTCGAGAGTGTATATGTTCCTGTAAGTCAGCAGCGTAGTCATGGTGTAACTGTTAAAAACTGCAATAATAATGTACTATCAAATATTCACATAGAAGAGGAAGAGGTTCGAGAGGTCCTCTCATCCTTTGACATGTCGAAGGGTTCAGGTCCAGACAGCATTTCACCAATTTGTTTCAGAAATGTTCAATCAGTCTCTGATTAATGGTGTATTTCCAAAAAAGTGAAAGGAGTCCAACGTTGTCCCAATTTTCAAAAGTGGAGATAAAAATGATATTTCTAATTATAGACCTATTAACAAGCTTTCGATCATTGCTAAAGTATCTTTTTTCTCATGTGAAAAATTTCATTATCCCACAACAGCACGGATTTTTAAAGGGTAGGACTCTGGAAACTAATTTGATCGTTTATAGTGAGTACCTGCAGAGTGCAATGGATTCTCAAATTCAGACTGATTCTACTTACACAGATTTTTGTAAAGCCTTCGACAAAATAAGTTTCGATATTCTCATTTTTAGACTAGCCGAAGCAGGTGTAAGTTGTTGGTTGCTTGAGTGGATCTAATCGTATCTACTGAATAGGTCACATTTCGTTAGTTTAAATGGTTTTAAATCTGAATCTTCCATTAGTAATTCTGGGGTACCGCAGGGAACTCATCTCGGTCCTCTTCTTTTTTTAATTTATATGAATGACATAGATAAATGTTTCTGGCATTCCAGATTCTTGCTCTATGTAGATGATCTGAAAGTTTTCAGATCTATCACATGCTTAAGGGACTGCCTTGATCTTCAACTAGATTTGAATAACTTGGTTGAGTACTGTAGAGAAAACCAATCATTTTTGAATTTAAATAAATGTTTCACGATAAGTTTTACTAGAAACCATTCCCCTATCACTTTTCAGTACTCAATTGGAAATTCATTGCTGCGACGTATATCCACGGCTTTTGATCTGGGTGTCACTTTCAATTCGAAGTTGCTCTTCGATGCAGACATAGATCGCATAGCAAATAGTTCAAGTCGAATGATGGGTTATATTTTCAGGGAAAGTAAAGAATTTAAATATGTAAAATCACTTATCACTTCATATTATGCTTACATCTACAGTAAATTAAATTTTGCCTCATATATTTGGAACCCTCGTTATGATTGTTATTCCAACTGACGATTTCAGGTACCTGAGATCTTGCACATGGTTACTTTTAATGTTCCTATGAAATCATTGAGGCACCACAACCTCTTCTCTATAACTTTTAGAAAAACTAATAGTGCACAGAACTCCCCTATCGATAGGATGCTACGTGTCTGCAACACGCATAGGAGTATCAATTTGTTTGGGGTCACATTGGCCTCTTTGAAGAGAACATTATGCTTGCTCTTTACTGACTGATATAAAATTCATTCAATCGTTCGTTTTGTAATATTCATTTTGTATTTCTTTTTCATTCTTTCTGTGAATACAACTCACTATTAATGTCTTATATAATACTTTTTTAGAATACTAGATTCTATGTAACTAATATTCATCTAGTGAATGTCATCTTGGCTTCGGCTGTGGACATTCCTTATATTGTACTTAAATAAATAAATAAATAAATTCATATTTGTCTGTACATCATTCAATTCTCACTTAAATGATTTATCGTTAACTGGTTTGGATCATTTCCTTAACTTTCATTACAAATTTTGTGTCACCTGCTTCAATCATTTTTACCTGCATTTCAATCCGATCCTCCAATTCCTTATAATTCACGCACGTTACCAGTAAGTTCTCAAATCATGTATTCCGCCTGATAATTGTTGAGTTCCGTCAATCAATTATTCATAATATAGTAATCAACCGTATAACCTACAAGACAATAGCTACCAGTAAACATTAGGAGATCTACGTATCGAACCCTACATCTGCACTCATCGTCGTAAATAAACCGCTATACTACCTCTAGAAATAATAGATCGCTTTTCCGGCTCTGCCGTTTTCTCCACTTTTCGGATATCCGTCATCTTTGAAACTCCAGAGTTATCCAGAATTAAGTTTAATTTCACTTTGCTTCTTGAGGCTATCCTGGTATTAACATTAAGTTCAAATTCTTACTATATTAAATTCACACTCGCGAGTTTAGTGTATATGGTATCCTTTACGAGAGATTTATTTCGATTTCCATTCATTAAATGATGCACCTGTATTGAATTCAAATATTTCTAAGTAGAGTTGATGTTCTTTCTCTGGATCATTGTTCCTGATATATGAATAAAGTTTGTTTGATTTTCCTGATTCCTGATAATGTTGGATATAATTTTGAGTTGAATAAAGAGTTATTTTATCTGATATGACTACTTATCTAATGTATATTTTGAATTATCCTTACTACGAACTTTGGATTAACTTTCTCCGGCTAGAGTAGTTGCTCCGGCCTTAGACTTTGAAGCTTTGAAAGTCTAAGTCCAGAAGTCGGTTCTTGCTACTATAAAATACAGGAATGGCGCTCGAGGGGCAACCTTGGAAGATAAGGGCGTATTAGTAACCCCTGTTACTGAGACTCCGACGAAGTAGCTTACTTAGCATTCATTGCATCTGATTTGACAAATTCCTGATTGTTTGAATTCATCGTTCTTTTGTTTGGCATTCAATAATAAGCTTAAGTTGGGGCCGCTTGAGAATGAAGTAGTTATGTTGAATTTGAAAAAGTAATTATTGATTTTTTCAGAGAGTTTGCACGTGTATCTGAGACTGGTTAATCTGTTTCGGGGGTTTTTACGATGCTATACAGTAACTGAGAGATAATTTGTTGTTCTTTGCGGTTAATAATTGTATTTAGGAAATGTTGTGGTAAATTGTTAGTTGAGGCAATGTTTCTGATGATTTCAAGTTCAGTATGCAAAATTTCTATTAAAGGGAAACAGAATAAGCTCTATGAGATCATAGAGTTATATGCAGCTAGTTTGTGGCTCTAATGACAGAACGAGTCCATTGGAATCGATGCGTCTGTGAATGTTTCCTTTCTGTAAACTTTATAAGTGAGATGAATATTTGAATTTGTGATGTATAAGTCTAGGAAATTAATTGAGTTATAATTTTTTCTCTGAAGAAATTTTGATATGATGAGCGGTTCAATACAAGAAACAGTTTTTAAATTTCATGATTTCATATATTCAACCACCTACCTAGTCAAAAATATCACTTATTGACCATGTTTACTTTAAATTGGTTTCTGAAATTTTGCAGATTGTCATTTCCTTAGGCTCGACAATCTCTTGTTGACGAAATGATATTTTCTGGGTTGCTTATTCGGATTAAGCAAATAGCAAATTCAATGTTCAGTAGTACTAAAATCGAAAAATTCGAAGAGAAAATTTAATAAGTTTTTCCCAATGACTATTTAAGAATATGAAAACAGGTTGGCCAATTGGAAACTGAATGAGAAGAAATTCAATCACTTCAGAGTAACGAACCTAAACTAACCATTTTACTGAATACAGGAGTTAATCCTCTTTAAGAAATTAAACTGGACCCTTGGCATTATATCTGGGTAATTTTTGAAGGATTTGGCCGCATTTGAAGTTCTCATATGTAACTCTTCTCCGGTGACAATTGAAGCGTAGTAAACTCAAGATTTTGAAGCACCCCAAAGAAAGAGGTCAAATGAAATAATTGTTTCTTCAAGACATCATGATTCATTGTTTTAGGAGGAATCTAACCTAACCCTTTCACAGTTACTGTACATCTCCGTGCCTAAAAGTGATAAAAAAATCACCAAAATACCTAGTTAAGAACTTGAAGAACACTGATGTGTCAACAATTGTTTGTCAAGCCTAATTGAATGACTCTCTGCCAGACTAAAGAAATAAATCCAAAGCCAGCCAACATGGTCAAATGTGATATTTTTGACTTGCTATGTGGTTGAAGAAATGAGATTATGAAACTAAAAACTGTGTTTTGTGATTGAACCTCTCATGATATCAAAATTCCTCAGAAGACAAAAATGTTTGATAATTAGACTAGCTACTCGATGTCTAAAACATTGCTCAAATGTAGAAAGTTGAAAAATTATGGTTGATTAAAAACACTTTCGAGTTCTTAGGGACAATTGTAAAACGTCAGGGTCATTGAGTGGATTACTAAAAAACATGAATAACGCTCCCGATTAAACCTACCAATATGATTTCCATGGATCGAGTCCAAACGAAGAAACTTATTCGACTTATTTCCAGCTGAAGAATTTGTGGTATAACGTTGTTCACTCAATTCACGGATATCCTGTATGTCACCTACAGCCCGTTTAGTATTTACACCTTGTAGATACTGAAGAAAAATGAGATTTTGCCAGTGGTTTTTGAATTCAACAGAAAAATCCTACTTCGCTACGTAATCTTTGGGACTTATAAATCCTTTTTCACTTGACGTGTACTATCGAATTACCTTAATATTCATGTTTGGGCACACGAAAATCCTCGGGAAATTTACTCAAAATGAACATGCTGTGTGAACATGTTTGTGTTCCATATCTTCTAATTCAAAGATTAACCTCAGAATTATTTATTGAGGTTTTCACGAATAGGATTCAGGTATACATCGAAGCTTTACCTATTGATTTAAGATAATTGCATACAAGTGGATGGAGCCCTCATGCATTTTGGAGTAACTGTAAGGGAATGGTTAAATACTAATTACCCGCAACGCTGGATTATTCGACTAGGAAGAAGTGATAGGCATCGTAACGTGATGGCTTGGCCTCCCAGATCACCAGATATTAGTCCACTGGAATTTTATGTTCGGAGAAGTATAAAAGATAATATATACGCTACTCGTCTGCGTACAGGAGACGAGTTTGTTTTAGGAATTCAGCATGTCTGCAACGATATGCGTCGAAATCCTAATGAAATATCTACTGTAATATGTTTATCAATTAGGTGCTGTCAGATATGTATTGAGTTGGTTGAACTACTTTTCGAGCAAGTTTTTTAAATTTGTTTTTATTTAATTTCACGATTGAACGTCATTATACAAATCTGTTGTCCTTGTAGTTTTCAAAGAACATGAAATTCTCAATTCTTTCAATTCTAATTTTAATTTTTCACTCGCAAAGGCTGAGTCGTAAAGAAAAAGTGAAGGTGTGCTTTTAACTTCCAAATTAAATGGAAATCCGAAATTGATTTACATCTTCGAAAAAAAAAACAGTAGCGTACTTATTTTCTCTTCGAAAATATTCCGTTGAATATTGGTGAAGACACAGCTGGTGAAATTAAAATAAAAAATATCATTGTAAGATTTTCTACCTGGGCGGCAGTTAACACCTACAAAATTTATTCAAATATCTGGGTTTAATAAACTCAAACACCCTGTATTTCTTTAAACAAGCATTTTTAGAATAAACTCATATTATCTTTCGATTCTCTGTTGGTCTTTAAGTTTTCCGCTTCAAAAACTGGACCCTTGGATAACGTTAAACGCAGAGCCCTATAATAGAATTACTTTATCACCTAATTGTAATTTCTTTTATTATTAAAAATCGAACATGAAATATTTGTGTGTTACTGACAATTTCAATGTATTTCTATATATTCATATTTACCTGATTCTAGGTTCAGTGATATTTCTTGAGATAAATGAACGTTTGCCTAGCTAGGAAAATACCTAAGAATACTTGACTCTCTGAATATTAACCTTAATACACCCACCTGCACTATTTCACTGATGTTATACCGAAGTAATTTTCATTTTGAGTACATATACTTATAACATGCGTTTCCATTTAATCTTTGCTGGAATTTTGATTCCCAATAGGGAAATTCGTTTTGATCTACTTTGAATCTTCATTTTTTGTATGTACTGGAAACCGTCACGGAGTGGAGCGACCAATCACAGGTCGTGATCCAATCGCAAAATCAGGAAGATGGGATACTAGGTCCATGAAATATTCATGATAACCATTGAGATGAAATTAGTCCTGGAATTCAGATGCTTTTCGATAATTACCTCATTTGATTTTCAGTGAATCATTCATCCTGAAATTTGGTCAGTCGCTTAATTAGCTGATACCTCCATACAAGCATTGTTATTCCGTTGATTTCATTCATTGTTGCAAATTATGCGATGCCAAATTTTGCAGTAATTATAGTTAAATTTGTGTCGCTTTATTACGAAAAGTATCAGAGTATTTGGCTTCTAGGGGTGTGCGAATAATGTTCGAATCGAATCGAATAGTGACATTCGATTCGAAATTCCATTCAAATATTCGAATAATTCGAATAGTCCGAATTATTCCAATAATTCGAATAGTTCGAATAATTCAAATATTTCGAAGTTTCGCGAATTATGTCTTACGGTCAATTTGACATAAATATTCGTTTTTAGTTCCGAGTATTAGATATATTTTATTATTTTATTTATTATCGTGGACTTATGCACTATCTCAGCTGTTAGCTTGATATAATTTACCTTTCCCAGATTTAGCAATCAAAGGGAATAGGCTCGATTACAATATACTTGACATAAATTTCCTAACTATCCTACATGTATTAAGAATTACAGCTTTTTGCATTTCTATATAGGTATTCTTATGCAATTCTAATTTCTTAAGGCTATCATGCAAAGTTTTGGGTATTAAACCAGTCGAGGATACGATGACAGGAACAATATCTATTTTATCGAGGTGCCCCATCTGCTTGATCTGAATAGCAAGGTCTGTGTATTTGGACTTTTTCTCCTGGAACTTGTTCAGCACGTTGTTATTATTCGGTATGGCGACATCCACCAGCATTGCTGTTCTGGCTCCCTTATCATACACCACTATGTCCGGCCTATTATTCGTCACCATTCTGTCAGTGATAACAGGCCTATCGTAGTATAATCTGATAGAGTCATTTTCCAATACCGGCGCCGGCTGATACTTGTAATATGGCTGGAAAGTGTTCAGAAGTCCGTACTTGTGTGCAAGTTTCTGGTGGATAATGTTGCACACTTGATTATGCCTGTGAAGATACTCCGTATTGGCCAGTTGTTCGCATCCGGACGTAATATGCTGTATAGTCTCTGATCTTATATGGCATTTTCTGCACTTATCTGTTTGTAATGTTCCGTCCTTCATTATAATTTTTTTGTAATTGTTTGTAGCGATCACTTGGTCTTGGATGGCCATAAGGAACCCCTCTGTTTCTGCGAATAATTCTGCTTTCATCAACCATTTGTTGGAGGCTTCTTTGTCGATGTGTGGTTGATTAATCTCATGGTGATGTCGTCCATGCAATTCCTTTCTTGACCATTGCTCTTGTTTTTCAATATCTGATAGGAACGGTTATTTTATTATTTATTATTATTATTATTATTCAAACAATAGAAAGCGACTAAAGCCAATGAGCAATTCTCCCTCACTTGAGAGTAGGAAAATTCTATACTTCATAGCCACAGGAATAGAACCGTCGGAAAACTTGTTATTACCACTTGAACTTGATTCAACTAATGTTTGTGAACGTGATTTTCATAGGCAAATTGAATATATAGACGACAATACAAATATTCCGTCCACAAGAACTGGTGTAGAAGTTATAGAACCTCCTGATGATAGTGATAATATAAAACAAGATTGGAGCGAACTCATTTCAAAGTTCAATGCGGATGTATTAACAAATTTGGAAAGTGATCCAGTGAGATTTACTCCAGATGTTCGAAAACTCATAACAAATTACGCAAAAAATATCACTAGCAGTTCAACACTGATGAGTGCCATGCACATTCCTTTTAAATTTGATCACTTGCCACGATCTCTGACAGTACGTTCGAGGAATGTTATGAGAAGGGGGATGAAAATTGCAGTTCAGCCAACTTCTGTTTGTCAAAGAAACGTGAAAATAACTGGTAGAAGACAAATGCAGGCAGGAAGAAAAGTGGGAAGTCTTAGATCAAAGAAGTCTAAAGCTCCTCATTTTCTCAATATATGTGTAAATAATGATATTGGACTGGGCGAGAATAAATTTGCAAAATGATATTCATTTCAAAGACACAGTAATTTCACAGATGTTTTGTAAGTATTATGCTATTCACGATTTTTTCTTCAATTAGTTGTCTGTTTTTATAAATACATTCTAAAATTTCAATCGTTATGAATATATTTTCAGTTTAGAAGAGGATCATGATTTTTTTCTGTTAAATAATCATTTTTTCACCTATAATTCCTATATGTCCCACTGATGGTTACTATTAGTGAAGTTCGGAACTTCAGTCTAATCGAGCGTACAGTAGCCCGACTGATAGTCGGCTTACCGTGCGCTCGATACCTGCCGAACTCGACTCACCCAAATGCGGTATACTGTACGATCGATACAAATATGCATCCCGTGCTAGCTATTGATAATTCTTAGGATGGTTTACGTACCGAAGATAACTATTTTTGTCTAATTAATTCATTACTGGTATTTTCTTTCGTTCTGTACCTATTTCCGCGGCCTCTCTTGATTCTGTGCTGTTCTGTCACCCTTATATACCTAGTACTCTGATGTGGAAGTACCTATTGTGGTCTGTAGTGCTGTTCCCCTTTATACGATACATTTGGTACTCGTACGATCTCGACAATTCCATACTTTTTCATAGCTTGCGCAGTGTGTTCGTTCGGTAAATTTCGAGTCTTTCCCTTACATACGCAGTATCCGGATTCAGAAGTGTATACTGCATCCTGTAGAGCTATTTTCCCCACCCACGCTAGTGGTATTTGTACTTTCTCAAAGATTACTGAGACTGTTCATTTTGTAATTTTCGAGGCTTCCGTCTATTCTGTTATATGCTTTTTCCATCACAAACGCAGTTTACGCATCTGAAAGTGCCTACAGCACCATTCAGTGATGATCCCCACACGCGATACAGTAGTATATATACAACTCCATACTGATTTATACATACACGCTGAAGTGGTGTTCGTAGGGTTTAATATCAAACATAAGACGGGTCGTGGTCATCCTTTTATAAGGTTAGCTAGTTGAATTTCTAAACTAAGTTAAATAGAATATTCCTGAATACTCGGAAATAGACGGAACGAGTGTCGTGAAGTAACTGGAATGACCATTGTCATTTTTGTGAGACAGTGATAGCAGCAAGTAATTAGTAAGAACCGTTATAGTTTTGTTTTATAAACCACAACATGCCTCAGTATATTCGTTATTATTTGTACAGCGACTGTCCGTTTCATTTCCGTAGATAGAACTGCATAGGAGAAAACTGCTCATTTTCGCTTTGCTTACCAACTATCGCCTTCCTCGCTTAAGCACAATTACGGATAGAAAAGAACATCTGTGCGGGTGAAATAGGCCCTCCCTTTGTCGCGAGTTAACTTTGCTGGTGGCCAATAGCACAGGTTGCAATGAATCTTTGAAGCTTGTATGTTCAGTCAGTCATGGAAATTTCGAAGAATGTCTGAATTGGTGACATGTGTGCAATTTCTGTGGTACATACAGGCGTATGATCAGAGGGCAAGATTTCTTAGTACATGACATATTATGGCCTGTTGGCGATCAGTTGGCCGAAAAGAGTACCTACGGCTCCCGCGGACGTACTTCTTGTCCCATGAAACATATTCGTACTATACGAATTATTGGATTAGATTAAAAATAAGCGAGCGAAATGAAGCTTGGAACGTGTTCCTCAGAATTTTAGAGATCAAATCTCTGAGTTTGAAGTATCAGGGCAATGCCCAGTCATACAACTTAATACCATATTATCAAAACCCTGAGAGAGGGTCCGCTACCACTCATAATATGGGTAAAGGCCGATTAGATCTGTTTATATTAATCTAATATACCAACTTCCACTTATTATCAGGCTGAGGATTCAATTAGGAATGTGTCTAAATGATTTAATAATCCATTAAATTCATTCATAGATGTCAAAGTTTGCATAGAAAATTATCTGATACAAATATTACAATGATCAACTAAACATTGTTTCTATTCTGTTTTTGATTTTCTAATTTTCCTACTATGGTTTCAACGACAGAGAATTGGTCTTATCATATCAAACCTCACATGAAAGAACTTGAATAAATTACTACGGATACATAACACAACAGGAGCTACTCTTTTATAAAAAGAACTTCACGGTGACTTCAAGTAGTAGACGATACCATGGCTTTTCATTTGACCAATTTCATTCAGCCTAAGGTGATAAATGTGGAAAAATAATTCAGGTATTGCAATTTATATAAAAGCGTTGTATTTTGCATCGGATAATTGGTTGTTTCAGAACCATCTTGGCATTCTCCAATCCCTTTCTTGACAAATCATGATCGAGTATGCTCTGTTCAAAGCATAGAAAACAGAAGTTTCCTCATCAGTTACTAAGTGCTAAAAGTTCTCTCAGAAACAGACATGCATAATTTTTACTAATGGCTTAGATGATAAAGAATTCTTTCTTTCTCAACTGCATCTTACCAGAGCAAGTGTCATAACTCCCAAAGGAAGATGGTGATATATACATATATATATATATATATATATATATATATATATATATATATATATATATATATATATATATATATATATATATATATATATATATATATATATATATATTCTTTTGAAAAGAGAGGATTTACAAAATAATTGTATTCACAATTAATGCTTATATCTATAATTTCGGTGTGTATCAGAAAAACACAATCGTGAAAAACAAGCGAATAGATAGAATACCAGCGGAAAAAAGCATGCCCGTGCTTTAATCAGGTATCTTAACTCGCATCATGCCTCCTACGATTGCCCCTAAAGTGTGAGCTTAGGAAATGTAGCAGGGGAACCATACTATTTTGCGTATGATTCAATAAACAAGTGAAAACACCTGTAGAAAAAACTCGTTTCCCTGTCGCTATTGCACTGGCAATAGCTTGTCTGTTTATGTTGTGTTAGTGTCGTTTGTACAAAAAGAGTACCAAACATTTTTCTCCTTAGCAGTCTCATTCTCTCATTCTCATCTTGCACTCTATGATTTCCAGGACTTCTTCACGAAGAGAAAGGTGAAAAGGAAGGGGGATTGGGACAGGAAAAATCTGTAACAATGGAAAAAGAAAACCAGCAGAAAAATATTTCATCAAAAATACCTAACTCTCAAATACCTAAACTCACTTGAATCTAAGAACATAACTAATGCTCCTCTGTTTTTCAACAGACAACATCCCATACACCTTTTGGGAATGACGCTTTACGTGGGTGTAGCCCTCGCCTTATCAACATACACCGTGAAAATAAAGCCCTTAGGGGGAGCAGTCCTAGCCTTATCTAAGAACTCAACTAATGATCCGCTGTTTTTCAGCAGGGAACATCTCCTACACCATTCGGGGGTGTAGCCCATAATAACCTCAAGATTCAAAAACAAAAAGAAATTAATCTCCTAAATAGACTTGAAATTCTCTACCCAGTTAATGAAATTATCTGAAACGGAATGAATTTCTTGAAAATGACCCTGGTGAATAGGACAATCGAGGACTAAATTTTTTATTGTTTCTTCAGCTGCATCACATCCGCATGCCGGACTTTCTACAGTGTACCATTTGAACAACATACTACTACTACGACCATGTCCTGTCCTGACACGATTTAATGTACATCAATTTTTCCTACTTATATCGAAACCTGCAACCCTTTTGGAAGGATCCTTTATAAGAACTTCATTGAAATCATCAACTTCCTGCCATTCAGTTTTCCGAAGATCAACAGCCTTCATCCGTGTACGCAAAAAATCAATCGACCCAATGGAATTTTCCTAGATTTCAATCTCAGGTTAGGTGGATTTTGAAGATTGTGTATTATCGGAAAAACTTCTGGAAATGAGTGATACTTATCCCAAGATGATTTAAGAACTAATTTATTGCGAAAATGGAAGGAACTATATCAGAAATAACCGGAAGCCATGGGGTAGCAGTTGAACTGATACATCCGCTTATAACTCTCATAGAGCAGTTCAATTGAGAATCAATCTTATTGACGTGAGCACTATTCAACCACACCTGACAGTAATATTCCGCTGCTGAAGGTGATAAAATTCAGGATCGAATTCATCGTTGCTGTGCAAGTTTCATCGATGTGTCTACCGAACAGAGCCATCTTTCCAGCAGAAATTATACGATTTGGAGTTGCTCTAGCACATGTACTGAATTGGAATATCTGTTTCTCGAAAGAGATTGTTCTATTTATAGATTAAAATTGAACGAGTGTATTTGAGGATATTGTGGGACCCTCCATTAGGTAGCAGCATATTTGATTTGTTGTTCTTTTAATCAATAAGCACGAAGATATTACATTTGTTTCTTCATTCTATATCTGAAGTACCTGATGACATGAAAGTGTACATGCACTTTTGCTGTATAGAAATACAAATGTTGAATTCTTCTGGCCGATGTGGGCTTAGTCGTGGCTTACTCTCACATTAAGCTCAAAACATGGGAAAATGCACTCTCTTTAATAAAGCATTAATCATTTTGAAATATGAAATAGCGTACACTATTAATAGTAATGTCAAAAAAAACATGTTCCCCATAATAACTATTCAGCTAGCTATATAGCGGAAAGTACGGTAATTAAGCAACTAGTGAAATAACCTTTCATTGTAGCGCAGAATACAAAATATTGGAACTTTAATTCGAGCGCAAATTGGATATATTCCCTAGAGTAGAATGAACGAGTAAAATTTTAACAGGATATTAATATGCATAAATTTTATGAGAAAGCCATGTATCACAACTATTTATCACGTGAAACATAAAGATTCGTTCAATAAATGGAATTCTATGAATTATTCAAATGACAACAAACATTGCACGAAATAAATCATGTCCATTATGTAACGAGGAAGTAGTTTCATGATCTTGCATATGAATTCAATAACAGAAACTGGGATTTTGAAAATTATTTACTAATCTGATACTACTTTTTCAATGAAAACAGAGAATGCAAACAAGGTTGGAACGAAATACCAAAATAAAAAGTTATTCTTACTTTCTAGCCTCTAGCGTCGTTAATCGATGACTCTGTGGAAAATTATTATTCCTACGAGAAGGCAAATCTCTATGGTGTGTGTAGGCGACTCCGATATGGGTGAAGCTCTGTAGAGCTGGCAAAGGAAGGCCGAGATGATTTGAACACAGAGACGCCGTCTAATCAGAAGTACATCGGCATAAAGGTATGGTTGAATTTCTAACCTAACGTAAGTAATATTTGAAGTCATACCGAAAGATCTCCTTGCGTAGAAGAGGAAAAGAATCTTTGCGCACAGGAACAAGAGGCGTGGACCAGATTCTTAATGCCAAAAATTATTTACTGCTTGAGATGTAGTTATATATACTGGCTAACCAAGCTGTTTACGAGTTTAATAAGCTACGTGTAAGCTTACTGAACTGCCAGTTCAGACCTGGGGGATATAAAGATGATGTGGATCACATGGTTAGTGAGAGAGGATCTGGTCAACACTTTTGGTCCAAATGCTTAACTGAGCATTCACCGGCATCAGATGATGCCGGAAAAACAAAAATGAGACAAGATATGCAGAGAGAGAACTGAAAAAAGCAACGATATGAAGGTGAGAAAGACCGAGAGGATTGACACCTTGATATTTGCCGTTTAAGATTTCAGATGTTGAGGATGTAAGATTTAATTTGGTGAAAGCGGTAAGTACTTCTCTCAAGTTTCATGTTAGGGAAAAATGGATGAACATGTCGGCTAGCTAAACCCTTCTTGCCAGGCACCAGACAAACAGGGTGCCATGCATTGGTGTGTCTTTGTGAAAATTGTAACAGTCCGATTTCTCGAATTAATCATTTATATCTTTCAAACTCAGTTTTCATAACTTTATAAATATTTCAATCTCATTTCATCCAGTTAAATATTCAAACAGTTTGAAATTGGAATCAAGAATCTATAGGTAATGATACCCAATGAAAATTATAGTTATATCCGTAAGGTGTCGCTGGTCAGTACTTGACAGAAGATCGTTTTCTCGTTTCTGTGGGAGAACGGAATGCAGTAATGATTCTATGTTTCGTTTTCACTTTATTGTTGTGAAGAGAAAAGTTTTGCTTTCTATTAGTTTTTTTTAAATTAATAAATTTTTCATAGAACCAAGTCGATATAATTTCGGAATCCATTAGATTCGCTCTGTTTCCATTCAGAAATCTTCGGAATCGTTTGTAAGTTCATGGGAGCTGTGTTGTAGCGATTGGAGTGAATAATTTTTAGTAATAGAAATTAAGTATTCTTTGATTTTTTGGATAAATTCCAATCGTCTGAGGCGTTATAAGTAGTCGGTAATTTTGCCGGATTTCCTCGACAACCGAGTCAATTAGAGAGTGGAGAGATTTCGAATTTTCTTTCGTTATATTAACCTAGATAGATATCTGCTGTTCCAGGGATTTTTTGTCAACGTCAAGATATTTTGAGTTTTCATCTTTATGCCAAGCCTTGATATTTCACGACTAGGATAACCACGTCTTTAGGGAACTAGTCTTGCCACCTAGGGCAGTCGCATTGCGAACCATATTCAGCCAATCGAGTAACCTGTAGGCTGTAAGATACAGAAATACCACAAAAATGATGTAAAACACCAACCCTAATAATCGTGGAAATTAATATCATTCGTAAAAAGCTAAGTGTTTCTCTTCATGGTGAAATTCTTCTCTTCTAGCTTTGTTAATTGTTGACAGAGTTGTATCATTGAGTTTCAATTTATTGAAAAGCTCAGATTGTTTTTAATTGAAAATTTGTACTATGTAGTTTGAGTTCATCTTGTCTGAGACTCGTTTTATTGTAATTGGTTTAACTTTTTAGTTAAGTTCTTTTTGTATTAGTTTACCTTGATTATAGTTAGTTATTCATTAATCAGTTACTGTGATTTCGATATTTATCTTGTAATTTAGCTAGTTGAATGAAGTGATGAGTATTATTCCTAAGGCTATATTTAGGACTTAGATTCTAGACGAAGATCTCACACACTGAGATAAAGGGACTCTGATCTAGCTAGGCATAGGTAACTAACAGGAAGTGTCGATTGTAATTTTTCTTCAACTAGCCTTTTTTATTTTATTTAATCTCATTCAACTTCATTATTTGAATTTCTAGTGCCAGTAGAATTAAAATATTTCTCCAATTTTAGATATTCTGGAAACAAAACCATTACAAGATTTCTATAAATCTCCAAAAATAAATACGAAGAAAAATAGTAACTGAACGATTTGCTGATCGTAAAACAATGTTGTAATCTTTTATTCAGTTTGACATATTAAGGAACTGTATGTTCAATTTCTAGCTAGAATAGCCTCACATGCATAACTCCTAAATTTTCTTTAGCTTAATTATGTATATTATCACTTCATTCAGTGGAAAAGCATGTTATTTGTCACACTAATTTCAAACATTATTAACGGTGTTCGTGTTCGTCTCTAGAAATGCAAATTTATGAGTATAATGTGGTTAGTATTTAAGTATGAGGGGAGAATTTCGGGATTGAGAAATTCTCATGAGAACAAGTGGATGATTGTTAACATATGTCTCGGAAGTTTGGCCACAAACTTCGGCGAGGCTTAAATATTCGACAATGATAAAATTTGAACTTGCTTCCAGAAACAAAACTTTCTCAATATACTTCGAGGTTTACACGTCAGAGATTGAACCCAATAAAATGTTATATGAATGAAATCTTCAACGAAGTAATCCGCATTCGATGGGCCGGTGCTAGAATTTCAAATATCGAAGAAAATTATTATTCAAGGAACAATATTCAACCTTCCGTACAAGAAGAGAAGTGTACACGTACAGCACGGTTAGATGTCACGAATAGGAACCATGGACTGCAGTTTCGGTCTCGTTTGACCTCGTCAGTATTGTCTACCCATTCGTAACACAAGGCTATGCCATTACCGACTCATCTCAATTCTTTGGAGCGAACGTAGCCATGTAAATGTCACTGCGCCCCCTAACGAACTGAAACAGAGGCTACCTCACCATCACCCCGCGAAACGGTGAAAACAAAGAGCAGATAAAACAAGAAAACGTTAAGTGGTCACACTTGTTCGGTAACAAACCGCCATGCGACACTCACGTATCATACAGAAGCGGCCATCGAATACACAAACATCTTAAAAAGAAAAGTTACTATATTTCGCAATGTGTAGACACATCGAAGAAAATTATTTTTCGAGGAACAATATGCAACCTTCCGTAGAAGGTTGAATATCCTCCCTTGAAGGAGCTAGTTTTCTGATATACTCTTCATAATCACCGTTAACCGGGGCCACAAAGAAGTGGTACGGCACGGTTAGATGTCACGAATAGGAACAATGAACTGCAGTTTTGGTCTCGTTTGACCTCGTCAGCATTGTTACGAATGGGTAAACAATGCTAACGAGGTCAAACTAGACCGAAACTGCAGTCCATTGTTCCTATTCGTGACATGTAACGGTGCTGTATCACTTCTCTGTGGCCCCGATCAACAGTGATTATGAAGAGTAGATCGAAAAACTAGCTCCTTCAAGGGAGGAGATTCAACATTCTACGGAAGGTTGAATATTGTTCCTTGAATAATAATTTTCTTCGATGTGTCTACACATCTCGCATATAGTAACTTTTTGCTTTGAGATGTTTGAGTATCAAATAGTTGACATATTCAATTGAAATTGGACATACATATTGGACACCTGGGCCTATGTGTCTTAGTGTAACTTTTAACTAGATCCCATACTTGATCCTCGCGAAGTCTCTGATAGTGCGTTGCGGTATCTTCGGCAAATCACACACTTACAACATTAAGGTATCCCAATGTTGTTCCGCGAGCCAGCCACCCAGACTGGCTTCAACCATACAGGCTGAGATCGCGAAAGTGAGCCCTGGTCCTATCAAAATAATTTAACTCCCTAAACAGGCGAACCCATGCGCAATCTCATTTAGTTCTGATCCCAGTATGATCCGGAACACAGAGAAAACAGACGTGGTTTTCAACCTCCACTTGTTTCAGTGCCTGAATACACTCCTAGATCACGTTAGAAGTAACCCTGTTTGCACTCTTGGCTCTGAGAGCAGCCTGATTGTTGGAGCAGATCGTGATCAACTCATTTGTTTAGGAACTGCTAGGTATTGCCATAATGTCCGACAAGAAAACTGTTGTACGTTGATCTAAAGGGAGGTATAAACTTTTTCATTTGTCTGGTAGTAAACTCCACTAGCGGATTCCTCTAAGGTCTTCGAGTAATCCGTACACCAGATGTACGCTCCAACAGGTGAGGATTCTTTATTTCCTCCCACTGTTGTCTTGGTGGGATTTTCAGCTCGATCATTTGACGATGGAAGTGGTTAGGTTAGGTTAGATTTCTTGTAGTCTTTCTATCCGACTATCCAGAACAGGTGATTGCTGTTAATGGTTTCAGATCTATTCCTGATTATAATTTTCCTGCCCGTTCTGCTTGGTTCCTAGCGGAGTCAACATCTAATTCTAAGTTTTTTGTATAGTGAGATGTATATTTTTTCAGTATTCCCATTAAAGTTTCTGGTTTTCTCAAAATAAACCTATGTATTTTTCGAATAAAAATTGTTAGTATCGAATCTAAGTTTTCAAATAATTTACTAATAATTTACTAACCTAACCTCTAAGTTTGGAACTTTTGCTTTTTACTTATCTCATTTCACAATTCATACATCTTGTCTATGATTATAACTAAATACCTGCTTAATATATTAATTTTGCTAGGATTAGTGGGACATCTAACCCATCCAGACATGAGTTCCCACTCCTGTCTGGATGGGGTTTTCTGCTCGATCTCATGACCAAAGTGGTACCTTGGTGTGCTTCTCTCGGCCATCATCCAGAGTACACACATACTGTTACCGTTTCCACTACGGTATCTCACCATAGATCGCTCTAGGCCCCTCGTAATAAGCGTGTTACCGTGTTAACCACGCTTCCTCAATCACAGATCGCCTAGTAGGCCCTTCGACCAAGCTAGGCACAAAACGTACTCTGGGCCTACCTGAACCGAGGGGTTTAAATATCCGTGCATTTCGGAGACCCACTCTTTCTCTTCGACGACCTTTTCGAATCCACACTGACTTAGAAAACCGGCTGCAGCACGCGTTGCCACGAGCTGGCTTTCCGTGCCCACGCCATATTGCCAAACCGCTGTTGTTTACGAACGAACCACGTGTTTTTATTTAATTTTAATTCTAAGTTTACAAAGAGTGTTGGCGCTAATCATCAATGTTTTCATCGTGTGTGTGACCCCATCCCGGTGCGTTAGTGAATCTAGAACCTACTCACAGTCGTAGTTGTTCAACGTATGATAAACTCATCATGTGTCCTATGTGTCTTACTTTAGTAAATTGTTTTTTTCTTCAGTACTATTTTTCTCTTTTTCAGGTACATTCAATATCTAAGTTCTATGTGTGATTGAAAAATAAAGATACGAAGTGGATGCGTTTCAACCCCCCTCCCCCTCAGATTTGTTATTGTACATATCTTAGATTTGAATAATTTAAATAGAGCCTTGCACCACGCTCTCATAATGTAAGTAGCTAGACCATACGGCTCGCTTACGTGAGACAAGGTATTTGGTGGCTTCCCTCGTCATCATCGCATTGATGCCAAATGGGGCGTAAGATAGTAAGACGGCCACAGATGCACTGCACACAGAGTCGTATTAGATTTAAGTAGGATAGCTTGATAAAAATTTTTTTTTTGATGTTATGATGTGCACGTATGCACACGTAAAGATACAACATGTTTTGATTACCCGGTATGGCAATGCGGAGGCGCCTAACGGCGATTTTCAGAGGGGGGCTGTGTTACCGTTACCGTTACCACTACGGTATCTCACCATAGATCGCTCTAGACCCCTCCGAATAAGCGTGTTACCGTGTTAACCACGCTTCCTTAATCACAGATCGCCTAGTAGGCCCTTCGACCCGGCTAAGCACAGAACGTACTCTAGGCCTACCTGAACCGAGCGTTTAAATATCCGTGCACTTCGGAGACTCACTCTTTCTTTTCAACGACCTCTTCGAATTCACACTGTCTTAGAAAACCGACTGCAGCACGCGTTGCCACGAGCCGGCTATCCGTACCCACGCCATATTGCCAAACCGCCGTTGTTTACCAACGAACCACGTGTTTTTATTCCATTTCAATTCTAAGTTTACAAAGAGTATTTTTGCTAACCATCAAAGTTTCCATCGTGTGTGTGACGCCATCCCGGTAGCAATACACATAACCGAGAGTACGCAGATTGAGGCTCGGTTAAGACAATACACTTTCAACTAGGAGTATGCAGATTGAGACCTAGGTGACATCAACACAAATCAGAAGATCACAACAGATCTTTATTTACACTTGATGGATTTATTTTGTGAGACTACAGGTTTTCACAGCCTCTAAGCTTGAAAATTTATCTTTCTACCTCTCATTTCACAATTTATACATCCTATCTATGATGAGAACTGAATACCTGCCTACTATATTAATTTTGCTAGGATTTTCTTTCTATTCTGAAAACTATTAATGCTATCTTTTAATTGTGTTTAATTTTTTGTTGTGCAGTTTTAGCCATCATTAATCGCTTTCCTATTTTCACCTTATACATGAGTAATTCAATATCAAGCCTAGTAGAAACACACCGAAGAAGCAGACCACATCTGTGAGATTTAGCAATAGTCCTACGGGTTCTAGGCTAGCCAAGCTATTGACGAGACAAATGAGCTTCAATTTATTCAGGGAGATAAGAGTTAGAAATAAAATTCTAGGTACCAGTTGAGTCCTTGGGGATAGGAAGACGATGAAATACATGAATAGTGTGTGTATAAGAAGGCAACAGTTGATAAAGGATCTTATCGAGTTGTTTGAGCCAAGTGCCGAACTGAGAAATCACCTGCAGCACAAGATGCAGGAAAAACAACAATGTACAAGACGTGCTAAAAAAGAAGAGGAAAGTAGAGATTTCAAGAAGAGAAACACGGACGGGATAAACGCTTGATATATGCCGTTTCTGATGTTAAGGATTCAAGAGTTAAACCGTGACGAGTGTAAGTACTTCTTTCATGATGCATGATAGTAAAAAAGAATAACCGGGTCGTCTAGCTGAACTACTGTTGCCAGGCACCAAACAGACAGGGTGCCATACGTTGTGGTGTCTCTTTTAATGTTGCACTAAATCTCTATAGAAAAAAATTATTACGAAGAAAAAATCGACTGTACGCTTTTGAAACCATATAACCATGTCTTAGTCTGCTATACCGTTTGATAAATCAGGAAACTAATAAATGTCAACTTTTTGCTAGAGATTAGCTTCACATCATGTGAATCCCAAAGATCAAAGTTTCTGTAATTTCATACTCTGCTAAATTTTCATCAACTAAATCATAGTATTTTTCGTTCAACGAGAAAATCTGTTATTTTCATCATAAATTTCAACCATTCTTGTTCTCGTTCTACTCGAAAAATGCAAATTAATGAGTTTAGTGTGATATGTATGTAAGTACCAGTGGAGAAAATTTGGCTCGAGAATTTTTTTCCAAGTTTGCACTTAGAGGTTGATGTAGAAGACCAAACGCAGTAAAATGTCATACGAATTCAAAAAAAAGTAAACATAATTTACTGGCCGATTGAGGATGATGAAACAATCCACATATTTGGTGTGAATTGAAAATTCCTACTACAAGAACCAAATAGTTAACTTATAGTAGGGATTATATCAAGAGTTACTCTGTTGACATCAATATCTGGGTCTATGGTGTTCCCCTTTCTTGTGAATACACTAACTGTCCGATCGTTACAAAGTCTTTAATGAAGCGAGGGTGTATCTTCGGCAGATTACTCACTTCTAGCATTTCCGCGCCCAGTCGGTTAACTCTGAGGCGGATCTATTCTGGGAATTTGGTGATCAAATGAATTGGTATTTCAACCCTAATTTCACACTACCTGATCATCGGATTATTCTACAGTCTTATTTTGCATAGTTCAAATCTGAACTTGCCATGCCCCTTTACTATATGTGCGAGCCGTGAAGTTAATGTCTTCAAGTGCCAATCTGTACCCAATGTACCCAACATATCCTTGAACTGGCGTCAACCTCGAGGATTGAACCAGGTGCGCCTATGTTGTTTGGCTAATCCGTTCCATCAAAAACACAAACGAAGATCACGACTGTGGGACCTGGTTATATGAGACTATTCTAAGCCCGTAGATAGGCGAGCATATCTGAACTATCATTTCCTTCTTATCCTGGTATGACCCGGAACCAAGAAGAGACGGATACGATTGCTTACCGCCAGTAGTGTCAGTGCCTGAATGCACTTCCAGACTACCTTAGAAATATTACTGTGTGAGACCTTGGCTCCCAAAGCACCCCTTCTGTCGAAATAAATCGTGACGACTCATCAGTTATACAAAGTTGTGAGCACAGCTAGGTATTGCCATGATCTCCGTCTGGAAAGCGGTTGCATGCTTATCCATTGAAAAATATAAGACCCCTCCATTTCTCCGGTGTTGAACTCCACAACCTGATTCCTCTTTGGTCTTTTAGCCATCCTTGTTCCAGGTGTACCGTTCTCCTGACAAGGAATTCAATTTTTCCTCCCACTGTTGACTAGATGGGAATTTCAGCTCGATCTTATGACGACTGAAGTGGTACCTTGGCATTTTTATTTCCTGAGCAGGTGGTTGCTATTAAATTGCTTCAGATCTATTCCTGATTTTAATTTTCCTGCTCTTTCTAATTGGTTCCTCGCGATATCAACATCTTGTAATTTTGAGTTCTTTTTATAGTAAGATAAAAGTTTCTTGAAAATAAACCTATGTATCTCTTCGAATAAAACTGTAAGTATCGAATATAATTTTAAATTGAATCTCTTGATGCAAGACTATGGTTTCCAAAGTCACTAAATTTGAATCTTCTGCTTTTTACTTATCTCATTTCACGAATCATACATCCTATCTATGATTAGAACTGAATTGCTGCCAAATCTATCAATTTTGCTAGGACTAGTAGGACATACAGACAAGAGTGGAAAGGCTTGTCTGGATGAGTTTTCCAGCTCAATCTTTCGACGAAAGTAGTACCTTGGCATGGTTCTATGGGACTTCAAACAGAGCAGGTACACCCTATCAATAGATCTCAAAATAAAAAGTTACTATATGCGAGATTTCGCAATGTGTAGACACATTGTCTACTAGGTACTGGATATTTAACATTCTACGGAAGGTTGAATATTGTCCCATGAAAAATAATTTTCTTCGAAGTGTCTACACATTGTGAAATCTCGTATGAAGTAACTCTTTGTTTTGAGATGTTTGTGTATGCCTGGTTGTAAACCACATAGAAATGAGGAGCGTCGGTCCTTCGACGGCCGCTTCTGTCTGATACGCATGGTCGCATGGCGGTATGTTATCGAACTAGTGTGACCACTTAACGTTTTCCTGTTTTATCTGCTCTTTGGTTTCAACGTTTCGCGAGGCGTTGGTGAGGTAGCCTCTGTTTCAGTTCGTTGGGGGGCGCAGTGACATTTACATTATTGCGTTCGCTCTAACGAATTGAGATAAGTAGGTAACGGCATAGCCTTGTGTTGCAAATGGGTGGACAATGCTGACGAGGTCAAAATAGACCGAAACTGCAGTCCATTGTTTATAGTCGTGACATCTGACCGTGCTGTACCACTTCCCTGTGGCCCCGGTTAACGGTGATTATGAAGCGTAGATCGGAAAACTAGCTCCTTCAAGGGAGGATATTTAACATTCTACGGAAGGTTGAATATTGCCCCACGAAAAATAATTTTCTTCGATGTCCCTATCAATAGCTTCAGGAAACAGGGTATGCCTAGCACCAAGCATTGGCTTCAAACGCCACGTACCGCTGAAGGTCCGCGTATATGTCATAAAGGCAGCAGAAAGTCTGCCAGTCTGTATCTTAAAATGCTGATCCCTACTAAGCTATTTATTCAGTACTACCGAATCGTATGCTTCCTCTTGAAAATAACCAGTTCCATTTCCTCTAAATTAACCCTCAGACCCGAAAAAGAATACCTATGTTCCACTTCTTTCAATGAAATTAGAAGTATATTCATTTATGCCTGTAGTTTAATTTCTTTGCAAAAATTGACGAAGTCGTCCGCGTAAGGATAAATATGGACTCTCTCCTATCCAGTGGCCGTTACAGATCATTCACCACTATGCAAGAGAAAGTCGGCGACACCACGTCGCTGTGCGGACATCATTGTCTCACTATTCTCGGGTCGTTTTCAATCGTCGAGGTGATTCTCCCACGCCCCAGAAGCTCCATGTGCTAATCCGTAAAAGGAGTTGGGACATTGAGCTCCTGCGTTTATATCTAGAAATTGAGAAGTTAATACGATAGTCCTGAAACAATTGGGAGAGAATTTGGATCTTCATTATACTTTGTGCAGTTGAAGTGTCAGATGAGAAATCAGTACGCTTTCTTCTGAACACAATTTTTAGGGAAATCATCTACAAACAGCCAGAAAATCAGATGAAGAAGGATACGTAGAACATAAAGTGAAAATTGATGAGGATACTGTGGGTTGGTCGGACACCATGACGAGTTTACTTTGTGAGCGATAGAGTTATCATCATGGACGGCAAAAACAATTTCACAATGGACAATTTTAAGTTTCTGCACCTTTCATACTAATAATATAACTTGCAGTATTCCAACTGACATATCAACACTACTACGGTCTTGACGATAATTCTGCACCGGACTCATCCGGACGAATGTTTCACCCAGAGTCGGTATATACAACGTGTATATGAAACGATGATATCGAGCGTCACATTCGACGTCTTGGACTATGTGTAAATTGACTGGGCTTTCCTATTTTCCATCAGCCACGAGATGGTTGGGGGAACTATGTTCAAAAACCACCAACAGAAAAAGACGCGGACAGACTACCTCCTTTCCCCGCCTCAAATGAGCGGCATATCTTTGACTTCTTCACATTCCAAGAAGGGCAGTTTTTTGCTGTATAATATCAACGAGGTCAGTGGACGCTAAGTTCACCACTAATAGCGGTAAATCAATTCGTAGATAATCGAGCTTCTGGATTTCGAATAATTCTGTAGAATGGAGACGATGGTCAATCGTTACGGAAATGATATAATATGAGATCTTCTTACTTTCCTTCATCAATTTCTCAACTGAACCTCTTCAAGTTCAAGCTAGAGGAAAAATTTTTATGACATAATGAGACTCATTTCTTGTGAAAACTTCTATTATTGAAAACGACCAATCGAATTTCGTTTTTACAACTATTTCATATAAAAGAGCTTCAGTTTACTTTGTATGGGAATTACACGGTATTTAATGGGTTAAGTTGATTTTATTCAGGTATTAGTAGGCGAAAGTTTTTGAGTTCGAGAAGAATTTAATGGACATACTTTCTCTAACAAGAATTGATTCATCATAATATTCGACTTTCATGTTCGATAATTTACAATGCATTGATTTCAGTTGAAGTGAAAACGCTATTTATTTTGAGAATATGTGTCTAAATGGAGAGAATAGGACGCCATTTTGGCTTCAAGTATCACGAATAGGTACTGTATCTATAAGTTAAGTTTTTAAAAATAAAACCCATTGAGTAATGTTGTTATTGGTATGATAACATGTCTGATTAAATGGAATTTTTATGTGAACAGAAGTTTGAAATGGAATGTAATTCAAATTACTCCTTTTGAATTGTGGAGGCCGTTACTTGAAGTAGATCCATGATATAAATGAGATAAAAAACACAAGCTTTAACTGTAATCTACACTTTATTTGAAAACATATTTTTTCAAATAAAGTGTAGATTAAAGTTGAACCTTGTGTTTTTTCATCTCATTTATATCATGGGTCTACATCAAGTAACGGCCTCCACAATTCAAATGTTGAAGAAAGCGAATACAAGCTTTTTGGCCCTTTGGTATTTTAAGTTGTTACTTAAAAATGCTATAACATCCCAAAACCTGTGGGTTTTAACCACGTGTTTGAGGAGTGAAGTGTGTCCTAAATACATCAAACTCAAGAACAACAACAACAGTTATGCAGCTCGAAGAGCAGTTATCTCTGGACAGAAGATATGGATAAAATCAGAATGCAAGATTTTGTTCCACAAACGAGACATCTACAATATTTATCTCAAGGTAATTCATACCGAGTTATTAAACAGACTTCATCAATTCGATTCATTAGATTACAATAAAAGATTCAAAATTAGATCAATAATACATAATAAATATACTATCCAATACCGCAAATTAAAGTTTCTCGTGTCACGAAAACCGAAACCTACTCCACGTAAAACTAAATTTTCTGACCATCAATTTTTTGATAGATTCGTTACTCTTTCTGATACTAATTTCACAACTGATGAAACAAATCTCTTGGAGAAAGGTTTCAAACACAATATTAAATCAAACAAGATAAAATCTGATTAGAGGAACTTGGCATAGATACTGAAATTTCTCTGAAAAATATTTCTAATAACACTCACCTTAAATATTTAGCATCTAACGTTATAAAAATTAATCATTAGCTGACTTTAAAACGCGTAAAGAACAAAATATTTTAAAGGCCATCAAACAAAAATCTCAACTAAATGAAGTTATTTTTACAAAAGCAGATAAGGGTAATACTGTTATTGCGTTAAATAAAAATGACTACCTATTTGAAACTCTAAATTTCATTTCGTCCGGAAACTATACAATTTTAAACAAAGATCCAACTATTAAATTCCAGAAAAATATTAAAATTGCAATAAATGACGCAAAATCTTTGATTAAAGCAATTGATAAATACAAATTAATTTTACCAAACCCTCAACCACCTCAACTGTATTCACTCATTAAATTGCATAAAGTAAATAACCCCGTTAGACCAGTCGTATCTTACGTTACAGCCCCAGCCGTGAAATTGTCGCACTACCTTATAGATATCATTAAAAATTATTGTTCATTCAAATCAAAATTTTCTATGAAAAATTCTTTCGAATTGATAAATAACATAAAAAACGTTAACCTACCACCTAACGCAAAGTTATTTCGTTTGATGTTGAGAATTTATACCCAAGTGTTCCTCCAGGTGATGTCAAAATAATAATCGAAAACATGTTGAATTCGAATCATGTTAACCACATAATTAAATCAGAAATATTGAATCTGTTGGACGTTTGCATTGAACAAAATTATTTTTCTTTCAGCAACATCTATTACAGTAGTGAAAATGGTTTGATCATGGGAAATCCTTTGAGTCCACTTTTAGCAGAGATTTTTATGAATAATATTGAACAGAAAATTCATACACAACCACTCATTTCCAAATTTCTTTATTGGTATAGATATGTTGACGACATCTTACTATGTTTCATTGGAACTACTCGTCAATTAGACTTATTTCTTAATTTCATTAATTCCATGCATTTGAACATTAAATTCACGATAGAAATTGAACAGATTGATTCCATTAATTTTTGGACTTAAAATCACTAAACAAAATAATAATCATGTTTTTCGGTTTTCGTAAACCAACACATACTGATACAATTATACAAATCTACTCATTACATCCACTTCAACACAAAGTTGCAGCTTTGAACAGCATGGTACATCGGTTACTCAATTTACCTTTATCAGTAGAAGATTATAATGAAGAGTTAAACATCATTAAACAGATAGCCATTAATAATTCATATAATCCGGATATGATAGATCTAATCATTCGTAAAAACTGTATCAGAAAGCAATAAATGAAGTATATCCTATTCATAAAGACTATAAAATATTCAACAGTTTAACATTCTGCGGTTCTGCAAGTACAAATATTAAATCCTTTCTCGTCAAACAAAATCTTGATATAACTTTCAAAACTTCTAATAACTTAGGTAAACATATTAAAAATAATAAATCTCGTGTTGAAAAATCAAGTAAATCAGGAATCTATAAACTCAATTGCGGTTCTTGTGATAAAATTTATATCGGTAGGACCTATAGGAGTTTTGGCATAAGAACATCTGAACATAAACGTAGCTTCGATAAAAATAAATCTGATTCAAATTATTCAAACCACCTAATAAAAGAAAACCATTCATTCAATGAAAACTTTGACATATTACATATAAAATCAAAAGTTCAAAATTAGATCTCCTAGAAGCATTAGAAATAAATAGATACAAACATTCGGACAAGCTTTTGAATGAACAAGTAGATGTGAATTATTCACCCCTACTTAACTTGTTTAATTAGTTTTTATTACCTTTTATACTAACTGTACAATGGCTCGGTGTGGATTTTCCTGTTATTCATCCAACTTGTTCTACGATTTGTTTATAATACCATACTCTTCATTCTGTTTTTCATTCTTGATGAAGCTGCTGTGTCAGCGAAACGTCGTCGAATTTTTTCAAATAAAGTGCAGATTAAAGTTAAACCTTGTGTTTTTTATCTCATTCAAATTACTCCTGCTGACAAGATCTATGATAATTCAACTAAAGAGAGGCGTGTATATTTTCAGACATATGAATTACATTTTATTGATTATTATTTACTACTCTGAATTTGAAATCTCGCATTTATAACTGGAATCATGAAATAATCTGAATATAAATTCAAAATCCCGCATTAGAAGAAAACTGGGGTCGAATTCTCTGAATATCTGAACTGAATATTGCTAGTGTTCGAGAATGCAAACTCTATTAGATGAATGGGAATGTAATATCTATATCATGTGGATATTTGAAGATATTTTTGAGAGTTTTGATTCACTTCAAATCATTGTAAAACTGAATATATTGCGAATATTTTAATTTCGCCATGTGATAAGCCATAAAAATACACAACTGGTTTAATTTATAGTTATCATCTCATTCCATCTATTAATTAATTATGGTGAAATTCTGTTTACCACCTACTACAGAATTAAGCTCTTTGACATTTACCCTCAACACCCACCCTTAATATTCCACGGCTGACTGTTTATCTGTAATCAAGGTTATTCAATGTGGTAGGGACATATATTAACTACAAATGGGTATTAATGATGATATCTGTAAAGCCTGCTTATTTGGAATCTAATTCCTCTTGTTTTCATCTTTAATATGTATATATACTATATGAGTCTATCAATTTCATCACATAACAACATAACATAACATACCAACGAAAATAATTGAAACTTTGAAGGAAAAACATTAGGCTTAAATTTCACGAAATATAATGAATGAAAAGATGTTCCGAGTTTTTTCACATTAAGAGGAAATGAAAATATTATGATATCATTTATACCTGACTAACAGATGAGAGGAGAGGGTACTACCGGAGATCAAGCTGGTTGTCTGTTATTGGTGGATTATGTCTGTGAGCTGGTGATCTTTCTCGTAGATCTAATTATACATTTTTGTTATCTGAATTTGAGTTTTTGTGAAATCAATGAAATGTTATTACTCTTATACAATCTTATGAAAAGCTAGCTGTTGATTCAATATGAAAAACAGTTTATAATGCTCGTCAACTCTTCAATTGATAGAAAAACTAGTTTAGCTTATACAGGGTGTTACATAATAGTATGTCACAACTTTTGCAATTTCAAGAAAAAAGTTTTTAAAACATAGAACCGCAAAAGCTTCTTTACGAATCTCCAGGGTATTGACATTACTGGAAAAACTTGGTTTTTTCTTCTAAACTCCCAGTTTTTGGGATATCCAGCACAAGTTTGGAATGCAAGCTAACTTTTACACCCTCCATCATTACACGTCCTAGATTCTAACTGGAATTCACAAGGTGTTTTCTTTTCTGAGGCCATGTCTCCTTTTGCCCTTTCAAATTGCTTTGAAGTTCGCCACTAATCAGCGTATAATCAATTTTCGTCATGTTCGTTCAATTTAAAACTTTTTTGACACATATTATTTCGTTTTCGAGTGAAAAATTATTGAATTTAAATTATTTCAATTGTATGTAATTCGCTAAACAAACAAAATAATAGAAATACTCGATAGGCATGCCATAAATTTGATTTTATTTTGATGGCTCGTCTTCTGAGACTCAACTTATAACAATTCAATATTAAACTGAAAAAAATCAATCAAAAACTTAATAAATTACTGGAAGTGTTCTCCACCTGCAAGAATACAGGCACCTGTCCTTTGCATATCATCACGCACTCTTTGAAATATTCTTGGGGTATTTCTTATCGTGTCACAAGAGAATATTATTCGATTTCTCAATTCTTCTACAGTGTTCACTACAGAGGTATAAACTAAACTCTTGAGATATCCCCATGAAGAAGAGTGCAAACTATTTAAATCTAGGAATATAGGAGGCCATGTTTCTGGCCCACCCTGACCTATCCATCGGTTGTTGAATGTATTATTCACGAATATTCTAGCTTCTCCACTAAAATGTGTTGGTGCCCCGTCCTGTATGAACTACATTATGTTTCTCACGAAAAGTGGCAAATTCTCGAGCAATAAAGTTAACTCCTTCTCAAGAAATTGCCGATAAGCGGGACCGTTTAGTCTGTTATCCAAAGAAAAATGGCCCAATGAAATAATTTCTAATTATTCCGACCCAGACATTAAGTGAGAATTGTTCTTGATGATGAGATTCTTCCATCAAATGTGGGTTTTCCTCAGTCCAATAATGATTATTGAGAAATTTGTGATAGCAGTTCTCGAAAAGTTAGAAATGAGGAAAATGATGGCCATTTTCGATATTATGTGCAGAGAAAGTAGATTCGTCGGATATCTGATTGTTGTCATCTAATTGATGCTCTCTGTATCTAGTTTTGATTTAACAATCTGCCTGACCTATATAGACGCCGTTGCAATCCATACAGGGCAATACGTAACCTCCAGTATTGTCAAATTCATCAGCTTTTTCCCAACTATTAAAAAATTCCTGAAATTTAGATCTTGAAAGCTACCATTTTATGATGTTTTGAAATGATATGTACCATCTTTTCGCTGATAGAGCCAAAATATGTTAATGAAATATACTTATCTGTATTTGATCATTTGATACCTGGGTTATTTCGTTTATTATAATTGAGGAATAACCATTGTTGATAATTCCTCGGACATATCTTCTTCGGAAAATGGCAAAGAGCAAGCCCTATGAATCATTGAATCAAACGCAGCGTATTTATAGATCAGACTGGTCCTTCATTCATATTTAAAAAAAAGAGCATCAGATTAGAATTATCAGAGAACCGGCAAATCTACTTTCGCTTCACATTGTGTCGAAAATGGCTATCATTTTCCACCCATAGATCACTTTAAATATATTAGCAAGGACGAAAGTTAGATTTCTTGTAATCCATCTAAATTTTCAACAGCAAAGCCACCATAGATAATTTTCTGTTTCATCATAATTAGTTTATTACCTCATGTTTGCACCGTTATTAATTTTGTATCTACCTGTTTACATTCAAATGTATTTTCAGCTTAAGTTCAATACTTGTCAGCAGAAGATGGTCGAGTAATTGCAATCCTGTTCTTGATAAATCTCTTGTGGTAGTATTGTAACGTACTGAAATCACGTCACAACAGTTTGAATTGAAACAGCTGATTCCAGTAAACCCTCCATTTGTGTAACGCCACTGGTTAACAGTCTGATGCGCATAATCCGGCTATCAGATGGTATGTGCTACCGGCTGTTGAACCGTCTCCAGCATTTTCTTTCTGCGGCAGACCTTCAATTCTTTAATTATATTTGAAATAGTGTAACAAAACAAAAATTTTACTAGTTAATGAGATTTAAATTACTATAATAGTTACAGGATCATTTTCTTGCTATTGTCTTGGGATCCTATATTGGCAACCGCATTACAATTTCCTTGAGAAATTGAATTATGCAGTTCAGGAGAGATCCAAATTTGTAGCGTGAATTTCATTCTCTTGAAGAACAATTTGTGGGTCAAATGTATTGACCTAATTTGTATCTGCCACTGACTATGGTCAGACGGTAAGGTTGTTGTCTATATACACATTTTTTCTCTTATTTTCTTATTTTTTATTTTTGCTACCTTGATTCACATATACAAACTTATCTTGGCTTATATTTTTCTAAATGTTCACTTCCCATATCGGTCATAATCTTTTTGAAGTTAATATTCACTTCTCATATTTTCATCTCTAAATTTTCAAGTTTATTCTTTTTGTGGCTCATTTTTGCTAGAAGGCAGAAAATAATTTTGATTTCATTAAAATTTTTTTCGTCAGGAAGGGATGGTGTAACATGCTAAAATCACGTCACAACAATTTGAATTGAGACACCTGATTCCAGTCAACCCTCCATCTGTGTCACGCCACTGGTTAACAGTCTGATGTGCATAATCCGTCTATCAGATGATATGTCTTACCAGCTTCATTTTGCTTTATTTACATCGTTGATTGTATTCGAAATAATTAATTTTTATGAAAGTTCTTTAGTGACAATAAGAGATACCTTCATCTGAAATACTGTGTAGTGACCTATATTAGAAATAAAGGGTAAGTTGAAAGTTCATCTAGCAAAATGCGGCATTTATCCTTGAAAATCTGATTTTTAATTGTTCTTTACAGCATTTTTCCTATTAACTGCCTTATAGTAGCTATTAGAAATCCAAATTCTGCTCTACAGAATTTATCTTTTTCTCACGATGGATTTCATGATCGTATTTACTCAGTTCCTACAAATTTTTATGATGACCGAGATAGATATATCATTAATGAACTCAATAAAAATAATTTTTTTCAGAGCAAAAACGACAAAAGTAACTGCAATATTCAATCTTTATTTTTTCATTTTCAAGTAATTTTCGTGAGATTATCATGAATATGATGAAATTCCTTCAAATTTTTAAAATGGTAGCCAAACATCTGTAATTTTTTAGTAAATAGTTTTTTCCGTTGATCTTTCTTTGCTTTTTATGTAGCTCCTCTCTCAATTGTAAATAGTTTTTGTAGATACTTTCTTGATTAGAATCTCCGGACTTTTCTTATTAATTCTTGTCTTCAAATAATCTTAGCACCATATTGGGCGACAGTGTAACAAAAAAAAAATTTACTAGTTAAGCCAAGGAAAATATGAGTAAAACTTCCTTGATCTTTCTTCCAAGACCTCAGTGACAAATATTGAATTAGAGTCTCATTGCTCATATTTCCCTTGGCAACTAGTAAAATTTTTGTTCGTTGCAGTATAATACATAATCTAATTTCTTATTATCATCATAATTAACTATCACGTAGTAACGGTGGCATCAATTAAATATTTGAACTTCTAGATGCCTACAAATCAATTCGTGTCTGCAAGTCGTAGGAATTGTTTTCGTCTATTCAAATTTCCCATTTCTTCCTGAATATTTGAGAGCTGTCAGTGATGAGCAAGGCAATGGAAATCCGCAATAAAAGATGGTGGGATTCAGCCATGATGGTGAATACTGCTGGTTTTTGGAAACAGAAGATATGATCCCCATAAAAGGTGAAGCAAAATTTAGTTACTACTTTAAGTCAATACATTTGATCTTAAACTTTTTTCTTCGATGCCAAATACGTTCAGTGCGTGCAAAAGTATATAGGGTCACTATATACTGTTGAAAAAGCCAAATAATGCTATAATCTATATACATTAGATATTATAATATTGAATCTTGTTCAATAAATATAACGAGAAAGCCGTGTAACAACTTTTCTCTTTTAATTTTGGTATTTGGATACGTCCATTCCACCATTATATGCTTTTCAGATTGTTACCATGTCCACTATGGTATCTAACCATAGATCGCTCCAGGCCTTTCCGAATAAGCGTGTTACCGTGTTAACCACGCTTCCCTAATCACAGATCGCCTAGTAGGCCCTTCAACAGCGCTAGGCACAGAACGTACTCTGGGCCTACCTGGACCGAGGATTTAAATATCCGTGCATCGGAGACTCCCGGCTCTCTCTCTTCAACGACCTCTTCGAATTCACACTGTCTTAGAAAACCGGCTGCAGCACGCGTTGCCACGAGCCGGCTTTCCGTACCCACGCCATATTGCCAAACCGCCGTTGTTTACCAACGAACCACGCGTTTTTATTTCATATTGAATTTACGTTTACAAAGAGTGTTTGTGTTACCATCAGTGTTTCCATCGTGTGTGTGACCCCATCCCGGTAGCAGATTTATGTTACATTCTCAACATTTTTTTGATGACCAGTATAACTACCTTGAATTTGGCATTTATTGAAAAATGAACTTCGCTGATACCCAAATCCAAAATGATAATTTCCATTCGCATAAAATCAAAATGTTCGCGTTTCATACATTTGAGTATAGATAACTCACCGTTGCCGTTTCCAGAAAAAAACCTTGAAAAAGAAATTGCTAGTTTGGAAACATAAGCGCCCCACAGATATAACATATCGTTATATAGCTTCAAAGTTTATACTGAGCAGGAAGAATAGGTCGACCATCTATTATTCTCCAATATGTGACCAAAAAGTAACGTTCAATGATTTGTTCCTATATTGATTAAAGAACGAACAATGTAGACCAATGGCGTCAATACGAAGAGAAAACAGGAAGTTGTAAATAAGGCAAATGCCAGAAAACTATGAAGGTCAAAAGCACTAAACTTGAGTGATAATTATTTATTGTTCCAGACAGAAATTAGTTTTCTGTAAACATATTGTTTCAATTTTATATTTTCACCTCATTAAAGTTTTTCGGACATTGGAACATAGTGTATATCTGACTATACAATTTTTTTTGGAAAAATAATGAAGTGTTAAAATTCTAGACTCAGGAGCATTAAAACTGAATTTATGTTTTATTACTTCAATCAAAACAAATGAGCATCACAGATCTGTAGTCTGCTGGCTGGGAAAACAATGACTAAAATTGCGTCAAGTAAACTATCTCTTGGGAAAAGCGGAAATGTGTGCATATTAGGTAGAATGGAGATATTTCAAGAATGCTGATTACACATAAAAATGATAATTCGATATTTTTTGTCTACTATCAGATGATCAGCAACTTTTGTTTGACCTATATTTCTAATAGCACACCTTCAAGAGACAAATGTGGAAAACAAAGCGTTCGACATTGAACTTTGAATAACTTTTTTGCTGAGGAAGATTAAATAGGAAGTTTCGAAATTAAATTTCTTCACGTGCTAACATCAAGTAGTAGAATCTAAAAAAATACTATTACTATTAAGGAACTATCTTATTGTGATTTATAAACAAGGTGCGTTGTAGTTGAAGTATTGTAAATGCTGTCCACAAAATAATCTTCAATGAAATTCGTAAGAAAATATCATGCAAACAAAAATAAAACTTCAAAACATAAATAGTTTACTTCGTCAATTATACTTTTGTAACTACATTTCTTAATGCATATTGATAAAACGAATATGTAAACACAAAAATTAAGGCCTCAATTTGTGTATTGAATGTCCTGCCCATCCTTCTTGAAAAGTGCTACTTCTGACGATTCTTCGGATGATGGGATTCGAATTCTTCTGGCGGCACGAGGGTCCATTCTGTAAAGCTGATGATCATACATTATGATCTTACATTATACAATTACTCATTTAAGGGGTTAGTTATGTTTTTATCTATACGAAAACTAAAATGCAAGGGTTAAAAAATACTAATTGGTTTCGAAAATATTTTCATGATAGATGAACGTATTAAGGATTATGGTGTTTAATTTTTTCTATTAACATGAATTATTTTTTTTAAGCCCGCTGTCGGAAGCGCGAAAAATACATTTTCAATAAATCTCCCATGACCATAACTTTTAAGGTCAGCTGAGTATAGTTATTTTACTTTCAGAATAACGCAGAAGTCGAATAGCATAACATTATCCGACAACTTCGGAAATTTTCGCAATTAAATTTAGGTTATTCGAGAAAAATTTGATTTTCTTATAAAAAAAGAAGTATATTCCCGACGAGCTCCCCCTACATCTTTTCATGCAGTCAAAGCGAGTTCATGGAAAAATATAAATCCACCACCCGATAATTAATACCATTGCCAGGCTATGATTAAAATCGAAACATATCCTGGAATGATTATATATTAGGAATGCCAAATATTATGAAAATGTATTAATCTACTAGAATTAACATTGACTATAGCATTATCAGACAATGATATCAATATACCAACTAGTAGTGTCAATGGCTTTCTGTCCGGGATATTATTATAATCTTTGAGATAATTTTCGCGGAATAAATTTTATATAATGCTGTAAACATTTATATAGAGGTTAGTCCAACGAATACTTAACACCTCGATTTTCAGGTTTTGAAATCGGGTGTGAGCACAACCCGCTGATTTTCTATAGGGATAAGGGTTCTGCGATACCTCGTTTTGAAGATTATATCCAGTACTATCTGACCCTAAGTTTTTGCTTCAAAATTTCCATCGTTAACAAAGACTATTTACTTTTGTGCTCATCTTATTAAGTGCTGAAAATGGGCACCATTCTTTTCCATGCAGTAAAGAATGCTGGAGTATGGCTAGCTTATGTTGCATTTACCTCGAAGTATGCAATGTTCTTATTTATTCGTTAATTTGATGTGTTTGATTTACCTTAATCTCTGGTTAGTCTATCGTGAATTTTCAGTAACTTTGAAATTGAGTCATAGCGATTGTAATTTTGTAGTAGGAAGGGTGGAAATAAGAAAATCATTTATTTAAGATAACGACTCTACTCGATTAACAGCGGCTTTATTTAACAAACGACATCCTGAAAAAAATGTATCCGCTACTTACGTTGAGCAACTGGTTGTTAAATTTGACGGTACTGGTTCAGTAGGCAACAAAGAGAGGGTGCATAAAGGAGGCGAATTGAGGGAAGTGGCTATATTATGTCACGTATCGTTGAATCCGACCCCTAGTATTAGGAAGTTGTCGAATTTGTCTGATGTTTCACGCACAACAATCGTAAGAATTTTGAGAAAACATAAGTTTCATCTTTTTAATAAACGATTGGTTCAGGAACTGAATGGGGATGACTTTGATCGCCGACTCATGCTGTGAAGTGGTCATTGAAATTATTGACAATAATCCAAAATACATGTTCAATATCTGTTTTTCGGACGAGTGTTCATTTTACCTCAACAGTACTGCGAAGAGGCATAACTGTCAGTACTGGTCACATGAAAATCCAAAATTATTTCTAGAAGAGTATACTCAGCATCCCGAAAAGTTAAATGTTTGGGCGGGTATTTATGGAAATCACGTCATCGGCCCTTTTTTTATACCCAGTTATATCACTGGCCAAAATTATTCAGAACTATAACAGAACGCTATTTATTCAGCTCTCGTGCAAGTATTGAACAATGAAGAAGACTATGAAACGATCATTTTTCAACAAAATGGCGCACCACCACATTTCGTTCAACCTGTACGTAAGTTCTTAGATGAATATTTTCCTCAGGCCTGGATTAGAAGAAGGGAATATATTGAGTAGCCACCCAGATCACCTGATCTGGCGCCACTGGACTTTTTTCTAGGGGGCCAAATTAAATCTGGATGATTTTCCAATTCGAATCATTAATGAATGCCGTCAAATTGAACCAGAAATGTTGAGTAATGTACGTGAACGATCTCAGCAAAACTTATTTTACATAAAAGAAGTGAATGGTGTCCTTTAAGAGCACTTAATAAACTAATCACATAAGTAAGTAGTTTTCCACTTTTTTAGCTGACATTTCGTCAACAAAGAAAATTTTGAAGCGTACATTTAGGGTCGGATATTGATAAGATCTTCAAAATGAGATATCGCAACATCCCTTTTCCCTTTTCAAAATCAGGGTGTTGTGCTCACCCGCGGTAGGGAATTAAAGTAAAGGGGATGAAACAATTTGAAAAGTTGTTCCCCCTCGAATCAGAAATCGACGAGTCTGACCAATTCTCCATGTTTTCATTTTAAAACCAGAAAATCGAGGTTTTACGTTTTTGTTGTATATATATATATATATATATATATATATATATATATATATATATATATATATATATATATATATATATATATATATATATATATATATATATATATATATATATATATATATATAAGATTGTTAGAATTGATCCTTTTGAAATGTTTCGACTGAAAAAGAAGTAAATTAAGGTTTATTTTGAGAAAGAAACAAATGAAAGAAAATAACAGACTATTTCCGTATGTAGTAAAAATTTTGAAAAATGTTTTCGCACGGAGTGGATTTTTCCAGAGCATGCCTGACTCACTATGGGCTCAAGCACTAAGTCCATGTAATTTCTAGCCGTAACACTCGCAGAAAATGAAATTATATCTGGTTTGCCTTCCAGCATAATTCCACTTCAAAACATCACATTGCTTCCCTGGCATTTCGGAATTTGTCTTGCTGATCGGAGTCTAGCCTACTCTTCAACGAGAGCAATTATTCGACATTGGTCAATCCATCGTGAGGCATTTTCAATTAGAATTATAAGCTGTTTTAAATTTTGAAATTCACAGTACGACAGAGTACAATAACCTGAACATGTGGTGATAATTCTTATCATACTAATCAGTGTTTTTACAAAAAAACTTCATTCTTCACAATTTGAAAGAATTAATAATGTGAAAAGCCGAGTGATTTTGTTTAGTAAAATATATATATATATATATATATATATATATATATATATATATATATATATATATATATATATATATATATATATATATATATATATATATATATATATGAGGAAAAAGTATATATATATATATATATATACTTTTTCCCTCACCATTATGGGTATTACTTGAACTGCCGGAAGATTCCTCTTCAAGGCAGCCAAGGCAGCTCCACAAGCATGTTGAAAATTGTTTCACCATCCTGGCGGTCTGTAGTATCACCTCCTTCTGGGCAATAGATATAGTATCACTTTTAAGACCAAGGCGTTGGGTATTTTAAGGGAGATATGATTCCACCAGTCCGTTAGTCGACACAACGAGCGGGATGTCTATAAGCTTATATGCCAGAGTGCAACCAGATAAACATAGGACAAACGGGTCGAATATTTAAGAAAGGATTCAGAGAACACCAGTAGCCTTTATCATGAATAAACAAGATTTGACGTTCGACACCTGCTACCCTTTCCCCGGTGTGGACTTGTTCTTTATTTTTGATAATGGAATTTTACCAAGTAAAAGCCTCCCAAATTCAAATGTTAAAGAAAGCTAATACCGGCTTTTTGGCTTTGTGGTATTTCAAAATACTACTAAGATGTGCAGTTCATACTCAGAATACATGGTTCCACTCAATGTGTTTGAAAAACAGATTGACTCCTAATTAGATACGGTTGAATACACATAACAGCAGTGGACCAGCAAGAAGAGCTATCCAGAAAGGCCAACGCATATGGCTCAAAGAGGATATGAAGATCCAGTACAACAGGAGGGACGTTGCCAACATATATTTGAAGGTAATCCATACGGAATTATTGTTTAGATTGCACCCTGTTGAGTTTGATATTTCAGACTCTGAATCCAGAAACGATGTCAAAATTTTAATTCATATAAAGTTTCAGCAGCAACAGAAGAAGTTAAATTCATTTAAATTCAAAATTTCTCCACCCAAACCTTTAACTGATAAATTTTCAGACCATAAATTTTTTGATAGATTAACTAATTTAACTGATACGGATTTTACACAACCACAAAAAAGTAAAAAGATCTATTAGAAAAAGGATTCAAACATAATCTACATCCAAAACATACTAAAACTAATTTTGAACAGTTAGGCATAGACTCCGAAATCATTCTCAAAAACTCTAAAGATAACATTTCAGCCAAATAGCAAACAGCAAAAATCATCAAAGAAGACTTTTCGAAATTATCACCTCATTGCAATTCCGATTATGAAATAATAAAAACAATTCGAGAAAATAGTACCAAGGACGATTTAGTATTCACTAAAGCAGATAAAGGTAACACCGTCATCGCGATTTGTAAAACCGATTATATTTCAAAAACTGAAGAACTCTTAACAGCCGGAAACTATATAATATCAACAAAGAATCCTACCGCTGAATTTCAGAAAGAGGTTAAAAACGTTATTTCGACAGCAAAATCATTAATTATAGACCACGAAAAATATAAATTCAATAACTCCAACTCACAATCCCCGAATTATATTCTTTGATGAAACGTCATAAAACGAATTACCCTATTAAACCTGTTGTTTCGTATGTAACGGCACCTTCTTTCAAACTTTCAAAATTCCTAAACGACTTGCTAATAAAACATTGCAATTTTAAATCTAAATTTTCGGTCAAAAATTCATACGAACTAATTGCCAATATCAAAGATACCATTATACCACCTAATTCCAAACTCATTTCTTTCGATGTTGAAAATCTATTTCCCAACATTCCTCCGAAAGATACGTACTACTTAGTTGAAGAATTATTAGAAAAGAAACATGATTGAATCAGATATTCTTCCATTATTACAAATTTGTTTAGATCAAAATTATTTCCATTTCAATAACAAATAATATACTAGTGAAGACGGCTTGATTATGGGCAATCCGTTAAGTTCTTTGTTAGCAGAAATATTCATGAATAATTTAGAGAAATTAATTCATAATCATCCACTTAATAAATATTGTTTATAATGGTATCGCTATGTACACGATATCATTATTTGCTTTACAGGAACAGATAGACAGTTGAGAATTTTCGAAAATCATATAAATTCATTATTTCCAAATATTGGATTCACAACCGAAATAGAAAGCAATAATTCAATAAGCTTTTCGTACGTAACGATTTCCAATGAAAATGGAAAACATGTTTTCGCGATCTACCATAAGCCGTCACATACAGATATTGTAATACATAACAACTCGTCGTGTCATCCGTATCAACATAAAATGTCAGCATTCAACAGTTTCATTCATAGAATGATTAACATCCCGTTATCACCAGAAAATTTCAACAAAGAATTAAATTTGATTCAACAAATTGCCAAAAAAATGGTTTCAATCCTAAACTAATAAATAATATTTTAAATAAAAAACAAAGTTGAATCGCATTGAATGAAGTTAACCCTGTCGATAAATTGAAACAAAAATTCAACACCTTAACCTACGTTGACATTACGAGTGAGAAACTGAAATCATTCTTGAGTAACAATGATTTCAACATAGCTTTCCAAACTAATAACAGTTTAGGCTAATATATAAAAAATAATAAAACCAAATCAGATAAAAATAATAAATCAGATGTTTATAAATTCAATTGCAATGACTGCGATAATTTCTACATTGGTAGAATACATAGAAATTTTAATAATAGAAAATCGGAACAGAAACGCAGTTTTTCAAATAAAAAATCAGATTCAAATTACGCGAATCATCTCCTAGCAAATAGTCACTCTTTCGACCCACAGTTTGAAATTTTGCATACAGATAATAAATATTGGAAGGTAGATCTTTGGCAAACTTTAGAAATCAACAAACACAAACACTCAGGTAGACTCATCAATGAACAAGTCGGTTAAAGCCCTTCATCTCTATTGAATCTCTTCAGGGAGCAATCTATTCCTTAATTTCATTGGATAAATCTGTCATTAATAACCACTTAAGAAGGAGCAACCCAATAAGCTTTTAATTACTTAGAAACATTTGTAGTTATATTTTTATTCTCATTTTCTGTACATTTAATCGTCTGAATAAGATACGGTGTAGTGAAACGCGTTACGAATCGCAATTACTAAGTGAAATTCCTTAAAACACAGTACTTGTTTTTTATTATTGATAATGGAATTTTACCAAGTAAAAGCCTTCCAAATTCGAATGTTAAAATATTTGTCTGACCTCTTGAATAATCGTTCGGATTGTCCCTCTATTTTAACTCAATTGAAAATTCAGTTCCGAGACTGACCTCAAGAGATGGGCCTCTGTTTCTCCTGAGCACGCCCAGAACAAACTCACTCACACAATCTCCAATATTATTATTGTGTACATTTTGTTCTATCTCGAGATTGTGTGATATTAATTTCGACTCACTTTTCACTATCAGTAATGTATATTTGGACAAGTTTCTCTGAAGCGCCTTCAAGGTATTGCATATTTTTCTATTTTTCAAATGTTTAGTTCAACTCACGCCATTAGTGTTTCCTTTCTATTTTATTTTATGCGATAGCTTTTTATATTTTTATACATGATTTATTCATTTCATTTTCGTCTTTTTTGTACCGAGTAAGTTTCGAGTAGCTGCATGGTTTTTCACTAATATTAACTCATTATTTATAATTACGCTTCAAGTTGTTGATTTGTTATATAAATATTTAAATTTTTCCTGTAGGAAATGAAGAACTTAAAATTATTATTATTATTGATATGTGATGTTTTCTTGCAAAATCCCAATTAATTTTTTTCATTTTATTTTTATAAGAAGAACATCTGAGCCAAACAAAAACATCAAACTTTATTGGAATATATTCGGAGATAATATAAAAATGAGGTTATTAATTAGTTGCCTATCAAAATAGAAATTTTAAGTGTTGGAATTGTGCGTTAATATCTTGATGTAGTGTATAACCAAGGCTTCCTGTTCAATGAGCATTCTGAATTGATTCTTTTATGTATGAAGGTACTTCATCAAGCATATGTAAATCATATATTCCTTCTGAAAATTAAATATTAGAGAACTATTTTTCATTGACTGGAGTATGTCATTATGCATAGAGAATAATTTCATTCAATTGGCTTAATACGACTAAATAGAATATGCTACTATCAATGCAATATTCCAGTAAATTCTGGATTCTTTACAAATTTATTCAATGAAGAACTCTGTGAAATTTTCACGTATCGCATGAATAAACTCATAGCTTTTATTGGTGACAAGCATATCGATTTCACGGTATTTCGTTATGAATTTCTCCACATCAACCGAAGGCTATATTCCGTTCAAAAAATTTATATTTGCACGACAGAAAAAGTTTCACACTCAATATCTGCCTGTCTTGAATAACATGCGTTCAAGAAGAGGAGCAACAGCTGGGAAATTGGATAAGCTTGAACTTTTCTCCCTTTATCAGAGTTCCGAAAATTTTAATTAATTTTGTAAATACTTTCGCTGAAAAATTCGAGATCACCCCTATTCTTCTGAATTAGAAAGATAAATGTATTATGGACCGAGTGATAGACAAGACGTTGTTCATATACAGGATGTCCGTGATAAAGGGCCCATTCGAAGTACTTGGAGAACGAGTGAATCGATCAATTTTAAGTTATGGGACTAGAGTAAAGTATATTGATCTACAATTTGCAATTTATTTCGTATTGGCAACACTTTTTCCTGCTTTCTTGAATAGCATGGTTTATTCTACTTGCAGGGCGCCATTATGGGCTGCACTCAGGCCGTTTTCTAGCCGTGTTGTGTTATTTTGTTATATGCCTTGTAAACACTTTTTGATGAAGCTTGCAAGACTGTTGAATGAGCCGTCCTGGATCATCCGGGCGCTGGGTGTTTCAGTGCCCAAGATTTCAAATCTAGTCACTTTATGAGCGGAATATTCAAAGAATATGTGTTTCGTTGTTTCGTCATTTTCTAGGCAACCACGGCACTAGTGGTTTCCAATAGTCTCATGACGTGTAGGTGTTTGTTAAGTTGGTGTCCCGTCAATAGGCCAACTACTACCGAATAGACAATAGTTAATGTACCCTCATCTTTGGTAAATCTAACCCAACAGACTTTTTATCGAGCGACAATAGTTCATATACCCTCTTCTTTAATTGCGGCTCCTTCATGAACCTTTTTAACTGCCTCAGTCCCAAGATGCTTGCACGATAGTTTAGGATCTCGGTTGTGTTCTAGTTTTGATAGAAAGAGAGCACGAGGGTCCATTAGTTGGTCAGAATTCGTTCTGGTCCCATCAGCCTAACAGCTGTTGCATTTTAGCAAGGTTGTCTGCTATCTCGTTTTCTTTGGGCACTAAATCTGAGTAACTATGTTTGTAGCCAAAGTGCTGATTTGAACGTTCTGGTTGTCAGAGGATATGTAGATGTATGCGTCTCTGTAGTTTCTGTGTAGGTTTCTCTGTACACACCGGAGAATGGTAAATATTTCTGCGTGTGTTACGGTGACATGGTCACCCAGAGCCATCGTTATGCTTGCTTCGGGCCGGGGACGCCGATGGCTGTACCCATCCCGGTTTTGGACCTGTTCGTATATCAGATGGGGCCCTGTGGGGTGAGTTAGGCTATGTAAGTAGGTATGAGTAAGGCGTGTGTATGGTCCAAATTTCTCTTGGTGAAATGACGATCTTGAAGAGTTCGTCGAAGTAGTAGGCGGCTCTCATATGATCTCCTCATGTGAGAAAGTAGGGTCGGAGTTCTCTAATTTTGTTCAAAGATGTAGTGTTCAGAAGTTGCATTTCTGTCCCTCCACCTACCCCCTTCTCACTATCACAAAGAGGCCTTCATGGCCACCTCCTCCAGTACTATGTGTAGTGGAGGGAACACAGTCCATAGAATCCCATGATTGCTAGACATGCTTGCCCTCGGATCTTGTTTATTCTGTTCCGTTTTATCTCTTTGTCCTGTGCAGGCCACCATACGATGGCCGCATAAGTCATGAGCGGTTCTTATCACTCTCGTGTATAAATAATATATTATGTTTGGTTTGTGGCCTCGTCTGGGGCTGAATAATATCCAGCAAACATAGAGTGTGTTTTGCGCTTTTTGCGCTCGATGTAATTGTCCCAATTCAGTTTTGCGTCAAGCAACACACCGATATATTTCACTTGTTGAGCTAGTGTTAGTTGCTCGTTAAAAAGAATGGGTACCCTGAAAGGTGGTAGTTCCCTTTTTCGAGTGAATAGAGTGTCTGTTTTGTTTGGATTAACAAACAGGTCACCGAGGTGAGCCTCGATGCGCCTGGTCGACAGTAGACGTACCACCCACCTTGCTATGGTTTTATAAAGCATGATATACTTGTCAGTTCTTTGACTAAATGGCATCCTTTTTCAGGTATCCGTTGTCATGATTTGTCCTATCTGAAATTAACCATCATTGTGCCATGACTTTTCCATCAAAATGATCGGAATTATTGTGTCGTGTGCCAATGAGAGTTGAACCAGATTTGAGTAAGATTATAACTTTTTCATTAGTTCAACGTGAAAGTACCATTTTTGAAAGCAACGTACTTTCGATGCTTTTTCTTATAAAGAGTGCTCAAAAACCACTTTTCACCTCAATGAAACTGAATCATCAAAAACAATTTGTTTTCAATACGAGTACTTATCTCTTTTTCATTTCTTTAAAAATTCGTACATCAAATAAGTATTGATTGGTGTTAGGTTACCCTTCACTTAAAGAGGTTTATCCTCATTTCATTCGCGATTTTACTAAAACACCTTCAGTTCCTTCGGAAGATTAAATCTATAGGCCGTGGAATATAGAAGCATATAGAAAGAATTCAATTCAGACGATAGTTTCTATTCTCCATGAATTTCTGTGCAAAGTTCTATGAATTTCGACCTGACGTGACGTTGGGAAATTATTCAAAAACAGCAATAACATAACTTGATTGAGGAGGTCGTTACTTGATGAAAATCGATATACATATTTTCAATGAAATAAAACTAATGTATTTAGATTTTCACTATATTAACAAAACTATGACCGGTTTCACCAAATAGATACAAACTAATGAACAGAGTTATTCCATATATATTAGTCTTATTTCTTACTTAATATCACATTAGGTACAAGAGGTATGTTACCATTTCTATCGCATTATAATTTCAATATAGCATTCAGAACTGATAATTCTTTAGGCCGATATACCAAAAACTGCAAATCTTAAATTGATAAAAGTAATAAATCCGGTGTTTATAAACTGTCTCGCGGGTATTGTAATAAAAGTTATATTGGTAGAACTTTCAGAAATTTCAAAGTTAGATTATCCGAGCACAAACGTAGTTTTAATTATCATAAATTAGATTCTCATTATTCTAATCACTGACTCGAAGAAAACCATAACTTTAATGATAATTTAAAAATTTTACACAATGAAGATAATAGACATAATAGACAAAAACTCAATCTATTGGAAATTTTAGAGATCAGAAAAGAGAAGAATTCAGGTAGCTTACTTAATAGTCAATTAGATCTAAATCCTTCTCCTTCAATCACTCTTTTCAATTCATAAAGTTAGCAACTTCGATGGGTTTTCCAACATACCTCTTGTACCTATTGTGATATTAAGTAGGAAATAAGACTAATATATCAGGAATAACTCTGTTCATTAGTTTGTATCTATCTGATGAATCCACAGTGTAGTGAAACCGGTCATAGTTTTGTTAATACAGTGAAAATCTAAATACTTTAGTTTTATTTCATTGAAAATAGCAATAACACTCATTTTTTCCAAAATTTTATTAATTGATATAAGTACTACCAGCAAACTTGCAACTTTGCGTACAGACGCATGACGCTTGACTTACGATGGTGATCTGAAAAGTTTCCGAACTAACAAAGATACAAGACATTTACTCTGAATATTTCTTCTTATTCTTCATTATAGTTATCTTGTAACTCCACACATCTATTTGAGAAATGTTCCTATGTGTGTAAACCGTCCAAATAATACTCGTTGTTTTTTTCAACGAAATAGTTGTTTTCGAAGGAGATTTCCTCTTCATTTGACAAAAATCTCTGTCCCTCGAGCCCAGTTTTTAGATGAACGAACCAGAAAAAAGTCGCTTGGGGATAGAGCTGGTGAGTAACGCGTATGATTCAAATCGTAATTTGTGGATTTTCGCCAAAGCAACGACTGAGATGTGAGACGATGCGTTGTTTTGGAGAAACAGGATTTTCTTCTTCTGTATATGTATTCGGTCGTTTTTCCCCGAGCTCCAACAGAGCGTTGGAAACATTAATTCGAACCTGATTTTCATCTAACGTAGGCAAACGTGGCAACCAACGCACGAACAGCTTTCCAATGTGTAAATGTTGATTTAATATGCGACAAACACGAACTTTTGATGTGTTCATGACCTCTACTATCTCTCTCACTTTAATTTGGCGGTTGTCTTGTACCATTTGGTAAACTTTGACCATGTTATCGAAAGTTTTTAGACATTCCGAACGTTTAGCGTCTCTCAAGTTCTTACGGTCAAGATTAAATTCAGCAGTCCAAACTTCCACTGTGGTAAATAATGATACAAAGCCCTCATACATAGAATCAAACTCAAATTTAATTTGCATAAGCGTATTGCCTTTCAAAACGAATATTTAATGACAGCTCGATAGTCGATTCAGTCAATTTTTACAAAAGCCCTCGAGTCAACTCATTCAAACAAGTGTTCCACAACAACAGGGAGTCGCCGAAAATAGCTTAAATTTGGAGTAGTAACTGTCAACAGATAAATAATTGAAACTCACTAGTTCTCTTTTACCAGGGTTGCTATCTTCAATAGCGATCGAAATCATTCTAAGCCATTCTCGTAACAATAAGCCAAGAAGGTAACTTCAATTTCTCCACCGTTGAGAATGAAATTAACTTTATGTCTTTCCGCTGTCTGTTCTCCATAATTTGATGAAATTTGATTGAAATTTTCTTACTCAAGCAATTTAATATAACTTCATATCTCCCGTCAAGCGTTTATTCGTTCTTTTATTTAAGAAAAAAATATTTACAAAAAAAACTTTGTGTTATTGTTATTCTTATATCATTTCCAAGCGATAAACTGAAGCTTCCTTGAAAAATAACGAAGGAATTGAAAAAGTCAATGAAGATCTCTCTAGTCTTAGTACTTGGTCTGCAAATAATGGTCTGTTACTGAATCCGGCTAAATCGGTGGCAATATGCATTGGTTCGAAACAACCATATTCGAAGTGAATTGAAGCTGTGGTATTAAAATTAATGATCTGTGATCTCGTTGAGTGAATGTGTGAAGAATTTAGGTGTTCTATTTGATTGTGAACGCAATTTTGAAAATCATGTAAATAAAATAATTAAAAATACCTACATCAAACTCAAGTCAATGTATGGGCTCAAAATGTTTTTAAGTAGGAGTGTAAAGTGGAAATTGGCCAATAGCATCATTCTCAGCCCTTTTGACTTTTTCAGTTTTGTGTATTTTTTCTTTGCCACTGAGTTCACTCAGGGAATCATTCGGACATTGCAGAGCTCCTGTCTAAGATTCTGATTTAATAATAACCGCAGGGACCATATAACGCCTCACTACATATCACAAAATATTCTGAAGTGTGAGTATCTTTTCGTGTTGCAATAGTTATATCTACATAAGTTCTTGTTGAAAAGAACTGTATACAATATCCTATCAAAGAACTGCTATACGATTATGATTTTGGCGACGTTTCGACAAGTTGTCCCTTGTCATCTTCAGGCATTCGGTAGACGATGTCTCGAGCTCAACTGATGGTTCCCTAGGTGGTAAAATAACTATACAACTATATAATTACTATATATATATATATATATATATATATATATATATATATATATATATATATATATATATATATATATATATATATATATATATATATATATATATATATATATATATATATATATATATATATATATATATATATATATATATTGTTTATCCGGGAGTACATCCGTTCGTGAGATTGCTCTCCATTGAATGGAGTTTGCAGACGTTTCGCCAAAATCTCATTTGGCATTTCCAATGCGTAGTCGTGGTAGGTAACTGAGGATTTTCGATGTTGTTCACGGTATTTAAGCCTCGTCGTTGCCGAAGATTGTATCGGCGTTCTGGATTGGGTGATGTTGGCCCCGCCTCCTCGGGGTTGTGAGTAGAGTTATTGTTTCGATGTTCATCGTTGTTCATTGCGTTGTGTATGGTGTCTTTTTTGAGAAGGGACTTCCAAGTAGTTGGAAGGTTGAGGGCATCGTCTCTCTCATTAGGGATTCCTTTTCTCTCTATTTCTATTGCCTCCCGTATTGTTCTGGTTTTGAAGTGGTTTATGTTGGCGATTGGTTTGCAGCTATCAAAGTCTATTTTATGGCCTGTATTTGTGTGGTGTTGAAAAAGAGCAGATGTCATTTGTTTATACTTGATGGATAATTTGTGTTCGTCCAGTCTCGCAGACATTTTTCGGTTGGTCTGTCCTACGTATTTTGCTTGACATAGGAAATGCTGTAAACGCCATGGTTTTCTAATTTGACTCTGTCCTTAGGGTTTCTCAGCGAGGCGCCGATAGTTATCTAACGAACTGATGTACTTCCGGATAAAAATACATATGTACCCATCCGTAAAACTCTACGAATCAATATAAATATATATATATATATATATATATATATATATATATATATATATATATATATATATATATATATATATATATATATATATATATATATATATATATATATAATTATACGTAATTCTGATTTTGTGCTACCAAAGGATATTAGAAAATAAAATCCCTAAAAGAATAAAATTTTTGATTTAAAACTTAGAATGTGAAATGGTTGCAAACTGAAATTTTGGAAATAATACAACTTTGTATAATGCACAATAAACGAACATGGCCCGTACGAATTCGCGGATAGCTTCCAGTTATAAATATATTTTATAAATGATATTCCGACAATTTAATAGTTGATAGACAGTTGAATAACAAAACATTATGTATGTTCAAACCATGAAAACACTTTCATACAAAAGCATTGAAGGCCACTAACGATTAATGAATAATTACGGAAATGTTTATCTTGGTGGTATTATCTTGTTCCCGTATCCCTCCTTGTTCCTGCTTTGTTTGGTCTGTACGGGCGATATCCGTAGAACAAAGGGTTGTAATGAGGGTGATGGAACAAAAACACAGGAATGGTTTGAAGGAAACCTCTCGTCTGGTTTTTAATTAGGTTACAGTCAATAAGGAAATGCAGCCATAAGAACAAACTGTAAGAAGCTTTAATTCAGACTTTTTAGATTTTACTTGGAGCAAAGAGTTAGATTTTAACCAGTACAACTTCATCCGGTTAATATAATCTCACAAACAATTCTGATACCTTTGTCCCTGAACCTCCTATTTTACGTTGAATTCAACTAGATTGGGTGGAAATTCAATTCCGCATCTTCCTTTGGAAGTAAATTTGACTGAAAATTAAGATCAAACGTCTTCACTAATACTATTGAAATTGAAATTGCGATTGATTATTATATAGGCATGAAAGGAGGAGAATACAAAAACTAATACGTTATGTAAATATAATCGACTTACTGTATTAAGTGGACGAACTTCGATGTGAACCACAATTCGATAACCGTGAGAGTAAGAAATAAAAATATTAGTTACACATTTTCGAACAAGAATATTACAAAGGTTAATATCGATATCTTCTATAATTTTCGAAATATTACAGGTAATTGAAATTTCACCGATTTTACAAAACTTTTAGAATTTTTTCATTTATAAATATTATTTCAAAATGCAAAATCATTCTTTCGATAAGCATTTATTGTAAATACAATTATTCAAATTTTGTATATCCTCTCTTTTCAAAAGAATATATATTCTTTCGATACTCTTTACTCTTCCTACCAAATTATTTCCGCTTAGAATTTGAATTTGGGAATCATATACTTGATGAAAATCCATAATTGTATGAAACTATTCAGATTCTTTAGGAGTTTTGCTAGAATATAAAATAATAGTGACGAGTTTCACTCCACAGTAGTTTCATCAAACGATTCAGGTGCAACAATGATGGTAAGTAATCAAGTTCATCATATTTTTAAAACGACTGTCAAAATTTTCTTGCAAATTTTTCTTTAAATTAAACAAGATCCACGAAATAATAATATTTGGGAGATATTAACCCAAATTATTGGGTTCATAATGATTCTAGAACATCTATAGATCAAAATCAGCATCACTCAGAAGACCAAACCTGGCCATCGGGGCTCTCTCGCTCAGACAGAGAGGGAATTGTTTTGTTGAGTTTGAATATTGAAGGGATTTTGCGATTTTACTTCAAAATTGGCAAGCAAGACCAAGGAAGTGATTATGTTACAGGATACTCACACTGCGACGGAAGAACATCTCTGCCAAATAGCAAATATCGCAGGTTATGTACCTTTTGATTCTCTCTCTAGTCCTTTTTATGGTCTTGCTTGGTATGTAGAATCTTCTCTAAGATTCAAGTGAGTTTAGACATATGCAAGTCAGGTATGATTGTTGAAATATCTTTCTGCTGGTTTTCTTTTTCCATTATTGCAGATTCCTGTCCCAAACCCCCTTCCTTTCACCCTTGCCTTCGTCTGAAAATCATGGAGTGCAAGACGAGAATGAGAGAATAAGGCTGCTAAGCAGAAAAATCTTTGGTACTCTTTACGTACGCCGGACACAACATAAACAGACAAGCAATTGCTAGTGCAATAGGGACAGGGAAACGAGTTTTTCCCTCAGGTATTTTCACTTGTTTATTGAATCATGCAATATAGTATGGTTCTATGTTACATTTCCTGAGCTCACACTTGTGTTTTTCTGACACACACCAGAATTATAGATATAAGCATTTATCGTAAATACAATTATTTTTGTAAATTCTACCTTTTTCAAAAGAATATATATATATATATATATATATATATATATATATATATATATATATATATATATATATATCTATATCTATATGTGAACAGGAAATATAACAGCAATAACCGAATACACTAATAACGGAATCTTCAAGAGAATCCATAAAGACTATTGTAGAGATTGCTTCTATGATGCGATTCTACGGATGCTGAATTTCAATATATAAGTTCATCTATAGTATCGTACGTAACAGCACTTTTGAAACAAAATAACAAAACGAATTTTATCAATAACTTACTGATAAGCATTGCAATTTTGAACCAAGATTTTCGATCAAAAATACGTGAACTAATCGAAAAAATAAAATAAAGGCATCAGTTTCACATTGATATAGAGGTTATACCGTGAACGTGGTATTGATTGTGATCTCTGGTCACAAATTGCGCCCTAAAGATCGCCTCGGTAGCTTCACGATTAGTGAGCAAGTATCTAGGCATATGCTAGTGAATTTGTCAAAGCCATACATAGAGATTGGACACATCACCATAGTTGTTGGTCCATAACCTCTAGAGGCCAGATACCCTGTAATCCTGAGAGGTGGCAGTTATCATTGCACGATCTTCGTGAGTTGGTCGAAGTCCACTATGAAATGTAGGTCCATAGAAAAACAAACAAACAAATCGCGCCCTAACTTGGGTTCTAGTTGTCATAAAATTCTGTATTTGGTATCAAATTGAGGCTTGAAATGTTCGTCATCTATTTTCTGAAGTTGTGGCATTCTACTCTTGCTATAATTTCAAAAACGACTATTTCTATTCTGAAAACGCACTTCCCGGTAATCTATTATATAATAAAATTGATAAAATCGTTTCAATTGAGAACAGACGTTTCGCCAATCAGTGTACCGTTGAACGTTCTTTTGTTGTTGAATAAACTTAGCTGGTACTAGTTCTGTGATTTCTATATACAGTTAAAAACTCTCTGTTACACATTCATATCAAAATAGTTTATCTGGATTGCTATACGGTGTGTTCCGATAACTATGTGTTTAACACAAATTCCTTCTCTTGCTTCTATTTTTAGGCTAATTATAACATCCAATGTGTGAAAGTAAAAGATGCAATTTTGAAATCCATTCAAAAGTTGGCCAATCTGTTCTTGATTTGCAATGGCTGCCTTCCTGTGGTAAAACAGAAACTCGCTACTAATTCACTCTCACCATCCTGGAAGAAAAAAAAACTTGTCGATGAAATCGCTACTGCTGTTGATGCAGCTGTCAACAGTAGGATCAGCATCATCGAAAGCCACAATAGGAAGCTGATATCAGAACTTTCCAAGCAGTTGGATTCAGTAAAGCAGGAGATGAAGATACTAAGAGAGTCTAACGTGGATTTGATTCGTTTGCTTACTTTTGGATAGTTGGCAGGTGTATCGAAAGGGTCTACTGAAAGAAGAAGGGTGTGAGCAACAACAACCGTTCTTCAAATATAACATCGAAGATCAACAAGCTACCAACTAACTCTGGGGTTGCAAATGGTATAAACGATGGCAAAAGCTCTGCTTCATCATCAACTTCACTCAAATCAGTCCGATAAAATAACACTCTCTCAGGTGTTTAATAGTATAGATCAGGCTATGATGATAGTTATCGGTGCTGAAACAACCAAATCAACTGGAAAGAAGCAACTTTCTGCTTCGAAAAATACCTTGACTAACTCAAAACCTATTGCGGGGAAATCCAGGTTCACATTACTGACCACTGTTCCAAGAACTACACAGATCCACGTTTCTCGTCTGGCTACCTCTACTAAAGTTAAAGTCATTGTTGGTTTTCTCAAAGATGTGATACCTGATGTATCCTGCACTCAGATGAATTCTAAGAAGTAGATATATGCATCCTTCAAACTCACAGTTCCTGCGGATTTGGTGAAAAAAATTTTGGATCCTGACGTTTGGCCAGAGGGTATAATGGTAAAGTGGTTTTTTTGAGGTAAAACTGAACAACTACCCTACTTAGATCCAAAATACTTTTTCCCAAACACTTTTGGAGTTTTGTTAATCAGAGGAATAGTGTTGGCTCATTTCCAAGTTGCACATATCTCAATGGTCGATTGGGGCATGTAGGGAGTGAAATTATCAATCTTTTCGCAGATCATTTCACTTCTTCTTTCAACTCTCACATACCTGTTCACCTTCTATGCCCTGGTGACTATGGCATTTTCATGAATTTGAATACTTGTCGGATCGGGATTCTTGAGGTGCGCTAGAAGATCACTGAACTGGGGCCAAAATTCAGAAGTGAACCGGATGGTATTCCTCCGATATTTACCAAAAATTTTGCGGCTTCACATTCACAACCGCTTACTCTATCATTTAATAGATCTTTCCATGAAGGATATTTTCCAAAAATTTGGAATTCGAGTTTTGTAGCTCCCATACAAAATTAGTGAAGTAAAGTGGATGTGCGCAATTATGGGCCGATCAGCATTTTCAGTACAATTCAAAAAATCTTTGAGAGTATCATCCTTGACAAAATTGCTTTTAAACTGAAGCAAGTTCTTATTGACCAACAACATGACTTTATTAGGGGTAGATCGACAATTACGAATTTGGTTCTTCTTGGTCAGTTCTCACTTGATGAGTTAAGTGAGAGGTATCAGGTTGATGCTGTTTTTATGGATCTTCTCAAGGTTTTGGTCGAATTTTTCAAGCCGTTCTAGATATCAAAGTGGAGTCGGCTGGTTTTGTGGGACAACTTAGTAACCTTAGACATAGGACGCAAGTTGTCAAAATAAAAAGTTTTGAATCAGCAATTATTTCTGTAACTTCTAGTGTTCCACAGGGCAACCATTTGAGCCCACTTTTGTTTTCACTTTTCATTAACGATATTGGTTCTGTCATTGAGCATTCTGACTTCCTGCTCTATGCTGATGACCTTATAATTTTCAAAAGTATCAATGGCATCACTGATGCATTGTACCTTCAGGCAGATTTGGATGCTGTATCTGATAGGTTTGTCAGAAATGGCTTGGAGGTCAGTTAGGGTAAATGCCAGTGCATTTCTTTTTGTAAGTCAGATAATGTAATTAATTTTGATTACACTATCGATAATACCAAACTCAAAATGGTTAATGTTGTTAGAGATCTTGGGATATTCATCGATTCACGAGTTACGTTCAAGTTTCATTTCGACACAATTGTAAGCCTTCAAAACCTTTTTTTAGGAGTGACACAGCTATGTTTACAAGCTGTGACATTTTGAAATTGTTATTCAATTATTATTGCATGCCTATTCGAATGAGATTGTCCAGAACAAATTTCTTCTTTATATATCGTATAAAATGTTTATCCCTAGAATATAGTCTTTTGCAACATTTATCAGGGCTGAAGTGAACATAAGAAAGTTTTCCGAAGGAAGAATTGGTCTGGATCTTCTCTTTCTGTGGATGTCTTGATGGTGAAGTGGATTGTCCCGATTTGTTGTATCAGATTGGTTTTTATATTCCTGGGAGGATTACTAGGGGTGGGCCTCTCTTCAGAGAACCTCTTCATCGGACAAATTATTATGCCAAGTCACCTGTTTACCGTTTGCTACGACTAGGTAATAAGTACCTTAATGCAGACTGGTGTTTTAGCCTTTTGCCTGCTGAATTTGAATTCATTCAATTATTTTTCCTACTAAGTAGGGGTATTTGACTGATTTCAATTCATGCATATTGTTTTTGTTCTTTTTTTTTTCTTTTATTGTAATTTTAAGGTCCATACCATTAATAAATGAATAAATAAATATCTAATTAAGGCAAATTTTTTCTTTTGATTTATGGAATTTGTATCCTTTTATTCATCCGAAGAATTTTTTCACCTATTGGAAAAAATTATTTGGTTTCAATCCTCAATTCGCTTGGTCAATCTGTTATGTCATTGTTACAAGTTTGCTTAATCAATATTTATTTCATTTTAATAACAAGCATCTTAGAACGGATGAAGGTCTAATCGTGGGTGATCCGTAAATTTCATTATTAGCCGAAATATTTATGAACAATTTGGAACATGTAATTCGTAGTCATCCACTCAATGAATACTGCATGTACTGATACTGACAATATCCTAATTCTACAAGATAAGACGGATAATTAAACCTTTTTGAAGATTCATCAATCATTTTATCCAAATATTGAATTCATTTAGAGAAATTGTGAACTTTCAAGATAAAACAATTTTGAAGGAAAAAATTAAAACATTTTCTTCATTTACCATAAACCATGGCATACCTATATAAAAATACATAGCTTATCTTCTTTAGCAGTACAAATAATGAACGATTTTTGAATGACTATAATTTCAATGCAGCTTTTCGAACCAATAATGATCAAAATATATACATAAGAAACAATAAAACTAAGTTCGACAAAAATAAGAGATCAGGTGTTTACAAGTTGAACTATAGCAACTGCAATTGGTTTTAAATTGGTAGGGCAAATTGAAATCTATATACTAGAATAACAGAACACAAAGAAAGCTTTTCAAATGAGAAATGTATTCAAATTATATAATCCATCTTCTAGAATGTAATCACCTTTTCAACCGCAAATTCGAGATATTACAAGTAGATTATAGTAATTGGAAAATAGTTCTTTTGGAAATTTTAGAGATTAACAAACACAAATATACAAGAAGTATTATCAATAACCAAATAGATTTAAGTTCTGTTCAATCTCTTCAAGGATGCAATAAATTTTATGGATTTGCCTCAAAATTCTGCCATTTTTATCATTATCCTATGGAATTTTATCACTCTTAATTTTAAATGACTTGATTCATGAAAGTTTTTCAGGTATTTATGAATCTGAAACAAGAAACTCTTGAAAGCTTCCCACTCGAGTTCCCTCATACCGTTGGAGGCTTTTGACTCATATTAACGAAAGAAAGCATTCAAGACCATTTCCTGAAAACTAGCATCAGTAGTACAATTCAACTGTGATAATATAAAAACGAAACAAATATGCACAATCTATATATATATATATATATATATATATATATATATATATATATATATATATATATATATATATATATATATATATATATATGGTCAGATATCTTCCGCGATAAACTTCGCGTGGATCAATGAATAATCCCTCCTGACAAGAGCTAGTTTCCAAATCTACCCGCCATGCACGCAGCCCCCAAGCGCCACAATAGTGCAACCAAGCAGGATGCCGAGAAAACGAAGCGGCAGACTGCAGTTTCGCCCTTATTAGGAGCTCATCAGTGCCGCATATCGCTTCTCAGCATCCTACCAAGCTACATCGGGGTACCCTATCAATTCCAGAAAGGACGCACCTCGTACATACGTGCGAGAGTCGCCCTCCATGGACCGACACGGCGAACCCGCTACCGGACTTCGAGAAAGATACGAACAGTAACAAACAGATGTGGAAACGTTAAAAATTCCAAACATTTGGGAGACATCTTTCGCCGTTCCGTGAATCACATCAACGGTAGAAAACGTGCGAAATAATCCCGTTGGAATAGTGCTCTGCTTCCGAGATAACCCTCTCGTCGGTAAATATTTGGTCAGATATCTTCCGCGATAAACTTCGCGTGGAGTATATGTATGTGAATCTGAGACAAGACGAATTATTCAAAAATCCGTAGATCAATGAATAATCCCTCCTGACAAGAGCTAGTTTCCAAATCTGCCCGCCATGCACGCAGCCCCCAAGCGCCACAATAGTGCAACCAAGCAGGATGCCGAGAAAACGAAGCGGCAGACTGCTGTTTCGCCCTTATTAGGAGCTCATCAGTGCCGCATATCGCTTCTCAGCATCCTACCAAGCTACATCGGGGTACCCTATCAATTCCAGAAAGGACGCACCTCGTACATACGTGCGAAAGTCGCCCTCCATGGACCAACACGGCGAACCCGCTACCGGACGGATTTTTGAATAATTCGTCTTGTCTCAGATTCATATCTCAGATTCATATATATATATATATATATATATATATATATATATATATATATATATATATATATATATATATATATATATATATATATATATATAGAAATCAATTGCTGTTCGTAAACCTCGCTAAAACTCGTGAACGGCTGAACGGATTTTCCATGAAATGTTCGTGGATGTCTAGGAAAGGTTCAAAGGTGAGAAAAATTCAAAAAATTAACCGTTTTTTATTTTTCAAACGTTTTCTTAATGAAATGTAGAGTCAATTTGAACTTTATTGCTATTAAATAAACTTCATATTAAATTATGCTCACTCACTGTTGTTTAAGCAATGCAGGTGTGTTCCTAACGTTAAAGAGTCAATATGCAGTTCATTACCGCAGCACAAAGTTCAAATTCAATGATATCAATCAAATAAGTCTTCACGTATGCGTTGGATTATCTTATGTCACGTTCCGAAATTAAACAAAAGTGAATCGCTAACGCGACAAAATTGCGTAGTCACGGAATGTAGTAGATCATCAGTAGTACTGATTTTCAATTTGGTCCGCTTCGCGAAACTCAATTTTAGCTAACTTCAGTTGTTAAAGATAAATCTTAAGTTTTATAACAGATTAAATTTATGAACGCAACGATAATATTTGACATTACATTGTAAATCCATCCTATCGCACTTCAGAACAAGGAAAAAAAGTATAACGATATCTATGAGTGCATCCTGCTATCTTTGTGAGTGAAGATTATCGCTACGGGCGCGAGAACTTTCCTTACTTTTGTGATCCTTTGCGATAGGGATATTCCATGTGATGTGGTCTTTTTTTGTGGATATTCTGTGATAGTGACACTTTACTGCTGAAATAGCGCGAAGTTTTCTTACTTTTATTGATTACAATTTACGATGCCGAGGTAGAGAAGCCCTGATTAGGTCGTCACAGTCAATCAAATGCGAGAAGAGCTTCCTCACGTGCTAAACGTACTGATGAACAGAGTCAGATAGATCAGAAAAAAGTCGTATTGCTATGTCAGAATTGCATTATTTAGTGAGTAACAATGAAGTAGATAGGCTTAGAATGCAACGAGTTCGTGCACATTGGGGGAATGATGATAATTTGTGAATATTCTAAGGCTCATGAAGAGGCCGCAACCAAAGAACAGGGTATATGAACAACACACACCACAAAAATTGTCGCATCACTTGGTATTCTGAATTCCACAATCGAGTAAGCAGCTCGATCGCAGTTTCTTTGTCATCATATGTTTTTGGAAATATGAGGGCAAAAAATCTTATCTATGTATTAACATTTGTTACCATATGATCTCACACACGTCTGAAATAGGAATGAGTTTATTTGACTATCAGTATGCATTCAATTTCTCTTCAGTTTTCAAGCTGAATTAATGCAAGTTCTTCATGTTTCTTGATGATTTTCGAATCTTTGAATTTATTGTAATGGCTACTGAACGTCCTAGACGCTATTTGAGTGTACTGGTAAGAATTGTAGCACTTCTAGAGGAGGGGCAAAGCCACTATTTCAAGAGCAATTAATCGGTACCACGAAACAGGGGAATATGGAAGAAGGGTCGGACAGGGAAGAAATCGGATAACAACACCAGTTGATGATCGTTGGTTTCGTTTAACTGCTCAAAGAGTTCGGCACTGTACGGCTAGAATGCTACAAAATGAACTTGCACTTTCCAGAAATGTGCATATTTTATGCAAACTGTTAGTACCAGGCTCAGAGAAGACGATATCAGACCAAGGGTGGCTTCTACCGGCCCGCGTCTCACCAGAGAGCATAGAGTTGCAAGACTTCAGTTTGCGAGGGAACATGCAAATTGGGGTATTCTAGAATGGTCGAATGTTCTCTTTTTCGAAGAGTCCAGGTTCTGTCTAGTATCAAATGATAGACGCATGCCTGTATACAGACGACCTGAAGAACTGTATCAGCAATCCAATATCCGACAAACTCAAAACTAAAACTTCGGAGGGGGCTCAGGATGGTGTGGGGAGGCATTTCTTTCCATGGTCGAACTGAGTTAGTCCTAATGGAAGAATGATAGCAGCCAGATACATCGCAGATATCAAACCCCATAGATTGGCGGAAACTTCATTTATATGCATTATAATGCTCGACCTTTTGCAGCTAGAGTAGTTAAATTAATGATATTGAAAACGAACTTAAAATATTTCATGGTAAATTAATTAAATTTAAATTGAGTACAATAAGAACAACGTTAAAAACATCCATTGCTTTTCCAGATTAGTTAACATCCCTTTTGTTAATAATAGAGAATTGAATATAACCCAACAGAGAACTTCCGTAATGTTTCCACCCCTGCATTAGTGAATATCTTTGATGAAAAACTTGATGAAGCAGCTCAGAAAAACATTTTTCCTTCAGTAAAATCAAAGGGAAAATTCGAATTGTTAATATACTTGCCAGTACAAGCAAGAAACGTTAGTTTTTTATGAAGAAAACCATTTCATCACATCTTTCCAAACCAATGATAGTTTTGGCAAATACGAAAAAATAATGAAACTAAGTCGGACAAATATAATAGATAGATAGATAATTTATTGATGCATTACTACAGAATTGAATCAAGAGTAGTTTGTCGATCGTCAATTGAAAACAGTAAAAACAATAAATTTTGTAAGTACCTACAAAGAATTCCTACAGTAATACATATAGCTTTACACAAGGGATACAGAAAATTTAAAAAAATTACCCATCCTAGCGACTAGGAAAGAAAACTTATGTTATTGAATAAAAAACATTACCTATTAATATGCTCTTGATTTGAGTTATAAATTTCTTTGAGAGGCAGACTTTTTATTTGAGTAGGTAGTAAATTGTAAAAATTCACAGCCATGAAGGTTCAGTTCCTCTGCGACCTACTTAGCCTAAGAAAATCATTTCTAATATCAGAAGCATGCCTGGTGTTATGAGTGTGAGTGTAGGCATTGAGACCAAATAGGTGGAAGTTCTTCTTCACATGGACAAGGCACTCGAAAATGTATAGAGACGGCAAGGTTAGGATATTAAGTTTTTTGAAAATATGCTTGCAGTCTTCTCTATAGCCAAGGCCCCCATTACTCTGAAGGCACAGCGCCGCAATCTGAACAAGGCCTGAAGTTCCGCACAATTGCCCCACACCAATATACAGTATCTTAGATGAGACTCAAGGTAAGCCGTCTTCAAAATATTCCGTGAAACCGAACAGGAAAGATTCCTCAGAACAAATATATAACTGATAACCTTCGAAGACTAGAATGTCTATCCCATCTAAGACCGGAATCTAAGTGGACACCCAGAAAACATAAACCATTCCTCTCATCATGATCCATACCACCTCTATGTCTCAGACGGATCAACAATCTCTGCGTCTTATTTACATTGATACTGAGTTCAATAAAATTGAACCATTTCAAGGCAGTCGGCTGAGCCTCCCCCGACAGCCCCCGTAGTTCAGCAAGATCTGTACTGCTCACTGAGACCGCTGTTTTAACCGCATAAAGGTACTTGAAACAAATGAGATGAAATCAGGGAAGTCGTTTATAAAAATAAGAAACACTATTGGTCCAATTATGGAACCCAGTGGAACACCTATCTCAACAGCTTTCTCTCAAAGAAAATACCGCTGTCGAAGACAACTTGCTGCCTACCAGACAACAATGAGCAGATAAAACCAACGGTTGTATCCTTGAAACCGTGGGCTCTAAGTTTCCATAGGAGCTTGATATGAGAGACGCAGTCGAACGCCTTGGGCAGGTCAAGGAAAAGTGTCAATGAGTTCAAGACACTCAACAGCAGTACTGACAAAACGCAAAACAGCATCATAGGTGCTCTTGCTTTCTCTAAAACCAAATTGGTTACTTGTAAAAAGATTCATTGACCAAAAATAGCTATTAATTTAGTTACACGTCAGTTTTTCTCTTACCTTTGAAAAAAGTGGTACTGAAGAAATAGGCCGATAATTTGCAATATCCTCCCGCTACTCCTTTCTGAAAATTCGAATGACCTTTGAGACCTTAAGACATCCAGGAAAGACCCCCGCCCGAAGACTTCGATTCACAATTGAAGTGAGAGGACAAATGATGGAGTTGATGATGATGATCGCCCTTCTGATGTAACGAAATGACCTTTGAAACTTTGAGGCAATCGGGAAAAGTCTCATTTTTCATGCATCTGTTCATAAGAAGTGTAAGAAGATTGATAATGTCGTCCACATTTCTTTTCAGTAACATCAATGATAAGCCATAGTAATCTCTGGATTTACTATTATTCAGTGAGTTAATGGTATCTCTGAAGAAAGTGGAACCAACAGTGAATGAAATATTCAAGTTATTCGAAATTACCTTCAAGAAAAGATTATCTGATGGAAAATTACCAGCTGGAATTCTTTCAATCACACGATCAACAGCTGATGCAAAGAACTCACTATATTCACCAACACTGATTTTTGTGTCGGCTGCTTTTCTACTGATACTTCATTTTGCATTTATAACATCCCCCATTGCTTAAGGTCGATTAGCAGATCCCAGAATCCCGATCATTAGCCTCAATTGTAGCTCTATTTATTACATGCCTATACCTAAGCGTCAATTTATTTGCTGATAATTTCTCTTCATCTTTCACTCCTAGCTATTCTGAATATATTCTTTGAGAAACTGGCAGTAGTGTTTGTTTGAATGTTTTCGATTGTTTGGTGGAAAGTCATGAAGTGCCACAAAAGGCTCATGATCTGGAACCCAAATTAAGTGCAGGCTCTGGTCGCATACCAGGTATTCTAGTTAAGTATTGTGCTGAATCATTAGCTCCACCTCTCACATCATTAGTTAATAAATCCTTGCAGGAACGTTATTTTCCTTCAGCATGTAAACAAGTTTTGTAACTTCTGTTCACAAGTCGGATAGTAAGCAACACATAAAAAATGACAGACCAATCAGTATCTTGAGCGCTGTACCAAAACTGTTTGAGAGCCTTGTTCATTCCAACATTTCTTTTGCTTTTAGTCATGCTATCATTAGTGAAGAGCATGATTTTCTCAGGGGTAGAACAAATGTGACTAACTTAGGTTCTGTTCACTCAGTTCCTACTCGAAACCATTGAAGGGGGAAGTCAAGTGGATACTGTCTATACTGATTTGGTTAAAGCTTTTGATCGAGTGAACCATTCAATTTTGTATGCAGAGTTAGAATCAATGGGATTTGTTGGTAAATTTTTGAAGTGGTTTAAAAGCTATTATAGGTCTCGTTTACAAATCCTTAGAATAAAAAGTTTCAAATCTTTTCTAATATCTGTATCTTCTGTTATCCCACAGGGAAGTTACCTGGGACCTTTGCTTTTTATTATATTTATAAATGATTTGGGTTCAGTAATTAGACATTCCCGTTCTCTACTCTTTGCTGACGATTTGTAGATTTTCACAATAATTCATTGCATTGATGATACGGTTGCACTACAATCAGATTCAGATAGAGTTGTTGAATGGTTTTCAAAAAAAGACTTGGGAAGAAACATTAATAAATGCCAATGTATTTCTTTTACTAGCTTTGAGAATACTATTAAATTCGACTATAGTGTGCATAATACTATGTTAAATAGGGTTTGTGTTGTCAAGGATCTCGGAATTCTCATTGACTCAAAGGTGAGCTTCAGGGCACATATTGAAATAGTGGTCGATCATGACTTTATAGTACTGGGGTATATAAGATGCAACACAAATGCTTTCACGGGTGTTGAAGTTTTATTCCTATTATTCAATAGTTACTGCATCTTGGAATATGCTTCTACGGTATGGTCACCTCATTACACAGAACAATCTCAGGAAATTGAAGGATTTCAAAATAATTCCCATCTTTATCCCTTATATAAAATGTCTATCCCTAGAAAAGAATTATCTGTCTCAGCTATGAGATCTAATGCAAATTTCAGAACTTTGGCGGACCGAAGAGTAATTGCTGACCTTTTGTTGTACAAATGCTTGAATAATAAAATTGTCTGTCATGATATTTTATATCAAATAGGTGTCCATGCAGCTGGTAGAATCACAAGATCTGAAAATGTGTTTGATGAACCTTCATACCGAACTAATTATTACGGCAATGCTCCAGTATGTCGAATATTGAGGGTTGGCAATAAATATGTGAACGCTGACTGGTGCTTTAATATTTCCCTTAGGGAATTGAAGGGAAGACTTAATTCGCTTAGTTTTTCCAGCTGAATTTAGTATGAACCTATATTATTCTGATTTCTCGTCCACTAGTAGAATACCATTCACACTTGTAATGGTTTTGTTTCTGGTTTTGTCTAAAATTGGGGAAATATTTCAATTTTACTGGAACTACGAGACTTATTTAATGACGTGTAATGACATTAAATTATAAAAAGGCTAGTTGAAGAAAATTACAATTGACACTACCTATTAATACCTATGCCTAGCTTGATCAGAGTCCCTCAATCTCAGTGTGTGAGATCTTCGTCTAGAACCTAGGTCCTAGATATAGCCTTAGGAATAATACTCATCACCTTAATCAACTAGCTTTATTACCAGATCAATAGCAAAATAACACTATCTGATTAATAATTTACTTACTCTAATCAAGGAAAATAATACAAAAAAAACAAAATGAACTTAACTAAAAAAGGTTAACCACTAACAATAAAATGAATCTCAGATGAGATGAATTCAAATTACATAGTACATATTCTCAATTAAAAATAATCTGAGCTCTTCAACAAAGCGAAACTCAATGATAGAGCTCTCTCAACAATTAAATAAAATAGAAAAAAAGAATTTGATGGTTAAGAGAAACACTTAGCTTTTATCAATGAGATTAATTCCCACGATGATTTGATATGGTGTTTTACATCAGTTTTCTGGTATTCCTGTATTGTACAGCTTACAGGTTACTTGTTTGGCTGAATATCGTTCGTAACGTGGCTGTCCTAGGTGGCAAGACTTTTTCCCCAAAAACGTGGTTACCCCAGACGTAAGATAACAAGGTTTGGCATAAAGTTGAAAACTCAAATATCCTTGGAATAGCAGATATCGATCTAGGTTAATTCACAAAAGAAAATTCGAAATCTCTCCACTTGCTAATTGAAATGGTTGTCGAGGAAATCCGGCAAAATTACCGACTACTGAAACGCCTCAGACGATTGGAATTTATCCAGAAAAATGTATGAATGAATACTTAATTTCAATTTCTGCAAATTTTTCACTCCAATCGCTACAACACAGCTCCAACAAAATAACAAATGATTCCGAAGATTTCTAAATATACAAGAGAAAGAATCTAATGAATTCCGAACTTATATAGACTCAGTTCTATCAAAAAACTATTGATATTCAAAAAAATTAATAAAAAAGTTACATCATTTTCTTCACAACAATAAAGTGGAAACGAAACATAGAATGAGTTAATGTTTTCCGTTCTCCCACAGAAACGAGAAAACGATCTTCTTTCAAGTACTGATTTCACAATTAACCGGTGAACAACCTAGATCAATAGTAGCGACACCTTACGGATATTACTATAATTTTCATTGGGTATCATTAACTGTAGATTCCTTATTCGAATTTCAAACTGAATATTTTCTTGATGAAATGAGATTGAATTATTAATAAAAGTATGAAAATTGAGTGGAAAAGAATTAAATGATTAATTCGAGAAATCGGACTGTTACAAACCTTCCCTTGTTCCCCAAAAAAAAAATTGAAGATTTTTTTTTTTTCAATCAACTGAGGCGTATAACTAGTCGGTAATTTTGCCGGATTTCCTCGACAACCATTTCAATTAGCAAGTGGAGAGATTTTGAATTTTCTTTTGTAAATTAACCTAGATCGACATCTGCTACTCCAAGGATATTTGAGCTTTCAACTTTATGCCAAACCTTGTTATCTTACGTCTGGGGTAACCACGTTTTTGGGGAAAAAGTCTTGCCACCTAGGACAGTCACCTTGCGAACGATATTCAGCCAAACAAGTAACCTGTAAGCTGTACGATACAGGAATACCAGAAAACTGATGTAAAACACCAAATCAAATCATCGTGGGAATTAATTTCATTGATAAAAGCTAAGTGTTTCTCTTAACCATCAAATTCTTTTTTTCTTTTTAATTTAATTAATGACAGAGCTGTATCATTGGGTTCCGCTTTGTTGAAGAGCTCAGATTATTTTAAATTGAGAATTTGTACTATGTAATTTTTTTGTATAATTTTTCTTGATTAAAGTTAGTAAATTATTAATCAGATGATTTTGCTATTGATCTTGTAATAAAGCTAGTTGATTGAAGTGATGAGTATTATTCCTAAGGCTATATCTAGGACCTAGGTTCTAGACGAACATCTCACACACTGAGATTGAGGGACTCTGATCAAGCTAGGCATAGGTATTAATAGGTAGTGTCAATTGTAATCTCTTCAACTAGCATTTTTATAATTTAATGTCAGTACACGTCATTAGTTAAGTTTCGTAGTTCCAGTAAAATTGAAATATTTCTCCAATTTTAGACAAAATCAGAAACAAAACCATTACATTTGGCTCCCAACGTGGGCGCCAAATGATTAAATTCAAGAAATCGGAATGTTACACACTGATATGATTTTATATTTTCAAGTGGTTGTAAAATGTTGTTTGTTTTAAAGGTTCGTGCAGTAAATAAATCAAATCAAACGTATCTATTTCTCAAGAGCTTTAACTCTTCACGCTTTTATCTATCGTATAGCTCAGATACTAATTCAAGCCGATCCCTCAGCACCCTCAGTTTCTCTATATACCAATGCACCCTCGATCTCGAACCGACACGCCTCATGGTCATTTCCGGGAAAGCGATCAGGTAAGAAACAATAAAATTTCGGTGACAGATTCCTAAAGCATCATTGGCATCAAGATTTTCATCCCAACTCAAACTATCAAGTATACGATAGAAACAATTAAATCCTTTTTCAGTCAAAGGTCTATATCACAAATATCTCAACTGGAAAGTCAGTCGACGGTTGGTGCACACTGTGATCAAAAAGAATCACAATTCCACACCCGTGCACCTAGTTTCGGTAAAATATTCCGAGTTCGCTATAGCTATTAAATTTTCGCTAATTTCATTTCCCATGTGAGTAGACCGTATTATATAGTTTTCACTCCATATTGTTTTCGTGTGGATCATTGTTTGCAGTTCGTACATCATAACAAACATTCCCACTTGAAATTAATTCATTTCATCTTTCTATAGATTTCAGAAACTCCTTCATTAGTGGCTACTCCAAATTCGATTATAAGCTTTCGCCAGTTTTCCACACGAAGGCTTATATTTCTCTAGGCCATTTTCACTCCCCTTTTGACAACGAAATCAAAGCAAATAACCATACCTTTGTTCATCACTCTCTGCGTAAAGGTATACTTGATTACATTGCTTTTTGCGAACTGAACTCCTGAGTGAGAATAGAATATATTATATCATAAAGGAGTTATATTCTCATCACTTTACAGTCTTTTCTTGTTCGATTCCAAGGTTGATTCAAGCACTTTGACATTCCATTCATAGTCATTATTGAACCCAATGAAGTGGAACGACAGAGAAAAGAGGAAACGAAATGAATGGAATTCGTACTAGAATGAAGAAAAGATATTTTCATGGAACTAATTTTAAATACAACATATTATCTTTCATGATCGATTCTTGTTTCAGTATTCGAAAGACTGAGCAAATAGTTGATTATTGAAGTGATATAACAAAAGCAATTGCTTAAATACCAACAATATAATGGATACCGCATATGCATATAGTGCATCGCCTAGAACCAATCCTTTTTAACCCTATAATCACACAAGCTGAAAGAACAGAGATACTTTGTGTAACCACTTTATTGGCCTAAGAGAAAGTTGACCATTTTAAAGCGACACATATGAGGCAGTTATTTTCTGTATACTTGATTATGTCCGAAACCAAAGCAACAGGTGTATATTCTTCTATCAATCTATTAGGATATACAACCAGCAACGACTCTGATATATTCCCAAAGTGCAAGAGAACACGTTTCAGAATATATTTTGCCGAATCTATGAATAAAAGTCATTCATTAAAAACGTAATTTTGTTATATAGTTGCAGCCATTAAACCATCTTTACAAAATACAGAATCATCTTTTTCATCAAAATATTTCAGGAAATTTTATTCTCTGGTGCGGTATTGAAAACTTCTTCTTGTTACTAAACTCTTTACTTTTAGCTTAGCAGCCAGGATTTCTGAAGCAGAATTTGACTGTTCTAGATCTATAATTAGGTCGTTATCATCTTGATTGAATAATTTGGGCGATTTTACGTCACATTCAAACTCACTATCACCACTATCAGTTTTTGCCTTAATGTCAGTTCACTTCTGCTGTGAAACATTAGCTTGATGTAGAAGGGAACTTCTAGGACTCAAAATTCGTCGATGTACCGATTGCATGAAACGATATTCCCATTTGGCTCGAATATTTCTGTTAAGGCCAGTTATGTTCACCAATTAAAAATAGAGCTCATCATGGTGGTTAACGGATTCTTTCTAGATCATTGCAGTTTCGTAACCGAAGGTTTCATTTTCTCATCTCTCCATAACTCAACGTCAGTTTTACAAAACTTCTGAGGAACCCAACGCTCATCAAGTATTTCCAGCAGATGCCCCAAGAAATTTTTGTAAGCTTCACCTACGAACTCTGTGACATTGAAACGGTGATTCTCAAATATATACTCTCCGCAAATGAAACAAAAACGATTTCAATCATTGACAGAAACTCTTCTTGACGATGTCATATCGAAATATAACAAGGTAAATCAATAATTTTCAATTAATACAAATTAATACGGTAATAAGCGTTGCATAAATAAAACATATGATTCATAAACAAAAGCTGTTGGAGCATATATATATATATATATATATATATATATATATATATATATATATATATATATATATATATATATATATATATATATATATATATATATATATATATATATATATACAAAAACTGTCAAACGAGGAAAATGCTCTGTAAATATCATAAGCACCACCCAAAGTCAGCTGTTCAGAGAGTTACACTACCTAGACATCTTGGAGGTCATGGATTAATTGATTTGAATAATCTTCATAGTAAACAGATTTTTCATCTACGTTCCCATTTTCATGATAAACAGAGATCGTCTAAATTACATGATATTGTTGTTGCTTCAGATTATAATCTCACACCTCTGAACTTGACAATGCAAAAGGTAGATTTTGATATATTTGATGATAATTCTAAAAGAGAAAGTTGAATGCAGAAGGAATTACACGGAAAGCACCCTAAAGAATTGAAAAATGATTATATTGATGATGGTTAGTATCTGGAGAATTGTTTGCTGAAACAGAAGGCTTGGCAATTGCGATCCACTGATCAAGTTGTTTTCACGAGGAATTATAGAAAACACATCATCAAACAAAATATAGATGATTCTTGCCGTAGATGTTTCTGTTCTTCAGAAACAGTTTCTCATATATTATCATCTTGCACAGTCCTTGCTTCAACAGATTATTTAGAAAGACATAATGCCGTCGCTAATATTATTCATTTTAATCTAGGAATTAAACATGACCTAATTCCCAAAAGAAAAAAATTCACAAATATGAACCTGAGATTATTTGTGAAAATGACAAATATAAACTTTATTTTGATAAAACAATTCTTTGCAACAGAGCTGTAAAACACAATAGACCAGATATCGTTCTTAATGATAAACAGAATCAAATAACATATATAATTGATATTGCTATACCCGACACACATAATATACAAAATAAATACAATGAAAAAATTTCTAAATATATGATGCTTGGCAACAAGATTAAAAAATGTGGAAAATGAAGAAAATATTTATTCTACCGATTATTATTTCCACAACAGGCGTTATTCCTAGAAATCTTCACAAAAGTATTGAGATTTTGGGTCTGAAGAAAAATTTGTTTGAACAGTTACAAAAGATAACAGTCATCGAATCTTGTAATATTCTTCGTAGGTTTCTTTCCGAAAATAATAATGAGGTAGAGTCATAGGTTTTCTCTTTAGTGTATACTGCTTAGAATCTCATTTAATATTTTATTTATTTGTTTATATAAATGTTATATAATTAACTGACAATTTTGTCATATTTATATTCAGAGCAGTATTCTATTCGATCGTTCACCACTTCACACAAAAGAAACTATTAATGAGTAACATTCAGTGTTACTTGACTAAGGACCGTACACTAGATTTTTCCGGGTAGAAAGCCTCTGACATTACTCGTTGGTACATTGATATCATTGTCTGATCATGCTATAGTATGTATATTTTCTGGTAGATTGATATATTCTCATAACATTCCACGTTATCCTAATATATAATTACTCCAGGATATGTTTTGATTATAATCATTGCCTGGCAATGGTATTAATTACCGGGTTTTGGATTTATATTTTTCATGAAATCAGTTTGATTGCATGAACAGATATATGAGCAACTCGTCGGGGTAAAACCCCCTATATATATATTTGAAAATTGCGAATGCAACAATCAGCAGATGGTCCAAGTTTTGTGACCTCCGTGAGGTACACAAAGAGACCCCTTTGGGATTGATTGTAAGCATCTTCAACACTCCTTCGCAAAATAAGAAGAGAAAACTAGCCAAACTGATACAACCTGAATTAGAAAAAGCCGAACCATACATCAAAAACTCAGAACACTTCATTCAAATTATAAGCACGATCAAACTCGACGAGTCCGGCCTAATAGCTAGTTTTGACTTTCGAATCATTGTATCCTCTTGTTGTAGAACTTTTCTCAGATAATGAAAACTTTCCAAACTTAGCTCAGCACTACCTCAAGAATGCATATTTTCTATTCCCAGATCAGTTTTATCCGCGAAAACATGGGGCAGCCATAGGCTCGTCACTATTTCCAGTCGTAGCAAATCTATTCATGGTTTACTTCGAGAAAAACGCCCTCCAGGATAATACTTTCAAACCAAAACTTACGCTGCGATAAGTACAACTACCGTTCCTAGACATCCTTGTCACAAAATCACAGGACCGTTTGAGACACACAGTGTAAAGAAAACCAACACATACAAACAGATATATCAACACCTAATCCCGCCATAATCCAACACAAATACAAGGAATCACCAATAATCTCTTGTCCAGATCGATCTGCCCTGTAAACAACCAAAACATCAAACAAGAAGTCGGAAACACCAAACGACCATTGAGACAGAACAGTTACACACGATACACATAAGCGAAAGCACTAACTCAGTAAACAAAACCAGGCCAACAGCCCTCTCCAACCAGAAAAAATAGAGGAACAACGTCCTTACCCTATGTCAAAGGTATCATCCACTTATAAGGCTCATAGAACCATTGAAACATCCTTTTGGAAACCTACGACAGAATCAAATTGGAAAACCAAGGCGTCTACAGCATTTCCTCTTGAACATAAACAAGCAATTGAAAACAAACAAGCAACATCAGTTCTATTCCAACACTACATAAATAGGACATAAGATAAACTTCGATAACTTCAAACAAATCGCCAATATGAGCCACTTCACAACAAGAACGATACGAGAAACAATAGAAATAGATAAAAACGGATCCCTTGAGGAATGACGACGTCTACAAACTCTCAACGACTTGGAAATTGCTCGTCAAGAAAGATACCTTACATACAGCACCAAACACTGAGCATCGAAACAATACAACTCAACACTATGATAAAACAGAGCCGACATCATCTAACCAGCGACCTCGATACAATCTTCGATTACGACGAGGCATAAATAACACAGAAAACACTCAGTTACCATAAGATATCCAGGTATTCCATTGAAAATGTCGAATGGACAAGAAGTGGAATTAACACGTGAACATTTTAGTGGGATGATTTTTTGCGATTTCGATGTCGATTCACTAAAGAATTGTGCTGCGATCAACTTGGTTCGACTTCTGGTAATGAAGCTCAACACTTTGTCACTGTAAACTTCGTGAAGGACTTCCGAAATGAGTTGGTTTGCCACAATCCATCGTGCAATGCGCGAAATGATACATGATGAACGTCATGTGACTAACCGTGGGATTGAGACAAACCTCAACATTAGTTCCACCAGCATACACTCAATATTGCATGAACATTTGGATGTCGAAAATATGTGTTCGCGTTGGATCCCACACAACTTAACAATTGCTCAAAAGTAGGCTCGTGTAATTTGGTGCAATGAAATGTTGAAAAAATTCGAACACGTTGCTTCAAAAAACTTTCACAAAATCGTTAGAGATGATGAATCTTGAATATATGCGTTCGAGCTTGAAACTAAACAACAATCGACAGTATGGGTCTCACAAAACGAGCCAAATCCAACAAAAGTTGTTCGTGCACGAAGCACTTCGAAACAACTGGTCGCTTTTTTTTTTCAGGAAAACTGGAGATGTCACCACTATAGCATTATATCAACGTAGAACGGTCAATTCTGAATGGTATACACAAATTTGTTTACCGCGAGTTTTCGATGAGTTGAGGAAATCAAATCGGAGAACTAAAAATATTCTGCATCATGATAATTCAAGCTTACACATCAGCGCATACGATGTAGTATTTGAACACTTATACATTGAATCAATGGGCCATACACCGTACAGTCCCGATGTGGAACCAAACGACTTCTTTTTGTTTGCGCACATCAAGAAAAAACTGCGTGGGCAACAATTTCCGACGGTAAAAGAGGTAGTTGAAGCCTTCTAAAACCATGTTTTGGAGGTATCTCATTCGGAGTGACGAAAGTGTTCCGAAAATTGGTTTAAGCGCATGCAAAAGTATATCGATCTTCATGGAGAATACATTGAAAAACAATTGAGCTATTTTTTCTTTAAGTTACTCGTTTCTCTTAGCGCTTACCTTTCGATCTGGTTGTCCGAATATAATTGGGTATCTAGGCTGTCACCAACATATTTTACTTATGTTACCAGTGTTAGTTTCTGGTTTCATATGATTTGTGCCTTGAAAGACCGAACTTTCTTTCACATGTGAATATGATCATGTCTGTTTTGTTGAGATCAACGGACAGGTCGTTCTCTTTTCCCTATTTCTCAGTCATTCGCAGATCTTTCTGCGCACGTTCTCATACGGTGCGGTAGTTTATTCCATAAACAAGGATACGAAGATTGTCGGCGTAACACACTACGAAGTGCCCAACGGATAGGAAATAGCACTCCCCTCTCAGGACATCCTCTGTGGCTGTCTCAAATTGGTCGACTCGCCGAGGTGAAGCATGATATGCCTTGTCGATAGCAAACATTCTATCTGCCTTGCTACGGGACTTTATAACTTAGATATGAATATTTTTAGTGAAGTACATTCATCATCATCATTCAATTCATGAACTAATTCCATTTTGTATGAATGGAGCTTGTATTCATGTAAAATTCTGAAAACTTTTGGTTTGCTATCATCGAGAGCTGCAGATATATAATGTACAGATAGAACACAATTTGGGCATATTCCAGTACAGCGGGTAGCTGCTGGTGAGTCATTCACAATTCAAATGGGTGCCCTTGTTTAATCTATTATCAATATTATATCAGGTGAGGCAATTAAAACGTAAAATACTCAATAACAGCTAAACTATTCATTTCTGGACAAAAAAAGAGAGAGGTCAATTTTTGTCTGAAGGGGGACGACTTTTAACATAATTTAATTTAGATTTTTTTACATCAATCTCCTAAGCAGGAGCGCAAAAAACTCAAATTTTTTAAAGTAGGGAAGATAGGTCAAATGATACCTCATTGGGAAGCTCTGTTGGTTCTCAACACAAATGTGTAATATCTTTAAGCAGTGGTGCTTTTACTACACATCTTTCACATCTTCGAATTGATGGGTTAATTTGAATAATAACTTCTTAGCAAGGTCTTAGAATTTCTAGAATATTGTAGACAAAATTTGTGCTTCGTCTGCATTGTGATGAAGATACAGGGTGAATTAATATATAGCGATCCAGTGTTGACAGGGTCTGCTGATTTTGGATGGAGCTTTAGAACAAGTTTTCAAATAATGGATCTTTAACATAGAATTTCCTACATGTTGGTCAGTAGGGAAAAATTGAAAAAACAATCGAATTTATTAAACCTGATAAATTTAATAGGTCAACTCGGAATCAATCAAATAATTATACAAAATGTTCCGCATACAAATACAGATTTTGCTCGAAACGTGCCCGGACATTACGACTACAATCCGTTGTCGTGAATCCACCAAATCTGCTGGATCAGTTTTATTAATTTGACTTTTTAAGTGACCGCATGAAAAGAATCCAATTGTGACAAATCAGGAGAACGTCGGGGCCTTTCTGTAAGGCCTCTTCTTCCGATCCATAGATCAGAAAATTCTCGATGTAGATATTGTCGAACAGGAAGTGAAAATGCGGGGGCACTATCTTGCTGAAACAAAACATCCTCTTCTGTATAGCTAGGATGATTTTCCAAATTTTCAGCTATGGCCGGATTGATTAATTCGTCAGGTTGTTAGAGGAACATTTCTCCCGTCAGATTTTCTTGTAAGGAAAAATGGCCCAAACAGACGATTTTCATAGATTTTAATTTCTCAGGATATTGGTTGTGTACTCCACAAAAAATTCTGGGATTAGAGTCCGGCCAGAACTGGCGGTTGTGACGATTTACAGTGCCATTAAAAAAAAGTGAATTCATCCGTGAAGAAAATATTGTAGAGAAAGTGGGGATTGTTTGCTATTCGCTCACTCATCATTGCATAGAATTGCACTCTGCGGTGGAACTCATTCCCATTCAATTCCTGGACCATCTTTATTTTATACGGATGGTATTTGTATTGGTTGAAAACTCGTCCAATAGCTCTTCTACACAAATCAATTTCTTTTTCCAATTCTCTTGTACCTAGAGTGAGATCAATCACTACTTTCCCAAGCAACGCAGTTTCCATATCCTCATTTCGTATGGGTCTTTGAACATGCTCTCTCTCCTGTTCTAAACAGAGCCAGTTTCCCTAAATTTTTCCACCAACTCCAAAATGTACTTGACACTTACATGTTTGACGTCATGGCATTCATTAAAAATAGCAGCTGCCCTATTTGCACTATTTGCACAGCTATTGAATAAACCATTATACTGGTATGGATGCAACCCATGAGTGTGAAAAGCAGCTAGATAAACAAACTAATTCGAATTTCATTCATCAGATACAAGCATTCTGGAAAAAAAAAACTGCTTCATTTGTTCTTGTGAAATCTGCATTATACCTGTGCTTTTAGAGGATTTTCATATACAACGATCGGTTGCGTATGCGTGCGGCGTACGGGCCATTACCCTAGTGGTTGTCTTCGTATGTCTGAGTTCCATCAGTCCACCGATGCGGAACATTTTTTGCGATTCAACCGATGGCACGGAGCAATCATTGTTTCTATATGAAGAGGCTCTTAGACTGTGTATGAGTTTCTCCATGATCCACCTTGTATCCTCATTGAAATGTAATCAGATTTGAAAAGTCGTTCACTGTGATCAGATAATTCTGAATACCTATCCAATGAGCTATTACTCGCACTTACTGATCAATTCGAAGATTTGAGGGGTTAACACTCTCATCTTACAGAAAGGCCCCGACGTTCTCCCGACTTGTCACCATTGAACTTTTTTCATGCGGTCTCTTAAAGAGTTAAATAAATAAAACTGATCCAGCCGATTTGGTGGATTCACGACAACGGACTGTAGTCGTAATGTCCGGGCACGTTTCGAGCAAAATCTGTATTTGTATGTGGAACATTTTGTATATTTGTTCGATTGATACCGAGTTGACCTATAAAATTTATCAAGTATAATAAATTCAATTGTTTTTTCAATTTTTCCCTACTGACCAACCTGTAGGTAATTCTATGAAGAAGCTCCATTATTTGAAAACTACAAAACTTGTTCTCGATCTCTATCCAAAATCGGCAGACCTGCCAACACAGCTTCGCTATCTCTTCATTCACCCTGTATCTTCAGCACAATGCAGACGAAGCAAACATTTTGTCTATAATATTCTAGAAAATCTAGCACCTTTCTAAGAAGTTATTATTCAAATTAACTGATCAATTCGAAGCTGTGAGAGATGTGTAGTGAAAGCACCACTGCTTAAAGATATTTTTTCCCAAAATACAACAGTATTTCGGTGAATGTTCATTTGAAATCGATAGATTCTGCAATCACTAAATATAACGCGTCTTTTCACGAATCAGCCTGTATCTTCTTCCGAATATGTCAATACTCAGAAATTATTACAAATTTGTGTTGAGAATAAAGAGAGCTTTCCAATGAGGTATTATTCGACCTATCTTCTATATACAAGAAATTGAGTTTTGTGCACCCCTGCTTAGGAGGTTGATGTAAACTAACATCATCGTGTGTTGAAAGATGTCCCCCTTCAGACAAAAATTAATCTGTTTCTGTATTTTGTACAGAAACAAATAGTTTAGCAGATATTGAGTATTTTTCGTTTTAGTTGCCCCATCCAGTATCTATTGTTACTTACGGCGAAGGTTACTTTCAAGATAGTTATGGTTAGATATCCTTGCACCACTCGGGCACAATTGCAACTTTCTTCCAATGTGTACACCATAAGTATTCTTCAAACTTTAACTAAATCAGCTAAGTAGTGAATCAATGATTAATTTACAATGCGTCAAATGATCAAATAAACGTATTTTCAGATAAATACCTTGAAACTAAGAACGAAAAATTTAGTCGAAATGAATGTTTTCATTTCATCTTAATTACTTATTCACACTTTAGGAGAATTATTCTTATTGAATGAAGAGAATTTGCAAATAAGTTGTTGAAGAGGGATTTCAAAAGATATTACAACAAAACCTACTTTCTCTGTCGTCTCAAACCTCGAGTTAAGTCAATTCATTAGTTAGTACACGCAGAAGGTAACTATCATTCGAAACAAAAATTTCATTCGAAAATTATTAATTCATAATTTTTGATTACACACTTAATGGCCCATCGAAATTAATGGCGAGAAAATTGTTTTAGTCCATTTAGAACACATCTGAATAAAAATTGATCTTTCAGCTTTTATGTCATTAAAATTTCATGCAATAAGAGGTTGAGTGGATGAAACTTGGCAGCCTTGTTTCTGCTGAAACTTCCATTCAGATGAAAAAGAACCGAGATTAGTTTTGAAATCAAAAATAAAAATAGGAGGATTAAAATCCTACGTAAACGTTAAAATTTTACCGAATTTTTCATTCATTAGAAAAACTTAATTAAACGGTTTCATCGTATGTATAAACTGTACTGAAACTCAAATATAATTTCAGTAAAGGAGAGAAATTTTTGGGTAATCCTAGTTCGCAAGAAATTTAAAGTGATAAAAACCAGATAGTTTGAAAAATATTAATTCGGATTGTATGACTGAGTTTGTATTCAATTTAGAAACGTGAGTGACTAAAATGAATTGGATCTTATTACAGTGTTTTGCGATAATCGTCACGAATTGAACTAAAACCTCATAAATTAAAGTTGAGCAGCTGTAGAATTTGGGGTACAAGGATATTTAAGTATAAGCTCTTAATGGGTAGGAAGATTTCAACTAAAGTACACCCTCACAAATAAATGGTCTATAAATTTGGCAATGTGCTTATCAGATTCAACGTATTTTCTGGGAAAATTTTATCAGAAACACATTCCTTATCTCTTTCATTCTGCATCGACTATCGTGTCTACTTTCTCAACGGAACGATACGCGGAATATCTCTTAATTTTGCGTATAGAGCTAGAATGAAAACTTTCAAATCTGTTGAAGACATTGATAAATTTCGAAGAAATGGAAGCATGGAAGCAGTTATTCCAATCGTTTTGTACTGAATTGAAAAAAGATTTTTGGAAAGCATCAATAGCTTCTTCTGGAACTTGAAATCTGACCACGCAGTCCGTTCGTGTATTTGGGAATAGTAAAAAAATCGTTGGGACTTTCCGCAGAATGATGAATCAATTTGATGTTTTCCTGCCTTAAAAATTCATTATTTTCCCGTCTGTGTGTTAACTTGCAATGTCTTGGTGAAGGAGGATTTGCAATTAGGGATTGGTTTCTCGAAGCATACTAACGACTTACGATGAAAAAATATTTGTGCACCAATTGGCAGTACCTGTTCTCCGATTCTGTAAAGGAATTATCACTACGAGAACTGTTTTTGATAAAAACGTTGTGACCATTTTTATGGAGAAACTTTAGCCATGGAAGATTTTGTCGGTTTTCCTTTCCTTCGGAACACCCAAACAAAATATTGACTCTCATTTTCTGGGTCGTATGAAAGAAATACAAGATTCATAACCACCTACAATGTTGTAATCGCTTAAAGAATTCAAAACGTTGAAACAGTCTCGAGTTTTTCGACAACTATTCACTGTTGAAGATTTCTGTTCTTCGGTCAACACACGCAATTTTCGTATTGAGGTCTTTGAAATTCGCAATAATTCCTCAATCTCTGAATATGATGAATTCCAATCTTCTGAGACAGTCGTAAGAACAGCATCCACTTCTTTTTGAGTGACCACTATTTTGGGTGCACCTGCTCTTGGATGGTTACTAAGCCTAACCCTTTTACGTTTAAATTCTCCATACCAACGGGAAACTGTTGACTGGTGTGATGCTTCAATGAAACCAATTCAACGAGACATCCTTGTTGAGATAATTGTCTTTGACAATTTCAGAAAATTATTGCGCGAAAATGCTCAGTGTTTAATTGTCCACTTTAGCAGATATAACTGAAATTTTGGATTTATATTGAAAAATCATACGTATTCAATTTTAATACCGACACCTGACTGATTGTGTCCTAGCTAGCAAAACATAAAATATATTCCTCGAACTAGTTTCGCATCTAATCAGAAGATTTATTCTCTTTTTTTTTACGTTTTTCAATGCTTGGTTTTTAATCTAGTTAACATCTTGGATACCTTCGTATTCTCAGAATCATAGATACAATTTTCTATGGATTTAAAGAAGTTTTCTTATCAGTGGAAATAATCCTGGTAATGGATTACTGAGTAATGGTTTCTTCTTTGAATTCTTAATATCCTAACCCTTCTAAATAATTACCAAAAGGAATATCAAACTACGTTTGCTCACCTTACATTTCTACGAAATGAAATGAAGTAATATTCATCTTGAAATAACGAATATGTTACTAATTGAAGTTATCGGTGGCCCCCGCAACCATATGTGCAAAGTGTGCAATGCACACGGGTGCCATCCTTTAGGGGCGCCAAAACCCAGGAACCAAAAAGAATATTGAAATGAAAGTTGAGAAATTAAATAGGTGTAGGTATAAGTACAAAGGAAATTTTATTAGTATATCCAGTTACTGCCGATTCCTATGTTACGAGAACATGTCAGGCGGCAGTTTCTTGATTTTTCCTGTTCAGACATGAACATTGTTCTATTCTTGAGGAGATCAGATCAGGATGATAAGGATATAGATTCAAATGATCTATTTAACAAAATCAAAGCGTTAAAGTTGATTCCATTACCTGATATACTAACCCCTTAAGTATTTTACAATATATATTTGAAAACAATTTAATCTCCACCTTTCCAAACGTAAGCATTTCTTCAAGAATTCTTTTGACATTGGCTGTATCTGTAGCTTCTGGCGAGCAATCTTTTTCAAAGTAAAAAATCTTTAAAAATAATTCAAGATCGACAATGATTCAAGAAAGAATGTCTGGGCTAAGCATATTAGCAATTGAACAAGAAATTTTTGACGGTATAAATTTAAGCGATGCAATTAATCAATTTGCATCAGCAAACTCGCGGAAAATATCGCTACTACAATAGCTATCTTTTATTTTTCTATTGCACCTAGACCTAGCTATCATTTATGATTTCAAAAGGAAGTTCCTAGGTATTTGCTATTAGCAATATCTGCATATTTTTTAAATATCTAGGTATAAGTAGGAAGTAGTATATATATTTATATGTACATATATATATATATATATATATATATATATATATATATATATATATATATATATATATATATATATATATATATATATATATATATATATATATATATATATATATCCAGGATATGTTTAGATTATAATCATTGCCTGGCAATGGTGTTAACTCGTCGGGGTAAAACCCCTATATATATATATATATATATATATATATATATATATATATATATATATATATATATATATATATATATATATATAAGGATCAGACATTTCTACTTGTTCTGTCTATTCTTCAAACAACAAAAGATTTGATAACTGTTATCATAATCATGTAAAACCACCTTGTTCCTCTGATCTTATCATATCTTCATCATCTAATTCAGATCTTCACAAATCTAATAAAAAATAAAACGCGTGAAATGGTATTATGAAATGAATAAATTCATCATGTTTTGTTATTACACAATAACAAATAATGGAACAAATAAAAAAGGGTACATGTCTAAACTAATAAAATGTTCAAAGAAAAATTCCCCAATTGCTGTGTTTCAGAACAAAGCATTGCGAATCAAAAACGGTTTATTCAAAATAGAAACTTTATATCTGAATCAGAATTAAAATCAATTAAAAACAACATTCAACAAGAAGAACATTTAAATTCTGAATTTCAGATGAAAAAATCCCATTCAAGAAAAGCATCGAAAATAAATCAGAAAATTCGTCTAAAAATATTGATAACAAAGATATAGAAAATTTATTTCTCACTCAAATGAATTTATTTGAAAATATTGACCCAACTATAAGACCTAAACTTCTTAAAATTCATTATTCAAAGAAAATTTTTGATTGTATAAACGAGCTTAATGAGAATATTCTTCCAAAGCAACTTGTTAAAGTAATGAATATTTATACACTTTTATACACTTCATCTGATTATATATTGTGCCGCGATTACAGTAGTTAAACATTCTGGATACAAATTAGAAAATTTTGGATCTAACAATAATATCAAGAAAAAACCTTCATGGCAAAAAAGATTAGAAGGTAAAATTTCTTGTATCAGATGTGATTTAGGAAGATTGACTCAATATCCCCGAGGTAATCGATCAAAAAAACTTATGGCACATATTGGAAAAATATTCCTCAAATATAAAACCCATAAAAATAATGAGGTAAGTAATGGACAACTGATAGAATACATCGATACTTTAAAACAAAAACTTTCAGTATACTACCATTAGACTACGCGTAGTCGTGGTAGGTAACTGAGGATTTTCGATGTTGTTCACGATATTTAAGCCTCGTCGTTGCCGAAGATTATATCGGCGTTCTGGATTGGGTTAGATAGTTAGTGTTGGCCCCGCCTCCTCGGGGTTGTGAGTAGAGTAATTGTTTCGATGTTCGGCGTTGTTTGTTGCGTTGTGTGTGGTGTCTTTTTTGAGAAGGGACTTCCAAGTAGTTGGAAGGTTGAGGTCATCGTCTCTCTTATTGAGGATTCCTTTTTTCTCTATTTCTATTGCTTCCCGTATTGTTCTGGTTTTGAAGTGGTTTATGTTGGTGATTTGTTTGCAGCTATCAAAGTCTATTTTATGGCCTGTATTTATGTGATGTTGAAAAAGAGCATATGTCATTTGTTTATTCTTGATGGATAATTTGTGTTCGTCCAGTCTCGCAGACATTTTTCGGTTGGTCTGTCCTACGTATTTTGCTTGACATGTTCCACAGGAAATGCTGTAAACGCCCTGGTTTTCTAATTTGACTTTGTCCTTAGGGTTTCTCAGCGAGGCGCCGATAGTTATATGAGGTGTGTATGTGGTTGATATGTCGTGTTTCCGTAGAATTCTTCCGATTCGATCCGTTTTCCCTTTGATGTATGGTAGGTTAGTTGTTTTTCAGTTTTCACTGGTTGGAGGGGGTTGTGGGCGCTTTGTTGTTTGCCGTAATAGTGCTTTTTCTATTGTATGTCGTGTGTAGCCGTTTTGTCTCAGCGCTTGTTTGGTGATTTCTAACTCTTGTTTGCTGTTCTGGTCGTCTGCAAGGCGTACTGATCTGGACAACAGAGACAATCGGTCTCAGAGGGGTTCCTTCTTTGGTATTTAAGGAAGGACATACAGCTGAGCGCTTTCAACTCTGCTCTACAGAAATTGGAGAAATACCTAGCCCAACTAATGCATGCAACCTTGGGTAGAAGAAGCAGAATCCTTCGTCAAAAACTCAGAACACTTTATCCAAATTATCAGCAAAATCAAACTCGTTGACTCCGACATCATAGCCAGCTTCGACGTTGAGTCGAACTGAGTTATGTTGGTATGCATGGATTCATTTTCATATTCTTATTCAGAAGGGAGAGAGCACTATATTCTAGATGTTGATAGTGCCGAAATTATGTAAGAGAAATAAAAAATTAGTCACTATCTCTATCTCACTGTTCTCATTCATAAGAGTGTATTCTACACTTTGGGAAAACTGACTTCCGGAATACTAATCTCGAGGATGATCAGAAGCTGTGCCGGCGACATCGACTTTGGCACGATTATTAGGCAGTCGAGGATAATTAGAAGCCGTGCAGGTGACATATACTTTGCCACGTTTATTATTCCGAGCTCGAACAGCAATCATAGAGGCGATAGAGCAGGTTTTTGGTTACGCCCTCGTGTATCTGGTCTATTTTCGAGAATCTTGGTCTTAAAAGTCGTCCAAAATGCAATAATTGAGTCCTAGAGTGACATATTGTCTTTGCGGATCCGATCTCAAGATATGTAGAAATTGTTCGACACCCAAATCCTTTCTCCCGCTAACCCTGTTTAAGTAGGAAGGATGAAACAAAAACCCTCATTCTGACAGCTCGACGTTCGTTAACTTCGTTAATTTCTGGCCTTCAGATATGCCTATATAGAACAAGGATGAACATAGCGTGCAAACACGTTTAACAGCATACCCACTACTAACCTCAGAGGAGGTGGTGAGAGAAAGCGTAATAGAGCAATATTATCAGATTGATATTTGGGAGGCAATACATTTTTCAGAGCACTACAATTCTTGATAATTCAAACAGAACATGAAATAGCCATTAACCGATGGGTGGCCAATAATTGTCAAGAATCATTCACCCTATTGAAATTATTTCCGCTCTCTATTTAACTAATCAACAAATATACAATGCAGATGAGACTGGTTCATACTGGAGACTTCTACCTGATGAAAGCTTTACTTCGATTTCTGAAGAGACTGCGCCTGATTTGAAATTAGTAAAGCAAGAAATAACTTTCCTGGACTGTGTCAATGCATCAGGTGAACTCAATTTAATACATTGAAGAATTTTTTTCAAGGAACAATATTCAACTTGAAAAGCTGGTTTTTCGATCCATCCTTCATAATCACTTTCAACCAGGTACCACATGGTAGTGGTCCAGCACGCTTAGATGTCATGAATAGGAGCAATGGACTGCACTTTCGGTGTCATCTGATCTGGTCATCATTGCTTTGCGAGGTCTGCTGACTTTGGTTGGAGATTCAGAATACGTTTGTTTGGTTTTCAGATAAGAGAGCTTATTCACAGGATTATCATACGTTGGTGAGTAGGGAAAAATTGAAAATTGAAAAATAGAAAAGACGTTTGAATTTTCAATTTTCTTCGTTTTGCTTTTTCAATTTTTCAATTTTAGTAAAGTGTAATTGTATAACCCCTAAAGTGCTACGTAATGTCCAGGAACGTTTGGACCAAATTCAGTATTTGTGTTTGGAAAATGGCAGCGAACACTTCGAACATTTGTTGGATTGATACCGAGTTGACCTATAAAATGTATCAGGTGTAATAAATTCAATACTGATTATGCTCCAAACGTTCCCAGACATTACGTAGCATTTCAGGGGTTATACGATTACACTTTACTACAATCCGTTGTCGTAAATCCACCAAATCTGTTAGAACAGTTTTATAAATTCGACCCTTTGAGAGGCCTCATAACAAAAATCCAATGGTAACAAGTCGGGAGAATGTGTGGGTCATTCTGTAGGGTTTCTCCTTCCGATCCATCGATCAGGAAATTCTGGATCTAGATATTGTCTGAAACGGAAAGCGCAAAATGCGGGGGCACCATCCCGCTGAAACAGATCATCCTCTTCTACATAGCTAGGATCATTTTCCAAAATTTCACCTATGGCCGGATTGGCATTTCTCCCGTCAGATTTCCTAGTAAGGAAAATGGCCCAATCAGACGATTTCCATAGATGCCAACCCTTACATTCAATTTTTCAGGATATTTGGTATGTACTTCGCGAAAGATTCTGGGATTAGAGTCCGACCAGAACTGGCAGTTATGACGATTTACAGTGCTATTCAAAATAAAAGTACATTTCCTCATTTCATATTGGTCTTTGGACATGCTCTCTTTTCCTATTCTAAACAGATCAAGTTTCTTTAAATTTTTCCACCAACTCCAAAATGTACTTGGCACTTACGTGTTTGCCCTCATGGCGTTCATTGAAAATAGCAGCTGCCCTATTTGCACAAGTATTATTGCTGAAAACAATTCAATAGTTTCTGCTCTTTCAACTTTTGAATAAACCATTTTACTGATAAACAAATAAACTAATTCGAATTTCATTCAACAGATGCAAGCCATCTGAAAAAAAAAACAAAAACTGCCGCATTTGTTGTTGAGAAACTTTACTTGAGTTCGTTTCATTTCAACCTTGGATACCATGCTGTTAGGGACTTCTAACATACGAAGATCGGTTGCGAAAGATTTACCTGTTTCTGTTTCTTGTCCAGAAACAAATAGTTTATCAGTTATTTAGTCATTTTCGTTCACGTTGCCCTACCCGGTATATAGAGGTAAATATAAGAGGGCGTTCAGTATATTGTGCGTTGGATATAAAAATGCGATTTTAATGAGCTCATTAGTTTCTAATATTTTCAGAGGCTCTATGTATCAATCCATAAATAGTTGCTAACCGATTTGGGAACACCTGGTATTTCCTTAAACAGTGCAATTATTGGTCATTTTATATAAGACATAGAATCACTGCAGAGAATGATACTACTAATTTAGGAAATTTCATGAAAAGAAAGTAATATTTATTCATATACAGGGGTGTTTTAATCTGAGGAAATGCAATGCAGGGTATGATAGAAAATCTTGCAATACACTCTCTGACCTGTAGTTTTCGAGATACAGACTGTGAAATTTTCGGGTTAAAAATTATTTTTGCATAACTCACTCAATTTTTCAGATATCAAACTGAAATTTGACATTCGAGTGTTTTTTTAGCAGCTAGATGACAGCGTTTTAAAAATTTGTCGGTTTCTCTACAGTGTGATATATTTTTTAGTGTCATGTCGTCTTTTTTCCCCAAAACTTTTTTGTAGCACGCCTCTGACCATATTTCCTAATATTTTCGAATTACTCATTCAATTTAGAAACTTTTTTGTTGTTGCTTTTTTTTGTTTCTGCCACCGTGCTTGAGGAAAAAATCAAAACAAGATTTATGTTCCGAACTTAGAAATAGATTCTGGCCCATTTTCGTGTCGAAACACAAGTCCAGATTATTTCCATTTTAATCTACCAAACTTTACTGGTCGACCAGGTCGAAATTTGAAGTGACTCAAAACAAATTATGCCTCAAAAATGTTTGGTTTGACATAATACAGGGTGTCAAATTTCGAATTTTCAATAGGAAAAATTGCTATAACTTCCGTATATTCGAACATATTCCTAAACTTGACATTTTGATCTGCAAGAATTGACTTAGCATGAAACTAGTGGCGTAGGATGATCCTGTGTTTTTCATGCGACGCATGATGTTTGAGATCAAAGATAAGCAGTTAGAGTATATTACTCAGGAGGGGTTTCACCTGAAACAGTAAAATGGCTGTTATTTCTTTGTCATACCCAGTTGAAAACCAAAAAATTTATACATATTATCAAGGATAATTTTTCTTACGATGAGAATCCAATGGTGAAGCATATCCCGAAGAGATTCTCTGTCTTAAGAAAAGTCAATACTCGACTGGAATTTATCAGAGTTTATTAACCAATTGAGCAATCATCATTTTCTGAAGAAGAAAATCCTTTTTCCTGTTTTAAGCGTTTCTATGACGAAATTTGCATGATAGCACTACGGTCTGCTGTTATGATTTTTACGGGTTGCAAGTGTATCATTTGTTTATTTGCTGTCCATGGTATTGAACCACAGTCTTATCGAAATGATAAAAAAAAAGGTACGTTTTTATTATAAGTTACAATAAAATATCATTTAACACAGAACAAAGAAGAAAACATATCGAATAACCTTAAGCAGCTAAAGAAACCGTACAAAGTGTGCTTCATTCTGTTGAATGCATAATCTACATCTTCTCTCAAGCGACATTATAGATTTTGAGATTGCATTGCCGTTATTGCCGCGCAAGAAATTGCACCCATCAATGATTTTACTCCTCGAAGTTTCGACATTATTCTTATTTGTTGCGTACAAGAAGTTTTTGAGTGCTCCCCAGACGAAAAAAATCCAATGGGTTCAAGTCTGCGGATCGCGGTGGTCATGTAACAGGTCTATTATGAGGAACATCTTCAAGATTCAGACGAAAACATCTTGCTATCCATTTGTTACAGTAGCTTTCGTTCAGCCAATTATGAATTATTCTCGCATTATGAAGACCAGTCCTGTCCATTTGAATCCACCCATTCCTTCTTTGTTCTAACAGTTCATCTTCTAACTACTCTGGCAGTTCGTTTTTCAGAAAATATAAAAAGTTTCTCGAATTCAATCTTCTTGTTGAAAAAACTGGACCGATTATTGATCGATTCCTGACTCCAATGCAAACGTTAAGAGTCCAGACCAAACATGATCATCATGAAAGTTCTTCATTGCACGTCTCGTGAAAATTGACTAGTCCGTCCATAAAATTTCTTTTCCGCAAAACTTCGTTTTGTGAAAACATGCAGAAATTTACGCTTTTTGGTAAATCCGTCAGTTCCAAATGTTGAACTGGGCACATATGATATGGTTTCCTCTGGTTTCGCTTTAGGATTCTTCTTTTGGTAACGTAACTTATATTAGTTTTTTGCTGCGCCTTTCGTAAACTAGGCTCTGGATTATTTGTGAATAAATTGAAAATGCCCCGTTCGTTAACGTTTCTTCTTTGATTTTAACGATCACCTCCTATCTCGTTGATGAACCCTTTTCAAAACTTCTCTGTTAGGAGATCTAATAGGAAAACTTCTTCGAGATTCTACAACACCTCGTCTTGAGTTACCAGCACACAAACCATAAATGAAATGGATATCTGCATATTCCGTATTTGAAAACAAATAAGGCATTTCCGATTAGAAAGTTGAAAGATAAATCAACACTGAATAATTAATTTGAACCTATGAATAACAATAATCGAAATATACAATTCTTCAGTGACATACTTTTATGGAAAGACTATAGAATTTCAGTTTATGAATCATGATGTGGTTCATCATTTATTGTGGCTCATGATTTTATTCTGTGTTTCAAAGCCATCAATAGAAACTTCATAAACCATATTTCAATAAGTTTAAACAGATCATTTCAAAGACGGGGTGAATGTGTATGATTTTTGAAGTTTCAATCAATAGTTTGGAACAACCGCATAATGTTTTTTCGACATCCTGTATTGCGAAAACGGAACGTCGTATAGGGTATGTTCTTTGAGTAAATATCAATATTTTTCACTTTCCTATCATTCTGTGCGTTTTAGCAGATCATATCGGAAACACCCTAGACTTGTGTTTCGACACGAAAATAGGCCAGAATCTAATGAAAAGTTCGGAACATAAATCGTATTTTAGTTTTCTCCTCAAAAACGGTGACAGATGCGACAAAGATGCTAGACACAAAAAAATTTTAGAAAAGTATAAGTGATTTGAAAATATTAGAAAATGTGGTCAGTGACGTGCTGCAAAAAAGTTCTGCGGTAAAAAAGACGACATGACACCGAAAAATATATCACCCTGTAGAGCAACTGGGAAATTTTCAATATTTCATCGTGTAGCTGATGAAACAACAATCGAGTGTCGAAATTCAGCTCGATACCTGAAAAATTAAGCGGAATTTCAGCTCGATACCTGAAAAATTAAGCGAGCTAATCAAAAATTATTTTTTCTTCTCCAACAATTTGACACCCTGTATCTCGAAAACGTTATCTAAGAGAGGATATTTTCTTGAGGAAAGTGACAATATTTTAAGATTTTTTATCATCTGTGCATTTTGGTAAATTGAATCAGGAACACTCTATCTGAAAATTCATAAGGAATTTAGGAAAATACTTTGAGAATAAATAACGAGCCATCGAATTTTCAAATTTAAACTGAATGAACATAACGTTCTTTCACTTTTTTCACTGGGATAGAAGACTTAGTGTACTAATATCAGTGGCATCATATCAAAAGTTTCTTCATTATCTACGAACTCTACTTTCATGCATAATATAAGCTCTCATTGAAAACTCATGAATCAATCTCTGAACTCTAAATAAAAACATAAGTTTCAAGTTGATAAAAAGCAAACCCAAAAAATTGGAAGAAACGTAAACCACATCCAGGTTAAAAAGAATTCGGAGAATGAAATGATATTTCCGTGATTAAAAAGACGTTGAGGGAAATTAACTGTTGAGAGTTCGAGGTTAGCCTCAAGGAAAACGCCCATGGGATATTGGCAAGATAGCAATATGCACGGCGGCATATTGGAAGAAATTACCGGGATGGAGAGTTCTCCGTCTCGGCTTGATTGCTTCTGTATAAACGAAGCGAAATTCATCTCCTACATTTACATCAAGAGACGCCTGAACAGAAAAGGGTGCACGATAGATAAATATATATATTTTTATAATCTCATTTTAAGCAATTAACATTTCATTAGCCGCACATGAATCAAGGGCATTTAATTTCATTTCAGTGGTTTCCTTACGAGAATTACTATAAAAGAGTATAATAATATACGTTTCTTTGTCGAAGTTTGTTTAATATACAGGGTGGAATAAACTTTATACCATCTTGAATAAATTAACGCCCAAATAACAGTAAAAAACATACAGGGTGTTACATAATAGTATGTCACAACTTGAGGGGGTAAATCTACGTGCTATTTTAAGAAAAAAGGTTCATATAAACATAAGTCCGCAAATGCTTCGTAACGGAGCTGCAGGTTGTTGAAATTTCCGGAAAAAATTGATTTTTCTCGAAACTCCTGCAGTTTCTGAGATATTCAGCCCAAATTTGGAATGCTAGCTATTTTCACAACTTCCATTATTACACGTCTTAGATTTTGAATAAAATTCACAAGGTGTTGTCTCTTACGAGGCCATGTCTCCTTTTCCTTTTTCAAACTTTTTTTTAGTACCCACTGATCAGCGTACAATCAATTTTCGTCATCTTCGTTCATTTTAGAAACTTTTTTGACAGTTGTAATTTTTTTGTATCTCCAACCGTTTTCGAGTGAAAAATTAACGAATTTCAATTATCTGAATTGTATGTTATTCACTAAATAAAAGTAAAATGATAGAAATACTCGATAGGTATGCCCAAAATTTTCTTTTATTTTGATAGCTCGTCTTCTAAGACTCAACTTGTACTTATTCAATATCAAATTGAAAAGAGAACGATGAAAAACTAAATAAATTGCTGAAAGTGTCCTCCATCTGTAAGAATACAGGCCTCTGTCCTTTTTCGCATATCATCACGCAACCTTTGCAATATTCCTGGGGTATTTATTATGGTGTCACAAGAGGTTATTATTCGATTTCTCAATTCTTCTACAGTGTTCACTGGAGTGGTATAAACTAAACTTTTGGGATATCCCCAGAAAAAGTCTGAACTATTTAAGTCTTGGGAATTAGGGGCCATAGTTCTGGCCCACCTCGAACTATCCATCTGTCGTAGAATGTATTATTCAAGAATTCCCTAGCTTCTCCACTGAAATGTGCTTGTGCCCCGTTATGCATAACCACATTATGATTCTCACCAAAAGCAGCACATCCTCGAGCAATAAAGGTAACTACTCACTAAATTGCCGATAAGCGGAACCCTTTAGTCTGCTAGGCTGAAAAAATGGTCTAATCGAATTATTACAAATTATTTTGACCCAGACACTTAGTGAGAATTGTTCTTGATGATGAGATTCCTCAACCAAATGGGGGTTTTCCTCAGCCCATTAATGATTATTGTGGAAATTTGTGATAGCAGTACTCGAAAACTTCGCTTCGTCTGTGAACATTATTTCACTATGAAAATGAGCATTTCCCTAATTCTATCTAAGAACCATCGTAAGAAATTCAGTCTTGAAGTAAAATCTCTAGGAAGTACTGTTTGGACGCGTTGAATATGAAACGGGTACAATAAAGAGTCGTCGAGAATTCTCCAAACTAGAACTTGTGAAATATTCAACTGATTTCCAATTTTTTTTGTACTCGCATGAAGATTCGAATCAATACAATTCAGAACTGCTTCCTCAATATCTGGAGTTCTCATAGTTTGAGTTGCAACTTTTGAATGATTATTTGCAGTAGAAGTACCAGTTGTCCACAACCTTCTGTGGATATTTTAAAATGTTTGCCTTTCTGATGCTACTCGATTTGGAAAGCGCACTTGATATAATCGCCCAGTTTCCTTCAGCCAGACCATACATGTAATTATTATCACCTAATTCGGCGTTAGTAAACTTAGCCATAGGTTCATAGTTTATAAGTCAATATACGCGCCGATTCTACTTTTTGCTCTAAATCTTGGACATAGAGTAGAAGGGAGAAAAGCAAAATAGTTTCGATGGAGATGAAGTATTTGAGAGGTGTGGTTGGAGTGACAAAGAGAGATAGAGTAAGAAATCAAGATATAAGACAACAGCTAGAAGTAGACAGTATTGTGAATATAATAGGCCGAAACCAGCTAAGGTGGTTTGGACATATATGCAGAATGGATAGTTCAAGACAGAACGAAGAAGAAGAGAAAAATGGGACGACCGAGGGAAACGTGGAATGGGATGATAGCGAAGATACTAGCGGGACAAAATTTATAGATTACAGAAGCGAAGGGAATGGCACAAAATATGTTTCCAATATAAATTATTTAAGTTGATTCTCTTTACTTAATTTTTGATTAAGTTTCTTCTTCATTTCGAATATTGTAAAATTATGTTTTGTATCAAGCCTCATACCGTTACTCGGTAGAAAAGCTTCTATATGATAATATATATACTGAGTGACTTCGTTGACACTTATCAGTAGCTGGAACAAGGCAACGTTGGTACCAACTCGATGGAGAGCCAGCTCATCGCACAGATCAAAATTATCAAATTTCAACTGTTATGTGTGAACATGGATGGATTGGTACGAACGGTCCATCTTTGTGTTCTCCAAGGTCACCTGACCTAATGCCTATGGATTTTCATCTTTGGGGAACTCTGAGATAAAATTTATTCTGAATCTGTGACTTTAGATATTATTTGCATAATTGACTGCAAATGCTTTCATGGAGTTGTAGAGTACGGCGAGTAGAAATATGTCTAGAAGTGAATGGTTATTACTTTGAACAATTATTATGAAATTAGGAAAAAAAACTTTAATTCGTTTTGATATGCTTCAATGTGTCGTTGGAACTTCGACAGCAACTGCAGTTTCGCATTTTTTGCTCCTAATTTATCAATCATCCAATGACAAAAGCACAATTATCTGTTCATGCTCTGGGAACTGTTTATGCACGAGCAGGAATCTAACCGCCTTTGCCAACTTCAGGTAGGCACGTAAAATTCGTTTCTTCATCATAACTTGAAAACTTAAAATCTCAAGTACAGGGTGTGTATCAAGGGCTTCATTCAATTTTTTCACAGAAAATCTAATAAATTGAAAAAAATATGGGTTAAAGTTTGAAGAAACGTAGTTTTCGATGTTTCTTCGTTTCGAAATATGAGGCGGAAAGAAGAGCACTCTGTATACTATCTGAGATTCAGTCCGATATGAGTTATGTCCTGGATGGTTTCTTGTTTGCAAAACATCTTTTATTATTTTGGTAGCTCACGCCGTTCTCGAGATATATCAATTATTTCGAAAAGCAAAAAGTCGATAATTTTCAAGTAAAACTAGGATATTTCATAAACGAACCAAGCTAGACTTTTTGTTAAGGGTTTTCGTAATTGGAATAACAAGGGCTATTAAATCAGTCATCAACATACACGGTGTTCTTTACCAAATGAAAAAGTTGATATGCACTTCTGGTGTAACCAGAAGTTCCATCGAGGTGAAGATATTTTACAAATGGAATTTCGCACCAGCTGAATTAATTACCGAAATTTCAGAACGATAGTGTTATTGGTTCTCTATAAACGTCTTATAGGCCACCCAACTTGGGATATCCTGTATATGGTCGTACACCTACCATTTATTTTGGTTTTGCTATTATACTTCAAATCTGTGGAACGCTGGCTCTCAGTCTATCAGTATTACATATAATTTTTTCCTTCATTTTTCACCATATATCCAAATTGAATAAAATGAATTTCTCATAGATATGCAAAGCATTCAATTCTATATTTTATCGACAAAAATGAGATATTCAGGTTGACGTTACAAGCTCGCGAAACTGTAGGAAGTTGCCTCGAATATCATTAAATTTTCACAAAGAGAATACTGAATTTTATAGTTTCCTTTGATGGTGACAATTTTTTTTGGTACTGATTTATCAAGGGCACAAATTCAGGTTTATGTATTTAGCGAAATGCTCCTCAATAGAAATGGACTCTCTTTTATGACCTTACAATCGCAAATATAACGTTACTGAGTCCGGAATACTATGGCTACAAAAGGAAGCCACATTAATATTTATTTCGAATTGATATGTAAATCTATGTTCCTTCTCCTCCGTTTTTTTCACGTAGAGTGTCTTAATGGATTTTGTATATTCAGCTAATAAATCAATGGCATCAGTAGAAAACTTTCCAATAAGAAACGAAGTTTCCGCTTTGAAACCTCAATTGTACCAAGCTATTCAGTCAATGCATTGCGGGGTTTGAATTGTGTTTTGAATAAAATAGCACACTCGAACGTTGTCGCTCTTTTGTAACATTACCGATTCCGAATCGTCCAACTCCCGAATTCTATGACCCTTACATGAAACGGCATTGAGGTTACGATTTATTTATGAGAAAATGATTAAACCCAACTATTGAATACAACAAGGAGGCACTGTTGAATATAACTAGGAACCACTATTAACCTTTTTTCAAACCCCCAGCGAAACAAAAATTATCGTTCAAGTCGACAAGAATATCTGTGCGGTTGAGATTCTTGTAAGATGCGCAAAGAACAAAAGAGATAGCAAGCGCAGGAAGTAAAATGAATAATATTTTCTGCAATGAAATGTTAAATAGCTTTTTGAGAAAATTATCCCTGTCAGGCATATGGCATTTCTAGGTACTCGATCATTTTAATTTATGTTGCAAAAAAGTGAATCACAAACTCGTCACCAGTTAGACTACAGGAAATTTTCGAGGGAGGGGTTTTTCTATCTGAACCTTCCTAACAAGTACTATTGTTTTCTCCTTATAATTCAAATTTTCAAGAATACCTGGAATCTGTACAATAGGATAAAATATAGTAATTGAAGGTTGATATTCAAAAGCGATTTGAGGCAAATGATTGGTAACTATGCTTTTCCTAAGTACCTAGTATCTTTGTGATACCTCGATGGTTTTCTATAGGATTAACGCCATAACATAGAAAACGGAAATTTTAAGAGTTACAATTGTTTTGCGCTACCGTGAGGACGAATAGTTCGGATTTACCTAGTTGTCAGTTCAACAATACATATTCATTTAAAATGATAAAAATTTGCAAACAATTCAAAGATAAATGAATAAAATTGAGTTAATTAACTAACAATTAAAAATTTTCTAACAAATAGTTCTAAATAGAACTTGAAGACTCGCTGTTGCTGTTATTATCGTCTTCTTGCGAAGTAATTATGAAATTGTCGATAACGTCACCCAGCATAGGTTCTTTATCCATAAAAGATTGTTCAATTTTCTGCGTATTGTCGGATAATGATTACCACTGATCTGTAGAACACGGAGAGAAAAACTCACCACACTATTCTCCATATGTTTCATTGACAAATCAACATTCCAGTCAGCTACATAATTTTTCATGGCTACTCAAACATTTTAAATCGGGTTTAGGTCAGATGATATGGGAAAAGTCCTTCAGGAGTTTGGCAATAGCATACGTTTTATATCTGGGTTTGTGCAATTCAATTAGATTACTAATAGGCGGGCAGATCTACTTTGCACCCAAACCGTCTAGGCCGGCAGGTCTCTCTCACATCCCTAAACACACCCCACCCTACTTCGCGCATAAACTCCCTGAACTATCTTACGCCTTCAAACGTCCAGAACTACCTTGCGCCCGAACATACAGACGACGCAACCCACCTTGCACCCCGAACTACCTTGTCCTAAACGCTCAGGCGCCCCACACTGCCTTGCGCTTAAAACCCGGGCCCTTTGAACTACCCAGCGCCTCGACTGGTCAGACCCCCTTGACGTTCAGACGCCTCTAACATCTAGAGCCCAAAACCGGCCTTGCGCTACGAACACCTGGGCACTTTAACCCTCCCGGCGCAAGAGTTCCTAGTATCCTTGAACTCTAAGCTCTCCGAACGTTCCATTATCCGTCATCTTGAATTACCCAGCAACTGAAAATGCTGTCAACCTGGCACCTAAATTGCTCAGGTTCCCTAAAAATACAGGCACGGTGGGCGCCTAGGCGATCGAAAAAATCCATAAGGCACTCTAAATGAATATTATGAATATATATACTTCATCGATCGCTCTGAAACATCTCAGCATATTCATATATAAAGTAAATTTCCAATTTCTATCTTGTATGTAATATAACATGAAGCTCATAATGAATGCTGTAACAATCTTTCTTTAGGCTTTTTAGGTAAGGTTTGGTTCATCTTCAGTCATTATTTAGTAAATATAATATAATAATAGTTATATGTGACTGTTGTTTAATTTAAGGACTTGGGAATATTTCAACGTTGCAGTCACTCTTTCATTTCTTCTTTTCGGGAGTCCATTCTCGGCTGTTTTTCGGTTTATATGTTGTGATATGGGGCGTTATCGATCAGTAACACACTTTTTGGTGGTTCATGTGGAATAAGTTTTTCTCTTAGCCATTTGTCGTAGTCATTGTGATAATCACCTGTTGTACAATTAGTGTTAAAGGCCAGATTTGCGTTTCGTATGAATCCACATTCACTACCGTCATTCAAGATTATCAGAATTGGTCCTTTTGGAACAGGCTGACGTAGGCCGTCGTTTGTCTGGTCACTCTAAGTCTTCTTGTGTATGGGAGGAGAGAATATATGTTTCGTTCATGTAAATTATTGGTTTCTTCACTTGACGGTATCGTTTGATGCTTCTTAAATAACTCAAAAGTAGTAGATGTATTTCACGTTTTTCCATAAGTAGCTTCCTATTCGTTTTCGTCTCAATCCAACGAAACCCCATTCCTCTCAAAATTTTTCAAATAATCTCTCATGATCCTGCATATTCAATCTCATCCAGGAAATTTTGATCGATTCCCTTTAATGTGGGTACGATTTTATCGTCGAATAAACATTAACGACGAACCTACAAAGCAGAGCTCTATTGAAGTCATCTAGAACTGTTTTTTCACTGATTTTCTCCTCTTTTTTCGGGAGTTGAAAAACTGTTATTTTTGCCATCTTCAATCTTCTTCATTTCGCTCGAAATTGCTCGCATATTTAGCAAACTTACTCCTGTTGTTACTGTTACACGTTCCTCCACCTTTTTCAGAGAAATAACAAATCCATCTCGTTTCGTGAAATGAATGACATTCGCAATTATTTCCCTGGATTGCCGACTCAATTTTTTCCCTTTCAAATTGGAAACGAACTCCATTCTCACCAAAACTTAGAAATATTGAAACGAAATTTGCAAGATTCGGTCCTGTTCGCTTGACTCTTCTTGAAGCTCCAAAGGTACATTGAGTACTGAGCTCTTGGCCACGTGACTGGTCAAGTTGAAGCGCAATAAGGGGAAGGGCTATTTCTCACGCACAGATGTTTGTTGTCCCGTATCTTTTTCAACTGCCGCTCGAATTGCACGAAACCTAGTGTAGATGGAATTATGACGTTTCTAAATCGCATCATAATAATTATTCAGTAGTGGCGTCGCAGAGGACGGTCACCCACAAAGTGAGGTCGGATGTCACAAACCCGACGTAGTTCCTGACGTCGTCTGAAAGGTAAGCAGTATAAAATGGAAAGTATACGTCTTTCCACATAAATATTAATTTATTTAGTTTTCTTATTATCTTTTATAACTGTATGCCGATTTGTTTCCAGTACTCATAATGGCTTGTCGCATACCTCCAAATCAAAATGCAATATTATCGGCACTTATGGACGATAGTGATAACGACAGATATGAGCTATTTTTACACAGAAGTGAAGGCGATTCGGATCATTTTAGTACTCAATTATAAAGTAATATATTGAAGAGGAAGGAAATTTCTCCAGGCGGTGAGTCTTCTATTTCGCATGTGTTGTATATAGGTAAATATGGTAAAACAAAGTGGCAAAAGCAGCCGCTGAGAACTAATACTCGTACAAAACAAGAAAATATAATTACACATTTACCGCGAGTGAGAAGTCGATACGATATAGCACATAAGGTAAAGAAAAACAACTATAATTGTTGTCGCCAAAAAAAGACACCTAGATTTATTCCTGAGCGATAAGAGGGGTCAAATGTTTGGGATAACTACCTTCACAAAAAGATGGACAGAGCCACGAGGATACTAAAGATCTCTAGATAATGGTAATTTCTACATGGGACCTGATCCTCAAAATAAATCAGTACATCTGCACTAAAATGATGACCAATAGTTTTATGAGCAGTGTATATTGGACGAGAATGTAAATTGCACCTGCAGAAGGCACAATGTCCAAAGGATGATAGCATAAGATCCAAAGTTCAATGAAGACAAGCATGGAGTAAATAACGAGACTACCACCGCTTCATCCAAGTTTGAGAAAAGATACTTCAAAACAAGCTTTATAGATTCACAGGGTCTAGAATTCCGAGATATACTCGTATACAGAAGAGCAGAAGAGAAAAGTAGCTAAGAATGCTTTGACGTATTTGTTGGTTAAGAAACATACAAATGCAAAGACATGTCTTTCGAGACCACGGCCACGAGACGGTGAACCGCTAAATGTTCTCTATAATGTTTGTATGTTATTAGTTGAACGTGCTCTATTTTCGCCTTTCGGTCAATGACACGTTGGGGAATTCTGTCACCTCACTAACTCGAGAATTTTGTCGAACCCCTCTTGTGTCGAGGAAAGGGATCTTTAATGTCCAACACATCTCTCCTAGACAGGACCGACAGCTTTACATCTCCTCCGAAAGATGGACACTCAAGTGATTATCAGAATTCGAAAAATCGAACCGACTTTGTGGAGATTGAACTCTGCGCAGGGGAAGAGCATCATATAGTCTACGCCACCGATTTGTATAATGAGGCAACTGAATATGAGATGAAACCAGTGTTTGGACTTTTATCTTTAGCAGGATTGTACTGTTAGCTCCGATCCCGGACATATTTGACATCTTTGTCCAGAGTTGTCAAAATGCGTATATACCATCCGAATGCCTAGCACCTGATGAAGAATTGGTTGCCTATCGAGGGTGGTGTGGATTTCAGCAGTCGTCAAGAAATATTATAAAGGCAATTTCTTCACTACTCATAAAGCTGCTGAAGTATAAATTAACAATAGTTGGTACTTCAAGAGCAAATAAAGCTTGCATTCCACCGTGTTTCAAGCAACCTTGGTAGATTTGGCTTTCAGAAAGATTTCACTATCGTTTCTTGTGTTCCAGAGCCTCAAAAGAACGTTTATATGATGTCATCCCTTCATCATGATAGAGAAATCGACAATGAAACTGGAAATAAGCAGAAAGCATCCATCATAACTTTCAACAATCAAACCAAAAGTGGAGAAGATGTGGTATATAACCTCGCCAGAACATACGACGGTTCTCGCAACTCCAAAAGTTGGCCTCATACTTTATTTTCCTCTATGCTCAGTCACGCAAGAATCAACACTTTGCTTTTACATATGTTCAATAATAGTATAGAAGCAAAAATAACTAACAATAGGAAGCAGTTTCTTCGTGATTTAGGAATGAGATTGAAGAGCACATGAGAAACCGCAAAGATAATCCACGAATTCCAAGGGATTCTCGTGACCTCATACATGTTTTACTTGGTGAAACAAGTGTAACCGCCAAAAAAAATTCCAAGACGTGTAAAAAGATGTTCGGAATGCGATAGGGGAAAAGATCGAATGACTCAGTACGGTTGTGAACTATGCAAAGTACCTATATGCTTCGAGCACGCTCATTTTTTTTTAATTGTTCAGACCTAAACCAACTTGGATCTTTGGAAGACTTATAATGTTCATTTATTTTCATTTCATTTTTGTCTCCTATCTCATTAGGCCCTGAAATAAAGAGCAATTAGAAATAAGTAGATAAGTTTGGCCAAGCCAAAAGATTTTCCTCTCTTAGTTAGTAATGAAAGTACTATTTTAGTTACAATGATTAAAGATACTAGAAATGTTTATTATATTTAAAAAATTGATATTATTTTTATCCCCTAATAGTCCAGAAATAGTAATAATACATGTAAAATTAATTTCTTATAAAACAATAACTATCAAAAGATGTAATAATATGGGGGTACGAGGAACCCCACATAGTGCAGGACGTAAATTTTATCCACGTGGTTTACGGGAGGTTAATATTAATCACAGCTATCAGCGATCTATACTGAAACAGTTATCTAATTACCCTGAAAAATCTGTTCACAAAGTGAGTTAGCGTTAAACTATCATGGGTGAATTATGGCTCAGTAATTTAATTTGGAACAGAAAATGAAGATGAGGCAATGAAGGATAAAACAAGTATAAGACCTTTTGAAAGTCCTCCAAATTCGAAAAAATGAGTCTACTATCAACAACACCTATGTATAGAAAAAAGCTGTTTTAATCTAATATATTACATTATTGATGATGATTTTTGACAGTTAATTATTTTGCAATAGTGGAGTTTCTGTTGAACTATTATCAAGGATAGATGAATATATATGAATAGTGTAAACTTCCTAATTCCGATATTCGTTACATCGGAATACCGATAAAAATGTAATCGAATGGAATATACGAGGATGGATTGATAGTTTCCGGCCTGACCATGAAAAAGAACGTTTTTTAGATTTTTTCTTTGTTTCTCAACATAATCTCCCTTAAGGCTGATACATTTCTCATAGCGGTGTTCTACTCTAGTAGCCCATCTCTATAGGCTGATTCGTCAAGTTCCTCAAAATACCCTTTTACAGCTCCGATTACTTATTCATTGCCCGCAAATCTCTTATCGCCAAGCCATGTTTTGAGGTTAGGAAACACAGTTTAGTCATTCGAGGCTAGGTCTAGAGAGTAGAGAGAGTGCGGCACCTATTCGAACTTCAGATCATAGATTTTAGCCATGGCTACGTGCGAAAAATGCGCTGAAGCGTTATCGTGATGAAACAACATTTCTTGCTTCGACAAATGAGGTCGTTTAATTTGCACCTAGTGGCTAAAACATTGCAATAAGTCTGTATAGTATCGCAAATATAGGAATTGGCTGCACAGAAAATTGTAGATGCAATCAATAGCTCAGATTTCTTCTAATACTTTTAAATTCGAAAACGGAATACGGAATACACAGTCAATGGAATCTAGACTATGTTTTGATAAAGAAGGGATATCGGAATACCATCAAATCGGTCAAAACCTACCCGGGTACGGACATCGGGTCAGACCACAATCCAGTGATAGTCAAAATGGAAATCCGTCACAAGAAACAAGCAGCCATAGATAACAAAAAGCAGCTCCCAGTTTCATATCTGAAAAACCCAATGGTAAAACAACAACTTACAGAAAAAATAAATGAAGAACTAAACAAAATTGACTTAACCCCGAGCTCCGATGTAAACATAAAATGGGAAACTCTTAAGACTACAACTATGGCCCCAACAACAGACCTATTAGCAACAATCAAGGATACAAACAAGAAAAAATCATGGATGACTGATGACATATTACAGTTGATGGAAATCAGAAGGTCATATAAGAATAGAGACGAAAGTGCATACAAGACCATACAGAAAGAAATTAGAAAGAAAATAAGACACGCCAAAGAAAAATGGTACGAAGGAAAATGCGTAGAAATAGAAAAACTCCAAGCAATACATGATGATTTCAATCTCCATAAAAAATTAAAAAACTAGCGAGCTTTAAAGGAACAAACAAAAGCAATATTCTACTAGATAAAAACGGTGAGATAATTCCAGACACCAAAGGGAAACTAGAAAGATGGAAATAGTACATTGAAGAATTGTTCGAAGATGGGAGACAACAGGTAACAATAGATGGAGACACAGTTAAGAACAGGGCCCAAATATAACAAAAGAAGAAGTTATGAATGCCGTTAAAACAGCTAAAAACAATAAAGCTCCAGGAGCTGATGAAACACCAACAGAGATTATCAAATTAATTGCAGATGATCAAATTGGAGTACTGGTAGATCTGTACAATACTGTATATAACACCGGAATCATCCCCAGAGAATGTCTCAATTCAACATTTATTACACTGCCGAAAAAATAGAACGCTAAGGAATGCAAGGATCACCGGACGATCAGCCTAATGAGCCACACCCTTAAGATATTCCTCAAAATTATATATCGAATAATTTTTAGAAAGATTGAGCAAGATATTAGCGAAACACAATTTGGTTTCAGAAATGCAATGGGTACTAGGGAGGCGCTGTTTGCTTTCAATGTATTGTCTCAAAGACTCATGGACGTCAATCAGCCAATATATGTAGCCTTCCTCGATTATAACAAAGCTTTCGACAAAGTCCGCCATAATTATCTCATAAACCTCATGAGGGATAAAAACGTTGACTGGAATGATATCAGATTAATAGCATATCTCTATTGTAACCAGACTGCCAAAGTTTCTGTGCAAAATGAACTTTCGGAAGAGATAAAAATAAAACGTGGAGTACGACAAGGATGCGTGCTTTCACCAATAGTCTTCAATTTGTATTCAGAAGATAGAAGGTTATAAACAACATGAGATACGCGGATGACACAGTACTAATAGCAGAAACCCTGGAAGAACTACAAAGGCTAATAGATCTAGTAGTACAGGTTAGAGAAGAAAGGGGGCTCACACCTAACACCAAAAAGAATAAATTTATGACAATCAAACAACCAATTCCTGAGTTATCGTTCAAATAACGAGGCTGGATTGATAAGTCTCCAGTCTGACCATGAGATGGCGTCACTAGGCCTACTTCGGAGTTGGCTTTCTACAGTACCATCCTTAGATAACTTGTAGGTATATTTTCAGCCCGATCGCCATGTTAGTTTACGTTTGAGAGCACGCTGAATAAGACGCCTCTGTGTCGTTTGTGAAAATGGAAAAATTGGAAAAGCGTGCTGTCATCAAATACTTTTATTTGAAGGGGTTAACGCCAAAGCAAATTCAAGAAAAGATTGATTCAACACATAGGACATCCTTCTCATCATATTCAACCGTTAAGCAGTGGGTTTCCGAGTTTAAATTGGGTCGTGTGAGCACCTCTGATGAGCCACGCTCAGGACGCCCCGTTGAGATCACAACTCCAGGTATGATCGACGAAATTCATAAAATAGTGCCTGAAAACCGCAGATGAAAGGTGCGTGATATAACTGAAACCTGTGAAATGTCATATGAACGTGTGCGAAATATTTTGCACCAATATTTGCATATAGAAAAGCTTTTTGCAAGATGGGTGCCGCGTTTACTGAAATTTGATTTGAAAAACCATTTCTGGAGCCAATTTGACACTGTATAAGCATAATCCAAGTGAATTTTTGCGACTAATCGTTACTGTTGGTCCACCACTACACTCTTGAAATCAGACAACATTCTAAACAGTGGATTGGAATAGGGGAACCAACTCCAAAGAAGGCAAAAACAATTTTATCCGCAAACAAGGTTATGGCTACTGTTTTTTGGGACGCAAGAGGTATTATATACATTGATTACCTTGACAAGGGTGAAACTATCAATAGGCAACACAAAGCAGACTTATTGCAATGTTTTAGCCACTAGGTGCAAATTAAACGACCTCATTTGGCGAAGAAAAAAATGCTGTTTCATCACGATAACGCCCCAGCGCATTTTTCGCACGTTGCCATGGTTAAAATCTATGATCTGAAGTTCGAATTGATGCCGTACCCTACCTAATCTCCAGACCTAGCCTCAAATAACTATACTCTGTTTCTCAACCTCAAAACATGGCTTGGCGATAAGACATTTGCGGGCTATGAAGAAGTATTCGAAGCTGTAAATGGTTATTTTGAGGAACTTGACGAATCAGCCTATAGAGATGGCAATACTAGACTAGAACACCGCTCTGAGAAGTGTATCAGCCTTAAGGGAGGTTATGTTGAGAAACAAAAAATTCTTAAAAACCTTCTTTTTCTTGGTCAATCTTAACCTGACCAAGAACAACTATCAATCCATCCTCGTATATTTCATTCGATTACATTTTCTTCGTTATTCCGATGTAACGAATATCGGAATTGGGATGTTTACACTACTCATATATTCATCTATCCTTGAAAATAGTTCAACAGAAACTCCACTATTGCAAAATAATTACCTGTCAAAAAGTACATCAATAATGCAATATGCCAGATTAAAGCAGCTATTTTCCATACATAGGTGTTGTTGATAGTAGACTCATTTTTTTCAAATATGGAGGACTTCCAAAGGGTCTAATACTTATTTTATCCTTCATTACCTTATCTTCATTTTCTGTTCTTAATGAAATTACCGAGCCATAATTCACGCATGGTAGTTCAACGCTAACTCACTTTATGAACAGATTTTTCAGGATTATTAGATAACTGTTTTAGTATAGATCGCTGATTGCTGTAATTAATATTAACCTCCCGTAAACCACGTGAATAAAATTTACGTCCTGCACTATGTGGGGGTTCTCGTACCCAAATATTATTCCATCTTTTGATAGTTAGGTTACAGGGTGGCCCCTGTATATATGTATATATATATTTTTTTTCCGGGGAGAAAGCCTCTGACACTACTCGTTGGTTTGATTGCATGAACAGATATATGAGCAACTCATCGGGGTAAAACCTCTATATATATATATATATATATATATATATATATATATATATATATATATATATATATATATATATATATATATATATATATATATATATATATATATATATATATATATATATATATATATATATATATATATATATATATATATATATATATATATATATATATATATATATATATATATATATTCTCCCTTGTGTACTCTAAGGGGTAGGGGTTATTTGTCAATCATACTTCCTATTTTATCAGCTTATTCCAGTCCTTCCAGTTTGCTGCCATTCTTTCCGGCTCCATCCATGTTATTCCTCTGTTCTTCAACAATTTTCCTATTTCCTCATCCCAGATATTCTTCGGTCTTCCTCTTCTCCTTTCGATTCAAGATCTTTATTCTTTATTCGTTAATCTAATCGGTACATATAACGGGTGTAACAGAAACTAGGGCCACCCCTGTAACCTGTTTCTCCATTGAAATATATATATATATATATATATATATATATATATATATATATATATATATATATATATATATATATATATATATATATATCTATTTTCCCCTTGTGTACCCTTAGGGTGTTGGGGTTATTCGTCAATCATAGTTCCTATTGTATCAGCTTCTTCCAGTCCTTGGTGACCGCCGAGTTCACCAGATTGAACGCCATTAGACACTTCTATAGTATCTGATATCAAGGGAGATTCTACTGAAAATCTTGAGAAATCTAAAACACACGAAAGTAGGTAGATCTCATCAGAAATATTGCAGAATGTGAGAAATGGTCAGTTTTTAACGTTTCGTGTATTAATTTATTAATCATTTAAATCCTAAGATATTTGACCAATTCAAGAATAAAGCTAAGAACAAATACATTACGTTTTAATTAGTAATATTGAATTCATTTTCAACGAGAATGAAGGAAAATAAAATTTATACTTTTCACAATTTTGTTTTCCCAACCACGACCACTTTCGATCGTCAAGTCATTTTCAAGTCTTGAAAATGAAGGTCCAAACCGGTCGTGTTTGTGAAAATAAAATTGTGAAAAGTATAAATGTTATTTTACTTTATCTTCGGTACATATTAAGTCATTTCTAACGAAATGTAACTTGACATAACATGGCATTCGAAAAACTTAAGTTTGGTGATGTTTCTTTTACTTTATTACAGAAACAGAACGAAATTACGTAGATAGCTTAACTGATTAAAAGTTCATAAAAATATTGCTTGAATTTATTCTTCACTTTGTATATTCCCTGTATATTCATAGAAGTTCAAAGACCACCAATATTATTCCACGAGAAAGAAAATCAGTTTTCGATTAAAAATAATGAAATCCTATGATTTGTCGAAGAACATTCCGTGCAAAACCTAAATTCCCTTAGCAGAAATACGGTGGGGAATTCGATTAATTTTCGCCGGACGGATTGGAATATTGTTGTGGTTGGCGAACTCCTTGATGGTCACAGGTATTTGATTTTCCTGAGGATGCTTTGGGTGAAGTGAACCACTTCATAACAGAACGGTACGCCAACGCTCTCAAGAAAGTTGGAACAAATGCATTAGATACTCCTGAGACGTTCGACCTATAAATATATCGGATACTTCGCCCTGGGGGTTTCATTCCTTGCTCTCTCTGGAAAGGTGGTGAAGAGGGTATTTCATATTTGTAAGAAAAACGTGTCTCAGAATATAAGAGTATGTAAATCATGGAGTACAGATTTTATACAGGCTTTCCAATGTCGATGTTTCATTACGGAAATGAGGAATAAATTATTGGTTTCAATAATATTGATTATTATATTATAATAGTTGACTAATTAAGAGATAACCTGCATCAGAAATACACTGCAACAAAAGTTTAACGCACAGAACCAAGTTCAAATTAATAATAAAAAACAAGTACTGTGTTTTAAGGAATTTTACTTAATAATTGCGATTCGTAAATCATTTCAATACACCGTAGCTTCTTCAGACGAATGAATATGCAGAAAAATATAAATGAGAATATAACTATAAATATTCCTGAGTTATTAAAAGCTAATTGAGTTGCTTCTTCTTAAGTGGTTATTTATGACAGGTATATCCAATAAAATTAAGGAATAGATTGCTCCCCGAAAAGATTCAATAGAGGTGAAGGGCTTAAATCGACTTGTTCATTGATGAGTCTACCTGAGTGTTTGTATTTATTGATTTCTAAAGTTTCCCAAAGATCTACCTTCCAATGTTTATTATCTGTATGCAAAATTTTAAACTGAGGGTCGAAAGAATGATTATTTTCTAAGAGATGATTCGCGTAATTTGAATCTGATTTTCTATTTGAAAAACTGCGTTTATGTTCCGATATTCTAATATTAAAACTTCTATGTGTTCTACCAATGTAGAAATTATCACAGTCATTGCAATTCAATCTATAAACACCTGATTTATTGTTTTTACCTGGTTTGGTTTTATTATTTTTATATATTTGCCTAAATTATTATTAGTTCGGAAAGCTATGTTGAAATTATTGCTACTTAAGAATGATTTCAATTTCTCACTTGTAATGCCAACGTAGGTTAAGGTGTTGAATTTTTGTTTCAATTAATCGACAGGGTAAACTTCATTCAATGCGATTCTACTTCCTTTTTATTTAAAATATTATTTATTAGTTAGTACACATAACTCGTCGTGTCATCCATATCAACATAAAATGTCAGCATTCAATAGTTTTATTCATAGATTGATCAACATCCCGTTATTACCAGAAAATTTCAACAAAGAACTAAATTTGATTAAACAAATAGCCGAAAATAATGGTTGCAATCCTGAAATAATATATAATATTATTATATAATATTATTAATTTTAAATAAAAATATAAAATATAAAAATATTTTAAATAAATAACAACTCGAGAAGAAGCAACTCAATAAGCTTTTAATTACTCAGGAACATTTATAGTTATATTCTCATTTATATTTTTCTGCATATTCATTCGTCTGAAGAAGCTATGGTGTAGTGAAACGCGTTACGATTTGCAATTATTAAGTAAAATTCCTTAAAACACAGTACTTGTTTTTTATTATTGATAATGGAATTTTACCAAGTAAAAGCCTCTCAAATTCAAAAGTTCAAATTAATTCCTGAGAAGTTTGAATATGTTCAAGGAATTAATTTGTCAGTATTTTACCAGCACTAAAAATGTTTGAAAACAATTGAAATGAAGATGGTTCTCATAGAGATAGAAATAAACTAATAACAAAAAAGAAAAATATTGTGGAAATACAAAGTCGCCAAAAACCGACTAATACAGGATATTTTCACCCCCTGGCGAGAATTACTATATGACATCTACGATTTATACTCAATAGCATTCGGATCCATTTCGTACCCAATTTCGACCAACTTGTTCCGCTTGCAACCTCATTGGTGGTTGCAAGCTGGTTTTCCTAGCTTCTTAGTCTTATGTTGGGAATGTTTCAGACTTTTTCGATGGGATTGAGGTCAACACTTCGTGCAGGCTACTCCTTTGAAGCGGTTTCATAATCTTGAAGGTAGTTCTTAATGAAATGAGCTCGGTGAGGTCTGAGGTTATCACGCTTAAACACAAAGTTTCCACCTATATTTTTTCTAAATGGTACACCATTTCTAAAATATCTGTAACTCACCTCTGAGCATTGAGTGTTCCATTATTGACGATTACCGTATTAGTGCAGGCGTTCTAAGAAACTGCTTCTCACACCATTGTTGAAGTTCCACCCAAACCATAGATGGGAAAAAGTTGCACTAGGCCTAGGTAAGTCTCATTTAATTATCTGTACGCTAGGGACCACCTATCGCAATAAAAAAGGCAAAATCTCGACTCCTCTAAAAATAAAATTAGCTACTATTTAACTGGAAAGTTTCTTGCAAAATTCAATCAATTAATTCAAAATTCGATGTGCTACGTTCAGAGCTGTGCTTCGAGTTGCAACACTAGGCCTCCAACAAAATCGCTGAGACGTTGTCGTATAGTTTCAGTGTTCATTTGCACATCACTGCTCTGTTGCAGCTGCATTTGATGGAACTGAGCAGTAGTGACTCATTGCCCCAAGGAAGAAATTTCTTAATAACGGTCATGGATTGTCGTTGATTCTTGAGGACATCTTTGCCCAGGTCTCCATGCATGACTAGCAGCCTCACTGTACCTTCGAATCATTCAGTAAACAGTTAAATAGGATTACCCCAGCCTTTAATGTATAAGTCCAGCCTAGAACATCTAACACCATTGCTTCAGCACATTATGCCGAGGTCAATTTTGTGATTCGCCTTGCATTATTACCGAAAATCAAAATTTTCAAGAAGAACCAACGTTTACACACAAAAATTGATCCATTGCCGTGGTGTTTCTTTGTAAAATCTCAATTTCCCTACTTCTTCCATATTATTTCTCATAAAAAGAAACAGAAAAAAAAAATAAAAAGTTAGGAAAAAAAAGAGTGACCAAAAATTTCTTTTATCCTTTAGAAATGCCAAGAAAAAAGATCGTGTTTTGTCGGCATGTGTTACTAATTAGTTACTTACCAAAAATAAATTTGAAATATTGTAGTTGTGAGTTAATTTTTGGCGCAATGTATTATATAAAAAGATTTTCCTAAGGGGTTTTCTGACCCCAGTGTACAGTTTGTTCAAGTGATATATGAGTGTGCGAATGTAGGGTTTAATGAGTCTACGAGGCGTTTTTTTCAAGTACCGTTTCGCTACAACTGAGTCGCAACGCTGAGATCGGTGTTCTGCACATGTACACTGGGTATCTACATCTCGTGTCTACGACCAGACGCCATTTCAATCTGATTCTATCTTGTTTACGTTGTTTACTGAGTGTTTAAGATACCCTGGATAATCGTGAGTCCTTTCGACTGCGAACTACGAGCTGTTATAAGATTTATTAGTGCTAAAGATCTAAGACCAATCGACATTCATCTTAAGATCTGGACAAAAATTATAAATGATGAAATGGTTAGAAAATGGGTGGAAGCATTGAAAGAAGGCCGCACAAGTGTGCATGATGAACCATAAAGGATGCATCTTTCGGTGGTTGATGAAAGTTGAGCGACTGAAGTGGACAATAAGGGAGGGAAAACAGACGCTACAGTACCGAGACTGTAGACGGATGTGCACAACACCAAACGTATAGGCAGTGCATTGACTTTCCTTGAGTGGTAGCACAACAACGGTGATGATTTTTTGAGCCAAATTAAGACGTGCGATAAATCATAGGTGGCCTACATTACACCAGGATCAAAGCAACACCCCATAGAAAGGCCACATTCGCATTCAAAAAAGTATATTTTGAGACGAAAATTTCTGCTCGGAAAGTCATGTGTATAGAATTTTGGTACAGAAAAAGAGTATAGCTTCTGGAATTTTTGCCTCGTAATTAGACAAAGAATGCATCACCTTATTGTGGATATTGAACAATCAAATACAGAAAACGTGTATGGCAATTTGAGGAAGGATATCATTTTGCTGCATAACAATGCCCGTCTGCAATTGGGTATTTAGACCTCTCATCACATTCAATGAGAAACTCTAGTTCAGGGGTGCACAAACTTGAACTGCTGTCGATTTACCTATGAGACGCTGCAAGTATGTGTATTTAGGGTTGCCGTGTATACGCGATACACCCTATCTACCTACCTACCCAGGTAGGTGTACCGTAGCAGATATGGATATTTTAGTCGAGGTTTGGGATATGTTTAGTTAGGTCTTTCTCTACAATATTAATGAGAAGCAGTTATTCAAAACTGCGAGTTGATTGGTTGATACAAAACAAAAGAGTTACATATGGTGTTAAACTTGACTAAGGAGTGACTTTGGATGTTGAAGCGTGGCACTGCATATCCTCAGCATACTTTTCATAAGATGTTACTTAACCCCTGAGTGCTATTCGCAAGAATGATCACATACGACAACGAGTTAGTCGAATGCGATATTTTGACTCAGTTATTTTCATTTCAGAAAATGCAGACACGTACAAGTAAGTTGACCAAACATTGCCGTCAGTTAAAGGGCGATTCGCCTTACATTGGGATATTTATCTTCAGATATAAAACACCAGAAATTTGTATCAGATGCTGTAGCTTTGAGATGTATATCTGATATAATCTGCACCAACTAATTCTCAACAGAACATGAGTTCATATTGAACTGACTTGCAATTTCAGTAGGTAACTCCTCAATGTTTCTACATGAAGAAGAATAACTCAAAAATGATGCTATATTTGCCAGTTTACTGCAATCATAAAAACGCATTCAGAATTGTCCTAAGAAATTTGATAATTCAGCCTGATACGTATCATAATTCAACTGAGGAATCCTTGCTTTCAAAGACGGAAAATGTTTCAGCTCCTTTCTTTTCATTTCATTTGTCATAAGTTGCAATTTACTTTTGAATGCATTTACTGCGCTGATCATCTCAATAATAGTTTTTCCTTTACCTTAGAGCTCCAAGTTAAAGGTGTTTAAGTGCGTTGTGATGTCAGTCAAAAATGCCAAATCAGTCAGCCATTTTTCCTTTTTCAACAACTGAGTGTCATCACCTCTGTCGTCTAGAAAAGCTGTTATTTCGGACAATAATTCTTGAAACCTTTCTAGGAATTTTCCGCGACTCAACCATCTGACGTCGGTGTGAAGAACTAAATCAGTGTGTTCAGCTGGCTCTCTATCTTCCAACTGCTACTTAAAGAGCCGCCGTTGCAAGCTACGTGCACGGATGGAATTCCCAATTTTTGTTGCAATGCCCATAATTTCCTCCGTGTTTAAATCTTTTGAACACAAATCTTGTTGATGTTCAATGCAATGGAATGAAAAATTGAAGGAAAATCTTCATTAGCTCGACACAATGCCATAAAACCTTTTTTGTTTTCCGTCATTGCTGGTGCTCCATTGGTTGTAATGCACACTAATTTATGTATTGCTAGCTTTTAGTTTTTCATACAAATTGAAGCAAATATCATATATATCTTCGCGACGGGTCTTCCCCTTCAGAGGAATAATTATCACAAATTCTTCGTTGGCCAACATTTCATCCGAATCAAAATTAATAGCTGAGCAGTGTCTGTCATAACGTTATCTAAAGAAAAGTATGTTCATTTCATGATATCATGTTTTAGTTTATCTGCTATGTCCTGACTCATGACTTCAATACGCCTTGTGACAGTAGGACGAGATAACTGAAGTTCTCTAATAGCAGAGATAATTTCTGTTTTATTTCTAAAATATCCAAATAAAGTCTCACCCGCTTCAATAAATGCTACATTCACAACCGATCCATCTTCGAATGGTTTCTTGTGTTTTGCCAATATATGAGATATTTCGAATGATACGCTCGTAGCAGCTTTTGATTGTTTGGCTGGTCTCGTGAACATGATTTGTTCTTTTTTCAAACAAGATATCAAATCGAACTTTTCGTTTTCTTAATTCACTCTGTTTCGGAAAGTCCTTTCATAGTTTGTATGAATCGTTTTATGATGCTTTTCTAAGTTACCACGCTTAAGTAGTGCAACTGACGCTCGACAAATAAGACAAATGCACTTATCCTTCACCATATAAAAGAAAAATTCTTCCTCATAATCGTTATTAGAATGATACGTTTTGAATTTCTTCGCTGCACTCATTTTCTACTATTTAAAACTTAACTCTGTATCGACGTAGTATTGCCTTCAAGTTTACAATTATTCCAATTCCAGCAGGCGCAACAATTATATCGGCGTGTACGAAAGTCTCGAATGTTCCGTCAAACGCACTACCCGGAATTTGTAGAAAAGCGGCTTTTCTGACAAGTACCGCGCGTTCTTTTGATAAAGTTGCCTTTTGCCGCTAGCAGAGTATTATTTTATTGCGTAATAAATTTTCATAGTTAAGTTACCTACTTATTCAAAATTTTTTGCTTCTCGAGATTTACCCAAAAAGCACTCGCGAACTACTAGTTGATCGCGATCGACCGTTTGAGCACCCCTGCTCTAGATCATCTTCTGTATAGTCCTGGTCTGGCGTCCAGCGATTATCATACAGTGTGTTCCAACGAAAATTTGACCCCCCCTCTAACTCCGAAATGAGTAACATTAGCGAAAAACACCAAGACACGTCGATTTTTGTTTCGAGGGGGAGCATTTTTCGAAATAATTCGAAACTTCTCAGATCAATCCCCTACCCCCAGCAACCCTAACTTTGAAATTCATCATAGGGAATAAGGGTCGAGTGGCACCTTACTGAAAAGGTCTGTCAATTCTCCACCTTGATTTGTCATTTTAGAATTTTAAATTAACATACAGGGTGTCCCAACCAAGGGTGAAGTTGAATTCTGGAAATCCCAAATACTAAATGAAATAGATTTATTTTGGCATAATGCAAGCGCAGGTTTATGCTCGGTCTAGAAAAACGACCTACACTTGTGAATTTGGAGTTGGTGCAATCAACCCCTATTTCCAGCATCCCCAACTCAAAATCATTCGATCGATAATAGGTCAAGTGGAACCTCGTTGGAAAGGTACTGCAATTTTCTCTTCGAATTTGGTATTTTCGAAATTCAGAATCATCATACAGGGTGTCCCGAAGCAGGAACATTGAAAATCCAAATAACTTTTTGAAACTGGTTCATTTCGGTATACGAGAACATATTTGATCCGAGAATAGGACTTTCTTGTGTGGTTATATAATTTTTGCAATCAACCCCTTCCATTCAGCATCCCCAACTTGAAAATCATACAAATAATTCAAGTGGCATATCTTCAGACAGGGTTTTTTGAATTCCAGAATGATTAAAGCATTTCATTCAGTTCGGCTCTCCATACAGGATGTCGCTTTCGAAAAATTCAATATCGTCATTTGAAATTATCAACTAAAATTAATTCGAAACTGTTAAAAGTATTGGGGTACGATGTGTTGAGCATCAATTACGAAGAAATAAAGCTGATTTCTGCATTGAAAATGTTCACATTTTTTCATTTCCATCTGGCGTGCAGTCATCTGTTATTTCTCATTTTGCAATGAAATATTATTATTATTCAGATCAGTTCCTCATTATTGTTGTTGTTCGTCAGTTGAAATTAATCTGAAAATGGTTTATTCCACTGAGGAAAGGGTCGAAATTGTATCGACGTATTTTCGAAATAACAGTTGTGCCAAAGAAACGGCAAGGATATTCGATAGGAACCATCCTGAAAGAGAAAGGGAGTCAGTCACCAGTACGTTAAATATTTGGTTGACAAATTCCTAGCTACGGGTTCGGTGGCAAACAAAAACATGAAGTGGCATGTCCTGTCAGAAATGAGGCAACGGAAGTGGCAGTAGTGGGTCATCTACAAATGGAGAATACTACTTCGATCAGAAAACTATCTCGTCTGACTGGTGTATCAGCTACAACTGTCCATAGAATCGTGAAACATCACAAATTTCACCCCTACAAGGTAAAATTAGTGCATGAAATAAACGAAGATGATCCAGATCGTCGTTTACAGTTTTGTGAAAATCTAAGTGAAAACCTAAACGCTAATCCAAATTTTCTGAATAACATCTGTTTTTCTGATGAAAGCACCTTTATGCTCAGTGGTGAAGTGAATAGACATAATTGTCGATATTGGGACACACAGAATCCTCATTGGTTTAGAGAGGCCCACACGCAAAGGCCTCAGAAGTTGAACGTTTGGGCAGGAATTTTGGCAATCATCTAGTTGGGCCTTTCTTTATTGAGGGTAATCTGAATGGAAATGGCTACCTACAGTTGTTAGAGGAACACATACATCCTAGATTGACAGAAATTTTACAGAACGATCCAACTCTTTCTGAGGACGAAATGCGTTTTCAACAAGACGGTGCTCCTCCGCATTATGATGCTCGGGTGCGCCAATATTTAGACGAAAATTTCCCAGGAAGGTGGATTGGTAGAAGAGGACCTGTTGAGTGGCCAGCCAGGTCACCAGATTTAAATCCCTAGATTTTTTTTTGTGGGGCTATCTAAAATCTAAAGTTTATGCCACAAGACCAGAAAACCTGGAGGAGCTGCGGATGAGGATTATCACAGAATGCCGACTTTTGACTCCTGAAGTTTTCGCTAATGTGAGAAGAGAGTTCGAAAATCGTCTGTATAACTGTATGGAGGTGGGCGGAGGTCATTTTGAACAATTGTTGTAATAATCAAGTTAGTTTTCTGTTTTCAATTGAATACAAGTTCAATAAATCTCGTTTTCCTGTTTAGATGAGCATCCAATCAGTTTCTCCATCATCCCTCATCCTGATCTTCACGCCAGAAAACCTCGATTGCCAAACTGAAACCAATGCCTCAGTGATTCAGAAAATAGAAAAATCTTTCTGGAACTTTGCCACTCAACCTGTAATCACTTGTATGATTTTTGAGTTGGGGATGCTGAATGGAAGAGATTGATTGCAAAATTCCATATTCACGCAAGAGAGTCTTATTCTCGAATCAAACATAAACATGTTCTCGTATTATACCGAAATGAACCAGTTTCAAAAGTTATTTGGGTTTTCAGTGTTCCTGCTCCGGGACACCCTGTATGCTGATTCTGAATTTCGAAAATACCAAATTCGAAGAGAAAATTGAAATACCTTTCCAACGAGGTGCCACTTGACCTATTTTCGATCGAATGATTTTGAGTTGGGGATGCTGGAAATAGGGGTTGATTGCACCAACTCCAAATTCACAAGTGCAGGTCGTTTTTCTAGACCGAGCATAAACCTGCGCTTGCATTATGCCAAAATAAATCGATTTCATTTAGTATTTGGGATTTGCAGGAATTCAACTTTACCCTCGGTTGGGACACCCTGTATGTTAATTTAAAATTCTAAAATCACAAATCAGAATGGAGAATTGACAGACCTTTACAGTAAGGTGCCACTCGACCCTTATTCCCTATGATGAATTTCGAAATTAGGGTTGCTGGGGGTAAGGGGTTGATCTGACAAGTTTCGAATTATTTCGAAAAATGCTCCCCCTCGAAACAAAAATCGACGTGTCTTGGTGTTTTTCGCTAATGTTACTCATTTCGGAGTTAGAGGGGGGGTCAAATTTTCGTTGGAACACACTGTATGTTCCTGCACTTGAAGAAACATCTGGGCGGTTAGAGTCTTGAGGACGATGACGAAATCAAAATAGTTGTAATGCAGTGGTTATGAAGTTAGGCAGCAGACTTCTATGAAGAGGGTATTCGAGAACAGTTAATTCGATATGACAAGTGCCTCAATGTTGAAGGAAATTATGTAGAAAATTAGATTAAGGTACAGGTTTCGTGTTAAAATAAAATAACTGAGAAATATTTCCACACCTCTTTTCAATTTCAGAACGGTACCTACTTAAAAACCACGGCTCGTGTTATCATTGAATCGCAAAGTCATTATTAATGAATTATTTTCAATTAACGATATAGCAAAGACTTCTGAAAGAACGATCTTTGAGAACGTTACCGAATTGGTTATATTATTTCCATAATGAGAAAATGCAATACCCATACTTCCCAATAAAATAGTCAGTCGCATTTGACGAACTTTCGAAGTTAAATATACCAAATTTATACCCAATTCGCAATAAAGTCTGTCAGAGCCTGCCTAGATTAATAGTATCTTCGTTCAGTGTTTCATTCCATCCACTGTGTCCCTTTTACGATGTTCGAAGTATGTCGTTTCAGCGATGAAGTGGTCGGTAATGGTGTTTTCTAAATCATTGGTGAATTGATGGGGTTATCCGTTCTTTTCATTGTCATCTAATTTTATTCGATTGCTCCTCGAAGTTTCCTTTTTCGCTGTTGCCATTTGTGAGTTGAATGAATTTATTGAACATATATCCAGTTTTTTAATGTAAGGGAAAATACCAGATTGGTTCTTTCTATACAGGATGTCCCGGAAAATGTCGGAAATCTCTCGGATGGCGAAAGAATATGACAAGTTTTTATAATTTTTTTAGCTAAAGGCCCTCCCTACGGAAATGTGGCCCCTGGAAATCAGTTTTTCTTGAATAACTTTCAAAGTACTCTACATAATTTATTAAAAATTAAGAATGATGTTCAGTAGTGATGACCCCTTAAACATAGTATCCTTGCAATAGTTCTAGCTTCTTTGGTTTACCAGGGATGGACTAAGTGTAACACTGTAATGCTTATTTTTTCAAAACCCTGTATGATGAAGACCTGAAAAATCATGTTTTCTGATAGCTTGAACCTCTAATAAAAAGAAGTAAAAATCTGTTTACTATTGATAAAATGAACTATTCTCGAAAAAATAAATAAACGAAAATATTTTACACTTTCAATAAACTATCGAAAACGAAAATCAAGTCACTGCATTTTAGAAATTATTAGATATTAATATTACTTCGATGCCTATTAATTTACTGATTTTCTGATTTCGTGGTAAATTTTTTTGTGAACTTATTCGAAATATTGAATACAACTTTATTGAGTATGCAGATATGCATCTTATGTTTGGTCTTGCCTCTTGCAATGTTTTAGAAGCTAGAAGGTTTTATCATGAAAGTTCTCCTAATCGTTAGAAGTTAGAAGACATTTAAACGAGTAGACCAACGTCTCAGGGAGAACGTTGGGTTATTTTAGTTGATAAGGCTATATTGATATATTATTGACTTTGTTCATCACTTCAGAAAACTGTGAGAAGAAAAGCACTGATGCTGGTGTGAGAAGAACAGTACGTACGGTGCAATTGGCCGAAAACATTTTGAATTTTGTAGATGAAAATCCTTCAACGATCAATCGCAAATTAGCCGCACAATTTAATACGTCGAAAACAACGTAGATGAAGTTCTTTGGGAGCAGCTCTTATACCCGTATCATTTGCAAAAAATGCACCACCTGATTCCTGTAGATTTTCCTCGTAGAAGGCAGTTCTCAAACTGGCTAGTGGATCAGCAACGTAATAATGCAAACTTCATTAGCACTATTATCTTCACAGATGAAGCAGGTTTTACGAAAATAGTATTACAAGTTTATACATTCATCATCATCAATTCCAACAAATAAACATCTTGGCAGGGGTCATTGGAGATTTTTCGACTGGACCATTTGTATTACCGGCGCGATTGAATGGAGAACTTCATTTGGAGTTCCTCCAGAACGCTTTTCAAGCTTTGATAGGGCATTTATCACTTGAAACCCAACGAAACATGTACTTCATGCACTATGGGGCACCACCTCATTTTAGCATTCCTGTATGGAAGCACCTAAATAACGTCTATCCAAACCGTTGGATAGGTAGTGGTGGACCTATTGCCTGGCCTCCTTAAACTCCCGACATGACTCCGATTGATTTTTACCTATAGGGACACTTCATAACCCTGGTATTTTCCACGCCGGTCAATAATAGGGAGGATCTTCGATGGAGAATAACGTTTCATTGTGATGAGCTAAGAAACAATGTTGGATTATGTAGGCGGGTACAGAAGTCCTCTATCCGTCGTGCCGGCGAGTGTATTGAAGTTAACGGAGCCCATATTGAACCTATTTATGAATTTTTGATTTATTATTTTTAATTAGGTCTTAAGGTTACTGACTTGATTTTTGTTTTCAATAGTTTATTGAAAGTGTAAAACTTTTTCGTTTAATTTTTTTCTCAAAATGGTTCATTTTATCAAAAGTGAACAAGCATTACTTTTTCTTCAGTAGATGTTTAAGCTATCAGAAAACATTTTTCTAGGTCTTTATCGTACAGGGTGTTGAAAGTATAATCATTACAGTGTTACACTAAGTACACCTCTAGTAAACATCATTATTAATTTTTATTGAATTATGTAAAGTACTTTGACAGTTATTCAAGAAGAACCGATTTCCAGGGGCGTTCTCTAGGGGCCATATTTCCGTAGGGAGGACCTATGGCAAAAAAAAATTATAGAAACTTGTCATATTCTATCTGAACCCGAGAGATATATGATGAAATTCAGAAACGATGCCATGAGTGAATATAACTGAACGAAGGATCCAATGGATTCGGCAAATTTCAGGCGGCTTTGAAATATGGTTATAAATGCTGTACGCGCGAGAACATCAAGCGGTAGCGCAAAATACTGAGCGCCTATGTAAGGCGGTTAGGAACTTGGGCACTAAAAATAATCATGACAAGTAAGAAATTCCTAACTGTCTCAAGAAATGTTGTGAAGTTAACTCCTACTTCTCATCTGTGTATGGACAGAGAAATGCTTGTGGGGCGGCATCGGAGTTCTACAGCACACATGAATTCAATCCGAATTCGAAGTTCCGTTTTCGTTTGGCAACGGTTGATGAAGTTTTACTGTTGATCGTGAAACTAAGGTCGAATGCCATGGGATCGGATGGGATATCGTCTGAATTGTTGAAGTTGTGATGTCTTGTGATTGCTCCCTACGTGACCCATTTGATAAATTGTTGTTTGGATATTGGGATATTTCCTGAATGCTGAAAGCTGTCATTAGTGAGGTCTCTGCCCAAGATGAAGGATCCCACAAACTATGGTGATCTTCATCTCATCAGCATCCTTCCCTCAATGTCTAAAGTTCATTGTGGTCCAGATAAATGATTATTTGTTGGGAAATACAATTATTTTATCGATGCAGTCTGTATTCCTTAACGGACACAGCACGCAACCTTGCTTCTGGATGTGGTTGATGGTATCGTTAGGTCCGTTGATTGTGGTATGATCGCGGCACTTGTCCTCTTAGATTTTGCGAAAGCTTTCGACAAAGTTGATCGCCGATTGCTATATGCAAAATTGAAGTATTTTGGTTGGGCTGTGACTGAGTTACAGTTTTTATTTGAGTCATATTTGGACAAGCGTTCCCAGGGGGTAGTTATCGACAATGACCGTTCTGACGCCATTCCTGTGACGTCTGCGGTACGGCAGGGATCTGTGTTGGGGCCCGTACTTTTTTTTCATTACACTGCAAATATTTTTCAAGAAATTGATTCTTGTGAGATCCATACTTTTGCGGATGACACTCATCTTTTTTACAGCTTTGACGCTCTACGTGCTACAGCTGCTACGGAAATTATCAACGCCGATTTGTCTAGAATTCTTGAGTATATTACAGTATATTACACGGTCTTGAATAAAATACTAGTAAGTGTGATCTCATACTGTTTGGTACGGAATCTACTAGAAAGCTTGTAGACTCGGACTTTGTTGTTGACACCTCGGAGGAATCAAAAGCTGTGAAGAGCTCTGTGTAGAACCTCGGTGTTATTTTAGATTTTGGCCTCCGTTTTCAGGCTTATATTTCAATGGTAATCAGAAAATGTTATGCAGCCTTAAATGCATTAAACACGAATGCTAGAGTTCTTAATTTCAAATTCGGAAAAAAACTAGTTGAGACATTAGTGCTACCTATTCTGAATTATGCTTTGGTAGTAGTATTTACTTGCTTGGACAAGCTAACGCAAAATAGAATGTAGCGTGACCAGAAATATGATCATGTGTCTGCCAAAATTCAAGAATTGAATGGCTGAAGATTCATCAGTTATTTCAATTTCACCTTACTACAACGCATTTTAAATTCGGGTGAACCTTCGTACCTTCGTAAGAAATTAATATATAGAAGTTATATGCGACCTACTGATCTGAGAAATTTCCTTACACTTTCTCTGCCTAGATTCCATTCGGCTTCTTTGAGGAAATCATTCACATATAACTGCAAATTTTTATAATCAGGTTTCAAATAGTTTCAAAAATCTTTCAACAATCTCAATGAGTACTCGCCTGAAGAAACACCTTATTCATTTTCAACCAATTAGGCATGACTAAGATATAATTAAACAAAGATTTTCACTAAAATATATTAATAAATGCTCGACGCGTTTACTGCCCTGGGATCTTTGTTTTCACTTTGTTTTTTTCCTTTATATTTTTTCGTGGTTAGTTTGTACGGCTTTTGCATATTTCTTGTAAAATAATGGTATTTCATTTTTGTTCTTTTTATTTTAATCTATAATTATATTATATATTAAAGTAAAGTAGAAATATCTCTGCGAGACTTCACCTTAAGTGTTATTCTGTTAGCAAGATAAATTGCTCACAAAAGAGACATTTCATTATTTATATTACTATTACACCTGTAAATTGGATGAAGAAATGTCGCTAATCACTTGACGAAATCATTTTACTGAATAAATTGACTATTGAAGAAGAAACACTAGGTTTCATCTCTCTAATTGAATTATCACAATGTCAATTTTACCTAAGAAACAGATGAGGGAAGTGAGGACAAACGGAAGTCAATATAAACGTTATTTATTGGTAGATTAAGTTTGTGAACTTATGAAATTTTTTAGAATTCTAATGAATCTTATCTCTTAGATATAAATGATATTGCCGAGAACTGAAGATGGGCCCTCACAATCCCTGTGTTCTAAAAGGTGATCCTACAGAAATGGAGAATTATCGACCTATTACCATTATCAGCGTTTTCTTTTAAGATTTTCGAGAAGCCAATAAACAGTCGCATGGTGCTATTTTTCGAGAGACGGTTTCTACTTACAGATTCACAACATGGATTCATGGCATCTCGATCAACAAACATGGCGGCTGCTGGGATGGTCCAACTGATATCTGAAGAGATTTACTACAGAGAATAAAGTGTAATGATTTGTCTTGACCATCAATAGATGGATTCCATCTTTTATCGAGAAGAGACAATTAGTACATACGATATACTTCCTGGATAACGTGGGCTACCACTTGGCACTCCGCAGCGTAGTGTGTTGGGGTCTCTTATATTTCGAGATTTGGTAAATGATTTCCTTGGAAATTTCGTTGAGGGTGCAGTTTTTCTTCACGCCCATGTAACCACTATTGTTGTCAGTGACAAATCTGCTGATCGTCTGGTGGTCAAATGAGATAAAATTCTTCCCCACTTTGAGATGTGATGTAGCAGGAATCGCATGATGTGAATTTCAAGAAGAAAATTCCGAGTGACCCTTCATTATTATTCGAAAAGAATTCGTCAGAAATAAGGCTCCTTGGTATCAAGTTAGACAGCTGTGCACTATGGATATTGATTTAATATCGAATAAGCTTAATAAAGGATACATTCTGTCAAAAAAGTATCAGGAATTGTTTATTTATAAATCTGCTCATAACTATTGTTGGACTCTTGTTGTTGTTAAGTTGGCACAACTGTTTTCTATACTGACGGGGAATTCGAATGCGATCTGTCATTTAGTCTGTTCATAGTGCTCGATTTTGTTGGTTCGCACAAGTGTGTTTTGTGATATTAAATATTATGGAAGGCTTACAGTGAATTGACTTTATCAAAAACGCATGCATATGTAGGGTATAGCGAATTCAACAGTTAACATCCATGAAGTGAAGAAAATGGTCAAAAATCGTCATTTAAGTTTGAGAGGAGTAATCAATGAACTTTTTGTGTCTCACGAATCCATTCGTACCATTTAAAACGATTGTTTGGGTATTGGGCTTTGCTGCTCGACTAATTCCATAAGTCCAGTTTTTTCTTCAAAAATCGAATCGTCTAAGGGTCGCTGTAGACGTAATAGAACGAGTCAATTCGGATCACATTCATGAAACGCATTGTAACTGCTGATGAGACATATGTTTAAGAGTTTGACATGCAAACCAGTCACCGAGCTGCCTTCTGACTGAACCAAGACTCAAAAATACAAGTCCCAGTCGATCAAAAATCTGGGTTGTTGAAATATTGCCGCTGCGTTTCTGGACGTTTAAGAAAGCAAATTTATCGAAAAAGGCCAGATTAGTGGAAAGAAACTCATGGATTCTGCACCAGAATAAAGCACTATGTCACAAGGCTATAATTGTGAACTCTCAATAAATACCATCGAACAACCAACGTATTCACGGGATATGGATCCGGCTGTAATTTTTCTCTTTCTATTACTCATATTATTACAACACTTTTGAATCGATAGAAGATAAAAAAAAGAATTCGCGGCGATAAGTGAAATCGATTCCGTAAAAAGAGTTTGAAAAATATTTTGATGATTGGATTATTGGCTGGTGTAAAGGAAGGGGCCTACTTTGAAGGCGATACAATAAATTTGGATTAAAAATAAATATTTTCTATTTCATTGACCAATAATCGGTATTCTTTGACAATGTATAATACCCTGTTACATATGAGGAAATACATGGGTATTGTAGGGGCCATTACTCTGTATAATTCCAACAACTTGTCTATTTTTGGTATAATATCATTTGTAATGCAGAGGAAAATATAATACTTCAGTTACCCTGGTATCTTCTGTACTTTATATCCTTCGAATTGACGAGGCTTTTACATGATATAAATCCATTCTCAAATACAAGTAAACGATGATTTCTACTAAAATATTTTATCAATAGCTCGACGCCTTTCGATACACAGTATCTTTGCCAATGCGAATGAATACTTCAAAAATATCGTACTAACATATACTTATATAGACTGAAGAGGCAATCTGCTCAGAGTTATCTGTATTTGAATTATACTTTAGGAAAAAAGTTCATTAAGGGTGAGTTATTCAGGTCAAACTGATCAAAGAGAATTTCTGGTGAATACCTAAATCTGTTAATCCCAAATCCCAAGTACTTCCAGAAGGTTGAGTTTTATACCTCTATAATCAGAATGTAGAAACTTGAATTGAAAGAATGACTATTTTTCTACGATGATTTGAATAATTCGATTCGGTTTTTACAGTGATGAAACTGCGTTTATGTTCTGAGATGCTTACATTGAAATGACTTCCTTTTCTACTCATGTAAAAATAATTGCAATCTGTACATTCCAATCTATAAGTTTCTGATTTATTTTCTTTATTACTTGGAGACTTATAATTTCTAGTAAATGAAACTAAGTTTGTTGATGTTGAGAACGTTATGTTATTTGAATTCTTAAAAGGATTTCACATTATTGATAGTATTGCCTATATATGTTAAACTATTGAATTTCTTGTCTTGGTGTTCACCAATTGGCTATATATGTTGTAAATCTAATTTTGTTTCTCTTAAATAATATGCTGCTAACAAAATTTGCATCATAACCATTATTTATTGCGATCTGTTTTATCAAATTCAATTCTTTGATAATTGATAATTAGATAATTTTAACTAGACATCGGTATGCTTAAGAGTCTATCTATATAACTATTAAATGCTGCAACTTGTAGGTAAGAATGAGCCGATGTATACGAATTGTGAAATCTGTATGAGAAAGTTTAAGATGAATTGAAAACTGGTGTTTATTATTTGATCTTGTTATTGTTAAGTCTAGGAAATTGATCGCGTTGATCTGTTCTATTTCAGAAGTGAATTTTATATTTGGGTGCCGGTTGTTGATGAAATACAGTAAACTGTCTGTTTTTTTTTTGTGAAACTCACAATAAAGTCATCGACCTATCGATACCAATATAGGAAATGTTTACTAAACGTGTTTATGAATAGTTTCTTCTATATTATTCATGATAGTATATCTGCTAAAAGAGGACTTAAGGGTTTTCATAAAAAAGATGTTAAATGAATGGTAATTTTGAGATATGCAAACATCTAATAAAGCCATAATGTCGTATTTAATTCGTGGATTCGTCATCTTTTGTGTTAACAAATTATTCGCATTCAAGATTTCCAAATTTTCGATTAATATTCTGGAAAATTTTTGCAATTTTAAACTGTCCTTCTTCAATTCGTAATTCAAATAATTTGATAGGATAAATAGAAAATATTGTCAATCCAAGTAATGCTAAAATAGTGTCTTTCGACGTCGAGAATTTGTATTCCACCGAAAGATCCGTATAATATAATCAATAATTTGTTAACACAAAATATGATGAATCCACGAATTAAATATGACATTACGGCTTTATTAGATGTTTGCATATCTCAAAATTATTTTTGTTCAACAACTTTTTTATAAAAATGATGAGGGACTTTTAATGGGAAACCCTTTAAGCCCTCTATTAGCCGAAATCTTCATCGATAATATGGAAAAACCTATTCATAAACAACCGTTCAGTAAACATTTCCTACATTGGTATCGATATGTCGAGGAAATTATTGTGTGTTTCACATAAAGAAATAGACAGTTCACTGTATTCGAAAATCTCATCAACAACCTTCACCCAAATATTAAATTCACTTCTGAAATAGAACAGAACAATTTGATCAATTTCCTAAGCATAACAAGATTAAATAATAGACATCAGTTTTCAATTCATCATAAACCTTTTCATACAGATATCACAATTCATTATACATCGGCACATCATTACCAAAATAAAGTTGCAGCATTTAATAGCTATACAGGGTGCTACATAATAGTAGCCACAACTTGAGGGGGTAAATCTGAGTGCAATTTCAAGAAAAAAATTAAATAAACATACGTCCGCAAAAGCTTCGTTACGGAGTTAAAGGGTGTTGAAATTTCCGAAAAAAAATTGTTTTTTTCTTCAAAACTCCTTCAGTTTTTGAGATATTCTGCCCAAATTTGGAATGCGAGCTATTTTTTTACAGCCTCCATCATAACATGTCCTAGATTTCAACTGAAATCCACAAGATGTTTTCTTTTCCGAGGCCATGTCTCATTTTGCCATCTCAAACTTTTTTGCAGTACGCCACTGATCAGCGTACAATCAACTGACGTCATCTTCTTTCCATTTAAAAACTTTTTCGACACTTAATTTTGTCGTGTCGCCAACCATTTTCGGGGTAAAAATTATTGAATTTGAATTATTTGAAATGTATGTTATTCCCAAAAAAAAATGGAAATCCTCGAAAAGGTATGCCAAAACTTGCTTTTATTTTGATAGCTCGTCTTCTGAGTCTCAACTTATACTTATTCAATATGAAACTAAAAAAAAGAACAATCAAAAAACTAAATTAGTTGCTAGAAGTGTCCCTTACCTGCAAGTAGGCAGGCATCTGTGCTTCTTCGCATATTATCTTGCACTCTTTGTAATATTCCTGGGGTATATTTTATCGTGTCTTAAGAGGTTGTTATTCGATATCTCAATTCTTCTAGAGTGTTCACTGAAGTTATATAAACTAAACTTTTGAGATATCCACATAAAAAAGTCTAAACTATTTAAGTCTGGAGACCTAGGAGGCCATGGTGCTGGCCCACCCTGACCTATGCATCGATATTATTCCAGAATTCCCTTGCATCTCCACTAAAATGTGCTGGTGCCCCGTCATTCATGAACCACGTTATGTTTCTCACCAAAAGTGGTACATCCTCGAGCAATATAAGTAACTCCACCTCAAGCAATTGCCGATAAGCGGGACCGTTTAGTCTGTTTAGGCAAGAAATATGTCCCAATCGAATAACTTATTTTCCAATTATTCCGACCCTGACATTTAGTTAGAATTGTTCTTGATGATGAGATTTTTCAATCGAATTGGGGTTTTCCTCAGCCCAATAATGATTATTGTGAAAATATGTGATAGCAGTTCTCGAAAAGTTAGCTTCGTCTGTGAAAATTATTTCACTATCAAAACGAGCAATTTCTCTAATTTTATCTGAGAACTATCGGCAGAAATTCAGTCTTGAATAAAAATCTCGAGGAAGTACAGTTTGAACGCGTTGAATATGAAACGGGTACAAAGTCGTGGAAAATCGACCAAACTAGAACATGGGAAATATTCAACTGATTTCCAATTTTTCTTCCACTCACATGAGGATTCAAATCAATACAATTCAAAACTGCTTCCTTAATATCTGTAGTTCTCATCGTTTGAGTTGCACCTTTCGAATGATTATTTGCAGTAAAAGTACCAGTTTCCTCAACCTTCTGTGGATATTTGAATCTGTTGTGTTTCCGTGAGCCAGACCGTACATGTAATGGATATTAGCCAATTCGCCGTTAGTAAAATTAGCCATTTTTTCTTACAGCAATAACTTCAAAAGTTTTGAAATTAATCGTTAAATTAATAAAAAATTCCAGCAGACACTGGTTCAACGTTAGCAACTGTCAAAATCAATAAATAAATGAAAAGAATCAAAGCCTACTAGCCATTTTTTTAATTAGAAGAACTTTCAATTCAGCGAAAGCATACAATCATTTAATAATTTGAGAACGGTCGGAGATACGAACAAATGACAAGCATCAAAAAAGTTTTTAAACTGAACGAAGAAGACGAAAATTGATTGTACGCTGATCAGTGGCGTACTGCAAAAAAGTTTGAGAGGACAAAAGAAGACATGGCTCCGGAAAAAAAAACACCTTGTAGATTCTAGTTAAAAATTCAGGACGTGTAATGATGAAGGCTTTAGAAAATAGCTTGCATTCCAAATTTGGGCTGAATATCCCAAAGAATGCAGGAGTTTGGAAGGAAAACCAATTTTTTCCGGAAATTTCAACACCATGTAGCTCCGTAACGAAGCTTTTGAGGACCTATGTTTATATGAACTTTTCTGCTTCTTCTTAGAATTGCATTTGGATATACTCCCTCAAGTTTAGACATACTATTAGGTAACACCCTGCATACACATTCTTAAGCACACAGATGTCTTGTGAAAATAATCTCAAAGGATTGAATTTGATATAACAGATCGCAATAAATGATGGTTATGATGCAAATTTAATTAGCAGCATATTATATAAGAGAAAACAAAAATTAGCTTTACAGCATATATATCCAATCGGTGAACATCAAGACAAGAAATCCAATAGTTTAACATTTATAAGCAATATTAGCAATGAAGTGAAATCCTTCTTAAAAATTCAAATTTGAATATAACCGTTCGAAACATCAAACAATATAGTTTCATTTATCAGAAATTGTAAGTCTCCAATTAATAAGAAAAATAAATCAGGTGTTTATAAATTGGAATCTGCGGATGGCAATTGTTTTTATATAGATACAACAGGAAGACATTTCAATGTTAGAATCTCAGAACATAGGCTCAGTTTCATCCATGAAAAAACCGATTTGAATTATTAAAATCATAAAAGGGAAAATTGTCATTCTTTCAAGTCAGAATTCAAAACTCTATATATGAGAATAAAGGTATAAAACTCAACCTTCGGGAAGTACTTGAGATTAATAGATTTAGGTATTCACCAGAAATTCTTAAGGATCAGTTAGACATAAATAACCCTGATCGAAATCGTTTCCTAAGCACTAGTACAAATACAAATAACTCTGAGTAGATTGCCTCTTTAGTATATATATGTTAGTGAGATATATTTGTAGTATTCATTCGCTCTTGACAAAGATACTGTGCATCTAAACGCGTCGAGCACTTATCAATATATTTTAGTAGAATTATCGTTTACTTGTATCCCAGAAATTACTAACCTTGCTGTATGTATATTTATACTATCTACTATTGTATATCTACGGAAGGAGATAATTATTCGCATCATCTAAATCAGATCCAACACATCTATCACAGAAAAGCCCCATATATTTCTGGATGTTAGTTGTACAATACAAGAGAGTTAAGAGTTTTTTAACTAGTAGAGTTTCCTATGGTGATTGTGAACTTGTTAAGTGAATCTACCCAACTATTGATTTTATATATTTTACTGGCCTGTTATATTAAATTTATTTATTAATTCATTTACTTATTTATTTTTGATATTTTCTGTGTTACATTAGAGTTTAACCTTAATGAATCTAAGATTGGTGGTTTGTGTAGCATATAATCTTTTCCTTTCAGTTTCTACTTCATAGATGGAATAATTTCTTGTTAGTTTTTTCAGCTATGAAGATTCAAAGTTTGATACCACTACTTCTAAGATCAGGTTCATTTTTGAATATCAACATTATTACCAATTCATCCGTGGTCAACGATATTAGTCATGAAAACTAATTTCCTGGAAGGCAGTTTAATTCTGATGATACTGCATGAAATCATTCCTGTGTATGTATGTTATATTTGCTTCGTTACTTTTAAATATAAAATAACTTACCGTATACTCTCAGTGCGGGATCGGGGCGACCAATCCTTGCTTCTACTGCCCGATCGTAAGCGATTAGGACCTAGTGATCTCCTGGTTTTCCAGGTCGACAAATGGTGACGCACGGCGTTCTGTACTTCAGTGTTCAGAAAACAGTACAGCAGCGCAACGGTGAATCCCTGAAACATGAAGTAATGTCATTAGACAAGGCCATCTACTCAGACCGCAAATATACTACGATTGCTTGTAATCAACCCTATTACTAGAGTGTACAAGATTGGAGTGAATTGGTTTATTCTATCTAACAATAATTGATGATGCTTCCCCTACAATTTCAATTGCTTGCGGACATTAGAACACAATAATCAGAATTGCGGCCAAATGGAATGGCTGCAATTCCGTTAATTTATTCCTGAAGTATGTATTATTTCGAGAATCTTGAGCTAAAATGGAAATTAAACAAAATTTGAATTGACGTGCAAGCTCTTTATTCTTGTTGTGAGATAATTCAAATAGAAAGCTGCAGCGCAGATATTATAATAATTCGCCCATTCTATACACTGATTAAAGTCAATCACACAAAATGTGCAAACCCTAGAATGTCAATTTCGTACAGTTTAAAAAAACATCAGTGAGTAATATATTGGGCCGTATTCATAAATGAAAAGGATATGTTGAGAAGTATAAGGTTATGATGAAAAGTAAAAGGTTGAAGTAGAAACATTTCATTCTTTTTTTATTCATAATGATTATAATCAATATTATTGAAGCCGTAAGGCCTTTTTCGGGAATAATCCGAGAGGATAACGGTAGCTTGAACCAGGCGGAGAAAAAGCAACGCAGCATAAAATCGGGGGCCGAATTCCCCCCAATTATTTTTTTTCTAAAGGGGAAGGGATTGAGAAAGGTTCGTGCCAAATTTGGAGCCCCATGCTTGACCGACAGAGCTCTGAGGATTTTTAGAAGATTTTCGCAGAAACGTCACTGAGAGCAAACGGCGAGATTTCTTCGGAATCGAAAACTTTCGGAAGGCGATCGGAACGATCGATCGAGCAAAAATTCAGATAGTAAGCCCTGTAAAATCGAAAATAAAAAAGGTCTCCGATTTTTCGCGAGTGGAGGGGATAATTTCGTCGGACTCTTATGTCTATACAAATTTTTATATCGCGTTCATTCGTTTCAAAACCTGGACAAAGAGCCAGCCTCGAGTTTCGCATGTTGCGCCGGAATATTTTCATTCCCGTTAAACGACGGAAAAACTGGAAAATCTTCGATTCAACGAAGGGCAATCGCGGACTTTTGCAAAACTTAGCTCCATTTTCCTCATTCCGAATATCTCTGACAGCCAAAAACTAACTAACGTCGAGCTGTCAAAATAAGTGGTTTTCTTGCATCCGTCCTACTTGTAGGGGGTTTCCGGAAGAATGGGTGTCGGGTGTCGAACGATTCCTACATATCTCGAGATTGGATCCGCGAAGAGAGATCGTTACGCTAGGACGCAATTTTGAAATTTGGCACAATTCTTGAGACCTATAATTTCGAGAAAAAGAACTGAAACAGGGGGGCGGAGCCAGTCACTCTCCTACCGCCCATTAGATCGATATTCAATGTCTGAAGAGAGCTTCACCCACGTGTAAAATTTAATTCTCTTTCTCTTTTGAATGAAAATATTGAGATGTAAGTAGTTAGTAACTTTGATTTTCACCAACATAATTTCGGTACTACCAACATCTACAATATAGTGCTATCTCTCTCTTCTGAGTGACAATCGAATCTAACCTTATTTCAATTAGTCTTATATTCCATCTATCAAAATAAGTAATTCCGAATTTTATTTAAATGAAAAGTTTGACCAAATTTAAGATGAACTTTTGGAGGTAAGTGAACGTAAGGGTTTATTTTATCCATTTTTATTAATATTCTGATTGAAGTAAGAAACGACAAACTTCAAAAATTCATAAATTTAACATTTTGTTCTTATTCTAACCTGAATAATGTGATCCAAATGGAATGGTTTAGTAAAAAATATTTGAAGAAACTTACAATAATGTTTGAAACGTTAGTGAATGTAATTTGAGGTTTATTTATGTATTTCAATATATACTTTTTCAACATGCTCAAGAAATGTACTCAGCATTCACATATTTCATTTTTCTTTCATATTTGTGTTAACCTTTCTGAGTTGAAAAATGTCCTGGAATTACTAGGATTTTTAACGAATCAATTAGGGATCTTACAATATGATGGGATATCCTTTGAGTTGCTATTAGTAGATATTGAGCTCTTTTGTATAATATTTTTCTGGAAGGAACTCGATAAAGTTTTGTTAAGTCATTTAGAGTATGTATCATATGAATATTGAAAACTATCCACTCAAGGCTATATCTGTATTAAAATATTTCAAACTGGATGTCAATAAGACCGTGCCATTTCAAATTGAATTTTCGTTTCAGTTCATTCAAGAAAAAGTACGTTTGTATTCTACAATTATCCAAACGTAGAAGAATATGAGATTCAATGTGTTAGACAATGTTCAAATTTGAACCAAAGAAAATAAGATCTCAAATTTGCACAAAAGGTAATTATTGTGAGTTCCTTCTAGTCATAACTCATAGTTACTGTTTCTCAAGAAATTTTATCAAAGGTTGTTGAATGTATGACAGGAATTCCTCATAGATTTGAAGGTGAAAGTTTCTCTGTTATAGGTGTCTAATATTGGGAAACATGATGTTTAAATATGTAGTTGTATACGAAGTTTCGTTTTGTACAACCACAATTTTCAATCAAGATTTATGAAAGTCACAGGAAACATGCTGCTTGTGAATCATATTTTGGAAAAATTTCAACTAGTGAATAATAAAATGAAACTAGTTACTATGTTCTAACTATCAGTAAATTATTGATGTAAAGAATAAACAATTACATTGGTTGGACTGGTTTCGGACATACGTCCATTATCAACAACAAGCTAATGAAAACTGAATACTCATGTACAATACATGAACAAACATGAATATAATTCTAGTAGAGGTCACAGTAACTTGAGTAATGGTAATTGGTAGGTGATTTAGTCTACCTGGTCAACAACAAGCTAATGAAAACTGAATACTCATGTACAATACATGAACAAACATGAATATAATTCTAGTAGAGGTCACAGTAACTTGAGTAATGGTAATTGGTAGGTGATTTAGTCTACCTGGTCGTTAAGGAGCTTAACCCTTTCTACCCTAGATGCCTTGAAAATTTCCATCGATTCAAAGAAATTGAGTTTATAAGATATATGACAAGAATAAAGAAATTTTAGCTGTGGAAGTTCTGGAAAAGGATGACATTCATTCGGACAATGTGCACCTAAAGCTAAACCAGATTTCTGATGTAGGAATGACCAGAAATGTTCCTTGTATCTATAGCCTTGAAAGAGCCTCCTGTTTGACCTATTTAAAAGGAATTCAACTCAGAACATGTTAATTGGTATACTGATAACTTTTCAAATTTATCGGTTTTATCTTTTGTGTTGCAAAGCAGGCCTGACAATTTGCTAACTGGTTTGAATGCAACTTTTTTACTATCAGGCAAAACTCAAGCAGTCTGTTCTGACGTCTTCCCAAAATATGTTACAGACATAAATTTTTTTGGGCTTTTCTCTCTTGAATTGGGGATATATCATGTTAAACAACAAGTACTGTGTTTTAAGGAATTTTACTTAATAATTGCGATTCGTAACGCGTTTCACTACACCGTAGCTTCTTCAGACGAATGATTATGCAGAAAAATGTAAATGAGAATATAACTATAAATGTTCTTGAGTAATTAAAAGCTTATTGGTCGCCTCCTCCTAAGTGGTTATTTATGACAGGTATATCCAATAAAATTAAGGAATAGATTGCTCCCCGAAAAGATTCAATAGAGGTGAAGGGCTTAAATCGACTTGTTCATTGATGAGTCTACCTGAGTGTTTGTATTTATTTATTTCTAAAGTTTCCCAAAGATCTACCTTCAATATTTATTATCTGTATGCAAAATTTCAAACTGTGGGTCGAAAGAATGATTATTTTCTAAGAGATGATTCGCGTAATTTGAATCTGATTTTTATTTGAAAAACTGCGTTTATGTTCCGATATTCTAGTATTAAAATTTCTATGTGTTCTACCAATGTAGAAATTATCACAGTCATTGCAATTCAATCTATAAACACCTGATTTATTGTTTTTACCTGGTTTGGTTTTATTATTTTTATATATTTGCCTAAATTATTATTAGTTTGAAGCTATGTTGAAATTATTGCTACTTAAGAATGATTTCAGTTTCTCACTTATAATGCCAACGTAGGTTAAGGTGTTGAATTTTGTTTCAATTTATCGACAGGGTAAACTTCATTCAATGCGATTCAACTTTGTTTTTATTTGAAATATTATTTATTAGTTTGGGATTGTAACCATTATTTTTGGCTATTTGTTTAATCAAATTTAGTTCTTTGTTGAAATTTTCTGGTGATAGCGGGATGTTAATCAATCTATGAATAAAACTATTGAATGCTGACATTTTATGTTGATATGGATGACACGACGAGTTATGTATTATAATATCTGTATGTGACGGCTTATGGTAAATTGCGAAAACATGTTTTCCATTTTCATTCGAAATTGTTACGTCTAAGAAATTCATCAATTATTGCTTTCTATTTCGGTTGTGAATGCAATTTTTGGATGCAATGAATTTATATGATTTTCGAAAATTTTTTTTAGACAGTTGAAAATTTTCGAAAATCATATAAATTCATTAATCATTCGTCTGAAGAAGCTTGCATTACGAATCGTGAATTATTAAGTAAAATTCTTAAAACACAGTTCTTGTTTTTTATTATTGATAATGGAATTTTACCAAGTAAAAGCCTCCCAAATTCAAATATATCATGTTGAATGTGTTGTTGCGTATTTTTCAATTAATTAGACTCTCTGTTGCTTTTATATCGAAGCCGTTGTTCTCTGGTATTAACATAATCGTGTTAAATTCTGATTTTTGTCCATGTTCGATAAAGTTAAATAAATCACTCTGTGAATCATGGATTTGAAGGTTGCTATTTTTTGAGAATACGGGTGAAATGAATCTAAGGGATGACATTTTCTGTGTTCGATGCATTTCTGAAGATATTGACAGAAAAACGGTTAGATTAGTTATTCTCCCGGGTAATTGTTAAACCTAAGAAATTGATTTTCATATCGACTTCTGTTTCTACTTTGAACTGAATTAAAGGATGAATACTATTAATGAAATTCAGGAAGATTTCTGGCTGTCTATTCGTTCCAATGAAGCATGATAAACCGTCATAAATATATCGATAACAAAATAGAATATGCCTTTTCGTCAAAGGTGACATCATAATTTTTGTGTTTTCCAAATTAGACATGAAAATTTCAGATAGAAGAGGACTGAAGGGTGAACCCATAGCTAAACCATTATTTTGTGAATATATCTTCTTTATTGAACCGAAAAAAATTTTGGGTCAAGCATAAATCAAACAGAGAAATTAACTCATCTTTGCAGACAACGTTGAGATTTCTTGCCTCTAGAATACTTGATATTAAGGGAACATTCTGTTGTAGATATATTCAAAACATATTATCCACATCTAATGATATTAATTTTGCGGTTGGTGGCATGAGGAAATAATTTATTTTATTCGATAATTCTGATGAATTTTCTATACTGTATTGTGAATGAAAATCTAAAAGTGATTTGAATTTGGAATTTAGTTGCTTAGCAAGTATTTGTGTTAGACTATTGGTATATGGTATATGAAACCACTGGACGAATGGGGTTATTTTCTTTATGTGTTTTAATGGTACCATATAATCTAGAATTCTAGGATTCATTTTAATCCAACTGTTTCTCTCGAAGCTACTAAAAAGAGAAACAGATGGATTAAAATGAATCCTAGAGTTCCAAGATTATATGGTCTCATTGAAAAATATCAGCATTGAACTAAAGTTGAAAATACATACATATATAAAAAGTAGGTACAAAATTAATAGAGGTCTAAACAAGAGGTAACAAACAAAAATTATGATAACAGTAGGTTTTTTTTTTTTTGAATTGTGGAGGCCGTTACTTGATGTAGGTGATAGTCATTCTTGATAAAGCTGCTGTGTCAGCGAAACGTCGCCGTATTTTTTCAAATAAAGTGTAGATTAAAGTTAAACCTTGTGTTTTTTATCTCATTAACAACAGTAAGTATTATTTAAAGATATTGAATAGTGACAAATAAGCTGGGCCATATTGGTTGTTCAAGAGATTATCTTTATGGAGGGTTTTTTGCAATTTGCAAATTTCGATTGATTCCAAGAAATCTCATTTTCGTCCTTTAGGTTTTCTGTGAATAATTTGAAGTTCATTTATGGATGGAGACGTAATTAATCGGTTAGATTAGGTCTGATCACCCTTAACATTTAGGGGGATGAAAATAGGTGCTGTCCGATTCGCATACCTAACCGATATGCACACAAAATCTCACGAAAATCGATCGAGATATTTTAGAGGAGTTTATTCACAAACACCGTGACACGAGAATTCTAAATTTTAGATTTTAGTTTGTTCTTGATTGTGAATCGTGTAGGATTTTTTCTGAGAAAGAAGTTCACTACGTTTTCATGCTACTTTTTTTTATAAAAAAGGGAAGTACCACATTGATATTTATTTCGAAGGAAAGAAATTGATCAGAAATATGCAGGATGGTTGACACTGATGACAATCACTGATGAAGTTTCTGTGTCATCGAAACGTGTTACAAATAAAGTAGATGAGTGAAAATCAAATTTTCTATTATTCATCATTCGAAATGGATTTGCATCAAGTGACGACTTGTGTTCAATTATTGGAATAAACTTCATACGTATACTTGCCTTGCGTGACGATTAGTTTTCGCTCATAATGCACAATTAGCTATTATGGATCTACATATTATTCCCACTACTCAGCTTGAGAAAAAATTGTTTTTTTATTTGACGTTTGTCCCAGAAGAATATGCTATTCTAGCCATCTCCTGATGCAGGAAATATTGATAAATTGATTAGGCGTGGTTACACTTAATGATAACCAATAAAAAGATTGACTTCAGCAGTGAAATTATATTTTCTGACGGGCCCCAGTTTATCTGAATGAAATTGTGGCACATTAATTGAAAGTAAATGACGTACTCAACATCCTGAGTAAGTTACCTAATTTCCTAATTAAGAAGTTCTAGATAGTCGTCTTAATAATAGGAGAGCTCTTAAACATCTGAGGGTAGATATTTGACGCACCGGGAAAGTTTACGGGACACTCCTTTTGTAATGCCTAAATACAAAGTTGAAGAAGCCGAAGGGTGGAAGGGATGTGGAACTCCGTCCAGAAATGTTCAACTTGGCATTATTTTATTGACAAACGAATGCCAGTAGCATTCAGATATCTTATCAACCTCGAATAAAGTGTTTAATGGAATGAAAAATTGAATATAAGCCATAAATTTCTGTTGGGCTCGAAAGTTTGTCAGTTATCGAAGAAACATAATTTTCACGGAATATAAAATATGTTCGCTTCGGTACTGAATTCTTGTAAATTAAAGCTATGTTTATTGAAGTATTTATATCTAAAACAAAATCAGAATACTATGTATAGAGAAATAATAAAATACGTGATAGCGGTAGTTCTGTAAAATTAATAATTGCAGCGCCAAGTCAAGGTCATTTCCTGTCGCATAATCTCCAATACAATTCCCTCAGAACAACAGGGTTGTTCGGAACGTAATTCCATTTTTTTTGTAGAAATGAAAGACAGTTTTTGTATAATGAACAAATACTTGTTAAAGCGTCTTCCGCCTTTCAGCCTCTTCTATTTTCCCAGTCTTCCGGTTGTGAATTTCTCTCTGATATAGCTTTTCTTATTCCTGCTATCCATGTTGTTGTTGGTCTTCATCTTTTCCGTCTCTGAATTGGTGTCCATTACAAAGTTTGTTTGGGAATGCGTTCGTCGGTCATACGTTCTACACGACCGTACCATATTAGTTGCCACCTGTCAATTTCATCTATTATTGTTGTATCCACGCTCAGCATTTCTCTTATCCTAGTGTTACTTATTCTTTCGAGTCTAGATTTTCCAGCAGCTCTTCGCCAAAAATCCATTTCTAGCGCAAGTAATCTTTGTTCTAATGTCTTACACCCATAAAGTACAATACTCTGAAATATGGAACTATACAGAAGATGTTTTCTTTCCTTCGATATGTTTTCCGACCATAGTATTGAATTTAGGTAACCTATAACCTTCTTTCCTCTAATGATTCTTTCTCTTATTTCCTGTTCTGTGCGCCCGCTGTTATTAATCTGTGTCCCCAAAGAAATATATTCCTCGCATGCCTCTATCTTTTCATGCCCTTTCAGTTGTAAGTCTTCTTTATTTCCTCCTATACAAAGATATTTAGTTTTTTTTAGATTCACAGTTAGTCCCCAGTCTTTGTATTCCTGGAATAATTTTCGGGTCATGTATTCCAAGTAATCTGTGCCCTGTGTAATGAGCACTTGATCATCTGCATAATGTAGGGTGTACAGCGTGAAGTCTTCATTTAAGGGCAGTCCCATTCCGCTGCAAAATGTTCTCTATTGTTTGAGGGCTTCATTAAGGAATATTTTAAACATTGTTGGGGAAAGGCAACACTCCTGTCTTAAGCCTTTTGCAACTTCGTAAGGTTGTGAGATTCTAGTACCCAGTTCAATTACAGATGTTGCTTGATGATATAGTTGTTTTACCCCTTCGATGAGAGTGTTATTTATTGGAGATCTTTCTAATACTCGTCATAGCTTTTGGATAGGAACCGTGTCATATGCTTTTGTTAAGTCAACGAACAGTAAATGTAATTCACCATTCATTGGTACCTTTTTTCTCATTTATCTGTACGATACTAAGAATTTGGTCGATGCAAGAGCGACCAGCCCGAAACCCGGCTTGCTGTTCAATTTCACATGGTCCAAATTCTCTCTCTAAGATGTTACGATATATTTTCCCGTACAGTCCGCTAAAGGTATTTGTGTCTGAGATACATCTATAATTTGAGCAACTTTATCAATTTACCTTTTTATGAATTTGTGTTTGTCACGCTTCCTTCCAAATATATGGCATTTTGTCGCCATTTATTACTCTACAAAAAGGTCATTCAGATAGTTTCACTTGATAAGGTCTCGGTGAGTTTGTGAGGTATTCTTCTCTGTTTTCTGTTGGTTCTTCTGAATAGTGTTCCTTCCATTCTTCTAATTGTATGGGCTGTATATTGATTTTATTTATTGTGTTTGTTTTCAGAGATTTGAGGAATTTCCACGCCTCGGTTGATCTGGAGCCCCCAATACAACAGTCTATCTCAGAGCATTTCCCGTCCAATGTTTCATTTTTGTTTTTGTTGATCATATTTTTAAACTTAGTGAGTTCCTCCTTATGAGCTAATGAGCTAATTTGTCATGTGCGTTGTTTGTACTCAACCATTTTTTATAAGCTTTATCTTTCTCTTTCTGCTGGTCTTCCATATTTTTGTCCCAGGTTATTGTGTCATTCCTCTTCTTTTTTGATGTTTTCTTTTCTCCTAAAGCTTATTGTGCCGCAGAGTGCAGAGCTTCAGATATATGCCTGTACAGTATTGATGTGTTTTTTGTTAGGAACTCGTTCAGTTTCCGATCAAGTCTATTTAGATAAAGTTGTTTCGTACTTGAGTCCAGTAAACTGTCGAGACTGTATATCATCTGGTTCAATTTGTCTTCCTCAGTGTTCCCCATCGTTCTTTTACAGAAGTTAAATAGCATCACGGTTTTTGCTAAGAGGAGATCATAGTTCGAGCCACACGCTATACCCCTTCGTACCCTTGTGTCTTCTACACAACAACAAATACTTTATTGAATTATATATTGGCCTTTCTGGTCCAACATCTTTTTCCATATTTCTGGTAGTACAAATAATAATCTGATGGTGTCTAGAGAATATGGTGGTTGTGGCATTGTATCCCATTCAACTTGTAAAAGCTTTTGACGAGTGACCAAACTCGTCCCGAGTTGCCTTGGTGAAACACTACACCTTTCCTTGATTAATTCTAGCCTGTTTTGTTTTAGTACATCATTCAGTTTGTCCAGCTGACAGAAGACTTCCGAATTAATCGTTGTGTTATCTGGTAAAAGTTCAAAATAAATGATTCCCTCGAAATTCCACCAAACAGACAGCATCACCTTTTTTCGGTGAATATCAGCCTTGAAAGTGGTTTGAGCCACTTGACCTCTTGCGTTTGACGTTGTTATATACAACCCATTTTTCTCTGTAGGGATGATGCGCTTCAAAAACATATCATTGTCGTGACGTTTGAGAAACGAATCGCAGACGCCAATGCGGCGAAAATTATTTTCTCTCTGTGAGAACATGGGGAACCTATACATCGAGCTCCGACGATAATCCCAGCCATTTCAAGTGATCATAAATTGTTGAATTTGATTAATTTGAACTCGTTCTTATCAGCTTCCATCGGCCTTCCCGAACGTGATGAACTTTCGACATTAAAATTGCCGGATCGAACCAGTTCTGGCACTGGCGTACTGTCACTACAGTTTATCCATATACACCGGTCAATTTCTTTCTGGCTTGAATAGCATTTTTACCTTTTCTATAGTAAAACAGTAAGATATGTCAAAAATGCTGCTTATATATATTATATGCTCTCCATATTTAAAAAGGCATCAACCTGAAAGTACTTCGTAGAATTATTTGGAATTTTTCACATACAAGCCTTGCTATATGATTTCTCAAAGCATATAAAAATTATACGGCTCAAGTTGGGTGCTAAAAATACAATTGAATCCGCTGCCGGGAAAGAACGGAATTACTTTCCGAACAACCCTAGCTAATTGCTTGAACGCAGCAAGTTTTTTATTGAAACAGCTGTTCTTTCTCAAGAATTACTCTTCTGTTTTACGTGACGTCCCAGCTACTTGTCTTTGAAATAAGTAGTATTTTTCTCTTATCCCTCAAACAATACTGGTCGGAGATATCATGTACTGTGTATCCCAAATTCGATGGTTTTATGGGGCAGCTATGTGAAACATTTCAGATAGAAAAAAGCCGCTCCTTTTCTTGATCTCGATTCTCGAGGAAACCTTATTGATGAAAACCAATTTCAGTTATAATTTTTCGTTTTCGAGTTATTCCGGAATTTTCGATTTTCCGGAATCTGAGCAACCGATGATATCTGGGGTACTAGTTAAGTAGTTAGAAGTATTTTCCCATTCTTTAGGCACTTTTGAGAATTTAATCAATGGATGCATTCGAAAAAGAATCTTCATCTACTAGTTATCGAAATGTAAACATGTGTTTTTTAATACAAACTATAGGGGAAGTACGTTCAAATTGACATATATCAACAAAACGATACACTGGCGATAATTAAGAATTGGCGCGGTTTAGACCATTAAAAATGAGCCAATAAGGAAGCGCCTACAATGGAAATATACCATTGGATTTCTAAGAGACGTTTGAAATACACAACGGACGCCATGTTGACATTGGTGTTTAGGGCTTAGAAAGAAATTTGTTAGTAGTCGTTAGTTTTTTTTGTTTTCATTTGTTATTTTATTGTTTTATAGTTTGCTAATTTCAAGCATTTTGTGTTTGAGGTTAACGTGTAAAATTTACTACATTATTGTCACTGCTACAGGATTATTCATCGAATCGTAATATTTTTCAGACTAAGTACAAATTGACATACAACCAATATGGTTAATGTGGCGTTTCGTTCATAGAGATAGTTAATAATAAAAATATCTGAATCTACATGAATCTGTTCAATTTACAGGATGACAATATGCCACGGACAAGTAATAGGCAATCATGGAGTCCACAATCGATAGGGTATTGAAGCTGTAAAGTAGAAAAAAATGGGTTGGCTTCTGGCTTCTAAGACCTTCCAAGTGCCAGAAGCTCCACCAATGAAATAATCTCACCTGCAGCAAAACATTTGGGCTCATTTCAGCTAACATTTTATATTGAAATCGAGAGACAATTGGCTTAGCATATCAAGCTACTTGAGACTCGCATGTTTGGATTAACGCGTACAAGGTTCAAGAACTCGCTTTCGAATTGGCTGAAAAGAATAGCTTTATCATAGTTTTAATGAAGATGAGGGTAAAGCTGGCCAGGAGTGCCTAGATGGATTTTTAAGGCACCATAGAGACATAATTTACTATCTAGAGTACATTAACAAGTACAAATACAAATCAAACCGGATCAACAATGTTGGCGAATTGGGGATGTCTACTGTTCAAAGACCTCAAAAAATCTTGGCTACCGCTGGCAGGAAGCAAGTAGGTTCCATTACTAGCGCAGAGCGGTGATTTGTCACAGTAGTGTGCTGCTTGAAGGCAGCTGGGTCGTACGTACTTCTTATCATGATTTTCTCGAGGAAGAATATGAAAAACCAGCTCGTGGATGAAGCACTAACTGGCACATTAGGAGTAGCTCAAGAAAACGAGTGGTTGTCTACTGAAATATTCGTTGAGTGGGTCCAGCATTTTCAAAGCTTTGTGAAAGCTAATCATTATGATAAAGTCCTGCTCATTGTCGATGGCCATGCCAGCCATAAATCATTCGAAGCTTTGAATTTTGCGAATGACAATGGAATCGAAATTGTTTGTTTCCTCCCTCATTGCACCCATCGTCTGCAGCCTCTTGACGTTTGCTTTTATGGACCGCTCAAGACTTATTTTAACCAAGAGATTTCTGTCTTGCTATAAAATCATCCAGGAAGAGTGGTAACAGCTCTTCAGATCCGATATTTCTTCAATCAAGTTTATGGACAAACTGCTTGTGTTCAAAATGCATGCAGTAGTTTCAAAAGTACTGGACTGAGACCAGTTAATCCAGACATTTACCAGAATCACTGTTTTGAACCAGCTGAAACAACAAATATGTCAATAGCTCTCGCAGCTGATAACCCAGACTCAATCAAGGACCAGAATCTTCTTCCATCGTTGCCAATTGACCCGGTGGCTGGCGAGACACAGAAACCGAATGAGGGCCCTGAATCTCCATTGAAGCCATCCAGTAGTTCTTGTAAACCTTCCAATTTACTAAACATATTCATAACACACTGACTGGCCTTTCAGATATTTCTCAACCATCTACAAGTTCCTTTCCAGCTACAAATTCTTTAGCTGTTCCAGATAATATCATTTCTCCAGTTCCCAGTGGTGAAGTGGACAGGAAAAACGAGAGTCGAAGAAACGAATGACAACATCCCTGTCGACTGACGTCATCACCAAATATGGCAGAGTAAAAACTCAAACGAGAGACTGTAGCTGAAAAACCAACTCGTAAAAGACGACTTGCAGTTACTAGATCGCTTTATATGAATGATGACTCGGATGAAGATGGCCTAGATCAAGAAGGCGAAGAAGACAATTGAGCCGGTATATACTGCAACGATCTTAACTGAACTTCAAAACCCGGTGAGGGGTGGTTGAGGTGCATGCAGTGTAGTCGTTGGGTTCAGGCGGCCTGTGCTGATTTGCCAAAGCGTACCAAATTATTTGTTTGCGAATTGTGCAATTTATTTTGATCATTATCTATTTTTTGCATATTGATGGCTGTGTATGTCATTAAGTCCATAAGGTTAGTGTCGTTTTGTCCATTCATCTTGATCTTCATTTAATAATAAGTATCTTTGTGAGTGTTGATTTTTCAGAGAAAAACTTTGAGAAGTGAATGACTAATTAATATGAACGAATACGAATAATATAAAAGTTATTGATAATTAATAAAACGCTGTGTCATTTTGGACGTAACTCCTCTACGTGTTCTTTTATCGATTCCGAAAATATATATTTGCAGCAGACACTCGTTATCTTGCCTTTCGCGAAATCATTCTCTTCATTAGCATAAAATCTGACAATGAAACACAAAATAATTATTTTACGCACAAATTAATTGTATCGCCTGCGAAGCTTTTCAAAAATAATTCATTTATGCCAAAAAATAATTTAATCATTAAAAAATTTTTCAAACGATTTTTCCGGTATCGACAGTTCTCGCAGCGAATTCTCTTTTGTGTCTTCTATCGATTCAAAACTTCGAAAAAGAAATTTGAGTTTTGCAAGAAGGAGAAAGTCGGCTGGAGTTATAAAAGATGAATACAGTGGTTGTTCGATGGTATCTGTTCAGTTTTTGGTGAGAAATTTATTCACAATTATAGCCTCTTGAGATTGTGCAATATTGTGTTGCAAAATATATAGGCTTTTTTCCATCAATCTGGCCTTTTTCGAAGAAGTTGCTATCAATTTCCGCATAATTCTCAAGTTATATTCTTTATTTACCGTCTGACCTCCTGGCTATTGATATGCCGGAGGCATATCAATTGAATACCGTCAGTTAGAGTGTCCCTTATTTTTCGAAGTTTACATTTTTTAACGCATACTTTTTAGTTCTCTTCAATTTTACCTAAAACACTTGAAAAGAAATTTTTACTTTCTTAGGAATATGATAACCCATGCCGACTTGCATCGGAACATGTTCATACAAGTTGCATGGGAGTAGCGGCGCGCACTCGATGTTATTAGTCATTTGTTCCCAGTTATTATCGTAGCTATAACCGATTGCTTTACCTTCGAAGATGGCAGTGAAATCAAAAAGTGATAACAAAGTATTTTCTTAGTTGGCGATATTAATTATCAAATAACAGGCGCTAAGTTACCGTAGAACCGTCAAGTTCTCGCAGTACTGTTTTATACTATTCACGATGTGAAATTAACTGTAAGTGAAAGCGCAAATTTCGTCATTCGCGAGTGTATTTATATTTTGGGAAAAAGCTAGAATCCCAACTAGAGATTCACCTAACTGTGTAAAAAAACTTGTGGATCCTCACCACACTTGGAGAGAGTTGCAAGAAAATTCGAAGAAATCGAACAATATTTAAAGTCGCCGTTAGGAGGACTTTAGAAACAGTTTAGATAACTTGGTCGATATAGCACACGCTGATGCTACGCAACTGATGAAGATAGAGGAAGATAAAATATTTATACAAAAGCAAAGAGAACCAGGGCATCACGGATCAGACAGAGAATGTTGAAAGAAGAGAAAAGACAAGAGCGAATGCGTTCAGATAGTTTATTGTCATCTCGTACTACACAAAGTTTTGTTCATACTCATGACTTTGCCTTCCAGCTCTGATGAAATCCTTGAGGAACCGTGGCCTTCAACATCAACGTTAAGCTCTGCAACTACTCAAAAAAGAGGAAGAAAGATCTTTATCACGCCTAAGTTAGTTGCAGCTTTGGACAGATGTCAGTTAGTTGTAAGGAATTCTGTCTATATACATCAGGCTGTCTATAAAAATCAGATCTTCAGAATAATTATCCTGAAATGGTGACAGTTCAATGGGATGGAAAGCTATTACCCGGGCCAGACGTGAAAAGTTCAAAAGAAGAACGCCTGCCAATTCTTATTTCATTTGGAGAAAAATAAAAACTTGTGGCGGTGTCAAAGTTGGAAAGCTCTTCCGGTCGAGATCAATCTCAAGCAGTGTAAAACGCGCTTTACGACTGGAACCTCGATGACAAAGTTCAAATAATGTACTGTGATACAACTGCTTCTAATACCTGACAACTGAATGGAGCGTGTGTTCTTCTGGAACAAAAACTAGACAGGGAATTACTACTCTTTGATTGCCACCATCACATTTACGAACTGGTTTCGAAATCTGAATTTGAAACAAAAATCCATCAAGTCACGATTAGTTCCGATTTCCCGATGTTCAAAAAGTTTAGAGACAACTGAAAAAACATTGATCCTTCTGCTGTTGATATTAACACTGACTTCATCAAACAACATTTCAGTGAATCAATAGTACGAGAATTGCTGGCATTTTATAATGAAGAACTACAAAAATCTATTATGCGTGACGATTATCGGGAGCTGTTTGAACTATCTCCTATATTTTCAGGAGGAGATATTGAGAAGAAAATTAAAATCAGACCTCCTGGAGCGATGTACCAAGCAAGGTGGATGGCAAGAGCTGTTTATTATACGCTGAAAATATCCTTATTGCAATCGCAATTCAAATTAAGCGCTAAGGATAAACGAGCAGTTCAAGACATTTGTTTATTCATTGCGATTTTGTACGTAAAACCATGGCTTCAATGTAGTTTGGCGGTGAAGGCACCGAATCAAGAATTGTACTTTTTAAAAAGCCTTAAGGAATATGAAGCTGTCGACAAATCAATATCTGAAGCAGCTCTCAGCTAGTTAAGCCAACATATTTGGTACTTATTGGAAAAATTGTGCTTTCATCACTCTTTGACGATGAAGTTGATGAACCAACCAAGACAAACATGACAACAAACTTGCAAAGAGAGAGTTTAGCTGATTCTGGGAAGAGGTACATTCCGTCGAAAGAAGATATGTCTCATTATTTGTATGTTAAGTGAAAATGCTTGAGTAAATTAAATTGTTCCTTTTAATGTTCTTCACTAAACGAATAATTAATTCTGCTTATTTGTTGTTTCAGAAAAATCATTAAGCGATTTTGTATCAATCAAGAGCACTTATTTATTTTCACGATTAAGAATCGATAAGAAATTCCTTCAGAAACTAATTTCTACCTGGGAAGATGTTGCCTATTTAGAGGCAAAAAGAAAGGTTCTTGCATTGAGAGCAGTTAATGATACAGCTGAAAGAGCTGTCAAACTAATGCAAGATTTTCATGGTCTAATTACGGCAAAGAAAGAGCAAAAATAATATTTGCTACGCTGCGTGCAACAACACAGAAATATATCAATACTGTGAAAAAATATTTACAATTTTGTGACCTTATATTTGTGACTTCATCTTCTTGAAATGAATAATTACTTGAAATAACTTTGTTTTCAATCATTAATTTAAAAAAAGAAATATTAATTGATCTAGTTCCATAATACCATATAAAGTTAAAGACTGCAAATTCTTGAAACTTTGAAACTCTGTAGGCATGAGTTGATGGTGGCGTAGAGAGATAAAATTTTGTATTTAGATAAGTCTAGGTAGATGTAAAAAAGTTGTGTATGCATTCCGATATTCAAAAAAAAATTTTTCTCCCATATAAGGGAGGAATGCACAACACTGCGATAATTGAAGAAAACATTCAAAAGTACCTTGACTTTTTATCGACTTGTTGTGAGATGGTCCATGGCCTTCTTTTACGAATTTGCTTTCCCAAACGCCGAATACTCAGATTATATTTTTTATTTACCGTCTGACCTTCTGGCAAGATTTTCGAGTGCGCAACACTCAAACAGTCATCATTACCTTGACTTTCGATCGACTTTGATGTGATTTTTTTGGTTTCTGTTCATTTGGAAGGCGCCATTCCGAAGCTTGTTGCATGTCAAACTCAGAAACACATGTCTCATTACCAGTTTCATGAATGTGGGGTCCTAATTGACTCGTTCAAGCACTTTTTAGCAACCTTTACGCGATTTAATTTTTGAAGAAAGTTCAGGTTCAACTAGTCGAACGCCAATGCGTTTCATGCCCAAATAATCGTACCAGTTAAATCATGAGACTCAGAAAGTTGACCATCTCACTTAAACTTACACAACGATTTTCAATTTACATTTTCTTCACTTCACCGATGATAAAACTTCAGTTGAGAAGTTGATGACCGACCAGAGAGAGGCAAATCTTTTACCACATCTCGTCAGCTGTTGAACGTTGTTGAATGTACTCTACCACTCATATGCACGTGTTCTTGATAAAGTCGATTCACCGTAGGACTTCCATAATATTTTCATCGATTCAGCACACATAAGTCCATTACAAATACAAATTATTTGTTCGATATTTTTATACATTGTAAAAATCGCAATACACATTTGTGAACACTGACGAAATCGAGCTCTGTAAACAAACTAAATGACAGATCAAGTCGGTATGGAAAACAGTTGTGCCAACTTAGCAACAATACAAATTTTGAAGATCGATTTACGCAGATTTTTCAGACGATCAATTCCCGGTACTCTTTGGATAGAATGTATCCATGAACATGGAGAAATGTCGGTGCTGAATAGGTGCAGATAAAAACCATAGAAAACGTTTTCGTTTATTTGGTGATATCAGGAAAGGAATTCTGTAGTATAAGTATAAGGACGAAAAATATAATATAAAATGATATAATTTCTGATTCAAGTTAAAGTCGAGCCAAAATGGATGTGTTCACAATTATTTCGAGAACCGCAGAATAATGAAAACGTATTTTCCGAACATGCTCTATACAGGGTGTTACATAATAGTTTGTTACAACTTGAAGGGGTAAATCTACAGGGTGTTGAAATTTCCTTAAAATTTGGAATACAAGCTATTTTTTACAGCCTCCATCATTACATTTCAACTGAAACTCACAAGGTGTTTTCTTTTCCGAGGCCATGTCTCCTTTTGCTCTTTCAAACTTTTTTGCAGTACGCTATTGATCAACATACAATCAATTTTCGTTCAATTTAGAAACATTTCTGACACTGGTAATTTTTCCGTATTTCCAACCGTTTTCGAGTGAAAATTAATCGAATTTGAATTATTTGAACTGTATGTTAGTCGCTAAATGAAAAAAAATGATAGAAATATCCGTTAGGTATGCCCAAAATTTGCTTTTATTTTGAAAGCTCGTCTTCTGAGACTCAACTTATAATACTTATTTAATATCGAACTAAAACTAAAAAAAAGAACAATTAAAAACCAACTTAATTGCTGGAAGTGTCTTCCACCTGCAAGAATACAAGCCTGTCCTTCTTCGCATATTATCATGCACTTTTTGAAATATTGAGGTATTTCTTATCGTATCACAAGAGTTTATTATTCGATTTCTCAATTCCTCCACTGTGTTTACTGGAGTGGTATAAACTAAACTTTTGAGATATCCCCATAAAAAAATCTAAACTATTTAAGTTTAGGGACCTAGGAGGCCATGGTTCTGGCCCACCCCGACCTATCCATCGGTTGTTGAATGTATTACCCAAGAATTCTCTAGCTTAGGTACTAAAATATGCTGGTGCCCCGTCATGCATGAACCACATTATGTTTCTCACGAGCAATAAAGCTAACTCCTCCTCAATAAATTTCCGACAAGCGGGACCGTTCAGTCTGTTAGGCAAAAAAGATGGCCCAATCAAATAATTTCCAATTATTTCGACCCAGACATTTAGTGACAATTGTCGTTGATGATGAGATTCTTCAATCAAATAGGGGTTTTCCTCAGCCCAAAAATGATTATTGTGAAAATTTGTGATAGCAGTTCTCGAAATTTAGCTTCGTCTATGAACATTATTTCACTATCAAAATGAGCATTTTTTTGTCTAATTTTATCTAAGAACCATCGGTAAAATTCAGTCTTGAAGGAAAATGTTGAAGAAGTAGAGTTTGGATACGTTGAATATGAAACGGGTACAATAAAAGTCGTGGAGAATCCTCCGAGCTAGAACATGTGAAATATTCAACTGACTTCCATTTTTTTTTGTACTTACATGAGAATTCAAATCAATTAATTCCAAAACTGCTTCCTCAATATCTGGAGTTCTCAAAGTTTGAGTTGCACCTTTTAAATGATTATTTGCAGTAAAAGTACTAGTTTCTGTGGATATTTCAAAATGTTTGCTTGTCTAGTGTTACTCGATTTGGAAAGCGCACCTAATATAATCACCTAGCTTCTGTTGTGTCCCCGTCAGCCATGACCATGCGCATGTAATGGATATCAGCCAATTCGGCGTTAGTAAAATTAGCTATTTTATCTTACAGCAATAACTTCAAAACTCTTGAACTAATCGTTAATTTAATAAAACCTTCGAGCAGACACTGGTTTGACTTTAGCAACTGTCAAAATGAATAAATGAATGAAGAAATCAAAGCCTACTAGTCATTTTTTTAATTAGCAGCGCTTTCAATTCAGCGAATGCATACAATCGTTTAATAATTTTTTGCTCGAGAACAGTTAGACAACCGAAAAATTAACAGGTTCTAAAATGAACACAGATGACGAAAATTGATTGTATGCTGATCAGTGGCGTAATGCAAAAAAGTTTTGAAGGGCAAAAAGAGACATGGCCTCGAAAGAAAACACCTTGTGAATTTCAGTTAAAATCTGGAATGTGTAATGATGGAGGCTGTAATAGATAGCTTACATTCCAAATTTTGGCTGAATATCTCAAAAACTGCAGGAGTTTCAACGAAAAAAAGAATTTTTTCCGGTAATTTCAACATCCTGTAGCTCCGTAACGAAGCTTTTGCAGACCTATGCTTATTTGAACTCTGTCTCTTAGAATTGCATATAGTTTTACCCCCTCAAGACATACCATTATGTAATACCCTGTATTTATATATTATACACTGTGACAGAAAAGTATCCGGAAATTGTCATTTAAATTGTACCCGTTGAGTATTTAAGTTTCTGTATTTAATTGTATGTAATAATATCAACAAATATTCCGCATCTAAAAACTTCCCAAAACCCACAGCTTCCAGAAATTATATAGTGGGCCTTTCAGTCTAAGGGTTCGAATTCTGAGATAGCAAGAGGATCATTTTATCAAATAAATTGGAAGTGGTTATTTATGGACCAAAGCTGATCAGCTAAACCAACAGACTTTGTTAACAGACATTACAAAGGAAGTGTAACACAAATTTTCCGGGTGCCTCATATACTTAAAATGTTTAACGGTTCTTATGCAATTAGAGAATAAGGTTTCAAGAAGACCGGTATCCTAAACATTTTAGTTGCTGATGTAGGCGAATATTTGAGTGACAATGTTTTGTTAATCCTATGATATCACATCTCCAGATTAAAATATCTTCGAAAATAGTCGATGGGTAGAAAAGCGTATACCTGTGAACGTTATGGCCCTGATAACCAAGATTACTTTGGAGATCGGAAGTGAAGAATATAGCGCCTGACATCATAAAAGGATTTCAGGGCAGTTTTCTACTTCGCTTGGGGACAAACATAGGAAATGGAAAGTGCAAGTTAACTTTGACTTTGAATGAAATAATATAGAGGCATGATTTCAGATAGTGGTGAAGAAAATTTTTTAATATAACGCATTAAGGCACTAATATTTTAATTAATAAAAACATTACCAAGTATTTATTCAAGTTGATCATAATTCTTACATCCTGCTGAACTTGAATCCTGCTATGATCTGATAAACATATTTGTGTTTTTAATTTTATGAACGTTGAAAACTATTTCAGATATTTTCATATGAAGGAAAATATAGAAATATTTCTTAGAAAATATTAAAACTCAGGAAAAACTGTGTGTTTCGTACCGTAACCCATTAAGGAAAAATCGTAATTGAAATTTTTGTTAAGGTCGTAAAAAAGTTTTTAGGATAACAATTTCGACGATATGACAAAGGTGATGATTACAACAAACTAAGAAAAAATTATTTTTATATATTCAATCTCTTTTATTTTGTGTGATATGATCCGATAAGTATTTAGGAAAACAGCGAGGGCACCCACAAAACGTAATAAAAAAATGAGTAGAATGCTTGTTTTGAACGAAATAAATATTCCATGACCGCAGAGTGAAAATAAAACAGTTTATCAAGAAACTATCAGAATCAACACAGTCGGTTCGAATAACGAAGTAAGGGAAGCATGAGGGATATACTTGGGATGTCTAAGCCTACAATGCAACAAACTTTAGCCGACAGGTAACGAAGCTATATGAAGCAAAAACTCATCAGAATCGACAGCATTAAACAATTTGTTTCAATCACATTGTGATACAAACAGGACGAGCCCAAAATTAGTACCCTCTAAATTATATAAATTAAAATCAAAGATTTCTGTATGATCATTATTAAACAATCTGAAAGAAAATGAGAAATAAAAACTACAAAATTTCAAATCTCAAATCATCAAAATTTTAAATTTATGTGATCGGAAAGCCATCAGTAGATTATAAATAGAAAAAAATACAAACAAATAATCAGACAATAAGTACACAATAACAATCAATACCCTGAATGTTGCTTAGTGAAGAATTTTGTTCTACTCTGAGACCAAGTGAAAACGTCAAGCTCTGTTCCACTTTGGAGAAGATTGACTGCCTTCAGGAAAATTCATTGTGGAACAAATGAATGATTTTGATTCTGATTCATCACAAAATTTTTATCAGTCCAAGTTCAATATGATAAGGAAGCAGAAGGGCATTTTAGGGGTCTACAATAGGATTCAACCTAACATTTTGAGGTCCTGTTTGAAATCCATTGCTTTTTAGCCAAATTTTTGTTATATAACGTTGATATACTGCACGACTGTTCTAATGACAAAGAAATCAGCATAATTTCGATAATCTTCCTTGTTAAGTCCCACGAAAATTTCTATAACTTTTAAGTCCCCACATATTTGCCATTTATACATGTCGTAGTATAGATCGTCCAAAAGACATATTTCCAGAACTATTTTTCATCGTCACTAAATGGGAAACTGGTATACAAGGTTTTGAATTTTCATTATGAACTGCTTTTGATCTGTATTTAAACGAATTTATAAATAAGTGCCACTCAGAGGGGGAATACTCGATATCAAGTAGCTACATCAAACTATCAATGTCAGAACACGAACACAACGAATTTTCCATACTGTAGAATGCAAAACATCAAGCATGTCTTTTTCTAAAATTCGTAACTTTCCTTCCATTGGCTGATAAGTTCCATTCCCTAAGACGGAAACTTAGAAGTTTTGACTCTTGCTTTAATAACCCCAAATCACGTATTGAATCATTTAGGTCACTTTGAACCATTAAATGTGTCTCGCCGGAATTAGGATCTGGAGTAAGAGTGGGGTGGGTGCACTATTCTTCGGATCTGCCTTATGTCTCATTGTCCCCAGAATTTTCGGGAACAATGTTTTTCGGATTTGAAGGTACGATCGGAACTGGTAAATCTGCATTAACAGAAACAAATTTCAATAGTCCATCTTGCGCTTTGCCTTTTAATAAAATCCTTCAGTCTTTATCAGTCCAAAATAGCAATCATCTAAATGATCAGTGGATTCTCGCCATACCATAGTAACTGCACAAGACATGCCCTTTCTCTTTCCATTACCTCTACAACTAACACAGGTCTTATGGGAAGCCCACTGCTTGTTTTAATCTCCAATTGAAACACCATAATATAGGAAGAAGGTTTTTTTCCCTAAGAAGGAAAAGATCTGGCTTTTGCAACTGCGTTTGTTCCTATATTTCAGTAGTTAAGACACTTCTTCTCTAGACACAGAGAACCTGTAACTTCGAATCTCAAGAGAAGATTGATATATAATCTCATAGTTATGTTTACTATAGTAGTAGAAACGGTTCATGTATGAAATTAATTCCTGCTAACCGTCCCCTCATTACATTCATTACATGCAAATGCAAAAGCATTATATTGAGCTAATGCAAAATGCTGCTCGCCTCAGGAATATTTTCGTATTATAAGAAATGTATTTACATTCAAAAAATGAAAATCTGCTTTGTGTTACGAAAATTTTGTCCACCAATTTAATGGACTTAACCTGCTCAATGATAATCGTCATAAGTTCGAGGATGATGAAAAACTTAGAGCTGAAGGGTGCTCTGCCTCTCCGGTCGCTCTATTTCGGGTAGGTAAGCCTGAAACGGGTAGCAAATACCCTCGTATGTTGAAACTCACTATGCCTACTGAATATGATGCCCGCAGTATCCTCAGAAATAAGAGAAAAATGATTGAAAACCCAACAACATCAAAGCTATCCATTATATGCGATCAAAAACCAATTCAGTTGAAAGTATTGGAGGATCTTCGTGGCGAGTTGGATAGTAGAAAGAAGAGCGGAGAAGATAATTTAACTACATTAAATACATAAACGGATGTCCAAAAATTACCCCTACTTTTCGCAAATAACTCTGCTCCTTCTTCAACAAGTTATCTGAACTGGCTATTTTTTACACCAAAATTAGCGCTATTGAACCTAAATATAATGATTTGATTTGCGTAACCAATGATCTCAAACCATACATAATGTTTATAACTGAAACATGGCTGGGTAGAAAGGATCCTAACCTAGTGAATATCAATGGATACAGTATCTATAGACGTGATAGGGAGAATCGTGTTGGTGGAGGTGTATGTGTCTACTTGAGCGATGAGATAACTCATAATTTTGCGATCTATCCAAAAGCAGTCGAAATTTCTGGAATTGAGGCGTTACATGTTCGATTATCTAGAAATAATACTGACATTAATTTGGTGTGTGTGTATCGACCTGGTCCAATATTTGGACCTAAATTCATCATTTACTAATCTAATTATTGTTGGCGATTTCAATTATCGCGATATCGTCTGGCCAATAGCGAACGTTCCTGAGGCGTCTAACCCTGCTGCCAACTTTGTGAGATTTGTTGCTGACTCGAATCTTATCCAGTTGGTGAATGAGCCAACTAGATTCGGAAGAAACAATGAGCCCTCAACACTTGACCTCATTTTAACCAACGAAGAACAACTCATTACACACCCTGAATACCATCCACCGATTGGCATTTCCGATCATGCAGCTATCACTTCAACCCTTCAGCTTAATATTACTATACCTAAAAAGTACAATCGCGTTGAATACAGCGTGACCAACTTTGATTCGCTCTCAGAGGAGCTTCAGCATGTAAACTGGCAAAGACTCTTAAATTCAGCAGCCGACGCTGATATAATGTGGAAAAAATTCCATTCCACGTTACTGTCCCTTATAGATAGACACTCCAGAAGAAGGACCTCACGTGTGAACCCTCTTAAACCATGGATAAATTCGGAACTTTTATCACTTATACAACACAAAAAACGTCTCTGGAAGAAATATAAACGAACTAAAAATTCTGAAGATTTCACAAGTCATAGAGATTTTTCTAGTCACGTGACCTATGCTCTGCGCTCTGCACGCTGTGAATATGAGGAATCAATTGCTGCCTCCGACAATAACAGAAAACTTTACAAATTCATTCGTGCCAATTTGCAATCGAAGGTCAGTGCCCCTTTGCTACGAATAGACGATGGGAGCATGTATGGCTCTGATGCCAAATCGGCGGAAATTTTGGCAGATGCATTTGCCAGTTGCTTCACAACTGAGCCCAATAACGATCAGATGCCCCATTCTGCAACTAGACGTCTTGAGAATAGTCTAACACACGTAGAGTTTGATTCTTGCACAGTAAAAAAGCACCTACTCAAGCTAAAAAATCATTCATCTCCAGGACTTGATAGTATCAGTCCTTTTTTCTTGAAGAAGTTTGCCGACGTCCTTTCTCATCCTTTGGCCTTGATTATGAGAATATCTTTCGAGACATACCGCGTTCCTCTGGACTGGAAGAAATCAAGTGTTACCCCTATATTTAAAAAAGGTGATAAACTGGACCCATGTAACTATAGACCAATAAGCCTTCTGTCTGTTGCATCAGAAGTGATGGAACCCATAATAGTCGAAGTGACAACCGAGTTCTTAACAAATAACTTTCTCATTCCGTCATAACAACATGGCTTCGTAAAGGGAAAGTCAACTACCACAAATCTTTTGTCTTGCGTTAATGATTGGACGCATGCCTATGATCAAAGGATCCCTACTGATGTCATTCACCTCGATTTCGCCAAGGCTTTTGACAGAGTCACAGTAAGAAGATTAGTTCACAAATTGGATATCGTTGGAATTCGCGGGAAGTTGCTTCTCTGAACTACTAATTATATGTCGCAGCGAACATTCGTGGTGAGGGTTGGTGGTGGGGCCACTTCTATTTGTCATTTTCGCCAGCGATCTTTCATAACACATTAAATCTCGCAAGTCATTCTTCGCTGACGACACCAAGTTGTATGCAAACCTGCTCACCATGAGACAGATTCTCCAGGACGATCTTGACGCAATAAACCGATGGTGCAACGACTGGCTACTACCACTAAATGTTGATAAATGTGTTGTGCTCGTTACTTCAAACCTTACGTGGTCGGAACATGTCCTAAGTGTTTGTAAACGTGCTAATTCTTTAATTTATCTCATTCGTAGATCGTTCGTTAAGTTGTCGTTCTCTAGTTCGGTTACACTTTATAAGACTTATGTGCGTCCTATTTTGGAGTATGCAGGCTCGGTTTGGTGCCCGGTTCTCGCTCGGGATAAAAGTATGCTTGAGGCTGTCCAGCGACGTGCTATACGTATGACTTTTGGGGTCGTTCGCCCCTCATATAATGAAAGATTGGCTAGAGATGGTCTCATAACCTTCGAGAAGCGAAGACATCACGGAGATCTAATCTTGTGCTATCGTATAATTAAACTTAATTACGCCAACCTGAGAAGTTTGTTTAGTTTGAGTGCTGATACTCGTTTGCGTGGTCATCATCTGAAGCTGAATAAAGAAAAATTTTCGTCGAGACAAAGACAGTATTTTCTTGTGAGTAGGGTGTTCGATGATTGGAACAGGTTTTTTAGTGATGTTGGTGGACTCAAATTCGGTTAATGAATTCAAAAATAAATTGGACTTTCTTTTGTTTAATTAGATTTCGTTTTTGACATAAGTGGACTTAGTTATTATATATGTGTGCATATTTAATTATGGCTAAGCTGTGCTTGCAATACTATAAAAATTATTTTTTGTTATTAGGCTTTTATAGGACTTGTCCTCAGCCTTAAATTACTTCAATAATAATAATAAAAATAAGGCTCGAAATAAGCAGAGTTTGTCAGCAGGTTCCAGTTGTGTCACCTACATGTTTCTTCTTGCGTTAGATAGCTACATTCGGTTTTCACTCTTACCGTAAAAATCATGACATTTGGTGATATGGAAGCGATGTTCTCAAATGAAATGTTTTTTATATCGTTACAATGAAGAGTATCGAGCAATGACCTAATACTGTCTTTGTTTAGAAGGGTGACCCACGTTTCGTTCTCGAGCAGGTAGGCTTTCTTAATCTAACCCCAAACTTCATACTCATATTGAATAAGTCATCTTAATCCGGCAACGAAGTTTGTCCTAAAACTGAGATTAATAATCTCCAAGTCATCGATGCTTCTAATTAAGCGGGTGGGGTATCTCCAAATTTGGGACATTAAATAATTATTCGAATTCGAAATAAACTTTTTCTCTTTGTATTACAAATTTAGGAAAAGTCAAAATGAAAGTATTTGTTGAAAGCTAAAGTGAACGCGGCAACAAAGTTTTCATTATAAGTTCGGTGAAGTTTCCGAAACATGACGTGTTGAAATGATAAGAAGTTAGTTGGCTATGTGAATTAGGAAAATCTATATTACTAGACTTTATATTATTATCGTTCGAAATGAATTGAAGCATTATCTCTCAGAAATTTGCTGAAACTGAATGGGAAAATTGTGAATTGTTAAACGGATAACTTGCGAGGAAAAGCCAGCAGAATTATTTAAATCTATATCGCATGAGCCAATTTAACATCCTCTTCACGAAAATTGTATATTCAATTCGCAGTTGATTGTATTGCAACAAAAAAAACGAAGCCTTCATTACCGAAAATTTTCAAAGATGTTAGTTATACTCTGCATAGATTGGAGCTAGCAATGCTGGAAATAGAAGGCCAATCCGTTTTAGATCGACCGTACTAATATATTATTGCTATGGTCTCGAACAACCAATAATGCTTCTATATATGGATGGTTATTGTTTGGACATGTTGGATACGCTCTACCCAGAGAAGTCAGGGCCAACATTAAAATGATGTTATATTAGATACATAATGGTATCGATAGGTCTTCCAAATGAATGAAAAATGTCTATGATTTCTAACACACACTTTGTTTTATTTAAACTTAGAAGGAAGCATTAAAGGAAAGACTCTCTACATATCTTGTTTTGGAAACTAACGTTGCGACCATCCTTTCGGAGACACTTCGGAACAGATGACTTCGGTCGGTTTTTCTTTTCATTGCAATTCTCAAACATAAGATTTTGGCTTATTGCCAGACTTGTATGAATAATCCAAGATTTATCATCTTTGACAACGTTGTAAAAACTCTTGAACTATCCAAAATTGAAATGTTCCAGAGTATATTGACACCAATTCACCCTTACAACTTGGTATCCAAGGAAAAACTAATGTTGTCATACGTAATTATTCGTGTAAAATTTTCTTTATTGAGTTCTTCGATATCCGAAATGATGCCTCAATATCTCGATACATTGCATGATAGATCTTCCTGAATAATCTCACGCACAGCATCCACATTTTCTTGAGTGACCATTGTTTTAAGTGCGCCAGCTTTTGGATCGACACTTTACCTAATCGATGGGCGTTTATATTTCCATACCAATGGAAATCTGTTGGCTGATCTGGTGTTTTAATGCCGATAACAGAATTCATTTCGCCAAGACATTCGTGTTAAGATCTTTGGAATTTGAAAAAAATTATTACGCGAAAACGCTCACGCTTTAATTCCAATATTCTGACTGACTGACTTGTCAAGTTTGACAGATTTTTATTACTAAAACACAGTTCGCATACAACTAAAATTTTTTATTTTTATTAATAAGTGATGGATAAGCCTGTGCGGGGTTAACAGTACCCCATTGGGTGCCTCCTCAGGTGGCGGATAGGAGAAAGTTTCCCAGATATACGTGATACCGGAGAAATTAAATACCCAGGCCGACCAAAATCTGATATAAATGCGTCAGACTTCATAAAGCGGCTACGAACAGCGTCTGTTCCAGAGTACACGGCTAAAACTGAAAACCTAGGAAAGCAACGGAAAACTACCTAGGTGGATTATTCTCTTCCCCGGAATGTCATTATGGTGCCATTAGTTCTGGGCACCCCTTCAGTGGGAAGAGGATGCGAAGAATCTTCCGGTCAGCTGGTATGATAAAATCATACATGAAGAAAATAGGCACATGGAATGTGCAAAGTATGTTTCAGGCTTTTAAGGCAGCTAATACGATTAAAAAATTGAACGCTTTAAAGTTGACATCCTAGGCATAAGTAAAATGAGATGGCCAGGCGCAGGTCAATGCGGAGTTGATGACCAACAAGTTTTACTCTGAAGAAGACAACTCACACCACCGGAATGGAGTTGGCATAATAGTCACCAAGGAGGTAGGTCAGGCAGTTCTCGGTTTCATACCAATCTCTGATATAAGAGATCTCAAGATCAATTCAAGAACATGTAAACTTAACATAGTTCAGATCTACGCACGAACTCCTGGAAGCAACGAAGAGGAATTTGAGCAGTTCTAGGCTGACATGACAACAGTATTGAAACATACATATAGAGAGGAAACAACTGTATTAATGGGAGACTTCAATGCAAAGGTCGTCCACGGTGTGAGGTTGAGGACGTGGTGGGTAACTACGGCCTTGAAACAAGGAACGAAATAGGAGAGGCACTCATTCAGTTCCGTTAAGAGATGGAACACTTCAAGCTGCCTCCTCGACGCTTGTATACTGGGAAGTCCCCATTGGATAGCGAAGGAAAAGTCGTTAGAAAACAAATTGATTTCCTTTTAATTAATAGAAGATTCCGAAACTCTCTTTTGTCTGTTAAAACATACCCGGAAGCAGACGTTCCGTCCGACCACAATTTACTATTGGGAACACTAAGAATCAAACTTAAACAATTGAATAGAAGGAAGCTGAATCCACGAATTAATACACACAAACTAAAGAATGAGAACACAAAGAACGAAATAAACACCTCAAAAAAGTCTTGGGAACACTTACCAATATCTTTAAAATATGAATTTGATGATTCGAATTTATAGAAATCTTTCGGTTTTTGTTAGGATGTATTGTATAGAATGTATTCTCAAGAAAACAAAACAATATTTGACTTCTCCAAAGCACATATTATAGAAAAAAATTTGAAATTTGAAAATGACGAAATTTGGTAAAACACAAAAAAAAATCCTGAACTAATATTTTCGGAACGATATGGAAGCACTTATAATTTTCAGTACCCAGAAGGTCCACCTCTATTATTAATGACACTTTGGCATCGTCGCGGCATGCTCAATACTAAATTGTCTATTACATTTTGGCCTAAGTCATTCCAAGCCCCCTGAACTGCTAATCGAAGCTCCGGTTCATGATGGAAGACGTTTTGACGCAGGAGATTTCTTTTAAGGGTGTTACACATGCTCGATGGGATTCAGATCTGAGGAGCAGGATGGCCGAGGTAGAAGTTCGATATCATTCTCTTCAAGAACGTTCAAGACAACTCTTGCACGATGATGAGGAGGGGGGTTATCTTATTGGAAGAGTGGATTTCGACCCATTGTTTGGAGATACGGTACCACCAGGTAAATTTATCTCATTTGCGTAAGAATTTCCCGTGAGGTTGTTCTGTATGAAAACGTGGTCAGTTCTTCCACCAAGGCGTATACCTCCCCAAAACATCACTGATCCGCCTCCCTGTCTAACAACTTCTCGAGCATGCTGGAGACGGTTTTGCTTTTCAGGTTCCCTCCATATTCGAATTCTTCCCGAATCGGGATAATAACTAAATCTAGATTCATCACTGAAGAGAACTGTGGCCCATCTCTCTTGATCCCAGTTTACGTGTTCTTGGCACCAAGCTAAACGAGCAGCGCGATTTCCATGGGTCAGTTGTGGAACTTTTAAAGGACGTCTGGAGTGGAGTTGACCTTCGTGCAGTCGATTTCTCACAGTTTGGTCGGAAATTTGTACACTATGAACTCGTGATAGCTCTTGAGCTAATTAAGATGCTGTGGTAGTACGATCTCTTCGGGCTTGTAATACCAAAAAACGGTCTTGGGCGACTGTAGTTATCCTGAAATGACCTGTATGGCGTTCTTCTACGCTACCTGTTTCATTGAAACGCGACCATAAACGGTTTATGACACTTGGGCTACTTTCCAGAACCCTGGATACTTCCCGCTGTGAGCTGTCAGATTGAAGCATGCCAACGGCTCGTAACATCTCTTCTCATGTCAAATGTCGTCTTTCCATGGTCGAATTACAAAACTTGAATCTTTTATTTTTGCTTACAACAGAAACAAAGTGCCAACTAACTGATTTCAAACACTGAATACATGAAATGATAATAAAGCAGCGTCGTATATGCTGCATTTTTAGTTTTTCATAAAAATAAATTGAAATCTGTTGCGGCACTCTACATAATTGGGTGAGAAATTGATGCAGGTGTTCATTTCCTAAAGAAAATCATCCATATTGATCGTTCTGGATACGATATATCGGTATTCAGAAGTGTTCCCTAGACTTTTTTGAGGTGTTTAGTTGAACACCTAAATATCAAAATTCAGAATGTGCAAAATAACATTACTGATGTAGAATTGAAATGGAATGCCATCAAAAACATAATGAAAGAAACAGCCAACGATAAACTGAGAACTAATTCGAGAAAGAAGAAGAACGATTTGATGACATATGAAATTCTGGATCTTATGGAACAACGCAGGCAATACTCGATAAAATGCAAGGACATACACAATAACATTAGAAGAAAAATCAAGTTGGCAAAGGAACAGTGGGACTTTAGTAGATAACAACGATTTAGCCTACAAGCCGAAAATAAGGTCAAGAGATGGAAAGCACTATATGCAATCACTTTTTAACGGCGAAGTCAGAGAGCCTCTTTCCGAAAAGGAGGCAATAACAGGACCATCTATAACAAACCGCGAAGTGGCATATACAATAAATAATTTGAAAAGGAACAAGGCAACTGGCCCGGACAGAATTTGTGGAGATTTGCTCAAACTAATTCAGTAAGATCATTTGGACATTTACACTGACTTGTTCAACTAGGTCTAGGATACAGGAAATATTCCTGACGATTGGCTGATTTCATCATTTATTCCAATACCAAAGAAAACTTCTACTAAAAAATGCGAGCAATATAGATCTATCAGTCAGATAGCAGAATTGCTTAAAATAATACATGGACGAATTTACCCAAAATTAGAACAAGATATTAGTGATATGCAGTTTGGATTCAGGAATGGTCTAAGTACAAGAGAAGCTTGTTCAGTTTGAATGTTTTTATTCAAAGAAATCGTGATATAAATTGCGGTGTACATTCCTGCTTTATTGACTTCGAAAAAGCATTCGACAGGGTAAAGCATCAGAGGGAAATAGAAATATTGCAGGAGTATCGAATAGACTATAAGGATCTTTATTGGAAGCAGCAGGAGTTTGTTTGAGTAGTGGAAGTGGACAATTCCAGATTCGTAGGGGCGTCAGACATGGATGTGTATTGTCCCCGCTGCTTTTCAATGTTTATTCTGAAGAACTGTTTCGGGAAGCTCTTGGCGCGATTGAGGACAGATTGGTGTTTTGATCAACAATATGGGATACGCGAACGATACGGTTCTTTTGGCAATCACAAGTGACGGCTCATTGAAAGCGTTGTACAAGTTTGCGAAAAATACAACATGCGGCTTAATACGAACAGAACACGAAAGTTATGATAATAAGCAAGCATAATCAACCTCACGTACAATTTTATGCTGGAGGTTCTCCCATTGAAACAGTTACTACCATGAAATATCTGGGTGCGCATCTGAATAATAACTGGAAACAGATTAGAGAGATCAAAATACGCATTGAGAAAGCCAGAGCCGACTTCAACAGCATGAGAATTGTTTTATGTAATCTTAAGTAATTAACAAATAAGAGCTCGTTTGTTGAGGTGCTATGTGTTCTCCATATTGCTGTATGGTGTGGCGTCTTGGACGTTGACTGATAGTACTTGTAAGAATATAGAGGCCTTCGAAATGTGGTGCTACCGTCGCATGTTGAGAAAATTTTGGGTACACCATGTGACAAATGCAATAGTTTTCGAAAGCATAAACAAAGATAGGGAGGTTATGGGAACTATTAAAGAGAGAAAACTAGCATACTTTGGGCATATAGTGCGAGATGATAGGTATGAAATCCTCCATCTGGTCATGCAAGGAAAGATGGAAGGTAAGAGTTGACCTGAAAGACGATGAATCTCATAGCTAGCTAATTTTAGGCAATGGACCGGAAAAACAACTCAGAAATTATTTCGAGCTGCAGTCAATAAAGCACAGTAAGAATAAATGAGATAAAAAACACAAGGTTTAACTTTAATCTACACTTTATTTGAAAAAAATCGACGACGTTTCGCTAACAGAGCAGCTTTATCAAGAATGACAAACAGAATGAAGAGTATGGTATTATAAACAAATCGTAGAACAAGTTGGATGAATAACAGGAAAATCCACACCGAGCCATTGTACAGTTAGTATGAAAGGTAATAAAAACTAATTAAACAAGTTAAGTAGGGGTGAAAAATTCACATCTACGTGCTCATTCAAAAGCTTGTCCGTATGTTTGTATCTATTTATTTCTAATGCTTCTAGGAGATCTAATATTGAACATTTTGATTTTATAAGTAATATGTCAAAGTTTTTATTGAATGAATGCTTTTCCTTCATTAGGTGGTTTGAATAATTTGAATCAGATTTATTTTATCGAAGCTACGTTTATGTTCAGATGTTCTTATGCCAAAACTCCTATAGGTCCTACCGATATAAATTTTATCACAAAACAGCATTTGAGTTTATAGATTCCTGATTTACTTGATTTTTCAACACGAGATTTATTTTTTTAATATGTTTACCTAAGTTATTTGAAGTTTTGAAAGTTATATATATATATATATATATATATATATATATATATATATATATATATATATATATATATATATATATATATATATATATATATATATATATATATATATATATATATATATATATATATATATATATATATATATATATATATATATATATATATATATATATATATATATATATATATATATATATATATATATATATATATATATATATATATATATATATATATATATATATATATATATATATATATATATATATATATATATATATATATATATATATATATATATATATATATATATATATATATATATATATATATATATATATATATATATATATATATATATGAGCAGGTAGATGTGAATTTTCACCCTTAACTTGTTTAATTAGTTTTATTACCTTTCATACTAACTGTACAATGGCTCGGTGTGGATTTTCCTGTTATTCATCCAACTTGTTCTACGATTTGTTTATAATACCATACTCTTCATTCTGTTTGTCATTCTTGATAAAGCTGCTGTGTCAGCGGAACGTCGTCGAATTTTTTCAAATAAAGTGTAGATTAAAGTTAAACCTTGTGTTTTTTATCTCATTTATATCATGGATCTACATCAAGTAACGGCCTCCACAATTCAAAACACAGTAGGAATAAGTGATGGTCATTCATTTTCACTAATGGCGTCCTCTATGTAACAGCATGCAAAACATAAAAGACATCCCTCGTACAATTTCGATATAGTGATCAGAACTGAAAGACAACAGTCGAGCAAGATGAAAGATACAATTTATGTTAGAGTATGTATACAAGGAAATGCAATTTACATGTTGACAATTCAAGTTACCTGGGGCCTTTAATGTTATCCATGATGATGGAAGCGTTCCATCGTACGAAATATAATGAAAAGTAAATACAAACTTGTTATTCTCTTAATAATTTGTTATTCTGTTCAGAAATTATTTTTATATTCTAGGAGAATAACAATCCATTTTTCCGTGATGCTTGCAGAGAGAGAGTGGTTGTCTAATTGAAATCGATACTCAACCTAAATGTTCATTCCTCCTTGATGAAGTTTGCCAAAGTGTTCCTGGCTAGAATAATTCGAGCAAATCAAACTTAGTTTCGGAAGTCCATATATCCCGAATGAACAATAGACCTGAAATAGATTGTGCCCTGGCGGAACCCTATCAAAACTTAACTAAATTGTTGAAATATCTTTCGTGATCATAATGAATGATTTAAGTTAACGATATGATTTCATCAGTCTTCACGTTCTCAATTTAGAATTAGAATATATAATGGACAAACAAATTTTCGCACAAATATGCACGGCCATGCACAGTTATGACCTGAAAGGCTCAACCTTTGGGAAATCAAATATGGACCGCAATTAGCTTCAGAATACTCGTGAGATTGTTACAATAGAAAGATGGTTTAGAACTGAAGTGTTTATTATTTAAATTGAATCCTTTGAAATCTCAAAAGTTTCTGTTCACAATTTGTATATCTGAACAACATATCTCTATGGAATTGAATAATTGAACCATTAAAGAAGAACACTAGTCTCACATAATACAATGAATAAAAATATGTTTTACATATGTTTCGGGTTTCATCCCATTTTTAACTAGGTCTATTTAAATTATAACAATGATGTTTATAAATTTGAAAGAGATGAGGGATGCAGGGTCGTTTGATATTGGTAGATTGTGTTTGGGAGCTGATGAAATTTTTACGAATTCTGTAAAATTATAGTTTCTCTAAATTCTATGAAATAATTTCTGTTCGTACATTGTACTATCTGGGATAGGGGTTGGGTGGATTGAGTAGCCCAACAACTGTCACTGCCGGTCCCGAGCCCGGATGAAGGAGGAGGGTTCTTGGGTGAGGTTAGCAGCCTACCCAAGGTAAAAATCACTCCCGCTCACAGAACTGAAGCAGTAACCTAGGACCACGGCCAGTCAAAACGGATAACGACCCATGCAAGGAATAAGGACCGACGATTCAGGAAGCGGAAAATAACGAGACTGGCATGCTGGAACATCACATCATGGAATGGCAGAGACCAGGAAATCACAATCGAAATGAAGAAGCACAGACTCGACATATGTGGAATATCAGAAACAAGGAAAAAGGCCAAGGCACCTCAAAATTTGGCGAGTACATCTTAATATACAGTGGAGTGCCTAAACAGGAAAGAGCACACTCAGGAGTTGTGTATTTTTATTCGTATTGTATTCAATGACATGTTCGCTGTGGAAGAATTTTTGAATATGATTCCTCTGAACGGGAAAGACCTGTGGCGAAGTTATATAAGACGTTCTCTGCAATTTTGCAAGGAACTACAAGTTACCAATATAAAAATTAGTGTGCATTACAACCGATGGAGCACCAGACATTCATGGAAACAAAAACGGTTCTGTGGCATTGTGTCGAGCTAATGAAGATTTCCCTTCATTTTTTCATTCCCTTGCATTATACATCAACAGGCTTTGTGTTCAAAAGTTTTGAACACGGAGGGAATTATGGGCATTGCAACAAGAATTGTGAATTCTATCCGTGCACGCAGCTTGCAACAGCGACTCTTTAAGTTGTAGTTGGAAGATTCAGTTCTTCACACGGACGTCAGGTTGTTGAGACACGGAAATTCCTAGAAAGGTTTCAAGAATTATTGCCTGAAGTAACAGCTTCTCTAGACGAAAGAGGTGATGACACTGAGATGTGGAAAAACGAAAAATGGCTGACTGACATCACAATGCACTTAAACACCTTTAACATGGAGCTTCAAGGTAAAGGAAAAACTATTATTGAGATGATTAACGCATTCAAAAGTAAATTGCAACTTATGATAGATTAACTGAATAGAGAAGATCTGAAAGATCTTTGAAAGCAAAGATTCCTCAGTTGAATTATGATACATATCTGGCAGAATTATCAAACATTTTGGGACAATCCTTTTTCAATTGAGTTGAACTGAATTAGCTACTGAAATAGCAAGTAAGTTTAATATGAACTCATGTGATGTTGAAAATGAGTTGGTGTAGATTATATCAGATATATATCTCAAAGCTACAGCATCTAATACAAAATTCTGGTGTTTTATGTCTGAAGATAAATATCCTAATCTAACGCAAATCGCCCTTCAACTGACGGCATTGTTTCTGAAATGGAAATAATTAAGTCAAAATATCGCTATCGATCAACTGACAATCATATGTTATCATGCTTGCGATTAGCACTCAGTGGTTACGTACCATCTTATGAAAAGTATGCTGAGGACATGCAGTGCCACGCTTCAACATCCAAAGTCACTCCTTAGTTGAGTTTAACACCATATGTAACTCTTTTGTTTTGTAACAATCAATGAGCTCGCAATTTTGAATAACTATGAGTTTTTCCATTGATATTATAGATGAGAACCTAACCCAAACCTTGACTAAAATAAAGTATATTGTGCGGAAAGCTAATATCTATATATGCTACGGTACACCCACCAAGGTAGGTAGATAGGTAGAGTGTATCGTGTATATACGACAACCCTGCATCACACATACTTGCAGCCTCTCAGAGTTTATCGTAAGAAGTATAAAAATATTGAGGTAGATCGCCAGCAGTTCAGGTTAGAGCACCCCTGATCTACCCGCATTATTTTTCTTTTTGACGACTCAACTGAATTTGTGGACTAAGGTTTACGTTTTCCATCAATTTCATCATTTTGCAATAGAAAGTATAGAAATAAGAAAAATATTTGATGAAACAATTTGTACGGCAAATAAGGATATGTAGCCTGACAGGCTACGCCCGGTCTTTTGATAAACATTACTCGCGCTGACGACACTTATGACTTCTTCCGTAGCCGTTTCACTACTAAAACAAAAGCTACTGTAACGCTTGGTTGCGGCAAGCGGGGAGCAGTGGTCAATTCTAAGAACTTGTGAAACGCACGACGCCTGTGAGACTTCATGTCACTGATTAAAGGTTAAATAAGTTGCGTTTCATTGCAAAGAGGGCCATGTTACATATTTTCCAAAATTTGAGACAAATTCTTTGTTCAATATTTTTATCAATTATAAAAATCGCAAAATACTTTTCTGAGAACTGACAAAATCGACCACTGTAAGAAAAATAAATGATAGATCGCGTTGAAACTTCACTTGAGTATAGAAAACTGCTGTGCCAATTTTTCAAAAACAAACATTCTGACAATCGTTTTAGGCAGATTTTTTTAAAAATCAATTCCCGGTACTTTTTTGACAGAATGAATAATTGAAATCAAATACGATACAAGTAATGCTTGGTATTTTTGTATTAATTCTCTGTGTATATATTAGAAAAGAAATACATGTTATCAGAACTATATAAATATATGATACTAGCTGACCCAGTGTTCCGCCTTAAAGGCAATGAATGAGCAGATTTTGATTTCAATAACTTTTTTCTATTAGAAAAATACAAAACAAAATTAAGTATCTACATAAATCATTCATTATTTTTGCAGTAACATATATTTTAGTACTTAGGTTGCTCTTCACTCGAGTACCTTGTGGTACACGACATTTTTTGTTTCATTATCAGGCGCGAAAACAAAAACCGCAGAAGGTCTTCCGAACCCTGAACATGCCACATATAATTGACCATGGGAAAAACATGGATGTTCTAGTTTCGAACCACAAACTTTTAAGGATAGGCCTTGTGATTAGTTGATGGTCATGGCAAATGCAAGACGGATCGGAAAATGAAGTCTTTTAAATTCAAAAAGCATATCGGTTGGGATCATCGGGATCCTCGGAATGAAAACTTCCTCATCTTTGAATTTTCTTTTCACTATCGTCGCGCAAATTTTTGGTTGGTTTATGTTTCGAAGCATGATACCTATAAAGCCAACCTTTAGGCGTAAATTGTACGTAGGTAAGCCAGGAACATCCAAGGAGTTTAAAAATTCAGTTGGATAGTTGGTGGCTTCATCTTCATTTGTGACGCAGTCAAAAGATTTGAATGAATGCATTGTTCCAATGATCTTATTTCGAATTATGTAGTTCAGTTCATCTACATCTTCATTTTTAGCCGCTAAAAGTGCTCGCTCACTCAACCATTCATTATTTTTGTAGTAAGAAATAATTTTTCTACATGCATTGTTGATAAGTTCGTCTTTTGATGAGACAAAATTACAGAAATTATTTGGAAACTATAGCAATCCGCTCGCTACATCGACAGGAACTTGACCACTCCCGATAATCAGCAATTGCTCCGAGAAATCTTCAGCAATGTAACTCTCATGTTTGGTGTCAGCTGCAGTTTTTCACATAGCGCCATAGATTCGACAATCTTCGATCTTGGAATTACTGGTAGTGTTTGGCGAAAATCGCTTGACAGTAAAATCATTGCTCCTCCAAAACATCTCGAGTCATTGCGTTAATCTTTCAATGTCCGGTTAGGTACTTCTAATTCACGTTCATGCGCCATTGTGCATTCGTCCCAGATGATGATTTTCGATGCCGATAAAATTTTGGCCATTGCTGAGTGTTTTCCAATATATTATTTTGAAGCGGAATAAGCCGTACGGCATCGTTCTAACAATGTGGCTGCTATTCCAGAAGAAGCAACTGCAACCGCTATGTAGGATCTCGCACGAACAGTGGGTAAAACTGCTATCATCAGGAATGTCTTACCAGTTTCACCAGGTGCACATAGGAAATATAAACCACTATTTTCATCATCGATTAGCATTAAAGTATCATAAACTTCCTTTTTTCTTTTTTTTTCACTTCTTCACTTTTTTAGTATTCATTTCTTACAAAAATCAAATTGTCATCCATACGTCCAAGTCACACGGGAACGCTATCAAACGGGATAAACAGTATCCTTTGTCCGTCTCCTGGCTCTAAGCTTTCTTCCCACCAATTTTCAGCCATATCTGTACAGCCGTTTTTGAGTTATAAATAGTGTAACTAACACGACTTTCTCTTATATATACAGGATGGATCTGTTCCATTTAACTTCACTAAAACTTGAATAGTCTCAGGAAAATAGTCTTCCCTATCTTTCAGTTGCTCATTCTGTACCTTTTACAATTTTCAATTAAAAATAAAAATTCGTTCAAGGCGATGTAGACAAAGATACCACCTTTCTTTTGAGTTATCACTCGACTCATCTTCAAAAAAAAGATCATCTTCAAAATGTTCAAGGATTGCAACCCCCGCTTAGCGGGTTGATACTTCAGGCAAGTTTTGTACCCCAAAAGATGTCCTCCTTGAAACAAAAAATTACCTGTCTTTGCGTTTAGATCAGAAATGAATATCTTGGTAGATATAGCATCTGTTTAGTTTTCGTTGAAGCACCCTGTATAAATAAAGAAAATAAGTAATACCTTAAGCAATCGTTGAGGTTGATGACATCCTTGATCTGGTTATCATACTTTTGTCATTCTGATCATGGTATTATCAATAAAAATTAATTTTCAATATAATCGTGAACTTGCTGTATTTTTTGTTTGTCGTTGATAATTTTTCTTCAAATTGACTGTAAGTATATTTTTGAAGAAAGATTTTCATTTCATCATTTCTGAGAAGAGTTGCTTATAAATACCACGATTTTTTAATAAATGTTGCCAATGTCTGACTCTGATAGAGGTCTCCTTTGTCCGTTGATTTTAACATTTGAAAATTTCTTCACGTTCGTCGTCTTTATATATTAAACTGAGGTTAAATTATTTTCAATCAGTAGATACTAGATGTTCTGATCTTCGAGATAACTTGAGATGTATTGATTTCTCCTGTATTACTCTCATTAGTTTTTGGGCGAATAATGGGGTTTGTGAGCCAAATTTTCCAAAAATACTCTGAAGATTGAACAATTCAGTTGGTAACGCAACAATCTTTGATATATATTAGCCACAAAGTAAAAGAATAAAGAGCTTTATGTAATGTTTCCGTAGCAGAAAGCTTTTCCCTAACTTTCTTGGCTCTTATGTCGTTAATTATTTGGTATTCCTAAAATCCGCTGGCTCCTTTCCGGCATCCGCCCTGCACTGCAGCATACTGGGTGTAACTGAAACAAGTTCTACCACTGTATCTTTTTTCTATTCGAAATATACTAATGAAATTTTGTAATCGAATAAAAGAAAACATTTTGAATTTGATAACAGTAATATGTTTGACATTTTGTGTTCGGTTATGCCGGAAAAGATACCAACTTTCGATTTTCGAATAGGACACCTTGTATGTTTTTGTATATTTAAATTGTTCATGTCATCCCACAAATTTTTGATATATTTTTTGAAAAAAACATAAAAACACAATCTTCTTTTTGCAAATTTCATCTTTGGTTCTAGAAGGCCATGAACAGTGACAATTGGCTTAGCTCAACATCTCAAATACAAGATTGTATCTGAAAATTTAATTACTCATTCATAACGGGATGCCAATGTTTTAAATTTCAGTTTTCCTCAAAAGGTAGGTTTTCTTCTGAGACAACCATATCGGGTCACCCGTTGTTATTGAAGTAGTACTCTTTTATCTTTTTTTATACCATTCACATCACTCTGTTCCTATCGGTTCCGGAGTTCTAGTGAAAAATACCTAGGCAGCAGGAGTCTTTCCGGATAGCGATTTTTGTATAATTAATTTGCTTGAACGCTATTTTGTCTGCACTTTCCATAAATAAGGAGCATATCGACTTTTTCACTTTCGGTGTATAGATTCATACTTAAAACTAAATTTACTAATCAGCAATGTCGATATTTACCAACAATGGAATTTTGACAAATCACACTGATATTTTTATGATCACAGAATATTATAAGTATGACCAAATATTTTGAATCGCCAACGTAGTTACTGTTATTAACGAATAGAGAAACTGCAAAAATTGCCTAGGCATTTTCCACTTGAACTCCGGAATCGTTAAGAATTAAGTGACGTGAGTGGTATAAGAAAAAAGATGAAAAATTATGCTTCTGCAATACCGGGTGGCCCGATATGGTTGTCTCAGAAAAACAAACTTCTATTTAAGAAAAACCTGAAATTTAAGACTTTGACACCCGTAAAAAATGAGCAATTGAATTTTCAGATACAATCTTGTATTTTCGTGAGAGGAGATGTTGAGCTAAGCCAATTGTCACCGTTCAAGACATTCTTGAACGAAAAATGAAAATTGCAAAGAAAACAAGATCAAGTTTTGTTTTCTTCTCAAAAATTTGTCTAAAGGTCGTAGAATGAGATGAACAAGTAGAATAAGCAAAAAACTACAGGGTGTCCTATTTCAAAATTGAAAATTGGTATCGTTTCCGACATTACCGGAAACGAAATGTCAAAAATATTACAGTTATTGAATTCAAAATGTTGTCTTCTTTTCGATTCTCACATTTCATCAAAATATTCTAAAACGGAAAGAAGTTACATAGGTGATACTAGTTTCAGTTACACTCGGTATATCTTTGAGTCGTCTAACGTTTTGCCAATGTGCAGCGTTAGTGCTACCATAAGTATTCCTTGAATTGAGAAATTATTGAGTGTAAAATATAGAAACAGTACGGGAGATGCCCAGTTAGAACGGAAGAAGGATATCATACACACACCACAAAAATTGTTGCATCACCTGGTATTCTGAATCTCACGATCGATTAAGCAGCTCGATCGCAGTTTCTTAGTCAATATATGTTTTTGGACATTTGAGGGGAAAAAAACTTCTATCTATGTAGTAACATTTGTTTCCATATGATCTCAAACACGTCTGAAACAAGAATGAGTTTATTTGATTATCAGTATTCATTCAATTCCTCTTCAGTTTTCACGCTAAATTAATGAAAGTTTTCTGTGTTTCTTGTTGATTTTCGAATCTTTGAATTTATCGTAATGGCTGCTGAACGTCCTGGGCGCTATTTCAAAGATCATGAAGTGGTGAGAATTGTAACACTTCGAGAGGAGGGGTGAAGCCAACGTTACGTGGCAAACTTGTTGAATGTTAACCAAAGCACTATTTCAGACTCATGTCTGCGCAAACCTTGAATGACACGCTATTTGAATCTTCTCGTCGGATAGTGCCTCTACCATAAAACACTACACATCGACTTTAGGGCAACAAAAGAAATGCTCGACAGCTTTTAGGCATTAGTGAGATCGTACCGCCTCCCCCTCAGAGACCTCAAAATTATGTTGGATGTTGCTGCATATGTCCTAAAAGTGACAATGAATCGACACGAAAATATTTTGCGAAATGCTACAGGTCTGCTTGTAAAAATCATATGAAGGAAATCTGTGTGAATTATGTAGGTGAACAAAATTTACCCTTTTCTGGAGGACATAGAGGGGGTAAAAATTTAATTTTTTTAGCTGGTAAACATTTTATTATTATTTGAATTGTGGAGGCCGTTACTTGATGTAGATCCATGATATAAAGGAGATAAAAAACACAAGGTTTAACTTTAATCTACACTTTATTTGAAAAAATTCGACGACGTTTCGCTGACACAGCAGCTTTATCAAGAATGAAAAACAGAATGAAGAGTCTGGTATTATAAACAAATCGTAGAACAAGTTGGATGAATAACAAGAAAATCCACACCGAGCCATTGTACAGTTAGTATGAAAGGTAATAAAAACTAATTAAACCAGTTAAGTAGGGGTGAGTAATTCACATCTACCTGTTCATTCAAAAGCTTGTCCGAATGTTTGTATCTATTTATTTCTAATGCTTCTAGGAGATCTAATTTTGAACTTTTTGATTTTATATGTAATATGTCAAAGTTTTTATCGAATGAATGGTTTTCTTTTATTAGGTGGTTTGAATAATTTGAATCAGATTTATTTTTATCGAAGCTACGTTTATGTTCAGATGTTCTTATGCCAAAACTCCTATAGGTCCTACCGATATAAATTTTATCACAAGAACCGCAATTGAGTTTATAGATTCCTGATTTACTTGATTTTTCAACACGAGATTTATTGCATTGAACAAAATTATTTTTCTTTCAACAACATCTATTACAGTAGTGAAAATGGTTTGATCATGGGAAATCCTTTGAGTCCACTTTTAGCAGAGATTTTATGAATAATATTGAACAGAAAATTCATACACATCCACTCATTTCCAAATTTCTTTATTGGTATAGATATGTTGACGACATTTTGGTATGTTTCATTGGAAGTACTCGTCAATTAGACTTATTTCTTAATTTCATTAATTCCATCCATTTGAACATTAAATTCACGATAGAAATTGAACAGAACGATTCCATTAATTTTTGGACTTAAAAGCACTAAACAAAATAATAATCATGTTTTTTCGGTCTTTCGTAAACCAACACATACTGATACAATTATACCTAACTACTCAATACATCCAATTCAACACAAAGTTGCAGCTTTAAACAGCATGGTACATCGGTTACTCAATTTACCTTTATCAGTAGAAGGTTATAATAAAGAGTTGAACATCATCAAACAGATAGCCATTAATAATTCATATAATCCGGATATGATAGATCTAATCATTCGTAAGAAACTGTATCAGAAAGCAATAAATGAAGTATATCCTATTCATAAAGACTATAAAATATTCAACAGTTTAACATTCTGCGGTTCTGCAAGTACAAATATTAAATCCTTTCTCGTCAAACAAAATCTTAATATAACTTTCAAAACTTCTAATAACTTAGGTAAACATATTAAAAATAATAAATCTCGTGTTGAAAAATCAGGTAAATCAGGAATCTGTAAACTCAATTGCGGTTCTTGTGATAAAATTTATATCGGTAGGACCTATAGGAGTTTTGGCATAAGAACATCTGAACATAAACGTAGCTTCGATAAAAATAAATCTGATTCAAATTATTCAAACCACCTAATGAAAAAAACCTTTCATTCAATAAAAACTTTGACATATTACATATAAAATCAAAAAGTTCAAAATTAGATCTCCTAGAAGCATTAGAAATAAATAGACACAAACATTCGGACAAGCTTTTGAATGAACAGGTAGATGTGAATTACTCACCCCTACTTAACTTGTTTAATTAGTTTTCATTACCTTTCATACTAACTGTACAATGGCTCGGTGTGGATTTTCCAGTTATTCATCCAACTTGTTCTACGATTTGTTTATAATACCATACTCTTCATTCTGATTTTCATTCTTGATAAAGCTGCTGTGTCAGCGAAACGTCGTCGAATTTTTTCAAATAAAGTGTAGATTAAGGTTAAACCTTGTGTTTTTTATCTCATTTTATTATTAGCTTGGTATCAGTTCTTTTCAGTTTTATACTGTATGTTCTTTCACGTTTATGTATTTTTGAGTAAATGGAAAGTATATTGAGTTACGGCGAATAAAGGATTTATTCTGGGTCTTTTTGGTTTTTGCAATTCCACAGAGAAAAAAACTCTGTTTTTCATCAGAACTGAAACAACTTCAATCACAAATGATCAAAAGAACTTTTCATTTCCAATACATATTAAATTGGATAATATTGATTTTTTTATGTCAGAATGAAATTGTCTACAATCGTAGACCACACGAGTAAATACGTTCGAAAAGAGGGCGCGAGTAACCGAGGGTTAAATTGGTGTATTCCAAAGAATTGATGAAATAACATTGCTTCATTTAATACTGTGTATCGTTCACGATGTTCACAAACCCTGTTTGAATTATTCAGTCAAGTTATGATGAGGTTTTCTAGGCACCATTTAATTCAGGTCTATTGTTCATGCGGAATAAATAGACTTTCGAAACTAAGTTTTATTTGCTCAAATTATTTTAGTTGAGTACACTCAGAAAACACCGAGGAACGATCGTTTTGGTGGTATTGGTTTCCATTAGACACTCCCGGAAACTCTTTCGAGCGTCATAGAAAAGAGATGATTGCTATTCTCTGGAAGTATAAAGATAATTCCAAATGAAATAACAAGTTTATGTTTACTTTTCATTATTTCTGGAGGTATATAACGGATCCGTTATCACGGATGAGATTACAAGTTTCAGGTATCTTCACTTACAATTTCATTCGATACCTTAATAATGATTCAACAAAATGGAAATAATTTTATAGAAAAATTGAGTTGGAAAAATAAATAGATACTTCATTATCTTTAAATATTGATTCAAGAATCTTGTGTCGAAGATTTATTAGCTTCAATTTTGCGCATATTAAAGAAAAGTAGTTTCATTGTTCATTACTGCTGTCAGCTTATACATCTCTGACAGTGAGACTTTATATGTGTTCATGTCGGTGTTCGTTTCAGTTTTTTTTATACCAAAACAATCCACCTTCTGCCACTTAGAGCTTTTTTAGGAATAATATGTATGAAATTGTTTCCTCCTTTTCCTCTCACAAAATAAGCGTTTACTTCGTTGTAATTGAGTTGATGTGTCTTGATTTATCCCACCAGACCTTGACTAGTTTCTGCATGCTCCAAGTAGCTAACAGATTCTGCACACCCTCTCACACAAATTTTTATTATGATATTAGACTTTCAGAAGACTATTGCGTGTCTTTTATCTTGGTACCAATTTAGTGGAATTCTATTTTAATAGATAATATCCTACAGGGTGGCTCCCAGAATCTCAGTCGAGAACTTTACTTTAGAGAATTTTCCCATAGCTTGCTTCAGCTGAAATTAATTTATTTAGCGCAAGCAGGTTTTGTATCACCTCCATGCATGCATTTGGAGCAATACTCATGAAACCAATGATAAAGATTAATGCAATTTCCTCCTTTGTTTTTCTCTACTTCACTTTGGGTCACCAACCTAGGGCTCTATTGAACAAAATGGTACCTGCCACTGAAGTGTTAGAATAACATCTTTGGCTTCATATTGTAGATCTTTTGACATACGTGTACGGTGATCTTGTGGTTAAATGGCCAGTTGTTGACTATATTTTTATGGTGTTTGCACCATGTTAGTTTTCTGTCTAGAGTGACTCCAAGATAATTGATATTTTCACAGATTGGCACAATTCGATTTATAAAGTATGGTTTTATATGGCGATCTTCTTCTTCATTATAGACGTTCTAGTTTGATTCTTGTTGGGCATACATCAAGACCAATCTCATCAGTTCAGATTTTGCTTAGGCAAATCAGTTGAGCAGCATATTGGTTATTCGCTTTTGCAAATATGTTTCACGATTCTCAACCACCGCGAGTATTGATTTTAGAAGAGTATCGCTAAATAGTGCCTTAATGCTCGTTAACCATTTCTATTGACCTTTTCAAAAAGTTTGCATCTATAGAAATTGTAGCGCATTGTCACAAATTCCTTTTTCCCCATCTATCAAAATAGAAAAGCCTTCATAATCACGTTGACTTGAGTAGTGAAAGTTGCTTAGCATACCAAAAACTAGACAAGTATAGAACTTGATAATCATGACCATTTGTCGATAAATGCTAGACGTTCTATAGAAGGAGCACTGTGAAGTAGAATGTCCTCGTAATCACCAAACTATAAAACATATTACTATACCTCTATTCGTTTAATCTCAATTTGACCTCATTATTTCGAAATTTCAATCAAGATACAGACTGAATGATTCACCGCGGTGCTCTGTAGCTTGTACACTCTTGAAGATTTCATTTTTGTTCGAACGGTATTGTATTTAGAAAGTAAGAATCTACTTCAGCAATTTATTTTGCAGTAAACAGGGTGTCCCAATTATTTATAAAAAAAAATCTTGGGTGGTTTTTTCAGATTGGAAGACCACTTTCTTGTTCAAGATTCAGGAGCGACCTAAACTCTGCTATAGTGTAATAAGTAATGAGTTTTTTTGGTGAGTAGTTTCGTCACATCATTGCAAGCTCTTTCGGCCAGAGAGGATGAATACTTTTGTGTTTCGTTTTCTTATTGCCCAAGGATAGCTTTATTCATGAATTGAAATAGATTATCCTCATTTTATACAGGAATGACTCTAGAAATTATTGAATATTGTAATTTTAATAATATCATATCTTGAATTTTCCAAATGGAACACCCAGTATTTCATTATTCATGTCAACGCATAAAATATTCTACTATATTTTGCAGAAATAACCTTATCTTTATCTTCGATCATTTTTGATGAAAATTCTTCAAACCGTATCAAACTCATCAACATGCATCATTATTCGCACAGAAGTTTTTTTTCTGTAATGATTCAAGTAGTAGAAAATGAAACCCAAACAAGATAATTCTTTTAAAGAATGATGAAATCTAGATGACGTAAATTGAGGTATGTGTTGACATTTTTGTTTATTTGTGCCTTCTGTCAGGTGTTCGGACATATCATATTCTGCATTTTACATGGTGAAGTTATCAGTGTTTCTTTATCATACATTGTTAAAGTGAGGTTTGAACCCAATTTTCTCATTCGACTGCCATGAATTTCTTCAACGAAGAAATGGTTAATATGATTTTTATTCTGGGTATATGTGATAGAAATTTTTTGGTGGCAAGTAGAGTTTATGCAAAAAAGTTCCTTGATAAGAGGCATCCTGATGCAAGATGCTTTGAAAAGCTTCTAATAAGATGTATCGAAACGGGTAATATCGCTTAAAAAAAACAAGAAAACCCAAAAACTGCTACAGCTGAAGACAACCAGTTATCAGTTTTGTTGACAGTGACAGAGGACCCATATAAAAGCCAAAGAGAGATTTCTCAGTCAACAGATATTAGTCAAACTTCCTTCCAGAGAATCTTGGAAGTGAATAAATTTCATGCATTCATGTACAGCTGAACCAGGAACTGAACAATCAGGACTATGAAAATCGAATCAACTTTTGCAATTGTGCAAGTGACAAAGTAGCGAATAATCCAAATACGTTTAGCAGAGTTCTTTTCTCGGACGAGACAACTTTCCACAAGAATGGGCTTGTTAACAGGCAAAACTTTCATTATTACGCCACGGAAAATCGACACCTCATGAGACAAATAGATCACAAGCATCGTTGGTCCTAGAAAGGATGGGCTGCTTTAGTAGATAGATATAACATTGGGCCGCACTTTTTCTTTGGGCTCCTCAATAGTGAAATATATTTAGATTTTCTGCAAACTCATCTACCAATGTTACTTGCCGATGTACCAGAGCATATAATACAAGATTTGTGGTTTCAACAGGATGGAGCATTACTCACATCAGCCTAGGTAGCATTTGAATCATGTATTTCCAAACAAAGGATAGTACGTGGTGGTACTGTTAAATGGGCACCTAGGTCTCCGGACCTCACAAGTCTACAATTTTTCTTGTGGGGTTATATTAAGGGCATTGTGTACCAGATTCCTTCTACAACACAGTTGGATATGAGACAGATAATAGTTGACGCCTTTCAGTCAGTTAATCCGCAAATGTTGTTGGGAGTTCAACGATCTTTCCTCAGAAAGATTGAGTTGTTTCTACAAGGAACCGGCAACATTTCAAACACTTGTTGAAATAGTTCAACACCTTGTAGGTAATCTCACCAAAAGCCAATCTATTACGTATTTCATACACGACTACCTTAAAATATCTCCATTTCTCTGATCAAGTATAATGATATGTATTAATAAACTATTCTTTCGCAACCCTTTCGAAAATGGTCGAAGATAAAGATAAGGTTACTTCTGCAAAAATATGGTACAATATTTTATACGTTGACATGAATAATAAAGTACAGGATGATTCATTCGAAAATATCAAGATATGATATTTTAAAAATTACAATATTCAATGACTTTTTTGAGTCACTTCTATATAAAATGAGGATAATCTATTTCACTTCATCAATGAAGCTATCCTTGGGCAATAAGAAAACGAAATGAAAAACGTATTCATTCTCTATCTATATACGGAAAAGGTGTCTAAGTATCAGAACCTTGCATTCGAACTGAAGGAGATACACAAACTAAAAAGGTTCACGATCCTGCCTATCATCAAATCAGTTAATGGATTAATCGGAGCCCATCTACCTGGGAACACACAGCGGTTGAAATTGGATTGTAAAATAGTACCCAGCGCATAAAAGGAGGTAATTCTAGAAACAACAAGAATTGTTAGAATGTTTTTATATGGTGCAGAATGAACTTATGAACTTAACTTAAGAGTAGACAAGTTAAGTTCATAAGTTCATTCTCTTGCTCATACCGAACCCACAATATCGGTGAAAAAAATATATATACAGGAATATCCACCGGCACCGTCCGTTAAAAACTTTTTAAGTTTCAATTACAATATCAAGCTGAAATTTTATACGCGACCATAACTAGCGATTCCCAATAGGAGAAAAATATTTAAGAAGTGATACCATTTCCGGTTATACCGGAAGTGGGTCATCACTTTGTTATTTCAAATGGCAATCTACCTTTTTTATTATACATCTAGAACCGACATTTGAGCAAGGCATAAAATACCCAAGTTGTTGGCACTTATGTGTCAGAACTTTTGACAGATTTAATTATTTTGGTTATAAACTCGATTTTTTAGGAACATTTAAGAAAATTGTAGCTCGTAGATCTTCTGCACTACAGACACAATTTTTGCTTGAGTGGATAGAAGAAGGATCATGGAATTTTTTTAGGGATCTACACATGTCAAATGTTTATTGCGTTGTTTTGTAAAATTTTTTCAATTTGGCGTTTTTCAAACAGCAATAACTCAATTTTTTTCCAAATTGGACGTGCCAATTTTTATATCGCCATCAGATGAAGCGTCAAATTTCAGACGGAATTGTGTAAGCATGTACTATACCCATCCCTTATAGTTCGGAAATAATTTGGGAATATATTGAATTCTGATGATTTTGCAAGACCTAACAGAGAATGCATCGAAATATTTGAATCAAGTAGCTGAACTGGCTACGCTCGCCTGACAGGTGCCTAAAATTAATTTACTTGTCACTTCGTTCATTCGAATTTGATATTTCAACAAGAATTGTCGTTATTTCAGATTGAAAATATCCAAAAAATACAAATCATTTGAAATAAAACCACAGGTTATTCAAACGAAAATATATTTAATCTTTTTTTAATTCATTTTAGAATGTCAAAAAGTAGTGGGTAGAAATTGCAGGCACTTCAATAAGCAAATATGTGTGTAAAAGGATGCCCTTCAATTAAGAAGTACTCCATGCCATCTAATAACAATGTTGTAGTCGATCTCTGGTGTAACCGGAAGTTATACCGCTCTGGAAATAATTGCAAGTTGTACATCAGTATCCAGTATTAATCAATCTAATGCCAAAATTTGTGAATGGATCGATAAACCCGTTTCCCAGACACTTCCACTTGGACCTTCAGTGCGGACAACCTGTATATAATATTAAATGTTTTGACATCATATCAGAATACCTACGTTTGTTTAAACCTTTTCTTCAGAATGAGTATATTTCGATATAATCATCAGCGCTTGAACATGGAAAACATTACTTCGGCACAAATAAATTTCGACAGCCGGGAAATGTATGCAACAGAATCATGAGACAAACATGGAAATTTCATTTTCATTCCTATTTATCGAAGGTATAGTATGTCTGCTAGAATATGGCAATAAATGGAAATAATCCGTCATTAAACAAAAGCTGTTTTCCCCTGCCAATCCTCATTCCAAGAACTTCAAAGGTATGTGCAATCGCTTTAGTGGGAAACAATAAAATTCCAGAGAGTGAGATTAAACTTTACCCTGCTCGGAATGAATGTCTCCAAGTTTGCTTTTTAGCACGAAGTATCCTTAACGGAAAACCTAAGCTCATTTATGGACATTTTTTACCTCGATAACCTCTTCGCAAACACATAAGTAGCAGTATTTATAGCTGACAGAGTTGAATGTTATGTCTACTATAAGCTTTGTGTATTTTGAAAGGGCGATATAATTCGAGGCGCTGAGGTGACATTCACTTTTTGTCCGCAGAGATTATGCTTCTCGTATTCTTTTTCTTTCCAACAATATATATACGAGGAAGGTTTGAAAAATTTCTGACTGATGAAAATCCAAAGAGTTGAGTAGAATTCAGTAATTCTGAAGTATGGCATTACGAATATTAGTAGAAATTTTCAAATCTATTCATTTTCAATGGATTCCAGGTAGTTCAATTGCATATCTTTCCTGAAATGTGGTATGGGAAAGTCCTACACTACCGGCCAGCATTTTCTATTGAACCAAGTGTACATATCTGCCCTACAAACCAAAAACCAAGTAACTCTAAATTTCCCACTTTTCAGCAGAGTTGTTTTTATGATGCAAATAAGAGAGATTCGCTTAATCAAGAAGTGTTCTAACTAGAAGCTTCGAAGTTGAATATTTACTTCTTCCCAATTCTAGAAATTCTCTGAGCGTACTATATTCAAAATTCTTCTCGCCAAATTCAAAATGGACGCTCACTTTCAGTTACTAGATTTTGGATTATCACATCCGCACAAAGCTTTTACAAAATATAAAACAATTAAGTCGAAGAATTCACGACAAAATTCAAGAAATGTCAATTTACATTTGAATATTCTATTGCAGAAGCACGTAACAAAGAATTAATTCTTCAGTTATCAAACGAAACGCAAAAGTAACAAATATTGAACACTAAATGAACTTCCAAAAAAATGCACAAATAGGTGAAAAGATTGTGAAAACTTTGTAACTATAGATTGCCCTCTTCAATTTGAGTTTCTTCCCCACAGTGGGCCACGCCGCCCAAGTCAGATACTGGCTGGAGAGATTTCCAGAACAACTGTTTCTTAACTGGCATATAGGCAGATAGTTCATTCCAAATCTTTTCTTTTCTTTCCTTGTTCAGACCCCGGCATGAACATTTGTTAACAGGCAACTGAAGTTTGAACTTTGGTTTCAAAAAATTTGACTTCTGAAACTCCGGACTATCTATTTCGGTTTTGTAGAACAGTGATCTCAAATTTTTTCTGAATTGACAATAATAGTCTCTGGTCCCCATTCTTCATTAACTAGAATACAGTATGCGGTAACGAATGTCCTGTTTTTATTTTGTACGGCACATTTGTCTGCCCAAAATACAATATTTTTTACATTTTCCCCAAGAGACTCCATGAAAATATAATATGCGAGTAGATGTACAACGGTGGTTCTGGACCACTTCCTATGTGATGTAGTGCGCATGCGTCCCCGAGCTGACCAGCATCGAACCATGTGACCTACGTGACCTATATGCAATGGTCAGAGGGTCTGGATGACCAGCGGATCATCCAGGGATAAGGTTTAAAGTCTAGATAAAAGATAAGAGTGTCCGATAAGCAGTTTTTGTTGAAATTGTTGAAAGGGGTCACCTGGAGGCGTGGAAAGCGGGCTGCATGGGGGGTTGGGGTCGGTGGGGCCCGGGATGATGTTGGGTTAAGTGAATATGGTCAGGAAGGTCCCTAAATTAGGGGGATGATGTTAATTATCGTTATTTGTTGTTGTTATTTTATCGAAGATATCTTAACGAGTTCATATTTACGATTCTGTAATTAGAGTTGATATCTGTCTCATTATTCTGTGATAACGATAATTAGTGCATTCAAATATTTTTGGGTATTCGTTTAATGCATTAGTTTTATCATTGTCAAGAGAATCATGGAAGCAACTTTGTTCGAACTAACTGAGTCAGTGTTAGGGGATTACTACCCCGCACAAATCCCTGTAAGTATCTTTCAATTAATCTAGTATTAGAATCTCCAATACTTATTTTTCAGATTGTTCTAATGATACCCCAGAAGGCTCCTTTGATGACTTCGGACATGGAGGAGCTCTTCGCGGATGGTGACTTTAATGGTTACACGGTCACCATCTGGGGTAAAGAAGAAGGACGACGTGTTTGGGATACTGCTTCTACCAGCAGAATTAATCCTGTAAGTACCCTTTTACCTAATATTTTTCAACACGTTCAAAAGAATTGTTATTTTTCAGCAACATTAGTGGTAGCGTAGAATTGTATTGTGAGTACCCTTTCCTTTTAATTTAAAGTTCAAATAGATAATTTCAACTATTTTCAGATTAAGATAGATAGATATATATATATATATATATATATATATATATATATATATATATATATATATATAGTGGAATAATATAAGAATACTGGAATAGTGTTAAAAATTAGTATCGGGTGAGTACCTAATTTTAGAGGATGAAATCTTACCTCATACATAATTTCGATCACATTGTACCACTTTTACCTAAATCTCACTGAAGTATTCTCACCTCTCACAAGTTTCAACAAATTGTTTTTTCACTGTCATTTAGATCACACCACTTATTAGAATTTTTCCATATCGGAAATTGATTAGGAGCTTTTGAGTATAGCAATCATACGATTTTTCCAGAATTATTTCATTTCAATACAGTGCAATTCGATTCAGAATATTTCAAATAAAGCAAGGTTAACATTGCTTAGTTGTAACCAACTGATGACCGTATTTTTGATAACGAGAGAAAATGAGATATAGACAGGGTCGGATTAAGGTAGCTTTGGAGACACAAACACTTTTTATTAGAAATGAGTATATTTTCACAGTTATTCGAGATGTAAATGATTTAATTTGAATTTATTGGATAGAATACTTAATTCGTCTGAAAGTTTGAGGCATTAGTTTATATGGTTTTCATTTTCAGTGAAATTCACAACGTTAGATGCAAATTCTTTTAAAATATTAGTGAATTCCTTTAGATTAGACAAAAATTTCAGGTATTCGTTTATAGCATTAGTTTATACGGTTTTTCATTTTAAGTAAAACTCAGAACGTTAGATTCAATTCCTTTTAAAATATTAGTAATTCTTTACGATTGGACGAAAATTTCAGGTATTCGTTTATAGCATTAGTTTAATCATTGATCTTGTAATCAAAGTCAGTTGTATCTTTTATCTTACTATTAGTTAATATCAAAGTCATTTTATCTGATAGCCAGTTCTATCTTTTATCTTACTATTAGTTCATATCAACTTACCTTTAGTATAAAGCCGTTGCTAAGCTTACTTTAAGCAGCAGTTCAAGTAAGTGCTTAGTTGAGTTCACATAAAGGTAAATTCTAGAGTAGTTCTTGTTCATTTCGGTAGTTCAACTGAATGGTTTATTTTATAGAAAATGGACTTAGCAACTATTAATGCTACGTGCTCCCTTTCAGGAGTAAAGCCGACAGTGAAACTTGAGAAGCTTATTGTCAATAAACTCTACCCAATCATTTCGGCTAAATGTATTACCACTAGTTATGGAGATGTGATCTTGATTGAAATTGAAGAAGGTCAAGTTTTTTACCGAAGAGGTGTACAGAAGTTCTCAGAACGTCCATTCCTCTCCTTAAGGATCAGTTATACGCCTTGAAATTACTAGGATTTAAAGAATATCGACGGACCCAAGCACCAAGGTTCGAGATTGAGAAGCTATAACGATGGATGTATGTAATATTGACTTATTTCATAGAGCAATGGTAGATTTACCTAGAGTTAGTAATGACGTCAAAATTATTTGGATAAAATTAATAAAAAACAAATCATCTTGTTGACTAGATTTGCTAAGAACTCAGATCATGGTCAAAATTGAGAATTCAAACAAACGTTGGTCATTTAAAACGTTATAAGCTAAAACTACAAACTTTATTAGCTCCCAAGGGTTCAGGGTTGCAAATTAAACGTAGTAATCGTGTTAGGTGGGAAGATGTTCAGTCAGCCTTCCAATCACGAATTAGGACAGGTTTAGTGATAAACTTGAAACATATCGACCTAGGTAAATATTTTGAAGATGCTTTTATTTAATTAAATCTAGGCTAAGAAACGCTCTTAAAAGACACTCCATGTTTAAAGTTAACACAGTTTTTGTGGTCAGTTTATCAAAAGAGTGGAGACACAGAAATTTTGGATTTTAAATATTTCCCAACGAAAACCGTGTAATTGATATCAGTACTAATCTTGAAGAATGGTTTCAAACTTACGTTGTAGACAATATCTTGCGACAACTTGAATCGTTTCAGGAAAGAGAGTCAGGATTCGCTCTAAATTCCATAGTATCATTAGATGTTAATATAAATCAATATCAGATGGGTCTTGGTGGCACCTCGTACATTAAACTCCCTGACAGAGTTGGTAATAAGAAAGCGTGTCTCAATGTCAAAATAATGATGAATATTGTTTCATGTGGAGTATCATTGCTGCTTTATATCCGTCAAATTCACATACTGATAGGATGTCATCATATCCACATCCATCAACGATTTTCGATTTTGAGGATATTTCTTTTCCAATCACCCTTAATAACATTAAGAAATTTGAACAAAAGAATAATTTGTCCATTAACGTTTTCAGTTTAGAGCTTGAAAAAAGAGGTGATTTCATCGTAGTTCCCACACGTTTAACACCTTCAAAAATTGTGAATAGGCACGTAAATTTACTTTTGATTCAAGATAAGTATTTTCCTCGAAATGAAGAGAATCGTTTCAAAAATGAAGATGGAGATATCGAAATAAAATACCACTATGTCTTAATTAAAAATTTATCACGATTAGTTTCCAATCAGCTTCACAAAAGACGAAAATTATATATATGTGAACAATGTCTGAATTATTTCATGTCAGAACAAAAACTCACCGAACATATTGAACTATGTTCAAAGCATGCTCCCTGTCACATTAGGTTTCCCGAAAAGTCACACATCTCTTTTACAAATTTTCGTTATAAACAAAAATGTCCCTTTGTAATTTACGGTGATATAGAGTCAATTTTGAAGCCAATAAATAAATTGAATTGTAGAATAACAAAATACCAGGAACATCTTCCAATTAGTGCAGGTTTTATCTTAAAAGTCTCTACGAGCAAGAAGTAATTCCCTCCTATTATGATAGTTACACAGGGACGGATTGTATGGAGTGGTTCTCTTTGAAATTGAAAGAAATTGCTGGCGTTTTATATAAGAGTATTAAACATGTGGAACCTATGAAATGTCATCTGAACGCTCAGTCTTTTGTCACATTTGTGAAAAAGCCTTTGTAGGTTCTGATGAAATTGTTATCGATCACGACCATTTTACTTCGAAGATACGAGGGTTAGCTCATGCGACTTGCAATTTAAATTATAAAAAAGTTTTGTTGTTCCTGTAATCTACCATAGCCTTTCCGGTTACGACTCTCATTTCCTGATTAAGGAATTAGCTAAGCAAGGTCGAGTGACAATATTACCACTGAACAAAGAAAAATATATTAGTTTTACTAAATTTGATGAGGATACTGAAATTCAGTTTCGGTTCATTGATAGCTTGAGGTTTTGGGTAGCTCACTTGAAAACCTTGCTTCTTACCTCACATTCAACCAGTTTGAAGAATTAAAAAAGCAAAATCCTCAATTGCAAGATAAAGCAATTAAACTTCTAATGACAAAGGGTATTTTTCCGTATGATTACATTGACTCAACTGAGAAATTAAATGAAACACAATTACCGCCCATGGAGTCATTTTATAATAAGCTCAACTACGAAAATATTTCTGAAGAACAATACCTACAGGCGCAGAATGTTTGGTTTACCTTTAATTGTCTGACTTTAAGGGATTATATGAATTTATACTTAAAGACAGACGTGTTGCTTTTGAGTGACGTGTATGAACAATTTCGCGCAAGTTGTCTTCAAGAGTACCAATTAGACCCAGCTCATTATTTCACTCTACCAGGATATACGTGGGACTGTATGTTACATCACACGGCAATCAATTTAGAGATCATCAAAGACACTGATATGCTGCTCTTTATAGAAAATGGTATAAGAGGTGGAATCAGCCAATGCTCTCATAGATTTTCGAAAGCTAACAACAAGTACATGGGTGATAAATTTGATCCTTCTAAAATGGTGAAATATCTGCTTTATCTAGATGTGAATAACCTTTATGGGTATGCGATGAATCAGCATTTGCCGTATGGAGGGTTCAAATGGGGTGACACCAACATCGATGTACTTACCATCCCTGATGATTCACCTGAAGGCTGTATTCTAGAGGTAGATTTGGAATATCCGAATCACATTCATGATTCTCATAAGGATCTGCCATTTTGTCCTGAAACACGTGTTCCACCTAATGCCAAATTACCTAAATTATTAACCACCTTGTATCCAAAGCGAAAGTACGTCATACACTATCGCTATTTGAAACAAGCTTTAAGTCACGGGCTAGTTCTTTCAAAAATTCATAGAGTTTTACAATTTGAACAATCACCCTGGCTTAAACCTTATATCGAGAAAAATACTGCCTTGAGAACAAATGCTAAAAATGAGTTTGAAAAGAACCTCTTCAAGCTAATGAATAACGCTGTTTTTGGTAAAACGATGGAAAATATCAGAAAGCATCGGGTTGTGAAATTAATTAATAGGTGGGAGGGTCGGTATGGAGCTAGAAATCTGATTGCAAGTCCTCATTTCAAAAATCGAACTATTTTCGGAGAAAATTTAATGGCTATTGAAATGGAGAAACGTATGCTCGTATTTGATAAACCAGTTTATGTTGGAATGTCTATACTAGATATTTCCAAAATCTGTCTTTATGAGTTTCATTATGATTACATCATACCAACCTTCCATGACCACCAATTAAATTATGTTGACACTGACAGTCTGACATACGAGATACGTCATCAGGACCCATATGTGTTCATAAAACGAGATTGTCGGACACGGTTTGATACATCCGACTACCCACCTGATAATTTGTTTGGAATTCCTCGCGTGAATAAAAAGATACCGGGATTGATGAAAGATGAGAATAGCGGTCTGATCATGACCGACTTCGTAGGACTACGTTCGAAGATGTATTCGTTTCGCGTCAATTCCAATGTAATTAAAAAAGTTAAGGGTGTAAAGCAAAATGTAGTTAAGAGTTTAACGTTTGATGATTATGTGAAATGTTTGATGGAAAGTGAACCTAAAAGTATAATTCAGAGAAACATAATTTCTCAGTGTCACAATGTGTTTTCAATAGAACAGGAAAAAATTGCTCTATGTTATAAGGACAATAAACGATTCATTTTACCGAATAGCCACTCCACATTACCGTGGGGACATTATAGCTTAGAATTGTAACAAAAACTTGTTGGTAGATGCAGAGGAAGATGCTATTAACATATGGAGAACAGGCGATTCAAGATTATATGTCATTTCGGCCTGACCTCATTCAAAATTTCAAGATGAATGTCCTTTAGAACATGCAGAACTTCAAGATTTCCCGTCAGCTAATTGGATAATGGCTGGTGGCTTTGTCGCCTATTTACTCGGAGTCACAAACGCATTTGGTGATATTGATATATTTGTCTTTTCTCCGTTGGAACCCATAAGGTCATGGTTAATGGCGAGTAAGAAGTGGCGTCTAGGACCTGATGAGAAATATAATTTTATTATCCATCTCATTACACTATTTTTGTTAGTAAAACTCAAAATTGCAGGTTATCCTTGTTAACGATTATTCACTTGGACTGAAACGATTTTTAGTCGATATGTTCATATATTTGGATCGACACTTTGATGCTCATATTGTTAAGAAAGGTCTACATATTCAATCTGAGATATTAATTAATCTTGATTTTGGAAGTGCAATATTCACAACGAAACTTAGATATAATAAATATAAAAAAAGATGTACTATCAAGTTCAACCCTCCCTCACTGAAATTTATTGCTTCCTTTAAGTGTATGCATCTTGTATCTGTCTCTGATCTAGTAGAATACCCACTGTTTTCCTACTTGAAAAAGAAACTCATTGATTCAGAGAGAAGAAAACTAATGTAATCTTATTTTGTATTCCACTTCAGGAAATAGTTTAGTTCTGCAATAAAACCTATATAGTCTTGTTTATTTTGTTTATTTATATCGATTTACATCAGCCAATAACTTATCCTTCAGATAATATAAGCACTCACAAATTCCATATGATTGTGTACTGGGAAGTATTTCACAAAAAGCAAACATGACATCTACAGGCTTATCAGAGTTCAGGTCTTGTATCATTTCTATAAATTTAGTGTAATACAAAGAAAAATTCAGATTATACAACATATCAAGTTTGTGAATAATACAAAATTCAACTTGAAAAGTTCATTCACATCACTTTCAGATAAGTAAAAATATTTTCCTTCAATGTTCGAAATAGTTAGCATCTTTGCACCCAAGCACTCCGTCACCGACACATTGAATCCATAAACAGTTATAGCTTGTCCATCAGTCTGCATCAATTTTTGAAGTGCTACCCACTCGTCTTTATCAAATGTCATTGCCGTCATTGACGAAGAAAGTTTAACAATCGGTTTGAAATGTCTTGCAAAACTCAGTCCACATTCTACCGAAAACGTTCCAATGGTGAAACTGGTAGACAATATCAGATGTTTCTCTCTTTCCACAGCACTAGCATAAAATTGTGAAATTCGTTCTAATTCTTCGGTAACAAAATTTTGTGATTCTTCAGGTTCATACATCTTCTCGCAACTTGCAACAACTAACTAAAGTTTATTCGTCTTGTGGATCCAACTGTCATGTGACTCATCCATTCCCAACCACCTCACCAATACTTTATCTCGTTTCTTACGTAGGACCTTCTCAACTAGGTAAACATCAGGCTGCATAGTTTTTTGTAGTTCGTTCTCATAAAAGGCTCCTCTTATTGGTCGTCCTTGAGTATCTTCCAGCAGATAAGTTACAGGATTAGTAATTTGAACTTTTACAATTTTGAACAATTCTGTGGTCCAATTTGGTGTGTAGCCTTTGGAAAACACATGTTTCACTTTGCTTATTCGAACAATATCATTAAGCTTCAGTTTGTTCTTTCCAGCAATTTTAATATGATTATATGCTGTGTTTAAAATATGTTTCTCGTTCTCTTTTGTAACGTCACGGGGTTTCATGCCGGTTGTACTATGTCTAGTGCTATTGTATTCATCAACTTTATTTTGTAGAATATTGATCCATGTGTAAGTTCCATTTAAACTGAAATATTTATATAGCTTGTCCTTCAATGTTCTTATCACTCGTTCAACAATGGAAGCCTTCTTAACACTGTAAGAATGATAATGGTTAATATGAAATTTTGTCATCAATTCTTGAAAGTGGCTGTTGAAGAATTCTTTTCCTTGATCAGTTTGAAGATTCATTGGCCTTCTTCCACTAGTTTGGAGGATTTTACGAAATGCATGACTAACTTCTTTTCCAGATTTCGACTTCAATGGTGTGGCCCAAATATACTTAGAAAAACAATCGATAACAACTAATATGAACTTATGATTCTTATTTTTACTAGCATAGAGATCCATTTGGGCCAAATCACAGTTCCAAAGGTCATCTAAGGCCTTGATAATTGTACGTCTTCGTGGAAAATTGCGACGTGCAGGTTTATGTAGTTCTTGAACAACTTGTACTTTCTCAGAAGAATGTTTCATTGTGTGACAAGATCGCTAGTTGTTGATTGAATACTCTTTTCATGATCCTTAATACTCTTTTCAAGTTTTTTATACTGAGTAAATAATTTGTTGATTTCTTTGTCAATCTTGTCAAATGCTATTTTGACTCTAGAATCAACTTCAGTCATTAAACGTCTAAGGTCTGTTAATGTGGTTTCATGGCTCGCAAGTAGAGCAGCATTTTTGTTCAACTCCATTTTAGGAATGTCGTTGATTTTACATTTTTGGAGTGATACTTTTCTAGTATAATATCGTGATTCCTTGTTGTGCTAGTGATACTTGCATTAACTCTGTCTAGTTTCCTCTTAGGTTTTTGATGTCTGTCTTTAGCTGCTCTAGGTGTGGGGTAATGAATATTTTAGTTACAACATCTTTGTCATCTGTAGGCTGTGCAACATTGCAAAGTTTATGATTTTGACAATCATAATTACCTTCTGGTGTGCGAGGAAACGCATACTCGACACGTACTCGTTTACTGCCGCGCTTTGAGGACCTTCCGAACTTATCGAGCGACATTAGGCACTGTTATAGAATTCATACACCTCAGATCAATATATAACCCCGGCCTCCTAAGTTCCTCAACGATAGATTGAATTTCATTTTCATGTGATCCATTACCCACACTTTTGGATGCATAAAGCAAGCGTAAGCGATTTATAAGCTCTTTTATGTTATCATAATAAACATATTCAATTGGTAGCTCATTATAATTCATCAGTCCTTTACCTTTCCTTGCTTTAATCACATCTGTTAGAGGCTGAATTATTTTTGTATATTTGTGTGAAGAACTACCCCTTACCTGTTTGGTAGGGTTGTAATCTCTTCTGTTTAAGCTAGTAAGTTCAATTATTTGTTTATAAAGTCTTTCATCCTCATTGTTGAAATCCTCAGGTTTGTTGTAAAATAACAAATTATACAACCCGTTAGAGGCAGGAAAATACGTACTACCAATTTTCAATTTCCCTGAAGAAAAATCAAGTGTTTGATTTCCAAGAGTCCACTTCGAAGTAAGTGGGTTATATCTAGGACCATAAGTTTTATCATAGAAATCTGAGTTTCGATAAGCGTCCAAAACATATTTACGAGCCTCGATAGGATATTGTTTGATATACTCTGCTAAAATATCAGTATTTTTTATTCCTTTTAACTCCTCTTCCAATTTGATATTATCACTAACAATCATTGATTCATCCTCAGGTTCGAATCGAGATGTCGTTGCGATAACTTCTGTTGGTTGATAATCGACATGTCTGGGTGACAGAGGGCGAGCAAAAATCGGATTAGGTGTAAATGGTGAGCTTGGGTATTCATCCTCTTCACTCGAGTCATCTTTCGGCAACTTGACAGGGCGTTTGGGTAGTGATCGGGTCGGTGTACTACAGCCTCTGTCTAGACAGATAGCTGTTTTAACGGCATACCGGCTGTTTTCATCGGCGTTCCAGCTGTTTTCAACCGGGACAGCTGTGGATTAGACAGATGCTGTGTCAAACCACCTGGTGGTCTCAAAAGAGTATAAAGCTGTTTATTTTCTATTCGGTCCAGTCTACTAACTAGAGGTGAAAATACACGTTTCAAAGTCTGATCTTCCTCAGTACGACCAAGTTTCAACGATATGTACTTTTTTCTAACATCTTTGATTAACTTTTTGATTTTTTGTTTGCGTAGACGTTCATTTGAGATCATTTTACTAGCAAACATCATTATTAAGTGACCACTCTTTGTGTCAATTACAGTTTTATATAGTTATTAAAACCCTGTTCATAGCTGAGGGTAAAGAGATAGGAACATACTATAAAAATTAAATACAATAAGTCTTCATCATATGTATTAAAAAAAGTATATCCACATTATACATTCTTTGGAAGATATATAGGTTCATAATCGAAAAGCATTAGCTTGAGCTTGTTGCTAGTTCAAATTCCATCTGTAGATCTTCACTGCTGCTCAACTTCATCAATTTATCACAGATTCTCTTGATCTCATATTCGGCAATCAGCATCTCGAGACGTTTGATTTTCAAAGATGTGTACTTTTTCTTAAATTTTAACTAATTTATAGGTCTTTTGTTTACGTTCATTCGAGGTCTTTTCACTGTCAGACTTCATTGTTAACTGCTTACTGTTTGTGTGAATCAAAGCTTTATATATGTATCAAAACCTAGTCTATATCTTCCCTCGTTTAGGGAAATCTTTCACGATGGCAATGAAGCTGAACTGAGAATCATTCCAACAGACTGAACATAATTCTTTGAATTTTTCATATGACATGTCAGGGGAGACGTGTTCATCAAACACATGCTTTAAGTTTACGTCATCTTGTTTGAACAGAATTATTATATTTGCATTGTCTCTAATCAGTTGTTTTTGCATTTTAGTATATGTTTGACAAATAAATGCTACATCAATACCCTTGTGTCGACCCATAGAGTAGTATGCTCTAATTTTATCTTGTTTTTCACAGGAACATCATCAAATATGAACACCGAGTTTTCCGATGCTTCTGAAGGATCAATTATATCTTCATTCTCTTTGTATGAATGGTAACCAATTTCTGGAACGTTCTTCAACACTTCTTCCAACAACTGATACTTTGGTTGATATAAACTTCTCGAGAAAATATATACGTTTTCATAACAAAGTCCATTGACACTAAAAAGTAGAGTTAATAGAGCGTTTGACTTTCCACAACCACTTGGCCCAGCAAAAGGAATCTGCAACTGGTTGGAAATAATGAACTATGCTTTTTGGTGGCTCATCTTCAAAAATATCGAGATTTTCGATAGGTAACTGAGTACTGTGTTGCTCAAAGTGCATCGTGGAGATGACTGTGGGTGAAGAGATCGGAAAATGCTATAAAAATTAAACGCAATAAGTTTTAATCAACTATATTAAGAAGTTTATTGTATATATATATATATATATATATATATATATATATATATATATATATATATATATATATATATATATATATATATATATATATATATATATATATATATATTTACAGTGGTATGTATTGCATAAGCCATTCATATAAGTCTTTACAGTTGGAAACACTGCACATGCTCAAAGTTGTAGTATGGCTCAAACATAATGGACGTTTTGGTTCCAATTTGGGAGGGGTCCAACCATGGTTTTCAAGATTCACTACAGTAGTCGGCTGATTCCACTCACTAACTTTTTTCACGAGAAAATTGTACTTTTGATGACCACATACATAAACTACATCCACTGACTCCAAATGTGAGCGTAAGATTCCATCTATTTCTTCATAAGGCACAACTCCACTCGAGAACTTGATTCCATGATACTTTTCTACAAATCTAACGGTGGTTCGGTCAGCAGCTGATAAAGTTGAAAATAAACACGGAGCTTTGAAAACATAATGCGCACATTGACGGCCACTGGTAATTCCAAGTTCTTTCACACAAAATTCGTTCGAAACAACAAAGCCTTGTACATCAACCACAACAAACTTCATCCTTGACGATTGAACATCAACTGAAGGTCTAGGCTATCTTTCTTACTGATTCACTCAATGGTAAATATTCTAACACATAATCATGTACAATTATACAATGCGCGCGTGTCTTGGGGGGGAATCCTGTTCGCGATTCAATTTCTAACTTTATATCAACCATTGAGGATTTGAACGTTTCATCACGTCTTGAACAATCAATTACGAACAAAGCCCTATCTTTGTACTGTGCATAATCCAGAGCTGCAATTTTTCGGTGACCGCTGTACATTTCCATGAATTTCACGTAATTTATGTAGGTTTCTGCATAATCATTTTCTCCAAACTTTAAACGTGATTGCTCTTGTGGGTAGTATTCTCCATTTAGTAATAATCTAATGTTGGATATATCAATATTATCAAAAATTAGGGTCTGCCTCGCTATTATATTTTTATTTGTTTGAAAACAACAAATTACAAAGCGAGGACAATCTACTGCAGCGGTAGTCTTTACGTTCCACACTTCCTTGGTGGAATTTTCTGTTAAAGAGGGTAGCTCAAAAGACTCCCACCTTCGAGATGGAATTAAGATTGGTCTATCAGACTTGATTGATTCCAATAAGGTTAATTTTAAAACGTCGTTTGGATAAACATGTTTCACCTTCAACTGCATACTACTTATCGTAATTCTACCCGTAGTAGGGACTACTGTTTCTCCTGCTATGGGTTTCTTTTGAACTATTTTCATAGCATTATCATCATTCCTTGCTCTTACGTATCGCAGCAGCTGGCGGCCAATAAGGGATACCTTGTAATCGTTGAATATCGGTAATATATGACACATTGGTATAGTTACATGAAAGTTTCCATTTACATCGATAACTGGTTTAGAAGGAAAAGTCCATCCAGCAATTGAGAGCTCCTGACTTGCATTTTTGTCATATGTTAAAAAGCCTCGAACTGTACTATTAATTCCAGGATCTCTCACATTATCTACTTCAAATCCACACAACTCATATTGTATCGAATCGAAGAGAAAAGCACCGAAATTATTTACTAATTCCACAGTTCCAGGTCCTGTTTTTATCACTTTTCCATGTATAACTAATGCAGAATCATACATAAGTAGCCAAACATCAGGTCGATTGATTGAAATTTCTATTGTATCATTATTCTCAAAGGACTTGATAAACGGTAAGTAAGTCCTACTTTCCACTTTGATGATTGAATCATCGTTGTTTATTGGCTGGTATAGATTGAATGTGTTCGCGGACAACATATCCAATTGATTTCAGGAATAGTTTATCTTGAATGGACAATTTACCAACAAACTTCTTCGTTGTCTGCTTGAGAGCTACTGGTTTTCTAATGCTGATATCGTCATTTTTATACTGAGGAACACTAGGACCATCGTTTCAGCTCCAATCTTATTATTATTTCTTCTCCTCGAAAATTAACTGGTTTGAACTCTTGGTCTACAATGTTCAAGGTAATATTAGATATTTGATTTTTGTTACAGGTAAGTAGATTAAATTCCTAGGAGTTTCATCTATTGCGTAACCTGGATCGGCACTAACTGCAAATTCGTAGATATTATGCGACTGCTTTCCGTTGTAATATGATCCTTCCGTGATGTTGGAAGTGATATGTATTGTTCGCACGTTGATTATTTTGACTGGTAAATCAGAGCGGTGAACTACTCCAGGCTCTAAAATTTTCTCAGAAAAGCCTAGTAGGCGTCCAATTGAATTTTTCTTCGTGAAATCAATAGAAAAATGTTTACTATATAGTTCACACTGAAGGGTATTATTGTTTGCTTTCAAAAAAAATACATTTTTATCCTCTTCTTTTGTTGGTAGCAATTGTTTCTTTAAAACGTTAGCTATATCAGTAATTTCATACGTTCCGATAGGTATGTTTATACTTTTCTCAACAACGTCTTTATAATAGACATATGTCCCCTCTTCAATGTTTGGTATAGTATTGTATGAATAAAATCCAATTAAGGCTAGACCGTAACTATATCGCGAATCTAACTCAATAGCAGGTATGAAATCAATGGAAAGAGTGGATGTGGTACCTTTCACAGTGAATATTAGAGACATGACTGACAAAATATAAATTTTTATTCTATATTTATATCATTTTTTCAACAAAACTTTAAACATAATTGTCCGCATATACTAGTATTATAATTCTGATACGGCTCTCTATTGTACACTATTTTACAATTCAAATAAGCTACTAATTCCTTAGGTGGTTTTAAATTACCAAAAGAGTCAAAGTATTCAGCAATTTTCCCTTTTTTTACAAATGCTACCCAATGAGTTCCAGGTCCACTTGAACTATCCAAGTTGATGACTGCGCATTCGACCTTCCACGGCTTCCTTGGTAATGTATCTCGCATGAATACACCTCTAAAATGTGGAATATTTGCAGCATATTTTTGAATCTCATAATCGAAAAGTGCTCTTTTGGGTAGCATTAGTAGTTTTTTTGCTTTTCTAAGTAGAGTCCATATCCACGTTTAGACTTTCGAACATAAAGTCCGTGACCTACAGCTTCCATTGCAAGATTATGACGTTTATCTTCTTCAAGTTTCTTTCTCGCATTGTTTGCATCGATAACAGTTTTGGCAACTGAGCTACCTCCACCCAGTAACATTCCAAGGGCTGACAGTCCTGCAAATATTGGTACTAGAGGTAAAACTCCACCTGATTTCGATTCAAATGGAATTATTCTTGGTACGCGTATATTTCGTTTTCCTCCAGCTTTTTTCATAGCAGCTCTAGCAGCACGTAAGGCTAACAACGATGTTTTGACTAAGTTGCCAGTATTTCTGTTTTTCTTGAGTATTTTACTGATAGGTGAAAGAATTGAAGTTCTAAATGATTTCTTTGTCTTCTTCTGGACTCCCATACCAAATTTACGTTTTAATTTCATTGCTCCAGTAACAAATAATGCAGCTGTTCTCTCGTTCAATTTAGCGTCCTTCGACTTAGCACGTTCCCAAGCTCTTTGTGATAGCAGCTCATCAGCAGAATGTCTTTCACCGAGATCGGTACTTTTGGAGTACGCAATATCGTGCTCCTTGCACGCAGCATCCAATTTATTTATACCAGGATCACCTCGGGCTAATCTTCGTTCTAATCTTGTACCTGGACCACAGTAGGAATATCCAGGCAAATGGGCTTCAAAGGGGAGCTGATTAATTAAACTATTCACTAGGCCACCACCAGTAACGGAAGTTAGCATTATACTGATATTTATGAGCAGAACGATTCTTCTTTGAACTTATCTGATTATTTCTTGGCTTTAATACAAAGATAGCAATTACTTTTACTTGGTGCTGGACCATCTACATGATCTTCTCCAATATTGTGATGAACGTAACAGGGTAAATTATTTTTAGATGTTTACGATATATTTCTGGTAACTTCTTCCAAATAAGTTCCAATTCGTGAGGTTTCACAATTTCTTGAAAGTAACATAACGGCAATTGACTTAAATCACTCTTATTCCAATCTAATATACTAGTATTACCCACTAAAAGGTTATAAAATTGCGATAGTATTTCACTAGACATCTTTCACTCTCCAGTGATGATCTGTTACTAGTCTTATATTGAACGTTGTTTCTAAGCTGAACTGGTATGATTTTATCATTTTTCCTGAAAACTCATTAAATTCATAGACTACCATGATTCTCTTGACAATGATAAAACTAATGCATTAAACGAATACCCAAAAATATTTGAATGCACTAATTATCGTAATCACAGAATAATGAGACAGATATCAACTCTAATTACAGAATCGTAAATATGAACTCGTTAAGATATCTTCGATAAAATAACAACAACAAATAACGATAATTAACATCATCCCCCTAATTTAGGGACCTTCCTGACCATATTCACTTAACCCAACATCATCCCGGGCCCCACCGTCCCCAACCCCCCATGCAGCCCGCTTTCCACGCCTCCAGGTGACCCCTTTCAACAATTTCAACAAAACTGCTTATCGGACACTCTTATCTTTTATCTAGACTTTAAACCTTATCCCTGGATGATCCGCTGGTCATCCAGACCCTCTGACCATTGCATATAGGTCACGTAGGTCACATGGTTCGATGCTGGTCAGCTCGGGGACGCATGCGCACTACATCACATAGGAAGTGGTCCAGAACCACCGTTGTACATCTACTTATGTTAAAACATATCAGATGATTCATAGAAAAATAATACTTAGTCACCATTTTCGGAATTATATCTTCGAAATATCTTCTGCATATCAACTGCGAAAATTTCTTTATCTTCTGGCCATACTTTGGAACAATCTGCTTCATATGCTTTTCTTGTTTCAGTATACCTTCTCTTGTATATTTCAGAGTTTCGACAAATTTCACAGTTCGCCAAATCTCCTTCATTTACGTTGCCATGGTAGACATGATTCTTGTGCAATGAACATGGTGGACTTTCATCTTGTGATGGTTTATTGAAGTCCTTATTCTCCCGATGAAAAACCTTTCTGTAGGTTTCATATGAAATTTTCTTTTCAGGAGTTTTCTAATTCAAATCTTTCCACATCTTATACACCGAGATGTCGCTTGTAAGATACCGTCTATCAGGAGTATGTTTCATGTTTTAATGTTAAACTACTGTATGATAACTCTCAATATGAGCTATGACATTTTTAAAATTTTCTTTCATCTTTTCACCACGTTTAAGTCCTCTTTTATCTGTAACACACTGAAACTCCGGATTTTTCATAAACTCTTTCAGCATAGCATCAGATGAATGTCCAGTTGTGTGGAAAAACATTATTTTCCATACGGATTGTGTTTTATTTGTTTTCAAGTCTTTCCCTTCTACATTCATTGTTTCATTCAAATCGATAGATTTTTCTGCGATTTCTCCATTTGAGTTTGTAATTTCTTCAGTATTATCTCTATTTCTGTCTATTCACACTCGAGCTATAACTTTAATATGCTTTGTGGCTTCCTGCTCCTTGGTGTCTTTCAGCACAATAACTTTCTGTTCTGCTGTGATTGATTTTAAAGGTAAAGTATAAACTACAGAGCACTCCTTGTGGCCAGGAGTCTCTTTTATAGATCTTGACAAGCATTTTCTTGAGGTATGTTCCAATAAATAGTCTTTTCTCTCAAAAACTGAGTGAGTTGAAGTAACTGAAAAAATTCTTCTTTGTTCTTCTAAGATATTTCGGGAGCAGTTTGGACAGTTTGGTGGAAGTAAAATCTTTGTTTTAGTTCGATTTTTCTTTTGTTTAGTCCGAGGTAACTCTATCTCTGTTACAGTGTGAGGTTGGATATTTTTTGTTGGTACTTGATCTTCTCCACCTCCGATTTCTATTTCTGTTACAGATTCAGGTACATATTCTGCTGGTAACTGGTCTTCTTCAACTTCGATTTCCATTATCTTCTCTGAAATATTAGGTTCAGTTCGGTCACTACTGTTCTGTGTTTCATGTTTTATTCTTCTAAGAAATGAGCTGCGTTCAAATTCTGTTAGTATCCACCAGATATTACCATCATTTAAATACAAACTGCTTTTTTCGCGACTTTCGGTATTTGTTTCAGGAGGAACTGCTAATAAATCAACAAGTTTTCTCTTTCGTCTTCCGTTTGATGGACTATTATTTGGTTCCGCATACGAATCATCTATTGGCGAAACAGGTGACAGACTAGAAGAAGTTCGACCTGTTTCCGTTTCAACTGCCATTTCGAGAAGACGCTCGCTCCGCGAAATCATTATTGCAGCACTGAAAAAGAGCTTGATTACATTTTCTCCGTATTGGTGTTGGTTATTCAATTCAGGGGGTAAGACGTTATACTTTCTTGGAGGATTTGTCTATTCATTGCCAGTAAGTTAACTTACTAAGTTTTTGTTTTGCAGTGATTGAATATCTCACTTAAGGGTATCGACCTACACCAGAGTCATCCTGTTCAAGTAGAGTAAGTAAACACTCACTAGTTCTATATTTGTAAATAACAAGATCTTTTGAGAAGTAAGTAATATTGATATATTTTAACTATGAAAAAAAAAAAGTTTCTTGGTTTTTCGATTGATATTTTATAAACTGTTCACAAATTCTCAACGAATTGATTTATTTCAAATATGAAAGAAGATCTTGCAGAGCTTTTCACGAGGAATTCAGTGGTGTGAAAATCTCGAGAACCAAGCATGTTGACTTACATGGTTTTTGTTCTGCAAGGCAAAATTTGTACGTTTTAGTACTGCAGCTAGTTCAAATGTTTCGAACCATTGTTCTTTTTGCGTGAGAAATTCTTTGCTTCGAACAGATTAGATGAAGGTGTTTTCGTTCTTCGAGTTATTTGGAAATGTTGAAAATAAATACAGGCTTTTTTTAAATTTTGGAATTCTCAGTTTCAATCCTCAGTAATGACTGAGTACAATATCCAAACATGTAGTGATAATTCAACATTTCTTATTATACTACCTATACTATACCTGTTTTCTCACAACGAAAATTTTCATTCTTCACAAGTAGTCGAAGATCCATGGTGAAAAACAATCAATAATGTTGAATACCGAGTGATTCCATATAAATTTGGTTGTGTGTACGTATTTCAACTATAACTCAGTAAATGTCGTCAGCTGAAGATACATAGTTTAATTTCCTATTATCATCATGATTAACTATATCGTAGTAGCGGTGGAATCAAACTATCTGGAGATGCCATGATTAAAGTTTGTAAACTGGTGCTCCAAATAAAGATTATGTCAAAGTCAAAGATAATCTTGCGTTTAATGTGAAGATTTGTATTGTGCGCGGCGAACATACATATATCACATAGTTTTGCGCATAGTGAATTGAAGTGCTCTCTTTTGAGAAAAATCAAACGTAATATATATTGTTAACTTACTTATTTGTAATAAAATAAGGTTAATTTCAGACATAAATGAAACTGATTTGCATGAATGTGATTTTCTTGAATAAAATAATGTCATTCTTCGATTATTTTTTAATTCATGAAAGCTGACGTATATTGAAGACAGTTGATCTTCAGATAAGTTTACATCGAACACGATTGAAATAGGATTAAATCACACAAAACATATTAAAAGACTCACCTGTAACGACAATAGTACGGCCCTGGCTCTCTCAAAAATATTCTTCGAATTAGCATCAGGAGTCGGTGCCCATATGGTAATTATGTAAGTGACGCCCAGTAAAGGCATCAGGACGAGAAGCGCCTTGGCAGCCTTATGATACTGTTGCGTTTCCACCGTATTGGCGGACCGAAGCTTGGTAACAAGGACCCACATAATGGCAACCAGAAAAATGAGATTCAACATCAACACGGCCACTTGGGGCGCCTGGAAAATCCAATCTACGAGGTGGGGCTCGAACCAGCCGCACTGCAATAAAAAAGGTCACCCCGTGGTCGTATATTGGAATGGCAACAATCAATTTTTATAACCTAATAACCGCTAGAGATGACACAGAACTCTGTCGGAAAATGTAGTGCGGAGTATTGGAATGATAATATTATGGTTTTATAGCCTGGCTTTTGGAAGAAAAGCCAATGAAAACACGTCACAATGAGATATGAGAGTAACTTCTATTCTTTATTAATACTTTGACGTCAATATTTCCAGTATGAATCAAAATCCGCTCTCGAAACTACATGGATAACTTTTATAAGAGTATATAAACACCTCAAAAAAGTCTAGGGAACACTTACCAATATCTTTTAAATAGGAATTTGATGATTCGAATTTAAAGAAATCTTTCGGTTTTTGTTAGGATGTATTGTATATAATGTATTCTCGAGAAAATAAAATAATATTTGACTTCTCCAAAGCACCTATTATAAAAAAAAATTTGAAATTTGAAAATGACGAAATTTGGTAAAACACAAGAAAAAATCCTGAACTAATATTTTCGAAACGATATGGAAGCACTTATATTTTTCAGTTCCCAGAAGGTCCACCTCTGTTAGTAATGACACTTTGGCATCGTCGCGGCATGCTCATTATTAAATTGTCTATTACATTTCGGCCTAAGTCATTCCAAGCCCTCTGAACTGCTAATCAAAGCTCCTGTTCATTATGGAAGACGTTTTGACGCAAGAGATTTCTTTTTAGGGTGTCCCATACATGCTCGATGGGATTCAGATCTGGGGAGCAGGATAGCGACGGTAGAAGATCGATATCATTCTCTTCCAGAACGTTCAAGACAACTCTTGCACGATGAGGAGGGGCATTATCTTGTTGGAAGAGTGGTTTTGACCCATTGTTTGGAGATACGATCTTGGGCGACTGAAGTAATCCTGAAACGACCTGTATGGCGTTCTTCTACGCTTCCTGTTACATTAAAACGCGACCATAAACGGTTTATGACACTTGAGGTACTTCCCAGAACCCTGGATACTTCCCGTTGTGAGCTCCCAGCTTGGAGCATGCCAACGGCTCGTAACATTTCTTCTTTAGTCAAATGTCGTCTTTCCATGGTCGAATCACAAAACATGAATCTTTTATTTGTGCTTACAACAGAAACAATGTGCCAACTAACTGATTTCAAACACTGAATACATGAAATGATTATAAAACAGCGTCGCATCTGCTGTATTTTTAGTTTTTTATAAGTAAAAAACTGAAATCTGTTGCGGCGCTCTACATAATTTGGTGAGAAATTGATGCAGGTGTTCATTTCTTGAAAAACATCATCCATAATGATCGTTCTGGATACGATATATCGATATTCAGAAGTGTTCCCTATATATCGTATCCACAACGATCATTATGGATGATTTTTTTTGAGAAATGAACACCTGCATCAATTTCTCACCAAATTATGTAGAGTGCCGCAACAGATTTCGGTTCTTTTTTTTAATAAAAAATTAAAAATGCAGCAGATGCGACGCTGCATATTTGAGTTTTACAAATTTCGTCATTTTCAAATTTTAATTATTTTTTATAATAGGTGCTTTGGAGAAGTCGAATATTATTTTGTTTTCTTGAGAATACATTATATACAACTAACTATCCTAACAAAAACCAAGAGATTTCTATAAATTCGAATCGTCAAATCCATATTTTAAAGATATTGGTATCTGTTCCCTACACTTTTTGAGGTGTTTATTCCTGTATATGTATTCGTATACTCTCATGCGATAAATTGATTTTGATTGCAATTTCTGAATAATGCGAAAACCATGTTTTTCTTCTCTCATTTGAAATCGATATCTATACAAATAGAAATCAATTGCCAAATCTAATTGCTCGCATAACTCTAGAACTGTAGCATCTATTAGACTTACTCTTTTTCTGTATATTTATCATTGACATTTCAACCCATAAAAAAAAAAGTTCAATATACAATTTTTATTCCTAAATACGGCTAGTGTTGCATGTAGATCTGCATCTGAAGCTATTTCTAGACAAGCTATGCTCTTCCTTGTTTTCAACCTGTCCACGTCCACATTGGTGGAGTACGATAAACTCGGTCCTAATGAACTTCAGGGCTGAAAATCAGATGGGAATTAATCTGAAGAGCGGGCTGGTTACCTGACAAGACCTTTTGTCCCTATCCATTGATTACCGAAATCATTATTCAGGCTTTTCATGGTCACAACCATAAGCAAATCTAACGCAGCCAGATCAATCGAGTTAGTTATGGAACTTGAACATAAATGTAGGGTTGAATGTCATATGATTTTAACTGAGGTGCAAAGTTCACGACATGAACATTTGTATCAAAAGCTTAATTACAAAATACCAAATTAACGTTTTAGCGTTTTCATTGAAACCGCCCTTAAGGGTACAAAATGACGAACGAGTTCGTATTGAGCAAAAACTAATATGTAATCCAAACTAACATTATAAGCACGAAAGATATGTAGAAAAAAAGGGATCTCATTAATTATTCCTTGCGTACATAATAGGTAGGTTAGGCATGCGTAATGCCGCTGCTGGTCACAGCTCTGTGAACGAACCAAATTCGCCGTGGATAATGTAATCCCTTTTATATTACTCATTCAATTTTTATATAATTTGAAAATGAGATGACCAGAATACAAAATTGAAAATCTTCCATTGGTTTCAGCTCAATACGAATTGATTTGACTGCGATTGGACAATGTCTGCTCGATCCGCTGTAGTATATTCATAAAAGGTCAAGAGTAATTAAAACTCATTAAATATTTAAATCCCCTAACCATGGCGTACGAGGGTATTTCGAAAAATATGAGAAATTCTATTATTATACATTGGGTTAGGTGTAATTATGTTGACGGTTGACGGTTGACGAAAAAATCATTTGTCCATAAGATTTGTGTGTCAACACTACACCCGACTTTCTGTAAAATCTTTCCTTGTTTCTCCCGTCGTTATGGAATATTGTTCAACTCGTCCGTATTAAATAACCCATTCTCATTATCCTTTCGATACCATTCAGTGGCGTAGAGGAATGTGAGTTATAGGAATTATTTATCGAAACAAGTATGTCGAAATATATCGATCATAAAATGACACCAAAGTATGAACTATATTATCAATATCCTTACAAAAGCATCCATTTATCTCAGTTATCTTCTTCATCTGATGGCCACTCTTCGGTACATAAATTCAATAACAGAGTCAATTCTGGCGTCTATAAGAGGGTCCAGTTCCCACATTCTATTTTCTCACCTAATCACGAGAGCTATGAAATTGAGTCATAATTTTTATTGCATTCTTTAAAAGTACTTAAAGATCCTTCAGTCTAAACTCGGTATTACTCTGAGCTATCTCACCCTTTAATTATGCCCAAATCAGCTTAATTGAATTTAATTCGCAATGGTAAGGCGGAAGACGGAGAATTGTAACTTCTCGGTTCTTGGAGACTATATATATATATATATATATATATATATATATATATATATATATATATATATATATATATATATATATATATATATATATATATATATATATATATATATATATATATATATATATATATATATATATATATATATATATATATATATATATATATATATATATATATATATATATATATATATATATATATATATATATATATATATATATATATATATATATATATATATATATATATATATATATATATATATATATATATATATATATATATATATATATATATATATATATATATATATATATATATATATATATATATATATATATATATATATATATATATATATATATATATATATAATATATATATATATATATATTTATATATGAGCAATTTCATCACAATATTTTTTCCTGTAAAAATTCATGAAAATAGGCTCTCACATCATCCTTCGGCCAGAAAGGATGAATTCTTTTCCTTTCGTTTTCTTATTGCCCGAGGATAGCTTTATTGATAAATTGAAATAGATTATCCTCATTTTATACAGGAGTTACTCAAAAATTATTGAATATAGTAATTTTAAAAATATGATATATTGAGTTTATTTATGTCAACGCATAAAATATTGTGCCATATTTTTTCAGAAGTAACCTTATCCTCATCTTCGACCATTTTCGAAATAAAAAAACTAATATAATAAAATTGCGAGAGAAGAGTTTATCAGTATATATCATTATACTTGATCAGAGAAATGAAGATATTTTAAGGAAGTCGTATATGAAATACGTAATAGATTGGGTTTTCAAGGTGTTGAACTTTTTCAATTCTTTGTAGACACAACTCAATCCTTCTGAGGAAAGACTGTTGAACTGTCAACAATATTTTTGGATTAACTGACTGAAAGGCGTCGACTATTCTCGGTCTCATATCCAAAGGTATTTGTAGAAGGAATCTGGTAAACGATGCCCTTAATATAACCCCACAAGGAAAATTGTAGACTTGTGAGGTCCGGAGACCTAGGTGCCCATTTAACAAAACCACCACGTCCTATCCTTTGTTTGGAAATACATGATTCAAATGCAACCTAACCTGATGTGAGTAATGTACCGGTGCTCCATCCTGTTGAAACCACAAATCTTGTATTATATGAAAAGTTGCCTCGGCCGAGAAAAGAACTCTGCTAAACATATTTGGATTTTCCGCTACTTTGTCACTTGCCCAATTGCAAAAATTGATTCGATTTTCATAGTTTTCATTGATCAGTTCCTGGTGCACCTGTACATGATATGCATGAAATTTATTCAGTTTCAAGATTCTCTGGACGGAAGTTCGACTTATATCTGTAAACTGAGAAATCTATCTTTGGCTTTTATATGGGTCCTCTTCCACTGTCAACAAAACTGATAACTGGTTGTCTTCAGCTGTAGCAGTTTTTGGTTTTTCTTGTTTTTTGTAAGCGATATTACCCGTTTCGTTAAATCTAATTAGAAGAATTTCTATCACACTCACTCAGAATAAAAATCATATCAACCATTTCTTCTTTGGAAACCTCATGGCAGTCAATTGAGAAATTTGGGTTTAAACCTCTCTCTAACAATATTCAATAATAAAACACTGATAAGTTCACCATGTAAAATGCCGAATATGAGATGTCCGGACACTTGACAGAAAGCACAAATAAAAAAAAATGTCAACACATACCTTGATTTTATTTTTAATCCTCTTGATTTTATCTTTCGTTAAAAGAATTATCTTGTGTAGGTTTCTCTTTTTACTACTTCAAGAATCATAGAAAAAAACTGATGCATGTTGATGAGTTTAATAAGGTTTGTAGAATTTTCTACAAATAATCGAATACTTCGAGAATGATCGAAGATAAAGATAAGGCTAATTCTGCAAAATTATAGCACAATATTTTACGCGTAGACCTGAATAACAAAATACAGGCTGTTCCATTTAAAAAAATCAAGATATGATATTTTTAAAATAACAATATCCAATAGTTTTTTTGAGTTACTCCTGTATGAGATGGGGATAATCTATTTCAATTCATCAATAAAGCTATCCTTGGGCAATGAGAGAACGAAAGGAAAAAAGTATTCATTTTCTCTGGCTGAAGAAGCATGCCATGATATGAGAGCCTATTTTCATGAGTTTTTAAGGAAAAAAAAGATATTGTGACGAAACTACTCATCAAAAAAACTTATTACTTGAAGATAATATAGCAGAGTTTAGGCCGCATCTTCATCTTGAACAAAAAAGTGGACGTCCAATCTGAAAAAACCATCCAAGCTTTTTTTATTGAAATCGAAATCGATAGGGTATACCGATTTAGCTTGATAGAATGCTGAGAAGCGATATGCGACACTGATGAGCTCCTAATAAGGGCGAAACTTCTGTCTGCCGCTTCGTTTCTCGGCATCCTGCTTAATTGCACTATTGTGGCTTTTGGGATCTGCGTGCATGGCAGGCAGATTCGGGAACTAGCTAGAAAATCTGCTACCATTTCTCGCAAGATGGACTGATTTTTGGATGAGAAAAAATGGAGTTGAGCTGGTTCGGCGCATCTGAAATCAACCCGCTGCTTACTTGAAATTGATTATTGAGAAAGCGGATCGATATAACTTCAGAAATACCTTTCAATTTTTCATTCTGAAATTTCATGTTCACGAACGTTTAATATCATACAAACTATACAAATACTACGAAAGTTTGTTATCCGAAAATTTGACAACATTTAAAATGAAATTAAGTTCCCAGACGACCCCATCCGACATCAATTCGATAATACAGTTCTTATTATCTGCTATCATTCTCAAGTAATGTTTCTTGTTCTCAACACTTCTACGTCTCTTATTCTCAAGGAAATGTAATAATTTGAAGTATTGATAAATATGAATGTTTTGCAGGGAATGCACAACTGTTTTTATCACACCTGCTGGTATTGATAAATCTGTTTCAAATTTGTCTTTCATTTTCGCAATACTATTAATGACAGTTCTCGTTTGTTTGCATTAGAAATGATTTACTCAGAGTATGAGCGGGTCGAAAATGCTTCAATTTATCATCGAAATATTGTTGTGCCAGAGGAATGGAAAGGATTTTCAATGTGTACGATACAGAAAAATTTGTAGGGCATCAAAATGATTTATATTTGATGAATAATATTTTATCCACGGGTATGGTGGCTAACAAAAGAATGAGGAGTTCAACTTCGGCATTTACGAAACGAAGAAACCGAAGTGTTAGTTTTGGAAACACTAATTCTATCATGAAATTTTCACGTGTGTCTGGTGTAACAGCTTCAATAATGTATACGATCGTGAAACATCACCAATTCCATCCTTACAAAGTTAAACTAGTTCATAAAATAAACGGAGAAGATCCTGATCGCTGCTTGCAATTTTTGAAAATCTAAGTGAAAATATTAACAATAATCCACATATTCTGTATAATACCCATTTTTCTGACAAGAGTATCCTTACTCTCAATAGAAAAGTGAAGAGGCATAATTATCGATATTAGGGTTCCCAGAATCCCCATTGGCTCAAACAGAACTACACACAACTCAGAAATTGAATCAACAAAGGGATTAGTCGTTCACAATTAGGAATGGTAAGTAGTGGAACCGGTGGTGTATAATGAAAAACAATCCTTGAAATTGCCGACGTTTCAGAAAATTATTTTTTTCATCTTCAGGGCCCCATAATGAGAAGAGAAAAACATAAAAAGCTAAGTTGAATTTCTCAAGATGAAAAATTTTTCTAAAACAATCGAAGGTATATAGATGAAATTCAATATATCATAGATAGTTAATCACACTATGTTATGAAAAAATTAAAAGAAAAAATTTTAAACATATTTAAAAAGGGTACTATCTTTAAAATGACACTAACTGAAATAGCAACATAAATAAATAATTAAGGGCTGCGTGACTTCCAACAGACAACTGACAAGGTCATTTCAAATTTTGTGATATGGCGAAAACATATGAAGAACAAACCTCCCTCAACTTTCGAACTATTTGTTTTTGATTTGGATGAAAAAAACTCACCTCTCAAATTAGTTCCTCGAGTCAACAAACTTTTAGAAGGTGGGCATCGCCCAATTTTAATCATATACCTATTTCAGAAAATGAGATTCGAATGCGTGGTTGTCAGACAACGCATGGACAGCTAATGCTGTCTTGGGATTTCTGATAGGTCGTTTAGTAGAGCGAATACGAGGTATGTCAATTAAGTTCGCGGTAGTTGGCAATGCTGCGGCGGTTGGTAACTCTGCAGCGTCCGCATTGGTTTCAATCGGAATAAAATTCATTTCTGCGACAGCCTGTGCAAGTTTCGTGTTGATCGATTGTATACTTCGTGTTTTTCTTTGCCCTTTCAACATCGACCTGTTTTGACCCACCATCGTGAAGATGAGTGATAAAATAGCTGTGCAAGGAATAGTAATTAAATTTTTGATGGAACGCAGCGAAGCTCCCGTGGACATCATGAAACAGTTAACCGACGTGTATAAGGAAGATTGCCTAAAAAAAATTAGCTGTCTACGATAGAGCAAAGCGGTTCAGAAGCGACTGAGTGTTAGAGAAGGATGGTCCACGTGATTCCTCCTCTTCTCGAAACGCACAAAACCTCGATCGGCTGCACTCGCAAGTGCTTGGAGACAGTCGGGTGAGACTTAGAATGTTGAAAGACGAGTTGGGCATCAACAAGGAGATGATCCGGCAGATGCTACACGAAGATTTAAGGTTGCGTAAGCTATGTGCGGAAATGGTTCTCAAAGTGCTCATAGTTGAGCAGAAAGATCTTCGATTGTCCAGACATGATTTCTCGAATTGACGAATGTTATCACTGGTGACGAGTCGTGGTTGTTTAAATACGATCCTGAGACTAGAAGGCAAAGTATGCAGTTGGTAGAGGAAGGGCGGTAAGCGCCCCACGAAAGCCAGAATGTTAAAATCGCACGGTGTGCTTCCAACAGTGGGTTCAATGGTGGTGCCGGTGCATCGAACTCGAAGGAGACTATAGCGAAGGAATATAAGGTATTTTCAAGTATTTATGTACTTTTCGGACCGTCCATGCACTTTTCCGCGAACATAATTGACACATCTCGTATGTTCAGTGATTCTTGTACTTAAGATCTACCAGTATGACCGATATAATTTTGCTTACAGTTTTTACATGAAACTTTGAATACACCATCATATTGCATGAGAGAAGGAGTGGAGTCCTTGATCTTCCTAAAGAATTCTTCTTTTGTGTGTGCTTACTGTAAATCACACCTGACATATAGTGGGTTCCGTTTACAGATCTCCGAGTGAAAATTGTGGTGTGTTTCTGAATTTCTTCGAACAGAGGCAGGGGGATAACGTTTGCTGCAGAAAAAATCTAATAATTATGGGCGATTTTAATATTCACTATAATAAAGTTCGAGAAGGGAACAGAGAGAAGCTGCGCAAATTATGGAAGGAGCTGGTCTGAGACATATTGTTGACAGGCTAACAAGGATCACCTCGTTGTCAGCTAATACAATCGATCTAGTCATCACAAATATGTATGGGTTGACTTAAGTGAATACAAAATTTCCTCAATTGAATGATCACTCTATCGTTGGAACATGGAACAAAAAACAGTGGCCCTCAGTCCCGGGTACCTCTTAAATGAGGAGAGGGTGCGAAGAATCCCCTGGTTAAAAACTAAAAGAATTGGAACATGGAATGTGAGAAGCATGTACGAAGCAGGTAAGGCTGCAAATTTGATCAAGGAGATGGAGAGGCTCAAAATAGATGTTCTTGGTTGCAGCGAGGTAAGGTGGCCACATGCAGGTACTTATACGATAGGTAACTATACACTGTACTACTTCGGAGATGAAACGACACAAAACAAGAATGGTGTTGCTATAGTTACATCCAGTGAAACTGCGAAGTCAGTTACTGGGTTTCTTCCAGTGTCAGATAGAATACTGCTAATAAAGATAGACAGCAGACCAGTCAATATGAATATTATACAGATATATGCCCCAACAAGTCAAAGTACTGACGAGGAAGTAGCACAATTCTACGAAGACTTAAGTAAAACTTTACTCCAAACAGAGAAACATGAAACCAACATAATTCTCGGAGACTTCAACGCCAAGATTGGAAAGGGAAGAGAAGATGACACGATGGGTGAGTTTGGCCCCGGTATAAGAAATGACAGGGGAGACAGATTAATACAATTTTGTAAAGAAAACCAATATAGTATAATGAACAGTTTTTTTAAGTTACCACCACGAAGACTATATACATGGAAGTCACCAGCAGATGGAGTAGACGGAGGCATCACAAGAAACCAAATTGATTACATAATTGTTAACAGAAGGTATAAAAATGCAGTGAAATCATGCAAGACATACCCCGGAGCTGACACTCCTACCGATCACCATCTTGTTCTAGCAAGGATAAAGGTAGAATTTAAAAGAACCAAAGGAAATAAGAAAGAAACTATTATTAAAGCCGATAAATTGAAAGAGGAATCTACGTACAATAAAATAAAGGAAAAAATACATGGATATATAAACGAAAAACCATTAAAGCCAACGCAAGCTTCTGAAGAAGACTGGCAAAAGATTAAAACAACACTAAAAAATATTACAGAGGAGCACCTTAAGCAGGAGACCAGGAGAAAGAATCAATATTGGATGACAGAAGAAATCTTGGATATGATGGAAGAGAGAAGAAAATTCAGAAATAAAAACGAAACAAGATATAAACAAATACATAAAAATATCAAAATAAAAATCAAAGAAGCTAAGGTTACCTGGCTAAACGAAAGATGTGAAGAAATTGAGAAACTAGAACAAAAACATGATACTTTCAACTTACACAAAAAAATAAAAGAAGGAGCTGAAATGTGGAAGCAATCCTCTTCATATTTCGTCGAAGATAAACATGGGAAACCCCTACTGAATATAAAAGATCAAATAAACAGGTGGAAAGAATACATAGAAGACATGTTTCAAGACCAGGAGAGACAAAGCATAGAGGTACAGAAAGTAGCGTCTGGACCCTACATCACAAAGGAGGAAATTATTAAAGCAACAAAACAACTAAAAAACAAAAAAGCTGTTGGAGAAGATAATATCCCAACTGAAATTATAAGGATAATTGATGAAACTTGGGATCACTCACTAGAGATAAAAACACGCCTGGAAAAAGCACGAGCTATATTTTATAAAATGCAAAAAATACTTTGCAACTGCCAACTAAATATCTCATTAAGAGTTCGAATACTGAAATGCTACGTTCTCTCCACCGTGCTATATGGCGTTGAAGCATGGACAATGAAGGAAACAACACAAAAAAGAATAGAATCGTTCGAACTTTGGAGCTACCGTAGAATGCTCAGAATATCTTACATGAGTCATACGACAAACGTAGAAGTTATGCAGATGATGAGAAAGGATCGAGAACTTGTGCAGATAATGAAAGAAAGAAAGACGCAATATTATGGTCACATTATAAGAAACCAAAAGTACGAACTGCTTCAACTTATCATCGAAGGAAAAATCAATGGCAAAAGGGGACCGGGAAGAAAACGCAACTCCTGGCTTAAGAACTTACGTCAATGGACTAATATGAGCTCTATAGAATTGTTCAGAGCTACAACAAATAAAATAAGATGAATAAATGTAATCGCCAACGTCCTTAAGGATAAGGCACCATAAGAAGAAGAAGATCGTTGGAACAATGCTTGATATTGATAGCAGTTAACAGTGATAATCTGCGTAGAATTAATAGAAAATTAGTTGGCATGACATGGAACAATAATAGCACTGATTTGGAAATCCTGTATGAGGATTTTAAGAGTAAAATCATGAAAGCTGTGAATGAAGTATCACCTGAGGAGAAAATTGTTCGAAATAATAGAAAGGAATGGGGAATCCTACTGTGAGGAAAGCAATACTACGGGGAGATAGGACTTACCGGAGATTTAAAATCACAAGATCGCCAGAGGACTAGGTTGATTATAAAAAACATGTGCAGCCGTCAGATTCGAACAGAGGAAGTTTTATTAGGCGAAAATAGATTCGTCAAAAGGTTATTCAAGAATAATATGGCGAACATTAAAAGAACTTTAACCGATCGTCCTGTAAATACGATATGTGCAAATCTTGTCATGTCGTATTTACAGGACGATCGGTTGAAGTTGTTTCTCTTTGATATTCCGTTTTACAAGAGATATGTCAATGACATTTGTCAAGCAATACCGGTGGATGCCGAAAAATTAGTACTTGATACTTTTACTGACTTCCATCCACGTCGTCAGTTAACATTAGATCCTCTATTCAATAGAACAGTAGCATTCTTAGATCTGAAAATTGTAAGAGGCCCTGACAACTTAAACTTGATTGACTGGTATCAGAAGCCAACCTTTTCCGGTAGATACATTAATTTTGCATCGCATCACCCCTTACGTCAGAAATCAATATCGTAAGGAACCTTAAATATCGAGTCACTCACTTGTCTGATGAACGTTTTTGAAATAATAATTTCAACCGTATTCGATCAGTTATGATTTCTAATAACTACCCCATATCCATCATCGATAGAATACTTGATGAATGGAGTGAACCTAATGAAGAAGGCTCTGGATAAAGTGTGCTCGGGCTTAACATGCGTGGCAACACTTTTTGCTCATCTTTCCTCAGTTCTTGCAACAGATAAGCTACAAATCGCTTCTCGTAATATTAACACCACAAAAAAACCATTTTTCAGTAAGATCAAGGACTCCATCTCTGTTCTCAAGCATTCTGATGTTGTATACAAAATTTCATGTACAAACAGTAAGCAGGTTTATATCGGTCGAACTGGTAGATACTTAGGTACAAGAATCAATGAACACATTCGCTCTACTAATCGATCTATCACAAATCCTAAGAGAGCATAAGCTGTCCATGCATCATCCGAACAACCACTAGTTTGATTTGAAAACGCCTCCATTCTAAATAAAAGAGAATGTCTTAGAAGGAGGACCTTTTTTAAAATGCTAAATATTAAGCCCCACAATTCTGTCAAATGCAGGATAGACATCAAAAATTTTAGCCTCAGTTATTTCGGAATAATGACCAACACAAGTACAGATGCACAAGTACTAATCTTCCAGCATACTTTCATCAGCGCGAGATTTTAGTTGTTTATGTTCATTTAACGTCAACAAAATTGAGCGATGACCATCGTCGAAAAACTACAAATCGCTTCTCGTAATATTAATACCACAAAAAAACCATTTTTCAGTAAGATCAAGGACTCCATCTCTGTTCTCAAGCATTCTGATGTTGTATCAAAATTTCATGTACAAACTGTAAGCAGGTTTATATCGGTCGAACTGGTAGATACTTAGGTACAAGAATCAATGAACACATTCGCTCTACTAATCGACCTATCACAAATCCCAAGACAGCATAAGCTGTCCATGCATCATCCGAACAACCACGAGTTTGATTTTTGAAAATACCTCCATTCTAAATAAAAAGAATGTCTTAGTAGGAGGACCTTCTTCGAAATGCTAAATATTAAGGCTCACAATTCTGACAAATGCAGGACAGACTTCAAAAATTTGAGCCTCAGTTATTTCGGAATAATGACCAACACAAGTACAGATGCACTCTAACAATCTTCCAGCGTACTGTTATCAGCACGAGATTTTAGTTGTTTAGGTTCATTTAAAGTCAACAAAATTGAGCGATGACCATAGTCGAAAAGTTTGTTGACTCGAGAGGAACTGATTTGAGAGGTAAGTTTTGTTTGATTTAAATAAAAAATAACAGTTTGAAAGTTGAGAGAAGTTTGCTTTTCATATGTTTTTGCCATTTCACAAAATTTAAATGCCCCTGTCGTTTGCCTGCTGGAGTCACGTTGCCCTGAATTATCTCCTTATGTTGCTATTTTTTTTAGTGTCACTTTAAAGGTTATACTCTTTTAACCCGGCGTTGGTGTGGTGGGTTTAAATCAGTACCTTCAAATGTTATACTGAATATTGCTGTCTGAGTTGCCTTCTAGCTCTAAGTGAGTATTTGTTATTTGAGTGCGAAGTTCGACTCAGTGACTTTCACCCTACACCACACTGACGTTATCGATTATAAACAATTTTGGTGATAATCACCCCACCACATTTTTTTTCTTCAGTCATACAGGAATGTTTTGTGATGTGCGGTTAGTTTTAAGGTAATATTAATATTTTTGTTGGTTATTTAGAGAAATGAGATACGAAGAGCAGCAAAGGAAGCTCCTCGTCTTATGGCATGATCTGCAAAGACTTTGTCGAATCGGGCGATTCTGAAAATGAAGATATAGCTCAAGAAACTGCACATGATTCTGAATCAGAACAAGAAGATGATTCGGTATAAGTTGACGACGACGGAGGCGTTCATTCGGAAGATGAACAAGATGATAATCAAAAAACATCATCTAATACATCGTCATCACAAAATTGTTTCATCGGAAGAGATAAGAAAACCATATGGTCAAAAATTTGTCCCAAGCGAGCAGAACAAACCAGATCGGAAAACATAATTAGGGGTGAGTTCTCAGTAGTACGGCCTGCTGCAAGGAACAGCAAAACAGCTGAAGAATGCTTCGATGTTCTTGTTGATGGAGTAATTATTACCTGTATTATAAGATATACCAATCAGCGTCTGGCTACTATTCGGAATCTTTATGATGATCAGCACAAATATGTTGTCAAAGAAGTGGATGCTGCTGAACTTCGTGCTTTTTTGGGTCTCCTGTTCTTATCTGTGGTGTACAAAACGAATCGTTTGAATCAAGAGAATCTATGGAAAACTAATGGTTTGGGTATTGATATATTCAGAAGAGTTGTGTCTCTGCAAAGATTTCTCTGATATCAGACAAATTATGCTACAAATTGTTAAATTCATCCACATTAGAGCATTGTTCAGTAAGTTGATTGAAAACTGTCAATGCGCTTATTCTCCTAGTGAGTACGTCACCATAGATGAACAGCTGCCTGCATTTCGTGGTCGATGTCCTTTTCGAGTATAAAAGCCAAATCAACGTTCAAAATACGGATTGAAAATATTCGCTTTAGCTGATGCAAAATCATATTGCGTGATGAATATGGAACCATATGCGGCCCATTCAAAGTATCCTATTGACCGTTCGATAATGTAATCGAACGGTGTTTGTAATCCTCGAAGTGTGCGAGCGTGCAGTAAAATATACTACAGCAGAGGCTATATCAAATGTTCCCGCGTAATTGTCAAATCGTTCTCAAGCAACAAGTACTCACGTACGCCTATTAAGTATTAGAAGAGTTTTTTCATGTTAAAAATTATCATATTACTTTCATAGGTACTGTGAAAGTTGCGCTTAACTAGAGCGCTTCTCAACCCACCGTAGTTTCGAGAAAGTGTTGTTCGAATACTTTTCGTAATTATTATTTCATGCGGAGGTCTCAGTCATTTCTATTGCGCATATTACACACTATATTCTGTCCGCATAAAATGTTCATGATTATCTCTTGAAATGTACTACGAAACTACAGTCGATGTCTAGAAATGTTGACCAATTTTTTGTTCTGTCTAGTTCACACCTTCTTAGTTAGAGTGTGCAAAAATAAAAGTTGGTTTAAGTTGCTAGTTACTATATCGAGTGGAGCACTAAATGTGAATAGCATCAATATTCGAAGTATTAATACCAGTACGTTCGATAGCAAGAAAAGAATTAGAAACATTCGGCCTTAACCTGCTCTTTGCATTTGGTGGGCTACTCGATATAGTAATTAACAACTGAAACCAATTTTTATCGTGGCACACTTTGAGGATTACAAAGAAAAACTAGTATGGACTTTACAATGTATCTAATAACAAAATTACATTTCCACATTATAATTAATCAAATGGCATACCCGTTTAAAAGAAGGGTATTTTGTTTTATTAATTTTATACACAAGTAGAACCTCAATATGACTCTTATATTACTGTAAGTTAAATAAAATTCAGTAATATTTAGAGTGTTTTTCGTTCAATACCTCTCGAAATAATTTCAGAAAAATGACGGGGAATTCGAAAATTTTAAATTTTTATGTATGTGTAAATGTGACAGTAATGCATATCCACAACACAATTATTCAAATGACATACCCGATAGCATTTTTCAGGTCAAAAAAGCGAAATTGTCAAATAATACCGATGTCTTTTTTCCATAGTTTTCAAAATATTTGACATATTCTGTGGTCTGTACGCAGACAATTTCTTAATTAATTTTTTTCTGAAGTTACTTCGTGAGGTATTGAACCAAGTACACTCAAAATCACACTCAAACGCCGGGTTAAAATATATTCAGAACAATTTTTTTATATTTTTTCATAACATAGTGTGATTAACTATCTGTGATATATTGAATTTCATCTAATTTCTTCGATCATTCCATGTTTTCAAAACTATTTTATGTTGTGAAATTTTCATCATAGTTTTTCTTGTTATTTTTTCTCGTTATAGAACCCTGAAGAAGGCAAAATAATTTTCAGAAATGCCAGCAATTTCAAGGATTGTTTTTCTTTAAACACCACCGGTTTCACCACCTACCATTTCTAATTCAGAAATTGAATTCTTGGTCTGGAATTTATGGGAACAATATCGTAGAACCTTTCTACATCAAAGGAAATCTGAATAGGGAGGCTTTTCTGTAGTTGTTGGAATGATTAATGAATTCCAGGCTCATAATAATTTTGGAAAACGATGAAACGCTTTCAGAGAATGAGAAACGCTTCCAGCAAGAGGAACAGATGAATCGCCAGCCAGGTCACCTGATTTTCGTCCTTTAAATGTCTTCTCATTGGATCATCTTGAATCGAGAGTTTATGCTACACAATCTGAAAGCTTGGAAGAACTGCGCAGGAGGATCGTCCCCGAATGCAGACTATTGACACCATAAGTTCTTCGAAATGTTAGAAGAGGATTCGAGAATTCATTTCGAGCATTTTGTTCGATATTTGGCACTGTCAAATTTCCGTTGAAATACAGAAGTTTGTTGTGTTCGACGTGTATGATATCAAATGTTCATAAACATTCTTGAATGGAGATTTAGAAGACCTTCTCGAAGAAACGTCACGCGACCCATTTTCTCTTTGAAGAATTTTGGCTTAGGTGCTCCTGAGGGTAGGGGGTTGATTTTTCCTGGTCCGAACCAACTCAGAAATTGGTTCCTTTCGAATCGAAAATTGACATTCCTCAGCTCTTTCCGCTACAATATGTCCTTCTTGCCATAGAACGGGTGGCAAAATTTTGTTGTGTTTAGACTTTGTATGTGATATTGAATGTTCCTCAAGAAACTATTTTTGAATAAATAATTATAACGATAGACCTTGGAAAAGATATGTCATTCGACATGCTCAGAACCTACTCTGAAATAGTTTAGGTTAGATTCAAAAAATTGATGTGTCTCAGCTTTTCTCGACAAAACAAGTCTGTTGAGTGATTTTCCAAACAAGAAGTTAATGGTTACAAACAAAGATATCTCGAAGGACCAGTACACAATAGATTGTGAAAAAGCACTGTATACTCTTAAATGATAGCCTCAACTACTTTCATGATAGGTATATACAAAAGTGGATTTGAATTTCTCTGCATGAAAAATTTCAATATTGTTGAATACTGAATTCAGTAAAGGTTCTCCGATACTCTAATACTGCTGTGACAAAACTAAAGCAAAAATATATTAGAGTGAAATTTTACCTACGAGGAAGGATACCCTTACATTAAGTAATAAATTTATTACTATATACAATGTCGATTATTCCAATAACATGAATATTTAGTATTTCCAGCAATTATGCATACTGATCATTTACTATTTTGAAAACTAGTTATAGCCTTTCCTAGAAAGTGTGCAATGAAGGCATTGAACTAACAACAAATATATTCGATACTTTATATGGGTTGTGTATTTGTGCTTATTTATTACAATCCTCAATACAGTCCATGTTGAAATAGAGGGGGTGGCACATTTCCGTTAGAACGCACTATATACAGGGTGGTCCAACGAAAATTAAATACATCGATTTTCCGGTTTTAAAATGAAAATATGGAGAATCGCTCGTACCCGTTGATTTTCCTTTCCGATATTTTTCATCCCCGTAACTTCAATCTCTTACCGAGGGTGAGCACGATGATTTTGAATAGAGGTGAGGAGTGTTGCGATACCTCATTTTGAGGATTTTACAGAGTACTATCTGATCCTAGATTTTCGCTTCAAAATTTTTATCGTTAACGACATGGCAGCTAAAAAATTGAAAGACTACTTACTTTTGTGATAAGTTTATTAAGTGCTAAAAATGGGCACCATTCACTCTCATGCAATGAGATAAGTTTTGCTGAAATCGTTCACGTACATAACTCAACATTTCTGGTTCAATTTGACGGCATTCATTAATTATCCGAATTCGCAAATAATCCAGTGACTCAGGCTGGCTAGCGTACATCTTAGATTTTAGGTGACCCTGCAGAAAAGAAACCAGTGGCGCCAAATCAGGTGATTATGGTGATCACTCAATATGTCCCCTTCTTCCAATCCAAGATTTGATGCATAGGTTGCACGAAATGAGGTGGTGCGCCATCTTGTTGAAAAATCATCGTTTCATGGTCCTCTTTATTCACCAATACTTGCACGAGGGGTGGACAAATAGCGTTCTGTGATAGTTCTAAATAAATTTGGCCAGTAATATAACCGGGACGATGATGTCATTTCCATAAATACCCGCCGAAACATTTAACTTATGGGAATGCCGACTATGCTCTTCTTAAAATTACCTTGGATTTCCATCTGACCAGTACCCAAAAACAGATTTGGAATATGTAGTTTGGATTACTGTTGATAATTCCACTGCCCACTTCACAGAACATGAGTCGCCGATCAAAATCATCCTCGTTGGGTTCCTGAATCAATCGTATTTTAAAAAGATGAAACTTTTCCCAGAATTCTCATGATTGTTGTGCGTGAAACACCAGACACATTGGATAATTTTCTATTACTAAGGGTCGTCGGATCCATCGCTATATGACCTAAGATAGCCACTTCCCTCGCTTCGTCTCCTTCATACATCCTCTTTTTGTTGCCGATGAACCAGTGGCGTCAGTAGCAACCAGTTGCACAACGTGAGCAGCGGATACATCATTTTCAGGATGTCGTTCGTTAAATAAAACCGCTGTGGATCACACAGAGTCGTTATTTCTTAAAAAATAATTTCATCATTTCCCCCCTTTCTACTTATAATTTACAATCGTTTTGGCACAGTTTCAACGTTTCTGAAGATTAACGATAGACTAACTAGAGACTAAGGTAAATCAAACACAAGGACTGTCTACTTTCTCGAACAAAAATTAACAAATAAATAAAAACATTGCATATCTCGTAAAAAACTCAATATAAGCTAACCATACACCAGCGTTCTTCACTGCATGAAATTGAATGGTGCCCATTTTCAGCACTTAATAAAGTAATCTCAAAAGTAAGTAGTCTTCCACTTTTTTAGCTGCCATTTCGTTAACGATAAAAATTTTAAAGCAGAATTTAGGGTGAAATAGTACCCGATAGGAACTTCAAAATAAAGTATAGCAACACCCCTTATCATCATTCAAAATCAGGGGGTTGAGCTCAACCCCGTTGAGGAATTGAAGTTACGAGGATGAAAACATCGGAAAGGTTGTTCCCCCTTGAATCAGAAATCAAAGGGTCTAAGCGATTCTCCATATTTTTATTTTGAAACCAGAAAATCGAGATGTCAAGTTTTTGTTGGACCAGCCTATATATTATAGTTTCACTATAAGCGATTAAAGGAATTATTTTTATGGTCATCTAAAAAGCCGATAGCATCCCCTACATAGGTTGTTATTATTATTCGTCGTTCTTTTTCTTACATTTGAAAGGAACTGTTTTCCTTAGAATTCCTTGATAAGTTGAGTAGAACTTTCGTTATTATTCAGCATTATCCGCCGATTTCACAGCATTAGACCAGTCAGTTTCAAAAATCATTAGATACATTAAGGGATAGTTTGCCTTTCTGAAATTAAATTCCTCCAACATAGCATAGTCTACGACCAAATCATGTATACATTGAACTCCGACATCAGGAGAAGAATTTCAATGAGGGTTGCTCTTATTCCTTATCTAATTGTATTGCTTGAGAGCAAAAGTTTCAGAAAACTTTCGCAGTGAAATATCTCTAGCATTTGTCTGTTAGTTTTCTCCATAAGAAGAGATGTTAAAATCTCCAAAAATGAGCAATTGCTTATCCAAGATGATATCTGGAGAAGACAGAGCATCGAAGAACAATCCGTATGTTGCAGCATCAGTTGTGGGAGGTGCATATAATACCAAAACGAAGAGTGGAGTTAAATTTGTTTTCAGCCTACAGCAGACAATATCGATCGAGCGTACAAGATCATATAAAAACGACAAGTCAACTGCCTCTGCACAATATTTTTCATGGACGGCCACTAAGCCCTCCTTAGAGTTAATAGTTGTAGTGAGATTTCTGTTTTGTCTGTAGACTGTATAGACAGGAGAGAATAGTTCCGAGTCAGAGACTCCATGTTGTATCCAAGTTTCACTAATACGTACTATTCCACAATCCTATGCGACCATAGAGCAATGAGCATGAGTCTTTATATTGGGACCACGAACATTCCGATAATAACAGGAGACCTCGTCATGTCTGTAATTCGATATGTTTAGTTTAAATCAACAATCGTAGGAAGGCGCTTCACGTATCTTATTCCAACATTGGTACCCTCTTCCCTTTGCTAGATCATTTCAGGTTTCAAATTATTATAAAATGCCTGCTGCTCAGGAGTTTTGTCTGCAGAAATTGAAATGTGAGAGTATAGACAGAGCAAATTTCTGAGGATCTTATCGAGAAATCAGTCATAAATTGTTCACTTGAGAGTACACTGTACACAAATTCGAAACTTGTCTTGTCGCCTATTAATTTATTACTCTACATCTCTTCCGAACAAACTGAAGTAAATACATAAACTCAAATTCAACCCCGAGTGAAAAGTTATCTTTGATTGCCCTAATCATCCTCTCGACTACCACAAATGGATCAGATTATATTCAAATACTTCCATGATAAAAAACATTTATGATTCAGTCAACTCCATTTTTGGAAAACCATTTGGTTTTCCATAATTGTTCATTGCGTAAAGCATTCATGAATATTGCATAACTATATAAGAGAGACCTGTTTTTCAGCAAATAACCTGGATAATCCAACTCGATTCCATATCATTTTATGGAAATTCATCAGAATAAATTTAGATATTTCGTTCGATTTTTCCATTATAAAATGGAAATACCTTCCAGTCTGTACATTGAAAAATATTACTGTAAATTTAAACAGCAGATCCGGCTTCCTGTCCCAATTTCATGTAACAAGAAAATGAGAAACTGTCAGACACACACAAAAATTCTCGAAACTTTGAAGACTTCCCTCAAGTTGTAGGGGTTCATTTTTATAATAAGTTTCTCTGATCTTATCTATTAACTCATCTCTTGTAGGGAGTTGGAGTGTATGGGGTATTCCGTCAAAAACGCCCCTTTGATAATCGATTTCAATGAAACATAATCCGAATTGCATCTTTAATAGTATTCTAACAGCCTGAAACAATACCGAAGTTTTTAATGATAACCAATATTTTCAGTTTTTTTTTTCTATTACTAATTCAATTAAGAGCACCTTCTGTGAAGAAAGGTTCACCTGAAACTCGGAATTTTTAGCGAAGAAAGAAATTATCGAGAAATTGAGGAACAAATCTCACATTTCCAATTCATCGATTATATTCGAAGAATGGCAACTGCTTGAGTTTATACTGAAATTTCCTCCACGACCATCCCTGAGTGTAATAATTCTAATAATATTTTCAATTTCTAATAGAATTAAAATATTCTCACTCCTGAGTTTGAAAATTTATTTAAAACACTTGACTCTTATGTGTTTTTCATGCATTTTCATCCTTCGGCAATATACGGAATGAATATTCCATAATTGAACTAAATATCATAGATATATATATATATATATATATATATATATATATATATATATATATATATATATATATATATATATATATATATATATGTCATATTTTTCGAACGATTGTCAAAATTTTTTCGCAAATTTTTCAAAAAATTAAACAAGTTCCACGAAGAAATAATATATGGGCGATGTCAACCCAGATTATTGGGTCTATAATGATTCTAAAACATCTATAGATTATAATCGGCATCACTTGGAAGACTGAACCTGGCCATCGGGGCTCTCTCGTTGAAACAGAGACGGAATTTGAGGAAATATCGGAGGTTATAAATTTTTTCCCTATCTCCTTAGTCCTTTTCATGACCGTGCTTGCTATGTAAAATCTTTTCTTAGATTTGTTTAGACATATAAGAAATATGTTGAAATATTTTTCTGCTGGTTCTCTTTTTCCACTGTTACAGATTCCTGTCCCAAACCCCTTTCCTTTCACCCTTGCCTTCGTTTGGAAATCATGGACTGTAAGAGAGAATGAAGCGGCTAAGCAGAAAAATCTTTGGTACTCTTTATGTACACACGACACTACTACAACATAAACAGACAAGCTATTGCTAGTGCAGCAATAGCGACAGGGATGATGTCAGCATCATAATAATTATCTTCGAAAAAGTTATGGTTTGAATTCGATTCTGAATCAAAAATCAAGTGCATTAGATATAGAACTTGAAAATATTCCACCCTGAATTACAAATTATGGAAATGATATAATGGAGAACCTACTGTTGCAAAAATCACAATTTGAATACGAGAAGTCTAATCCACTGTTCAGAGATTGGCAACAGGAAAAGATAAGGAACTCTTTCCTCAAAATATTTCACTTGCATTTTTTGGTGAATAATTGAAAACATGATAATCTCAAACTCTATGGAGAATTTATTCAATCATAAAGGCAACAATGAATGCGAGACAAGATATGGACATTTCAAAATATGAAAAATTGAAATATTTTTTAAACGCGCTTCTGAAAATTTAATAGCTAGAGTAGAAGGTGGTAATGTGCCCCCCGCCCTGTTTTTTAGGCCTCAGGTAACAAATACAAGACTAAAAAATAGAGGAAACACAAGTCGTCTTCATTAACTCACATATATATGTCTTCGGAAAAAATAAACGAAATTGAAACAGAAAAATGAAAAACTTATGTATTATAAAAATAATCAAATTTGGAAATTTGAGGTGACGTGATGGTTATATGGCACCCTGAGGGCCATATTGAATGTATGAGCGTAATTACAACGTTATGTTCTAAATTGAACGAAGATGACGAAAAATGATAGTACGCTGATCAGTGGAGTACTGCAAAAAATTTCGAAAGGGCAAAAGACATGGCTCTGGGAAAGAAAACACCTTGTGGACTCTTGTTAAAATTTAGGACATGTAATGATGGAGGCTGCAGAATATAGCTTGCATTATTAATTTGGGCTCAATTACTGAAAAACTGCAGGAGTTTTGAATAAAAAACCTATTTTTTCCGGAAATTTCAACACCCTGTAGCTCCGTAACGAAGCTTTTGCGGAGCTATGTTTATGAAAACTTTTTTTCTTAAAATTACACGTAGATTTACCCCCTCAAGCTGTGACATACTATTATATAACACCCTGTATGGGTATTGAGAAAATGAAATAAAAAATTGATTATTTGAAAATTCTACCTGTCTAAAAAGACATGGAGGCTGGAAATCTTCTCAACTAGCGGAACGATTCATTGAAACTTCTCTGCCAAATGGAATAAATAATACAAATACTATATATATATATTAATATTAATTAAATGTGACTTCAAATGTCTCAATAAATAACTTTTTTTAATGTTTTTCAGATTTGATTTATTTGTTTGTAGATTTATACTTCGCAGTCGTGGAGAAAATACAATCTACTGTCGGTAAGAATTGAAAAATTATATACCTTTGGTTTTTGTTTCACACTCGTATCGAAGTTTTTCATTCTAACCTAGGTACATAATGTACTTTTCTGTCCTAGAAAGTATTTTGGTCATTCAGTGGTGAAGTTAATTGAAAACGACAGAGTAATCTTCATAGAATTATAATGGATGGCAACCGCAAGTATCAGCGAGAAACTATGATAAATTAGGTTCCTACCTACTAATTCCAGATATCGTTTCGTATCGAGTCCTTTTCACTGAGAATTATTGAATATGGAAAACCAAAAACAAGATACAAGCCTATTTTCATTACAACAGAAATTGTGCTTGAGCATGTCTATTCTATCGGGAACGATTTCCAGACCGTGATTCAAGATCCGAAGAAAAACTTGAGAAAGTGAAGACACCTATTACAATATCGCGAACATATCGAAATGAAAAATTTTTCATGAATATCGTTGAAAATGCCCTCCATGCTATTGAATACCTATTTGGCAGCCTCAGAATACGACACGTATTGCATTCAGATATATAACAAGAGAAATTCCTAGATAGACAGTTCATCTTCTGTAGGTAACTCCAGAGCTAAAATCAGGGCCATTGTTTGAAATACAATTGATTCACACTGCCAACAAATAAAGTAAATTAACAGATCACTCCTACCGCGGTTTCGAACTTTCTTCGTCGGACAGTATTGAAACGAAGTACAAAGTGACATGAAATCTATATGAATAGGTTGTTTTCAGCTTCGCAAGAATCAGCTGTTATGAGTGTACTAAACAACTATTGAAGAGAAATTATCATTTGACTACATCAGTCATTTATTATCTGGAAGTTTGAATTGAAAAATGTTTGTGTGGAAATCAAAATGAAGGACAACCCTCCTTTATGTAGAGGGAAGCAGAAAAAAGAGGACTTACCTCAAATGTCTGTTGATTGTCGCCTAGTAGAGTGCATCCAACTATATTATGTTTGTGGAAGTAATAAGCATGGAAAGAAAGAAAAAGGAGTTGCTTAAGGTCCACCTTATATCAACACACAAAAAACGTAATCCGAAAAAATCTGTTGTGTTGTGGTTCACTGCGTTAATATCATAAAACTGGTAGAAAATAACACTCCAGAATAGTATATTTCGATAGACATCGATGTGATCGATATGCGATAGAAGAAGACGATATGTGTGTGCGTATGTATTCGTTCGAGTTGCACGAATTTCATTACTTGCTCAATTGATAACTCATCCCATAAACAAGCATGTTGTTCACTCACGTTATATAGCAGGAAAATGGTTTGAATGATTATTGAATTATGAAATGAAAACTTGAAATAATTGAAAATGAATTTATTTGGCTCGTCCAAAAAGTGAATCAAGAATTTTGAACTGATTCATTAATTTATCAATACTAGGAAAAGGAAAAGAATAGCTATTTCAGATGCAGTGGCTAGTTATAGTATAATCATGTTTATTTTTCAGGAATGAAGTTTGATGTTCTTTAAATTCATGAAAGAACTACGAGTCTCCAATATACAAATTATTGCAGTCTGGACAACTCATAAACTTCTAATTTATTCAAATTCTCTATAGAATTTCAGCATTAAATAAGAGTGATGGACAATTTATTCTGAAGGGTGAATGCAAATTTTCATTCAAATCTGCGACATTTTCACTTATCTGTTCAAACTTCAAACTAATCCTCAAAATTTTTATACAAATATGAATCAAAACTCTCCAGAATCAAAGTATCGGAAAAAAACCCACAAGTAAAATACCCCGATAATAACAGAATCCATCCGAAAATTAAATTCGAATTCGAAAAGTTAGAAAACCGTCAAATGTCATTTTTAGAACTGTCAATTTCACACTCAAACATCAAATTTAGCTTCAACATCTTCTGAAAACCTACTTGCGTAGACATATGTACTCCTGAGGATTCCAACCACCAATATTCACCAAAAGTTTTGGCTTATATACAATTACCTACAGAACATTTTCATTAACTTTAACATTGGAATTACTTGAGTAAGAAGTTAAAACCATTGAAACAATTGCTCACAACAACTGTTTTGGTCATGGTTTTATAGATTAAATACTACAACGAAAACAATTGCATATAGCAAAAAATCTTAAATATTTATCCCTTTAGTACGTTATGGACAGATAAATGAAAATGTCTCAACACTAAAATCACAATAAACCTTACATTGTTGTTGCATTGATTCAATGTTTGAACCCCTGAAGAATTTGAATGAATCAGTAATTTAATAGTCAAGACTGCAATAATAAACCAGATATTATATGCTTTTTTGATTAATTGAAAGCATTTGACCGCTTTCTGCTAAGAGACATCATAACATTACTTTACAACTTAGGAATACCACATAATCTAATTAAGAATATCGAAGACATATATGAAAATAACAAAACGATCCCGAAAATAAATGAAGAACTAGTAGGTTTGATCCCGGTGGGAAGTGGCATTCGACGAGGAGATTTATTGAGCCCTATCCTCTTCAATATTTATTTATTTATTCATTCATTCATTTATTATACTTTAATATATCATAATTGACATTATATGTGTATAAAGTTGAACGAGTAACCCCGAATCCACCCTAATGTCGAACAAAAAAATACATAAAAATAATTTCAAATATTAATCTAAACATAACTTAACATAAAACAGCATCATAAATTTTCAATGACAATCCATAAGACGCGAAATGAAAGCAAGCAATCAACAACGAAAACATGAATGCCACCGCTACAAGGAGTTCCAATCGCCCTTTCAATGAACGCAGCGAAACGGCAAAGAGATCAACCTGACTGTGTATTTTGTTCGCAATAGCAACCGAGCGATCTGTGAAGAAGCTCCTCGAGTAATTCGTTCGGCAAATTCTTTCCCTAAATAATGGTGTAAACCGAGTTATTCTAATTGGAACATTGAAGATGAATAATGTTAATAGTTCAGGACCATCTATCAGACCATTAAGAATTTTATATAAGAGACACACATCAGAAATGCTTCTTCTACATTTGAGTGATTTCAAGTTATATCTTTCACTCATCAAAATTATTGAGCGCTCGCAGATGGTCTGTCCAGATCGAAACGCCAAGTATCGAAGACATCTTCGCTGCACCCTTTCCAAGCAATCTATGGCAACTGAGGTATGTGGGGACCAAACCATGCAACCATATTCCACCACCAAACGTAACAAGGTATAGCAGCTTTAGAACATCGGGAGAGAAATCGTCAGAGTTACGCAGCACAAAACCAAGCATTCGAAATGCCTTCTTCGTAACATTTGATATGTGTTCATTAAAATTCAAAGCTTCATCGAGTGTGATCCCCAGATCCCTGACCGAACTGACGCGGGCCAAAATCTGCCTTCCGATATTCAATTTTCTCTTTGCATCGTGTATATGTGATAACAGAGCACATGCTAAGGTTGGTTCTGTTCCGTCCAGTCATAAAGACTGAATAACTGACTCTGCAGATACTCAGCATCAGAAACACTTTTAACAATAGAGTAAACCTTCATATCATCGATAAAGCGGAGTAAATCAGGTCACAAAATTCGTCCAACGTCGTTAACAAAGATGTTAAATAGAAAAGGACCAATGTGAGATCCCTGAGGAACACCGGAACTCACATAAATCTCTATTGAATAAAAGTTTTTGTACCGAACTATCTGCTTCTGGCAGTAGGAAAACTACGAATCCTTTCCAGTAATGACCCCCTTATCCCGAGTGCAAAGTGTTTACCAATAAGCAGATTGTGGTTCATTTTATCAAACGCCTTGGAAAAGTTGGTATATATGGCGTCGAGCTGGTATCGCCCATCGAAGCATTTCACGATATCACTGGTGAAGAGAAGTAAATTAGATATTGTGGAGCGTTGCTTACGGAACCCATGTTGTTTTTTCATGATAACTGATGTGCACACTCAAGATAAATAATTGCTTATCATGCACTCCAATAATTTGGGCAACGCAGATTGAATGCATATTCCCCTATAGTTAGAAACAACTGATTTATCGCTTGATTTGAATATGGGAACCAAAAAACTCAACTTCCAAAATGATGGGAAAACCCCACTCCTCAACGACAAATTATAAAGAACACATATCGGACCAACTAAAGTGGGAATACATACTCCATTGGGTCCAACTTAACTTTTGAGCTTTGACCCACTTATCAACTCAAAAAAATTTCGCTTCGTGTGAACTGTATTGACGATAAATCCACCACATTATCTTACTAAAAACAGCGTGGCACGACATACTCCTTTTTATACACTTCAGAGAAAAAATCAGCAGAACAATTAACTATTTCACCTCCGCCTAAAGAGCTTACACCCCTGTACTCCAGGGTATTCGGTAATTCATGCGAATACTTCTTGTGATTGATATATCTCCAAATGTTCTGGGGATTCGAGCTGATATCTGCCTCAAAAGAATCAATATACCTGGAATACAAACAAGATCGAATCTCTTGACAACCAGCTGTAAGCTCCCTGAATCGCAAATAATCCTCACGAGATCCCGTCCTCTTATACTGCCTATGAGCTCCATTTTTGCGTCGCACCATCTTCAAAAGCTTTGAATTAAACCATTTTGGATATCTACTAGGTGAAAAAATCTTTAGAGGTATAAATCGATACATTGCCTCGTACACATTATTATAAAACTGTCCTGTCAGACCAGTCACAAGAGCCTATTCATTCCGATATAATCGCCCCTGTTGAACATAAACTGAACATCCCTGTAGTCCAAACGCTCTTTCTCAGCTAAAAATGGCACATCTATATGAAGGGAAACATGATTGCTACAATTGTTCACCAATGAATCCGAATCATGAATACGATAATGAAGAAGATAAGACCACTCAGAGGATATAAAATAGGACACGTATAGATCAATATTGTTTGCTATCCGCAGATCCAGGTCTCATAGCGGAATCGGAAGACGCCAATGACTATTACATGCATTTAATCAAACTACAAAAACTTTCAATATGATAATCTCCGCAACCAAAACCAAATGTATGACAACATCGAATACACTTTTAAGATGCAAGTTGGAGCTGGATGGTACGGTAATTGAGCAGGTCATGAAATTCCAATATTTGGGAATCGAATTGTCAGGTTTTGGAACGAGGAACAGGAAGCAAGGAATCAAACTTTGAAAGCGTCAAGAGAAGCTGGATGCCTTGACACCACAATATGGTGCAATAAACATATAAACATCGAAACTAAATCGAGAATTTATAAAACTGCTATTAGCCCGATAATGTAATATACTGCTGAAACCAGACCTGATACATTGGCTACCAAGCGAATGATGGAGACAGCAGAAATGAATGTTCTTTCGAAGGTTGTAGGAAAAACTTTATGGGACAAAGAAAGGAATGAGATCATCCGCAGAAAATGTGGAACACCAGATATAAATAATAGGAGAGGAAGCGAGAGTGCAATGTCCATATTACCCGAATGGACAACTCTCGAATTGTAACAATATTAAGGGACAATTTTCCGTTGGGTCGCCGAAGTCCAGGAAGACCTCGTAAAATATGGAGTGATAACTTAAGAATGCCGAGGGAAGGTTTTGAAGATTGAACAGGCACAACTAAATATTGAGAAGGAAGAATAGGAAGAAGACTGCAATAAATTATACAAACGTCAGACTGGAAGTTCTTTCAAATATAAAAACACCAAACTGCATTCTTTGAAAATAACCTAGATTCAACGTTAGCAAACTACCGCATCTAAAGTTGACACTCTTCTCCTTTTATTGAGAAATTAAATGTTTTACATAATGCTTAGCAGATCTCAAACTTTCGAAGTATTCATATAATAACTACCTTTCAATAGTTGTTAGATACAGTCCTAATATCTAGTTTTTCGAATTCCGAATATCGACCAATTCATATATATTTTACTTCACTTGGTACTTGGTATTGCATACTAACCGAGAATAAACGAAAATTTGAAACCGTGTTGATAGTGATTCTCCTATTCTTAGTGATATTGATGATTTATTTTATGGAACCTATTTCCGGACGTTTAATTTATGAGAAAAGTATATCCATAAGACTAATCTAAATGCATGCTTCTATGAGTAATAAAAAAACGAAAACTCGAAGCGTCTAACATTGTCATGTTCTTAACGAGCTCAAAATTTTTGCATACCATAAGGCATATACTTATGATGGCTCAAAAAAATTGTGCAGTAGTCATTGACGTATTGTTTTATGCGGAAATGCGTCAAACAAGAATGCGCTTCAACACTCAACCAGGACATTTCATACCATTTTTCATTAATCTTCCTTCCGAGAGTTTTTGTTTCGACTACACGATATTTGCGCAAGATTCTTTCAATTCTGAAAAAATGGCAGCGCTCTGGGTCATCACGATCTGGAAATTGTTCCTGAGAGCGTAAAAATGCTAAATTATTATTTCTGTTAGATTGAAAATACGCTTGTATCAAGTCAGCATTCACTCGATTCTCATCTTCCATATTTATAAATATTCAATGAAAAATACTCTAAACGAAACAGAAACAAGAATTAGCTAAAAGATTAGATTAGGTTAGAATTTAATAATTTCTCGTTGATAGTTGGTACCATGATACATGGTACACATTTCTATAAAGATTGCGCTATGATTTTCGATAGCATTCCGTCCCAGAGCTAATGGGCACGCATTACGTTTTGAGTCAGGTTTTACCCATTGATGTAACTTCTTCTTTCAGAAAATACAGCGAGATACTCAAAGTTGAATAAGTCATCGAAAACGATATGAAAGAATGCTGTTACTATTCAAAATGTGTAAGTGAAGGTCACTTTTTCGGTATTTCGGGAACTGTCAGGCCAATAGAATAACTCAGATTGTTGGAATATCATTCAACACGCAATTCACATGTTTCATTGATATCAATCTACAATTGCAGGATCTATAGCGTGAATTACCCAATATACACGGTTTCAATTCTTGTACAACTATTCAGGAAATGTCTTCAATGTAATTTCGATAACTTAATTACTTGAAAGTTTTTTTCAATATACTATTACAAAGAAGCTTTCTTACTTTTTACCTCAAATACGATACAATATAAGGATAACACTCAAGACATAAATATCAAAACAATTATTCACTAGTTCAGAATCTGTCAATTTCTTACCGTATTAGCAGGATCATCATAGCTCGGAATGAAGCTCTTCGATATTGCCCAAATTGCGATAAAAATCATCGGGACAACTGAAAATATTATGGAATTAGTCGAAAGTATTTACGACCAAATTCGATTATAATATGAAAGTGAGTTTTCCATTAAAAAATACATTTATTTCTTCGAATCAGTTTCAATCCTTCACTGAATATCCCTGTTACACTATTTCAAAAATATTTTGAAATAAGAATACCTCAATATATTATACTTAAGGTACAAATGCACTTTCCCCTTCCATGAAATATTGTAACTTACTTGGATGAATATAACAAATGGATCTTACGGCAGCTCCTTTTCTTCGACAGATCTATCTATACATACTTGCTCGGAAGATGCTCTTTATAACTGGCGAGCGAAGAAATACAATTATCTGGGGGAATATACCTATTCAATGGCTGTTCTTTCGACGATCTCTAGAACACAGCTTGGTAAACGTTCACGTAAATTACATGCGGAACACTCTTTTTTTTGTAGTTTTAGTAATGAGCTAGCGTCTTAAGACTGCATAGAGGTGGGATGACAGGCTCTCTATACTGCTGCGAGTATTGATAGAAAATCCTATCGGGAGAACTGCTCACCCCTGACAAGCTCGAATTATAGCAACACAGACTCATGCGTCCTGAAGATAACATTTCCTCTCCTGTGTTATCCGAAGAAAACTCGTGATACTATTACCATCGCTCTGATAAAATATGTCCGGTATTCATGTCTTCTGAGGATGCTTGCTTGGAAGATTCTCCAAAATACTGGCGACCTTAAATAACCACTAATCTGGCGGAATCATTACATTCATAAATGTTCAAGTGACGATCTCTAGATTACCTCTTGATAGATACTTCATACACCTTATGTCGTTCCGTGAGTAACTGTTTTTTTTGTTATCGTTTTTCGCAAGGTGCAACTTTTTCGAAAAGCGAGTTGATGGAGTGGGATCTTAAGACACTAGACAAGTGGTACGATAGGCTCTGTCTGCTCATGAGAGTACTAATAGAAAATACCTCAAGAACAACTGCAGATGTCCGACAAGGTCATGTTCTGGAAAGACAGGCCCATATGCCTCCAAGAGAGCAGTTCGTCTTCTCTTCCATCCCAAGATAAACCGTGATTTTCATTATGCCGCTTTGATGAAGATTTCCGACAGTTTTCTCTTCCAAACTTGCTCCGAACATGCTACTAGCTACTGGTAAGAGTAAAGACAAACTGATTTGGATGAATTTTGCCGTTTCATGACGGCCTAAACGACAATCACTAGAATCGTCGTTTCAATGTGGAGCACCCTTCTTCGTTGAAGTTTTCAGTAATATACAACTTCTTCGAAAAGGTAGTTAACGGACTAGCATGTGTAGCCCCACGACAGGTAGTAAAATTGGCACTACCTACCTCGGAAAGTATTAATTGAAAGTCTCATTAGGCTGACTGTTTATGTTTGACAAACTTGAGCATTTTCTCTTCCTAGCATGCTCACAATATGTTCCAAAGTACTGACAAACATAGGGATGCACTAATGAGTTGGAATTTTCCTATTCAATGACTGTTCAACCGACGATTCCTAGAATACCTCTTGATAAAAATTTCATAAAGCTCATATCGTCATGTGAAACTCCCTTCTTTGTTGTAGTTTTCAGCAACATACAACTTCTTCGATGAGCAAGTGAAGGATTAACACTACATAGGTGGAATCACAGGCTCTGTTTACTCTGAGAGTTGTAATAAAAAATTCCACCAGGACTACAGGTTTACCGACAGTTGAACTAAAATTAAATTGTCTAGAAGAGTAAACTGAAGAAGAGGAACTAGTGAATTACTGTTATTAGCGGCGATTCATTGTTATAGACCAGTTATTGATGCTGTTTTGAAAGTGAGTAGCTTATGATAATACCTACATTATAGTTCCTTGAACAAACCAAGCTTTCGAAGGAGTTCCATTGAATTATTTTCTCTCTTTTCTAGGGTTAGTCTGCAAAAAACTTGAAACGTATTTTGGCTCATAGCTGAGAATTTAAAAAAATTTCAGTTGCTTTCAAACAGAGTTCGTATTCAACTTCAACAGTTAGATCAATTCTGTGCATGTGTATCTTCAGCTTGTAGTAACTCGTAAGTATGCCGACGAGATATTTCAGTTTTTCGTTTTCTTATCTCTGTTATATCTCATGTTTCGTTATATCTTTGATAAACCTTTCAAAATGCTCAAAACTGTGATGATTCAGCCAGGAAAGCTTAAGTGAAGCATTCATTCAGAACACTTGGGGTTCCTCGGGACAAGAATACTTAACGAACTTCTGGTCCAACAAGATTCATAGCAGTCGATCTGGCTCTTGGCTACCTAGCTGTCCGGAAGATTCCATATCCAGATTAAGGGGAGTCTTTTATTTATTCTTTGTCCCCCCAGAGTGATTCTGCACTTTTATGGTGTTCAGGAAGTACAGTCATTGGAATCAAGAGTTCTCATTGCTGCTTGAGTGACTCTGAATATTTCAATATTACCCGTTGCTCAATCAGCAAGTGTGTTGTGATTTCAGTGGCACAAATTTATTTTCATAACTGGTCGCATATAGTGTCCGAGCTAAGTAATGAACTTGAATTAATACCATATCTAGAGTTTAACAACCATCGGTAGATAAACCTAGTGGCCACAAACATAGCAGCACCTTGCTGAACCCCATTCTTCCTTTTCGGGACGAAAACTGAGAACTACTGGTCGCTAATTGATTATCAGCCGACCGTAATGAGCTTGAGTGCGAGTTCCTCTTTGCCAATTGCACTTTCTCTACCACATTACAGAGCCACACGTTACCTATGGTTTGATAATCATAGTGCATAGCCAGAGTATCTGATTAGGGTTGAATTTTCCTCAGGTCCGATAAAGGTCCTAAAGGATAGTCTTACTTCATGATTAACGTTTTTGGAGTATACGCCCCAGCTATGAGTCTTATCCAGGATTATTCTCTTACATTATAGTCCCTTGAACAATCCTAGCATTTGACGGAAGTCTTTTATCCCATTCCAGGTAAAACAATATTTCGATGTAATTTTAGGTTGATCTTGCCAAGAACTTTGAACTCCATCTTGCCCACAGTAGGACATTTTTAACATTTCACAAGGATACCGATAAGAGGTTTCAGTTTTGCTCTCCAATCCTTGTAATTGAAATATCCTTCAATAAACCTTTGATATACGTTTAAGAATGCTTGAAACTGTGGTGATTCAGTTTAATTTGGCTCGTTTAACATTCATTTTGAATGATTGCGCCTCCTTTGAAGAAGGATATCAAACAATTTTCTGGTTCCACTAGAGAAGGAGGAGAAATGATTTATAAGAGTCGATATGCGTCTTCGTTACCTCAGCATTACGAATGATTTCATATGTGGACGAAGGGGGATCTGCAATTTTTCCAAGTCTACCTAGGGAAGTAATACTGTTTGAGAAGTATATTAATTAGAATCAAGAACTCTCATTGCTGCGTTGCTGTCAGTAAATATTTCAATGCTACCGTGAAGGACCCATCGCATTATCAGCAAGTGCGCCAGGATTTCATTGGCATCAATTACTGCCTAAACTTGGTCGCATATAGCTTCGAGCTCAGTGATATGCTAATATTGCAGCTACATTCGGGAGTCTTGGAACTGTCAGAAAATAAACTAAGCGGCCTCAAAAATAGCACCACCTTGCTGGGCCCGATTCCTCTATTTGGAGATGAATGCTCGAGCTGATCTGGGCCTGTTAGTTCAGGCACTATGTCTAAGGGCATATCTGTTATATTGCATGCAACATTCCTAACCTATCTATTATTAAAATATCTGATGAGTTTCTTTCCGTTGAATGTAATTTATATGAAGTATTCTCAATAGTCAGGCATGCACAACTTTGTAAATGTGCGAGCTTCTCTTGGCTAATTACTCTTTCTCTTCACATTACAGACTAATAGTATTCTTTGGTGTGTATATCCAGAGTATCTACTTTTGGTTGATGCCTAAGGTTTCTACGCAGGTGCGACTAAAGGTTCTCCCAGCTAAGATATTCCCCCTCATGGGTGAATTCGATTGATTCAACTTATAAAATTGGGTGTTCAATCTACTCGATGTGTTTATGATGAAGGGTGTCACAAATATTTTTTGAGTAGTTAGATATATATTTCTTTTCTTTTGTCACTCGTCCATAGTCTTCAGCATCTTTTGGAGGATATCTGAGATCATTACCGCTCATATTTTCTTTGACGAATTCTACTAGATCATCTGTGAAAGCTTGAAAATCATTACTTCCCAGGTAGATGATAAACAGCGAATTATCCACGAATAGGAACTACAGCAGGCAAAAAAGACGACTCTAAGGAATTGCTTTTCGGAGACAAACCTTTAAAATTCCACTTGATATAAGGTTGTTGTAAACCTATTCCTCCACGTATGTCTTTATGTGTGCCGTCAATATGAAGTAAGCATACCGAGAAGACATTCAAGTTTTGCTTTTTCCAATCATCGTTATAGTATTATGCTTCGATGCAGCTTTGTTGAACGTTTTGAAATGCTGGAAACACTGCAATATTCATTCTGAAGAGTTGCTTCTTATTTCAAGAATGATACTAACCAAACTTCTAATACCACTAGATTATCGCTATAATTATTTATACGTTTACTGCTGTTGTATGTTCTCCACATGTAGTTCATTTCGAGTAGTCGGGAAATAGTGAGACAGGCTTGCCTTAGTGGTTTTGGGTCTCTCTAGGTCAATTTCTCATCTCAACTACATGTAATCTATGATCTGATAATCATAATGTATAGCCAGAGTATCTTCTTTGGGTTGCAGTTATGAGTGATAGGAATATCCCTAGATATTCAGCTTCGTTCGAGAATCCGATTGTTTCACCTCGTAAGGTTGGAGGATTCAATTTCTTCGACATTTTTTTTGTGATAAAGGGTATTACAAACACCTTTCGAAGAGTTGAAATTATGTTCTTCTATACGTCACTCGTCTATAATGTTCAACTTCTTTTGAAGGAACATTGACCCCAATTTTCCATTCACACATTTTTTCTAGATCAAGTGTGAAAGCTTGGAAATCAATGCTTGCCAGTGAGATAATCAACAGCAAATAATTGACAAATAGGGCCAACTTCAGGCGGAAGAGAATACCTTCCTACGGTATACCCTTGCTGTGATGAACGTTCAGAGCTCCATCTTATAGGGAATCATTTTGATCCTGTTAGCAATACTAAGGCTAGAATATTCTATATTTATAAACTTTGTCTGAAGACGATTATAAGGACAATAACAAAAACAATTAATATTTCTTGGAGAATTTTAATGAATAATTGTGATTCGTAACGCGTTTTACCACACCGTAGCTTCTTCAGACGAAAGAATGTATAGAAATTATGAAAAATATATATAGATACAAATGGGAATATACATACAAATGTTCCTAAGTATTTGAAAGCTAATTGAGTTGCTACTTCTTAAGTGGTTATTGGTGACAGGTATATCTTATAATATTAAGGAATAGATTGCTTCCTGAGGAGATTCAATAGAGATGAAGTGCTTAAACCGACTTGTTCATTAATAAGTCTACCTGAGTCATTGTGTTTGTTGATTCCAAAAGTTTCCCGAAGATCTACTCTCCACAATTTATCATCTGTGTGCAAAATTTCAACCTGTGGGTCGAAAGAGTGATTATTTTCCAGAAAATGATTCGCGTAATTTGTATCTGATTTTTCAATTGAAAAACTGCGTGAATGTTCCGATATTCTAATTTTGAAATTAACATGTTTTCCGTTTTCATTCGAAATTGTTACGTCTTAGAAATTTTTTGAATTATTGCTTTCTATTTCTGTTGTGATTTCTATTTCTGGATGTAATGAATTTATATAATTTTCAAAAATTTTCAACTGTCTATCTGTTCCTGTGAAGCAAATAATGATATCGTCTACATAGCGATACCAGTATAAACAATATATACTAAGTGGATGATTATGAATCAATTTCTCTTAGTTATTCATGAATATTTCTTCTCCTAAAGGACTTAAATGATTGCCCATAATCAAGCCGTATTTAGTAGGATAATATTAGTTATTGAAGTGAAAATAGTTTTGATTTCATTAATGAACAAATTTGTGATGATGAAAGAATATCTGATTTAATGATCGTATTGACATGATTCTTTTCTAATAATCAACTAAGTAGTACGTATCTTTCGGAGCAATTTTAGGAAATATATTTACAACGTCGACAGAAATGAGTCTTAATATTGATAATGGAATTCTACCAAGTAAAAGACTCCCAAATGCAAATGTTAAAGAAAGCTGACTCCTGCTTTTTGGCTTTGTGGTATTTCAAAAGACTACTAAGATCTGCAGTTCATACTCAGAGTGTATGGTTCTACTCAATGTGCTTGTAGAACAGACTGACTCCCAATTTCATACGTTTGAGGACACACAACAACAGTGGACCAGAAAGCAGAGCAATCGAGAAAGGTCAACGCATATGGCTCAAAGAGGATACGAAGATCCAGTATAACAATAGGGACGTTTGCCAACATATATTTGGAGGTAATCCATCTAGAATTATTGTTCAGATTGCTCCCTGTTGAGTTTGATATATTAAACTCTGAATCCAGATACGATGTCAAAATTTAAATTCATAAAACATTTCAATAACAACAGGAAAAGTTGAATTAACTCAAACTCAAAATTTCTCCTCCCAAAACTTCCATTGATAAATTTGCAGACCATAAATTTTTCAACAGTTTCACTAATTTAACTGATATCGATTTTCACAACCACAAAAGATCTATTAGAAAAAGGATTCAAACATAATTTACATCCAAATCATACTAAAACTAATTTTGAACAGTTAGATATTGACTCCAAAATCATTCTAAAATATTCCAAAGATAATATATTAGCCAAACATCAAACAGCAAAATCATCCAAAAAACTTTCCTAAACTGTCACCTCATTGCAATTACGATTATTAAATAATAAGTACAATTCGTGAAAATAGTGCCAATAACAATATAGTATTAACTAAAGCAGATAAAGGTAACACCGTCATCGCGATTAGTATAACCGATTATATTTCAAAATGTGAAGAATTCTTAACAGCCGGAAACTATATAACATCAACTAAGGATCCTACCGCTAAATTTCAAAAAGAAGTTAAAAACGTAATTTCGTCAGCAAAATCAGTAATTACAGACCACGAAAAATATAAATTAATTAACTCCAATCCACAATCCCCGGCATTATATTCGTTTATAAAGCTTCATAAACCTAATTACCCTATTAGACCTGCTGTTTTCTATGTAACGGCGCCTACTTTCAAACTTTTAAAATTCTTCAAAGACTTGCTAATAAAACATGCACCTAACATTTCTCCGAAAGATACATACTTCTTAGTTGAAGAAGAGAGTCATATCAATACGATATGTGAATCAGATATTCTTTCATTACTCAAATTTGATTATGTCAAAATTATTTCCACTTCAATAACAAATATTAAACCTGTGAAGACGGCTAGATTATGGGCGAACCGTTAAGTTTCATGTTAGAAGAAATATTCATGAAAAGGTAGAGAAATTAATTCATAATCATCCACTCAGTAAATATTGTTTATATACTGGTATCGGGATGTAGACATTATTGGCTTCACAGGAAAAGATAAACTGTTGAAAATTTTCGAAAATTATATAAATTCATCACATCCGAAAATTGAATTAACAACCGAAATAGAAAGCAATAGGTCAATAAATTTCTCAGACGTAACAGTTTCGAATGAAAATGGAAAACATGTTTTCGCAATCTACCATAAGCCGTCACATACAGATATTATAATTCATAACTCGTCGTGTCATCCATATCTACATAGAATTTCAGCATTCAACAGTTTTATTCATAGATTGATTAACATTCCGTTATCATCAGAAAATTTCAACAAAGAATTGAATTTAATTAAACAAATACCTAAAAATAATGGTTATATTCCCCAAATGATTAACAATATTTTGAATAAAGAACAGAGTAGAATCGCATTGAATGAAGTTTGGCCTGTCGATAAATTGAAACAAAAGTTCAACACCTTAACCTACGTTGACATTACAAGAGAAAACTAAAATCATTCTTGAGTAAAAATAATTTCAACATAGCTTTCCAAACTAATAACACCTTAGGCAAATATATAAAAACAATAAAACCAAATCAGATAAAAATAATAAGTCAGGTGTTTATAGATTGAATTGCAATGACTGTGATAATTTCTACATTGGCAAAACTCATAGAAATTTCAAAGGAACATAAACGCTGTTTTTCAAATAGAAAATCAGATTCAAATTACGCGAATCATCTTCTAGAAAATAATCACTTTCCGACCCACAGATTGATATTTTGCATACAGATAAAAAATTTTGGAAAGCAGACCTTTGAGAAACTTTAGAAATCAACAAATACAAACACTCAGGTAGACTCATTAATGAACAAGTCGATTCAAGCCCTTCACCTCTATTGAATCTCTTCAGCGCAATCTATTTCTTAATTTTATTGGATATACCTGTCATCAATAATCACTTAAGAGAAAGCAACTCAATAAACTTTTAATTACTTAAGAACATTTGTATTGTCAATCTATGCATAGTTGTCATAATTTCTGTACATTCATTCGTCTGAAGAAGCTACGGTGTAGTGAAACGCGTTACGAATCACAATTATTCAGTAAAATTTCTCAAACAATATTACTTGTTTTTGTTATACTTAAGAAATTTCTGAAAACTTGAACGTGGGGTTTAGTACAGCAAAGGTAGAAGCTGAAATAATTTCTTCCCGCAGTTCATTGTGATCAATTGTCATGACAATACCTTCGCCGTGGTTGGTTCTCTACTATCACTGGCCTGAGGGTATGGATGGCTATGGTAACTGATCCTATTGCAGAGCGATAAGTGAACTCTAGGCTTGCTTCCAGGGAATTTATTCGTTGTAACAGATGAGAGTTACGATCTTGATTGAAGACTACAAAGCTAGACCTTATGATAAAATACTTGGTGAAGTTAACATTAGTGAACTCATAACGACGTATATACTCTTCAAATGTATTCATTCAATATTTGGTTAAAGAAACTTGTTCCTGTTCTAAATAAAATCAACATAGGTTTTATCTGAAACAAGTCCCAGAGGAGATATTCAGGGAAGAATTCTTTCATTAGAATGTACCCTATGTGAGTAACCATACAAACTTTGAATAATAAATAATGATACTTTCTACTCACCCCATCCGATGAACAGATATATTTTTAATTTAAAGTTTTCTCTCGTGAGTGTTTCCACGACGAGAATATACAAATAAAGTCCTGTAATAAAATTAGGAATTATTCTTCTGGAAAATTGAATGTTTTCTCTGTCTAGCAGATAAGCAGAGCAACTAGAAATGAATTTTCCGCTAAAGTGATATAGCATGTCGTAAAACGACGAGTTATTTCGGAAAATTATGAGTTTAAGCAATGAATTTTCTATTATAAAACTCATTCAGGATTATTGGAATTTAACTGAATTTTGCTTTACAAACTTCTAGCTATTATCTTGTGAAATGGAAAATCCCTCAAATATGAAAGCAAACCGACAAAAGCGCAATCCAGGAAACATGGCTGTCAGTATTTCCAAGTTCTGTTCCGACCAGATGACGAAAAGTTCTCCCTTTACATCCTTCGTTGAGAAATCATTCTCCAATTTTCATTATAATCACTAGGTACCCTTAATGTCAAAACCACAACTTTCGTTCATTTCGATTTTACCAATCTTTAAGGGTTTCATCCAGTTAAAGAGAACGCAATTCCGAAATAACATCTCAAGCCCTAATCTTTCTATACATCAGTATTTGTAAAGTAAAAATCATAAAAGTTTACTGAATATTTTGAATATATTAAGCTGTCGATATACGATTGGGTGCACTTCCTGGAAGTTAGCTTTAGTGGTGATTGAATTATCCATGATGCATCGGTATGATTAAAGTAGAACGAAATGACACACTTTTGTCACTTTTCCACAATTTATTCAATTACCACGACCGGTTTCGACCCTTCGGTCATTTTCAAGTGAATAACAATATAATAAGCCGGCTCGGTGGCGTATGGAATATGATGCTCGTTTCCTACGCAGAGTTACCTGGGTTCAATCCCCACAAAGTTGGTGCGATTTTTCGGATTCTGGGAATCGCTTGAGTGTCCATCTTTCGGAGGAGATGTAGAGCTGTCGGTCCTGTCTAATAGAGATGTGTTGGACATTAAAGATCCCTTCCCTCGACACGAGAGGGGTTAGGCAAAATTCCCGGGTTACTGAGGTGACAGAATTCCCCGGCGTGTCATTAGCCGAAAGGCAGAAAAAAAGCACGTTAAAAGAAGAACAACAATATAATTCATGTACATGAGTAGGCAAGTACAAGTACAGAATGAAATTTATCCTAAATATTGAGTAGTGGGGCTCCATTATGCTCTAGCTGGCTGTTTAGGGTAGTAAATTGTGGATTTTTACATAGTTTGTTAATCTCTAAACTTTCCAACAAATTCATATCTCTTCCTCTGTTACATTTATGAAGGATTTTTCAGACTATTCAATGATATCAAGGGGTTAGTTGATTTTATGTGTTCAAATATTGGCGAATTTTTATCAGAGAAAATATGTTCCTTGAATCTAGCTTCAAAACTTTTCCGTGTTTGTTCGACATAGGCTACCTGTCATTCATTGCATTCGATTTGATAAATTCCTGATTGCTTGAATTTATCGTTCTTTTGTTTGGCATTGAATAATAATCTGCTTAAGTTGGGGCCGCTTGAGAATGAACTAGTTATGTTCAATTTAGAAAAATAGTTACTGATTTTGTTAGAGAGTTCGCCGGTGTATCTGAGACTAGTGTATCTTTTTTCTGGGGTTTCTACGGTGCTATATAGTAATTGAGAGGTAATACGTTGTTCTTTGCGTTTAATGATTTTATTTAGAAAATGTTAAAGTATGTTGTTATTTCAGGAAATTTTTCTGATGATATTGAGTTCAGTTTGAAAATATATTCTTTCGAAAGGGGAACAGAGTAAGCTTTATGAATCATGGAGTTATATGCAGCTAGTTTGTGGCTCAAATGACCGAACGAGTCCATTGGAATCGATGCGTCTGTGAATGTTTCCTTTCTGTAAATCTTATAAGTGACATGGTTATTTGAATTTGTAATGGTTAAGTCGAGGAAATTAGTTGAGTTATTATTTTCTAATTCAGGAGTGAAGCTGATGCGGCAATGTATTTTATTCAGGAACTTTAAAAACTGCTGAATTTGTTTGTTTGAACCACGAAAACCAACCAAAATATCATCTACATATCTGTACCAGAAAGTAATGTGTTTATTAGCGAAATCTGTATTTAATATTGAGTTTTTCTCTAAATTATTCATGAAAATTTCAGTTAGTAGAGAGCTAGGAGTTGAACCCATTGGAAGATCTGAATTTTGTTCGAAATTGAAAGTAACTTTGAGATAGGCATACTTGAAGAAGATTGCTATACTCATAAGTGATATATGGCTTGGATAAGATAACTGTAAAACGGGGAAGACACTCATTCGTTGGAATATTCGGGTACATATTTTTGACATCGAAAGAGACTAACTTAATATCTTGGGAGATTGTGAGATTTGAAAGTGTACGTATGAGATCAGCAGAATTAGAGATAGTGTATTGTGCTCGAAAATTCTAGAGGTCTAGAAATTATTCATTCAGGAATTGTGATGATATCTTCACCAACCCAAGCCTCCATAAACACAAACTCACAGAAATTATCAGAAAATCTGACATAAAAACGAACAATCAGAATCAGTGGAAAATAATAAAGCCTATATCAAGCAAAATCCAAGCCGAAAATCTCATAATGACTAAAGCTGTCAATATTTTGGGAGATTGTGAGATTAAGTTTATGTATGAGATCTACAGAATTAGAGAGGTCTAAAAATCTTTGATTCAAGAATTTTGCTATTTACCTGATGGTGTGTCTATTTATGACACTACAGGTCTTGCAGTTTTTTCTTCCTTATGTAGTTCAATCAATCCGTACATTTTTGGAGCTTGAACATTCATTGGAATCAGTTTTCTCTTCTCCCATTCTGTGTGTGCTGGGTTTTCTGACTAACTCAACTCTTCATTGATTTCTTTTGTGAAAAGTTTGGTTGGATCTTTTGGTATTTCGGTGATATCTATTGTTTCAGTTCATCCTGCTTCTTTTCTTCGTATATGTCTTTATTGAGGCATACTAGACTATTGATATAGGCTTTATTATTTTCAACTTATTTTTATTGTTAGTTTTTATGTAAGATTTTCTGATAATTTCTGTGAGTTTGTATTTATGGAGGATTGATTTGGTGAAGATATCATTACAATTCTTGAATCATAAATTTCTAGACCTCTCGAATTCTGTAGATCTCATACATAAACTTTCGAATCTCACAATCTCCCAAGATATTAAGTTAGTATCTTTCGATGTCAAAAAAATGTACCCGAACATTCCAACGAATGGGTGTCTTCCCCTTGTTACAGATATCTTATTCGAGTGTAACACACCGCCATTTATCACTAATGAATTTAGCAATCTTCTTCAAAAATGTCTAACTCAAAGTTACTTTCAATTTCAATCTAAATTCTTCAAACAAAATTCAGGTCTTCCAATGGGTTCACCTCTTAGCAATCTACTAGCTGACATTTTCATGAATAATTTAGAGAAAAACTGAATATTAAACACAGATTTCACTAAAAAACACATTACTTTCAGGTACAGATATGTAGATGACATTTTGGTTGGTTTTCGTGATTCAAACAGAAAAATTCAGCAATTTTTTAATTACCTGAATAAAATAAACTGCCGCATCAGCTTGACTTCTGATTTAGAAAATAATAATTCAATTAATTTCCTCGACTTAAGCATTACACGTTCAAATAACCAACTCACTTATAAAATTTACAGAAAGGAAACATTCACAGACGCACCGATTCCAATGGACTCGTTCAGTCATTTAAGTCACAAACTAGCTGCATATAACTCCATGATTCATAGAGCTTACTCTGTTCCTCTTTCGAGAGAAAATTTTCAAACTGAACTTAATATCATCAGAAAAATTGCCTCAAATACCACAACATACCATAACATTTTCTAAATACAATCATTAAACGCAAAGAACAACGTATTACCTACCAATTACTATATAGCATCGTAGAAACCCCGGAAAAAAGATACACTAGTCTCAGATACACCGGCGAACTCTCTAACAAATTCAGTAACTTCTTTTCTAAATTAAACATAACTACTTCATTATCAAGCGGCCCCAACTTAAGCAGACTATTATTCAATGCCAAACAAAAGAACGATACATTCAAGCAATCAGGAATTTATCAAATCAAATGCAATGAATGTCGGGTAGCCTATGTCGGACAAACAGGGAGAAGTTTTGAAGCTAGACTCAAGGAACATATTTCCTCAGATAAAAATTCGCCAATATTTGAACACATAAAATCAACTTACCACTCGATATCATTGAACAATCTTAAAATCCTTTATAAATGTAACAAAGGGGGAGAGATGAATTTGTTGGAAAGTTTGGAGATGAACAAATTATGTAGAAACCCACAATTTACTACCCTCAACAGCCAACTAGAGCATAATGGATCCCACTGCTCAATATTTAGGATAAATTTCATTCTGTACTTGTACTTGCCTACTCATGTATTGTATTGTTATTCATTTGAAAATGACAGAAGGGTCGAAACCGGTCGTGATTATTGAATAAATTGTGGAAAAGTGACAAAAGTGTCCCATTTCGTTTTACTTTAAAAATGTATTTCCATAAAATAAATAAATCATCAACACTTTCAGTTATAGGTATGATGTTTTTTCTGCTGTCTGCGTTATTTTTCTGAGTATATATGAAATCTGTGTATGCGTGTGTGTTTGTGTGTGCATTCCTACTTTTGAGAGAAACTGGATGATATAATCAGATTGGGGTTATCTGATATTGTTTGTGTAATACCGGGTGATTTTTAAAATTTCTAATTCCTATACGTCGCCTGTATTTCGATTATAGCAGAATAAATCGTAGAAAATAGAAAAGTTTTTAATAGATCCTTTTATGTATAATCTAGTGGAGTACTTATTTTTTTCATGATTTACACTTTTCCAGATATTAACTTGGCTGTTTTTAGGGGGGGACTTCTATTTTTCTTTCTCATTTTTCTCCTACTAAGGGCTTCTCAAAAATGCAACACCATTCATATTAACCTGTTTAGATAACGTCACATAATGCATTGATCTAACTTAAGAGACAATTGAATAAAAATTATCGCTATCATGATTAACGCAAATAATATTGAAATGTTTCAATAAGAGGATCGTCTGAAGATGACACTCGTAAATAAAAGCTAGTGAATTCGTATTTCTCATCTGTTGACAGTTAGTCACCAAAGTTTCAGCCCTTTTGGATGCCCAGTTGTTATGCAATAGTCGTTAGAGTGAATAACTGTTTAAACTGCATAATCATCCGCCTTACTCAACAGAGATCTGGCCCGAAACGACTCCTTTCTGTTTCCTCATCTAAAAACTGCGCTAGGTGGACTGAGATTTTCGTCAAGTGAAGAAACAATTACTTTCTGCAGAGAAAAAAGTCAAGTACTATTTTGACGGGTTTCAGAGTTAAAAAAATCGCTGGAAAAACTGGTAGAGTTTCAATGGTACTATGTTGAAGAATAAAAAACAATTTTCAGAAAAAATGTCTTGTATCCCTGTTGGGTCGGAAACAAAGAATCTCACTATTATTTGCAGTATTGCAATTTCAAAGGCAAAACCGAAAAAAAAACTGATGTTACTAGGACACTGGAAAATGCAAAAAATTGACTTGTCACAGATGAAATGGCATTAATAACGAAGAATTTGAATTTTAAGGAACAATAATAAACAGTAACGAAAGAATGGAATAAGAAATAAATAATGAAGTACAAAATGCAAAACAGCTTGAGAAAAATATTTTTGGAGAAACAGCAGATAGGAAATAAGAAGTGGTCAAGAAGATACGAAATGAGATTTTTCTGGAAAATATATGGAGAACTAAGATAAGGTAAAATAAGAAATGAAATATTCAGGAACAAAGTTTTGATGGAAGCGATAATGACGAAAACAAGAGACAGTTTGGATGGCTAGGATATATACTCAAAATGACTGCTTGCCAAACTCACACACCAGGCACGAATCCAGGGACCAAATAAAAGAGGAAGACGCTAAAAACTTGAGTAGAGTAGAGTAGAGTGAATGAACAAGTAACGAGTGTTTGCACATGTCAGGTTTATATAAATGTCTGCTTCATTCCATTGTTTTTCTTTTTTGTTTCGAAATGTATTCTGTTCTTTTCTTTGTAATCTGCAAAAACCTGCTCAAGTCTAATTGCGGAAACTTCGACTAGTTTCGGACTAGTAAATAAAGTTCCGGCCACATATAGTAGTTGGAATTCAAATGAGATAACAAGGAAAAAACTGACATGAGATGTAAGTCTCAATACAATCTACATAATCTTTTGCATATTAGCAAACCACAATCTGAAAAAATTAAAGAACTTCTTTGGTTAAACATTTTTATACGATTGAAAACCCTGTTTACAGCAGATTGGTTGAAAAACGTGAAACGCAGGTACATTCTAATGGTAAATACTGTTGCCGTGTTCACTATACTGTCTAAGTATAGATCGCTGTAGGCCCCTCCGACCCTCACTACGCTTTCAAACCACAGATCACCAAGTAGACCCCTCCGACCAAGCTAAGCACAGAACGTACTCTTCGCCTACCTAGACTGAAGGTTTAAATATCCGTGCATTTCTGAGAATCACTCTGTATTCTTTCGCCGACCTCATCGAGTTCACTTCGTCTCCGTAGATCGTCTGCAGCACGCGTTGTCACTAGTCGACTTAACGGATCCACGCCATATTGCCAAAACATGTTGTCTACCAGCGAACCTCGTGTTTTATTCAATCTTACATTTACGTTTAAAATGAGTGTTTGTGTTTACTATCAACATTTTTTCTTTATGTGTGTGCCCCATCCAGGTATCAAGTGAAGCCCAACGTGTGCATTAGGGCATGATTTTCACCATTTAAAGAAGAGCCCATCACCGACGAGTTAGCTGAGAAATAGTTATAACAAGAAGCCCAATGAAGAATCCCGCACACGAAGTGAAGCTGTACGTGGTAGGATCTTCGACAGCAATTGGAGCGACGTACGTGAATAATATCTGGCTAATTCAGTGACCGCAGCAGCCATGAAGGAAGCATCCGGTTCTTGGATAGAGGACAACACCAAGTGGCACCCAACGACGAGTGTGTGAGTGTACTGTTTCAAGATGATCAGTGCGCTAGTGAACCAAGATCTTACTTGCAGTAGCAGCTCTTCAAAGCATGATGAACTCTTCATGTGTCCTATGTGTCTTAGGTTTGTTAATTGTATTTCTTCCAGCACTTTTTTCTCTTTTTCAAGCACTTTAAATATCTAAGTTTTATATAACTAACAGAAACGGATACAAAATAGATGCGTTTCACTCCCAATCTCCTCCTAAAAGTTTTGTTGCTGTACATATCTTAGATTTGAATAGTGTCTTGCACCACGCTCTCACCTTGTAAGTAGCCAGACTATACGACTAACTTACGGTAGACAAGGTTTTCTGTGTTTCCCTTGTCATGCTTGCGATGATGCCCTGGTACGTAAGATAGTAGGACGCACTGCACACAGGGTCGTATTAGATTCAAGTAGAGTAACCAGATAAAATTTTTTCCTCTTCTCGATTTTCAATGGTATGATGTATACGTATGCAAATGTCTTAAATGAAGATATAAAATGGTTTCATTACTTGGTGTGGCAATATGGAGGTACTTAACTGGGATCTTCACAGGGGGGTCGTTTCATAGTGTTCCCTAAGCTATCTAACCTAACCTAACCATATATCGCTCTAGGTTAGGATAACAAATACTAAAAACTGAAAACTACTAACTAGGAAAGTTACATACGAGTAGGTTTACATACATAATAAAATACACACAAGATACACACACTCGGAGAATAAATTAGCGGAACACTCGAAAATTTAACCTAAATACAAAGTTCGATATTTTTCCTAATTCTCAACCGATTTAGATGATTTGTTCGGAAAGTTATAGATCAACTCTTCTGCTTTGTAGAAATCATAAGAGAAAACAAAAAAAATTGAAAAAAATTTTATACGGGTGCAAAACTAAAAGTGTTTTCGTCCAAAATTCGTATCACCCTGTGGAATTTCGTGGTCCGAGTTGAAACGTACAATATCATGGTCTGTCAAGACACATATTCCTACATTAACGCCCTCCTTGCTTCATGCGTTTATCTCTATTTTTGCAAAATATATTCAATTTCAAGTGGAAAATCACCATTTTGGAGAAATTCCATTGAATCAAGAAATTGACATTGAAATTCGTCTATCAATTTGGAATTTTCTTATTATCACTCAGGCGTGTCGAAATTGTCGTTTGCGATTTTTATGTTCGAATTGCATTAGTTATTGATGACAATTTGGTTAATTTGGTGAAAATTGGGAATTCATAGGAGATAACAGTCGGTAGGTATTAAAATACACAACTGAATTCTGGGACCATTGATAAAACTTTTATATACACATGTGCACACCTTTTTTTATCAAATAGGAAATACAACACACGTTTTTTGTATATGACCACATTTGCACTTGTTTAAAGAATGAGAGTTTTCCATTCTTTGACTTGATACAAATTCGATCGGTTGCGGTATTTTGTGATTCTTTTAGTGTTTACGATTCGAAACGGTATTTTTCATTCAGAATGAGAGATTTACCGCCAACCTCAGTAGCAAGGGCAGTTACATTGATCGGGGAAGGGCGCACCTACCACTCAGTCGGTACCATGTTGGGTGTCTCGACGTCGGTTATCCATCGAATCTTATGACGTTACAAGGAAACTGGATTGTACGTGAGGAGGCGAAGACAAGGAAGAAATCGGGCAACCCGCGCTATACATGACCGTTCCATCGTCAATAAAACCATAAGAAATCCTCGTCTTACTGCTGTTCAGGCACGTAACCTTTTACAAGCAGTGGATAACATTAACGTCAGTGTGAGGACAGTCAGAAGACGATTGAATGAAGTTGGTCTGAGATCATACGCGCAAGCAAGAGCACCAAGACTCGATAGAGCCCATCGGGTAGCAAGATTGGCGTTTGCTTGGGAGCATGTAGTATGGACAATCAATCAGGGGAGACGAGTTTTATTTAGTGATGAGAGCCGATATTGTGTAAATTTCGTGGATGGTAGAGATAGAATATGGAGGCATCGAGGGGAACGGTGCAATAAAGCGAACTTCGCAGGAACTGAGCAATACGGTAGAGGGTCTGTTATGGTATGGGGTGGCATATGCATGGGAGTACGAACAGAACTGGAGATTATTGTCAATGGATCACTTAATGCCCATCGGTATACAACAGAGATCTTGGAGCCCCATGTTGTGCCTTTTGCTCCTTACAAAGGGAAAAATTTCCTTTTTATGCACGATAACGCGCGCCCTCATACTGCGCGCATAGTAATAGAATATCTCAATGAAGTTGGGATCACACGAATGGACTGGCCGTCGCGGTCACCAAATTTAGACCCGATCGAACACGTTTGGGACATTTTTGGAAGAAGGGTTCGACAACGGAATCCAGGCAACGTTGAAGAGCTGACATTGGCTTTGGTGGAAGAGTGGGACAACATACCTCAACAGATGATAGACAACATCATTGGGAGTATGCGAAATCATATGCGCTTTGTAATAAGAACTCGGGGGGTCATACTCGCTACTAAAATCAAATGTTTTTTTTTGTGGGTCATCTTGAACATTTTTCTCAACATGTTCATTTCATTTCACGAGTGTATCGCCAGAATACACACCTGCTCTCAATTTTGGACAGGAATGATAATTATTATAGAGTGTCACACAAAAAAATTGAAAAATAAATGTGCAAAATCAACGATTTTTCCAGTGTACTTCGAGTTCTCCCGGAGCGTGAAATTGGCCAGTGAATTTCAAAAATATTCATTTCGTTAGATTTCCGCTTCTCTAATTTTGATTTTGGCTAACCTCCGATGTTATGCACCTACGCAAGATTAATTATAAATTCTTGAAATTTGTGACTTTTTGCTTCAAATTGGATATCTCTTGTAAAAATAGAGATAAATGCATAAAACAAGAAGGGCGTTACTATAGGAAGATGTGTCTTGACAGACCATGATATTGTACGTTTCAACTCGGTCTACGAAATTCCACAGGGTGTTACGAATTTTTGACAAAAAACACACTTTCAGTTTTGCCCCCGTATAAAATTTTGTCCAAATTTTTTTCATTCTCTCTTATCATTTCTACAAAGCAGAAGAGTTACTGAAAAAATCGTCTAAATCGGTTGAGATTAGGAAAAATATCGGACTTCGAATTTGGTTAAATTTTCGAGTGTTCCGCTAATTTTGCCTCCGAGTGTACTAAAGACACCCGAGGGTAACAGCCATATGGGAACAGTCCAAATACTTATTGACTGAATGAAATGCGTTTTCCATAATAATTTCTTCAGGGAACTTTTGAAAATCTAACCTAACCTATTGAGTGGAAGCAATCTAAGTGATTCCGGTTACTTATTCAAGAAGAGTTAATTGTAAAAATTTCGACTGAATCTTCTAGAGTTCAGGCATAGGTAATCCATACGAATGTCATTGCCGTTCCTAGTCGGGTAATTATGAAAGTCTTTATTGATTGTTGGGCCTTCATCCTTCTTGCCGTCCACTAGCAGTGAAAGATGTAAAGTGATGGAAAAGTCATCACCTTCAGGGCCACGAAAGTTTTCATGACGTCATCTCTACATTTTTTGTTTACCCTCATCAGAATGCCTTTGCGTTGTAGGACAAAAATTCTGTCTGCATGTGTAGAGTGACCCCATCTTATCAGAGTATCGCACATGTGCGACTGCGCAAGTGGAAAGTAGGCCACTCGAATGGTATCCCCAGGGAGCAGTTTGATTAGAGTTCGTTACAAAAAAAATGCTGCCAGATATTTTAGCCGCAAGGTATCAACGTGCACCTCCCAAATCAATTTGGGATCGAACCTCACCCCAAGAAATTTGAATCCTGGAGGATTGTCGAAGTTTATGTCTCCATGAATAAGAAACATTTTTGATGTCTTGTGAATATTGACACAAAGTTTATTGGCACAAAACCAATCAGATAAAAGTCTTTGTATAGTGTCGTCGGCGAACAGCAGGAGATCTGCCGCACCCACCGTTTTGACTAGATAGTTGATGAAAATAATGAACAAGGAGGGTCCCAGCACCGATCTTGGAGGCTACCTCATTCACTATAGTGTATTGCAATCTATTAGTTAGGAACGAATACGGAAGATCAAAGCTAGATATACTGAATTTGTAGTACCTTAGTTTTTCAACAAGAATGATTGCACACTTAAGGTCAAAAGCTTTCCGAAGATCAAAGAAAAAACTGCCAACAAAAAAGCCCTTTTCCATTCCCTGAACTATGTATTCAATTAACTTATTTATAGCGTCATATGTTAACCTACTCTTACGTAAACTGAACTGGTACACAAAAAAGTACCAACAGGATTCAAAATAGTTACTTATCTGAATTTTGAGGCAAGTTTCCAACATGTTGGAAAAAATGGGGACAAGCGCGATCGGCCTGAAATTATTCATATCATCCATATCATCGATGGGATATTTTGAGTGAATCGGGAAACACACTTTCATCAATGCATAGATTAAAGATTGAGAGGAAAAAATATAGGAAGTCCCCAGAATCTAAAACATTTTGTAGAGAGACATCAGAGGTCTGGCTTAAAGCAGGGAGAGATCAAAAAGGTTATCAGCTCGTCTCCACAGTTTAACACCAAACGGTGGAAAGACTTGAGAATAAGGAAGCGAGTTTTTCAATTTGATAATATGTATGGAATTCTCGTTTAATAAGTGGTAAAACATATTGAATAAATGATTGGTATATCACTTGGCAAAGGTTTCACGAATGTTTATTAAAATACTCGACATATGTTTCGGGTTATCAGCCCATCATCAAGAGTAATACATTACCAAATTCAAAATGAGTGATTTCACTTATGTATAACGGCATTCACAACAGGAGGTAAATTGAAGTCTAGTTGGTCGCTGCAAATGGGATGGTGTTTCCTATGAGCGGACGAAATTTCAATATTCAATTCCAGGGAAGATGACAGTCAATAAATATTCTCTTCTCCTAATTTCGAAAGCAGGGTTATATTCAGCCAAACTAGATCAAGCAGATGAGAAGCGTCACTGGTGAATGGAACAAAAAATGTTTATCCATATTTACGGTGAGTAGTTTATCTCTACAAAACTCAAGATTGACCGAAATCCCTCCTCTACTCTTCGCTTCAGTGATGACCAGGAGTCACCCTTAAAGAAAACACTCGTATCGTCGGCAAAAGAAACCACAAGAAGGCAAGTAAAAGAGGTCATTGATGTATATGCAGAACAACATAGGCCCTAAAACAGTCCCGTGGGGAACACTTTATCGCACATATCGCTCCCGACATCGTCCATCACTACAGTCTGCTTTCTATTTTTAAGGTAACTCCCTATCAATTTAAATGACACTTCTCTAAAACCTATACTTGCCAGATTTGGAAGCAGACAACAATAAGAGACGGTATCGTTCGCCTTGGACAGATCCACAAATAGACAGAGTGAAGGGACGCCATAATCTAAGGCCTGATAAATTTTAGACATTAAGTTCATCATTGCGTCCTCAGTTGAGTTTCCCTCCCTAAAGCCATATTGTTTTTTTAAAGTACCTCGTATTTTTCCGAGAAATTCACAATTTTATCCTTCAAAATTTTTTCAAAAACTTTACCGATAGTGGTAATAATATAATTAGGCCTTTAATAATATGGTAGCGCTCTATCACCTGAAATAAAGATATGTTTAACAATGGCTGATTTGAAGGGAGAGGGAAACTTTCCTTTACTTACACACTTATTCATTACGAAAGTTCAAAGGAGAGAGATCCAATTTACACAATGTTTTAATATTTTGGAAGTTATTCCTTCCCTGCCAGGGGATTTTCCGCACTTTAAACTGTTTATTGCACTTACAACCTCGGGAATTAGAATCTCAGGATTTGTGTGTCGAGTATTATAATAAATATTCGTGAAAACTTTGCCGAGTGATAAACCAATCATATAGTTTTTCAATTTTCTCTGTGCCGTAATTCATTGTTCCTCCTATCTTCGAAAATATCCCGAAAGAAGAAAACCAGATATAAAAGTATTCCGAAAAATAAAATCTTATCGTCGGGAACATTTGATCGCTTAAATGACTTAGGTTTCAAGGAACAATTATTATCTTTATATTAGAACCATCACTCTCTATTGTACTTTCATTGAAATTATTTCATTTTTCTCCATTACGAAGTAGAAAAAAGGAATGTTAATTTTCAGTGAAATGAACCCATTTTATCTATAATTAGTGTCCGACCGAAACTGGTTTTTACGACCGAGACAGAATTTCGGCAACAGTCTCAGTTTTGGCCGAAACCGGAACCAAAACTTTCTAACAAGGATCATGTGTAGAGGAAAAAATAAAGAAAACGTTATGATTATTCAAATTAGTCAGTCTTGATTTTTCTCTAAATCACATAGCTTTAAAAATGCTGTAAATAATATTTTAAATACCTATTTAAGTTGTTACCTAATATCACAATAATTTTAGGTGAGTACTTGATAATTAAGTAATAAACAAAACAAATAAATCACTTTCATCTCAAAAACAAATTAGCTTTTCTAAACTTAATTCGTCATTTTGTATGACACTTCATCAAAAAGTAATTAAGCTTTTATTTTGAATAAATTATAAAGTAATGGTAATCGTAAGATTGCAAAACGCGAGAACTAGCTACTAATAATTTCAAGTAGGTATCTGTAATTAATTATTATTTCTTATTATTATTGATATTCATAGTTAATAAATCTGATATTATAGGTAAGAAACAATAGTTTATCAATATTTTCGCCTCGCAAATTGCTCCTTTTGTCTGAAGAAGTTTTTTCAGCAGCACTAAATAATTTCTCACTGTGAACACTCGTCAGTAGGACTAATAAGAATGTCAGTGCCACCTTTTTCAAAGACAGAAATTGACTAGAATCCCATTTATCTGTAACCTAGGCCCTGACAAGTATGGTTCAGTAGTTAGCTTGATTTGAGTTGAACATTCACTGTTCTCCACACCAAGGTATCTATCAAGTTACAAGTAGATTTATCATGGGCGTCCCAAAGTACTTTCTCGAAGATGCTATTCTAGATGAACAAGATGGCTGTGGTTCTCCGAAATGACAGTTTACACTTATTGTATCGCTTACATCGTCCCTGCTAATTCTCTAATGGTTTTCTATTTCCAAAGTGGCAATGTCAATTTCATCAAAATTCAAATATGTACTTTTTATATTGAATCCAGTAACGTTGAAGGTATTAAAGCAAGATGTCGTTTGACTACGCAAATCTTCGATTCATTGATACATGCAACCGTGTTTTCATGTTTCTATTTCATTATATTTCGCTTTCATTTTCGTCTCTAGTTTGCAGCTTTCTATTTACTAGTGATATCAAAGGAACTGTAAGGGAAATTTATGCGTTATTGTTTTACAGATCAAATTGTAATTTACTCAAGTACCTCAGCAAGATTCTCTATAATTTCCCAGTCCGAAGGTAAAAGAATATCAATACGGTCATTTGAAAATTTATGGCAGTTTTTGTTCGAGCAATCTTGCTAACATATTGTTGAGTACTATTCCATCTAACTTCAATATCTTGAATAGGTGAATCGGTAATCCGCATAGATTTTGACAATCAGTCAATTTTATAGAAGCCTGCTCGATGCGTTTGAAGTGCCCTATATGTCTGCAAATTTTAATAACGTGTTCATGTTCATGTTTACATAATCAGAAAATACCAACCTCATGGAATAACTCACTTATGATATTGCTCTATAAAAAGGGAGACAAGACAGGGCCAATCAGCTTGCTTTATCATCTCTACAAGTTGTACACTTACACTTACGAATAGACTATAATCGAAAATTGAGCTCAACCAACCAAGAAATCAGGCTGGATATTGAGTTCGTTAGGGCACTAAAACGACCACCTACAGTGCTTGAAACCCTTGTTCGAAAAGACTATTAAATATAGTAGACCTTTAGTCCTGATATTTGTTGATTTCCAAAAAGCGTTTGATACGGTAGAATTATCGGCCACTATAATAGCATTGGAAGAACGCCGAATCAACCATCGATACCCAAATGTTATGAAAACTATATACTCTAATATAAGCTTCACTCCTGAAGAAAACCAGAATGGGAAGAGGCGTAAGACAAGGTGATACGCCCAAGCTAATCATCACTGTCCTAGAGTATGCTCTCAAAAGGTCAGAATGCGAAAACAAGGGTATCAGTATCGATGGAGAAAGACTCAATCATCTTAGATTTGCCGAAGGTATCGTACTCACCTCTGAAAATCTAAAAGACGCCGCTATTATGATCCAAGAACTAAAAAACGCAATACAGGTGTTCGGACTGAGGATCAATTTTGAAAAATCAAAGATGATAACCAATCCAGTCCCCAATAAGCTATAAAGTATTGACTACAATCAGATACAATTGGTCCATTGCTACATATATCTGGGGCATGAAGTGAGGATAGAGACAACCGAACAGCAGAACTGCTCAGAAGAACAACATTAGGATGGGCAGCATATGGCAAACTTGATGTCTTCAAGAGCGATATTCCGATCAAACTGAGGTGAGGCTTTCAACATGTGTGTTCTATCCGTTCTAACCTGCGGTGCTGAGACCTTAACCCTTACCAAAGCATCGGCACCAAAACTACAAAAAACACAATGCCGGGTGGAACGATCGATGCTAGGAATAAGTCTAAGAGACAGAATTCGAAACGAGGAGACTCGCAGAAGGACAGGTGTGGATGATGTTTTGGAGAAAGTGACAGTAGCTATATTCAGCAATGAACAGTTCAGGACTAACTGATGATAATGATGTTCATGTTCTTCCTCCGAAAACAATTCATATTTTAGTACCAGCTGTAATGTAATGTTTTATTGTCAAGCACAAGTAGACATAGTTTAAAAGCGTCCTATCTCCTTTTACTTTGAAGATGAAATTTCACCAGATAAATAGGTCATCAATACTACCAATTAGAAATAGTTTATTACCAATATTACACTATCTATCATTTTTCGTAATATTTCTTCAATACAGGGTGCTTCAACGAAAACTAAACAGAGACTATATCTACCAAGATATTCATTTCTGATCGGAACGCAAAAACAGTTCAATTTTTGTTTCAAGGGGGGACATCTTTTGGGGTACAATACTTGCCTGAAATATCAACCCCCTAAACGAGGGTTGCAGTTCTTCAACATTTTGAATAAGGGAGATAAGTCGAGTGATGACTTAAAAGATAGGTGGTATCTTTTTCTACATTGCCTTGAATGAATTTCCATTTTTAATTGAAAACTGTAAAAGATACAGGGTGGTGAGCAACTGAAAGATAGGGAAGACTATTTCCCTAAGACTATTTAAGTGTCAGTGAGGTAAAATGGAACAGATCCATGCTGATGAATGGCAGTCATCATCAAGTACCATCCTCATCTCGAATTTCAACCCCTAGAGCAGGGGTGACCACCCTTGAAAATTCAGAAGACGGTAGAGGGGTCGAGTGATACCTCGAAAGGAAGGTATTATCTTTGTTCGCATCCCCGTGATTGAATTTTCATTTTTGATTGAAAACTATAGAAGATACAGAGTGAGCTACTGAAAAATAGAAGGACCTCGCAAACACTATATTGCTATCTATTAATTTCCCCTGTATCTTCATCACAATAGAGATGAAGCGAAAATTTTGTCTACAATATTCTAGAAATTCTAAAACCTTTCTTATGAGTTATTTCTCAAACTAACTGATCAATCCGAAGATTTGAGGGTTTGACACCCTCATCTGAAGGGGTGTCTGAGGAGGTGTGGTGAAAGCACTCCTGCCTGAAGATATTTTTTCACTAAATACAACATTGTTTTAGTGAATGTGCATTCGAAATCGACAGATTTTGCAATCACTGAAAATAACTCATCTTTTGATGAATCAGCCTGTATCTTCTTTCGAATATGTCAAAACTCAATAGAGGTATTTTTCTATATTCGAAAAATTGATTTTTGTGCACCCCTGCTCAGAGTGTTGATGTAAAATAAAATCACCGTGTGTTAAAATATATCGCCCTTCAAACAAAATTGACCTTATTCTTCTTTTTGTCCATAAACGAATAGTTCAGCAGTTATTCAGTCCTTTTCGTTTCAGTTGCCCCTTCCGGTACAATTTTCTTCATCATTTAAGGTAAGTGCCAATAATTGGATGCTAATCACTAGGGTATGTGCCATTAACTGGGCGACAATTGTTGAAATCCGGTGGCAATAATTAGAAAAGTGACTTCAATCGAATTTTCTTCTATTTTGTTAATGAAAGTTCAATTGAATTAAGAAAATGGGCAAGATTTCCTAAATATATAATATGCACATTCTATATTCGAAGTGTATGATTCCGTGAACATCATCCTGCTTCATAGAACAACTTGGAAGATAAGATTACTCTTAAAGTGACAATAATTGGACAGTTTACCCTACATACTTTATTTCCAACGCCTTTTCACCACAAAGCTGTCTATCAGACAGATAGATTATGAAAACGGAACCAATGATCTTATCGTTAGAAGCCACCTTCAAGATCACAAAATCACTTCGATGGGGTGGACTGCACGAAACCCAGACCTCAATACCAACAATCATTTCTGAGAAATCCTCAATTGAAGATTACAAAACCAGGTAAACTAGACATGTAAGTTAATGAGGATCGGAACAGACTGATCGAAATTTGGAACGAAACATATCAGAATCCTAAGACGTTATTGATTTTGAGTATGAATCCTAGATATCATAGAGAAACTCTCGCCAGGGGAGCAAATAAATAAGTTTTTTGGGGACTTTGATTTTTTCCAATTATTTCACAGTTTTATTTCATTTTGTATGAGTACTATGTTAATTTCGATTGTTCATAAGCATGTCATGGAACAATTTTTTGCAATATCAGAATCTTGTTCTTTATGCATGAGAGATCCGAAACTTATAGTTTATACATCACCATCGGGCTGTAGAACTGAAAGTTCAGCCAGAGAGAGTATGAAAATATAAAACTGATGCGTTTTCCATTCATACAATAAGAATTCGAAGAAGAATTCTCAAAGTTGGTATCCAAAATCATCAAATATATTAAAATAACTTTCTTCTAAAGTTTATATTTCATAGACTTCTAGAATAAGCAAAATCATCAAGTATTTTCATATTCTGTATTCCGTATAAGTTTTCATCCTGTTTGTTTTTCCGCTTGAATAAAAGGAAACCCTTGACTAAATTCAATTTCGAGGAATACATATGTTGCTCGGAAGCGAGCCATTGAAAATATCCTATTCGGTAATATTATATCAGCGCATAATTGCCAATGAAGTATTTTCTATTCACATTATATATTCTACTTGAGGGACATATATGAAGGAATGTCTCAAAGATATCGATGAAGATTTAAATCCTTGAGTTCGTAATAAACTAATTTGAGAATAATTATATTATAACTTAATCTTGGAATATTCCGCATTTACTTTCTTATGTGACACTTCAGTTTTTCAATTTTTCTCGATGCTCCCGAAAAAGCTTTAGATTTTGAACAACCCCGTAAAGAAGAGTTTATAGTCATATCAGGTGACTGGCTAGTGGTACCCCGTTGGTCCATAAACAGCTAATCAAGATATTTCCTGAAATTTTCGCTGTGCGGCAGTGGTACATCTTTCTGAAACCCAATTCAATTTCTGGTCTAGGTATATCAATAAAATTCGAATAAATTTCATACATTAGATGGTTTTAGAGAAAGATTGTTCCGATCACTCAATCTTTCAATATGCTGGCCAATACAATATGGTGTTCAACTGGAAGATTCTTGAATCTAATGAGTATTTCCTTCAGACAGATATCAGTGATTTTCTCTGTTCACTGCACCGTTGGGGTAGGATATTGCTTAATCCACGAATGAAACAATTGCGATGAAGTTCTCATCTTGATCACACTTTGGTTGCATGATTATGAATTGTTGCAATAACAACTATCGAAATCCCCCTCATCTACTTCTAGTACGAGGCTGATTTTCTAAGAAAATATGTTTTTACCAGCAATCAACAAGACGTCAAATACATTGACGTTAATCATTTTCAAAATGACCACGTTCATCATATTTTGCACAAGTTTTCGAAAGGCTGATCGCCATATAGCTAGTGATTAGCTCTCAACTGGTGATTCTGAATATAGGTGCAGTAACAGCTGCTCACTCGCGCTTCCTACATTCACGGTTTTCCTATTAGCGGATTAAAAAAAATTCGACCTAATTTCCGATATTTGCGGCTAAAGATTTCATTATTCGCGGATGAAATAGGTACTTCGGTCTCATTATATATGATTCGATACCCTTTGTGAAGGCGCCTTTCATTGTAATAATAAAAATGTCAAATAGACATGATTACTACCACGCCTAAAGTATGTCTTCAAAACATCCCGTCGCTGCATTGGTTCAGTTTTTTCTTTGACATAAGCCGCCTTTGCCGCGATCGGTGTTTTTCAGAATGTAAACCAACGAATATTTCAGTGAAGCGACCTTATTACTTAATGCTTATAGTACAAACAACCAAATTTATAAGGAATCACCCAACATTTTGAATATTACTTCAGGAATTTGAAAATTTCAAAGGATTATTAGAATTGATCCTTTTTGAGATATTTCAATTGAAAAAAGAAATAAATTAAGTTTTATTTCCAGAAAGGAACAAATAAAAGGAAATGAGAGACTCTTTCCGCATGTAGTAAGAGAACTGAAAATTGTTTTCTCACGGAGTATGTGTTTTTCTCGACCTTAGTAGCTTATATTACCTCCCTAAAACAAGCCTGAAGCCGTCTAGGCATGCTTTAGATTATGTTTTCGACCTCCTCTGGGGTGATATTCTGCCACTTTTCTGTGGCGGCTTGGATGAGCTGTTGAGGAGTCCTTGGATTATCCTGGCGCAATCTAATTCTCCTTTCGAGATGCCATAAATGTTCATTAGGATTTGGGTCTGGACAGCAGGCTGACTAGTCTAAAATAGCGATTCTCTCTGTTTCAAGATAATGACGAGCGAAGCTGCTGATATGCGGAGGAGCATTATCTTGCATTAAAGTGAGATTTCTGGCACCTTGCCAGAGTCTCACTATGGTCTCCAGCACTAGATCAATGTAATTTTTAGCCGTTACACTCGCAGGAAGCGAAATCAAATCTGCTTTGCCTCCCATCATATTGCCACCCCAAAACATCACACTGTCCCCTTGATACTCCGGAATTTGTCTTGTTGCTTGGAGTCTAGCTTGTCTTCCACCAGCCCTTAAAACCCGCATCCGGCGGTCGTCTGGTCGAACACCAATTCTGATCTCATCCGAAAATAGAGATTTCTATTTTCTATTTTTTTTGGTGCTCGATACACCAATTCAGTCTGTACAGTTTTTGTTGTCTGGTTAGGTCTGGAACTCTTAAGGGCCTTCTGCTGTATAAACTCCTTGTACGAAGTTTTCGACTGAAACACTGATGCCTGTTGCTTCCAAAATTGCCTTTGGAATATGGGGTGCGACGCACTAGGATCTCTTCTTGCAATTTGGCACAAGAAGCGGTCTTGTTCTTCAACAGTGATCTTTCTACGACTTCTACTATTCCTATTTTGCAGAGATTGTAGCTCCATGAATCGGGCGTAGGTTTTTGAGATTACCCCCTGTGATACCCCCATTGTGGCCGCTATATCCCTCTGTGTCACCCCTTCTTCAACGAGAGCAATTATTTGACTCCTCTCCACATCGGACTATTCAACGTTAGGCATTTTCGATTATGATTATAGGCTTTTTCAAATTTTGAAATTCACAGGTTCAAATCTCAGTGACGACTGAGTACAATATCCCGAACATGTGGTGATAATTCAACATTACTTATCAAAATATCCAGTTTTTTACAACAAAAGACTTCATTATTCACAAGTAGCCAAAGATCCATGGTTGAAAACAACAATAATGTAAGATACCGAGTGATTATTTCATCTTTCCATTCGTTACAAAAACTGTGATCGAGTAATACGTCTCTTCCGTCATCTTCATAATTGATAATGACGCCTAAAAAAATTAATAAACGAGTTTCGATCAGAAAAAAAATCAGTGTTCCACTTAAAGTGAAAATAGAAATGCTCGATCATTTGGGCTTTGAAGAGTCGTTTGCTTCCATATCACGCTCATTCAATGTCAACGAATCAACTGTACAATTCATAAGAAATTCAAAGAAAAAATTAGGTTATTTGTAGCTGCAACTTCACTCTCAGCGAAAATTGTTCCTGATTCAGCAATAGAAAAAATGGGAAATGACATTGTAACTATGGATCGACGTACGCACTCAAAAAGAGTGCCCCTGAATGGTCGAATTATGCGGGAGAAGACAAAAAAAATCTAACCACCAGTATTCTCATTGCATTTTTTGCCGTACTCAAAACAGTCAAGGATTTATATGGTTTAACCTGGTGGTAGTTGTAGGTATGGAGAATTTCAAGCATCGGAAGGTTGGCTCTATAAATTTAAGGTGCGACAATCATTTCATAACATTAAAATACTTGGAGAAGCTGCTTCTGTGGACACTTCTTCAGGGAAAGATATCCAAAAGAATTTATAAAACTAGTAGCTGATGGAAGATACAAACCTGAGCAAGTATTCAAAGCAGAGGGAACGCACTATTAGGAAGAGAATGCCGAACAAAACATTTATTTCCGCAATCGAAAAGTCTGCACTTGGATTTAAGGCAGTGAAGGATAGAGTTGCAATTCTGCTATATTCTAATACATCTGGAGATTGTTTCATCAAACAACTGATGCTTTACATATCGTTAAATTCTCGTGCTTCAAAAAATCGAAAAAAGAATGACCTGCCAGTGTTTTGGTGTGCTAAAAGGAACGCGTGGCATGCAAACGCTACTCTTTGTGACTCGTTCTGGAGTTATTATTATTATTAGAATACAAAAGTAAGGGCAGAGGACGAGGTGTCATAGAAGCCCAAAACAAAACAATATATACATAAATCAAATACGATACAAGATAGTGTGTTTAGCTCTGCCGGCACAAACTCAAAGATAGGATGAGTATGTAGTGGTAGAATGCAAAGAATAATGCGAAAAGAGTTTGGTCAAGTCCATTCTTATATAAGTTCAAAGATAAGGCGTCCACAACCTCTTCGCCTAAGCTGTTCCAAGAGTCAAATATCCTGTTTGAGAAGAAGTGTTGGCGAAGCGTTGTCCTGAACACCTCATTTCGTAACTTCAGCCTATGACACCGCAATCGTGCATCAGTGTTTGGCGTGAATATGCTTGCCAGATTGGCATAGTCAAACTTTAAAATTCGATAGGCGAATATGAGGTCTCCACGAAGCCTACGCTGACAGAAAGGCAAAATGTTGGAGTTGCGAAGGCGATCATTATAACTTGGTCTAACACGGCCAAAGGACATTCGTGTAGCTACATTTTCTAAAAGGTCCTTGTCGCGCGCCAAAACCGTACACCAGGCTGAACCGGCGTACTCCAGCGAGGGACGCACATAAGTTTTATAAAGATTTATGGAGGAACTGAAGGAGACTTCGGCGAACGACTTTCTGATTTCACGTTTGCACATATAACTGATGCATACGTCATAGTTTCATATACAATTTAAAATTGGGAATTACCAAAAAGTTCTAGCCTCCACAGAAGAAAACAAAAGAACGAGTTGAAAACTAAATTATGATGAGGACAACCAGATAAAATTTATACAGAACAGTGAGCATTAGATAAAACGTATAACTAGAAGACAGAAATTCGTTATTCAAAAAACAGATAGTTAGTAGGCATTATTCAATCTGGGAAATTTATTTAGAAGTACTCCTCAGTAGAGTACAGTATACGATCTATAAGGGGCTGCTTGATTTTGATCTTGAATTTCTTCATTTCAAGACATATTAGAGCAATCCACATTGCGACCTGTTAAGTCTGAAGAAATCCTTCCTGAGAGACATTTTCTGAAAGAATCCGAGTTTGAATGGACATATACCAAGCATTCGAGCACATAGAGTGCAGGAAAAATCAATATTCCTAGTCTTCTGAAGGCTTCACGACAGCAGTACCAGTACCCTAATTGGCCTTCTCTTGAATCTGAAAATCATGTCACGTTTAGAAGAATTACCCCACACGACTACACAGTACCTGAGTGAAGACACAATAAGAGCAACATAAACAGATTTAGGAATACTGAGGGACACCGAGGAAGCCAACCGTCCCTCTCATCACGAAGATGTTTCTATTGACCCTCTTTGACAAGTTGTCGGCATGATCACTCGAAGTCAGGATGGAATCTAAATGGACTTTCGAAAAACTCACTCTCCTTGCACCAGTAGGAGCAGGAGCAGCTCTCAGAGAGAGGAAAAGTAGTTGCGTTTTATCATTATTCATTGCTAGGCCATTCACTGATAACCATACTAAGGTGCATTCTCGAAGCTCCTCGGATCGCCGTCGTACATCGTTGAAATCCCTGTAACTCACAATGGAGGTTCTATCATCAGAAAATGGAGTTACATTTGCTTCCTCTATGAAGTCAGGAAAATCGTTGATGAATTTTAGAAAGAGTATGGGTCCAAAGATGGACCCCTGGGTACACCACATGTCACTGGCACCAAACCATAAAATCCACCCTGGACATAGACTGCCTGATACCTCCCAGACAGAAACGACTCAATCAAGTGATGATCATTCTCAACAAAACCGTACAACCTCAGCTCTTCCAACAACTTATCTTGAAGGACGCAATCAAAGGCACGGGACGCGTCTAAACCGAGGCTGCAAAAGTGCTCTTATTCTTCCTGAAATCGAACTGGCTAGTGGAGAATAAATTATTGTATTCAATATGAAATTGCATTTGGTTACAGAGAATCTTCTCCATAAGCTTGGAAAAAACCAGGACCAGAGAAATCGGACGGTAGTTTGAGACCTCTCCCATATTTCCTTTTTTATGTACTGGGACCACCTTAGATATCTACAAGCACTCAGGGAACACACCCTCTCCTATACATTTATTCATCAGACATGTTATCGGAGAAATAATCCGGTCGATACAACAATTTATCAGTACAATAGACAGACATTAGAAATCGGCTTCAGTGATTTCAAAGCATCTCTAACCTCCACCTGAGACACTTCCGCAAAGTTGAAGCTCAAGTCAGGAGCTTTTTGAAGAAGCTCCGCGGATCCAAGTCGAATTTAGGTATTCCCTGAAATATTTTATCAGTTATTGAGGTAAAATAAGGGTTGAACCACTCTTCTTCTATTTTGGTTGACAATTTCACTCTATTGGTGTTGATTCACTGACTCCCAGGTCGATCTCGCCTTATTGCTAGAAGTATTAATCATGTTATCGTTATATTCAATTTTTGTTCTATCTATCTCAGCTCGGTAAATGAACCTCAGCCTGTTTCGCAAAGATCTCAACTCTGCTGAACTATACATGTCATACATTTCGGAAACCAGGTTCAGACGTTCTCTCATTAGACGCAGATCCTTTCGAATACCACCCGCTTCCAGTGCCACCCGCTCCACGTCTCACCAGCCTCTCAGGAAAGAAAATGTCAAATGCATCCACAAAATACTGGTGAAAAACGCTGTAAGCCTTGTAACTATCAACATTCTGATCCTAAACAAAGGGTCAATGAACTCAGTCCTTACAACCCTGGCACATCCATCGCTCCCGGAAAAACTTACAAAAACGTTATCTAGAAAGTTGCCTTCACGTGTTGGCTCAAAGATCCCATGACCATTACCAAAAGTGCTCAGCAAGTGGCCGAAGAAGAGTGAACCTTTTGTTATCGGAATTAAATATAATATTAAAGTCCCCACAAACAATTGACTTACTAGAAACATCACAAGTATCGAGAACATTTTCAATAGTATCGGGAAAAATATCAAAGTTTCCAGTAGGAGGTCTATAAATACACTCGAAGGCAAAATTAGCGGAACACTCGAAAATTTAACCAAATTCGAAGTTCGATATTTTTCCTAATTCTCAACCGATTTAGATGATTTGCCCATCAAGTTATGGATCAACTCTTCTGCTTTGAAGAAATTATAAGAGAAAACAAAAAAAATTTGAAGAAAATTTTATATGGGGGCACAACTAAAAGTGTTTTTTTGTCAAAAATTCGTAACACCCTGTGGAATTTCGTGGTCCGAGTTGAAACGTACAATATCATGGTCTGTCAAGACACATCTTCCTACAGTAACGCCCTTCTTGTTTCATGCGTTTATCTCTATTTTTACAAAATATATTTAATTTCAAGTGGAAAATCACCATTTTGGAGAAATTCCATTGAATCAAGAAATTGTCATTGAAATTCGTCTACCAATTTGGAATTTTCTTATTATCACTCAGGCGTGTCGAAATTGTCGTTTGCGATTTTTATGTTCGAATTGCATTAGTTATTGATGACAATTTGGTTAATTTGGTGAAAATTAGGAATTCATAGGAGATAACAGTCGGTAGGTATTAAAATACACAACCGAATTCTGGGACCATTGATAAAACTTTTCATTTACACATGTGCACGCCTTTTTTATCAAATATGAAACACAACACACGTTTTTTTGTATATGACCACATTTGCACTTGTTTAAAGAATGAGAGTTTTCCATTCTTTGATTTGATACAAATTCGATCGGTTGCGGTGTTTTGTGATTCTTTTACTGTTTACGATTCGAAACGGTATTTTTCATTCAGAATGAGAGATTTACCACCAACCTCAGTAGCAAGGGCAGTTACATTGATCGAGGAAGGGCGCACCTACCGCTCAGTCGGTACCATGTTGTGTGTCTCGACGTCGGTTATCCATCGAATCTACCGACAATACAGGGAAACTGGATTGTACGTGAGGAGGCGAGGACAAGGAAGAAATCGGGGATCCCGCGCTATACAAGACCGTTTCATCGTCAATCAAACCATAAGAAATCCTCGTCTTACTGCTGTTCAGGCACGTAACCTTTTACAAGCAGTGGATAACATTAACGTCAGTGTGAGGACAGTTAGAAGAAGATTAAATGAAGTTGGTCTGAGATCATACGCACAAGCAAGAGCACCAATACTGGATAGAGCCCATCGGGTAGCAAGATTGGCGTTTGCTAGGGAGCATGTAGCATGGACAATCAATCAGTAGAGACGAGTTTTATTTAGTGGTGAGAGCCGATATTGTGTGAATTTCGTGGATGGTAGAGATAGAATATGAAGGCATCGAAGGGAACGGTACAATCAAGCGAACTTCGCAGGAACTGAGCAATACGGTGGAGGGTCAGTTATGATATGGGGTTGCATATGGGAGTACGAACAAAACTGGAGATTATTTGCAATGGATCACTTAATGCCCATCGGTATATAACAGAAATCTTGGAGCTCCTTACATAGGGGAAAATTTCCTTTTTATGCACGATAACGCGCGCCCTCATACTGCGCGCATAGTGATAGAATATCTCAATAAAGTTGGGATCACACGAATGGACTGGCCGTCGCGGTCACCGGATTTAAACCAGATCAAATACGTTTGGGACATTCTTGGAAGAAGGGTTCGACAACGGAATCTAGGCAACGTTGAAGAGCTGACATTGGCTTTGGTGGAAGAGTGGGACAACATACCTCAACAGATGATAGACAACATCATTGGGAGTATGCGAAATCGTATGCGCGCTGTAATAAGAGCTCGGGGGGGTCATACTCGATACTAAAATCAAATGTTTTTTTTTTGTGGGTCATCTTGAACATTTTTCTCAACATGTTCATTTCATTTCACGAGTGTATCGCCAGGATACACACCTGCTCTCAATTTTGGACAGGAATGATAATTATTATAGAGTGTCACACAAAAAAATTGAAAAATAAATGTGCAAAATCAACGATTTTTCCAGTGTACTTCGAGTTCTCCCGGAGCGTGAAATTGGCCAGTGAATTTCAAAAATATTCATTTCGTTAGATTTCCGCTTCTCTAATTTTGATTTTATTTTTTGGCTAACCTCCGATGTTATGCACCTACGCTAATTAAAAATAAATTCTTGAAATTTGTGACTTTTCGCTTCAAATTGGATATCTCTTGTAAAAATAGAGATAAATGCATAAAACAAGAAGGACGTTACTGTAGGAAGATATGTCTTGACAGACCATGATATTGTACGTTTCAACTCGGACCACGAAATTCCACAGGGTGTTACGAATTTTTGACAAAAAAACAGTTTTTTTTTGCCCCAGTATAAATTTTTTTTCAAATTTTTTTGTTTTCTCTTATAATTTCTACAAAGCAGAAGACTTGATCTATAACTTGCCGAAAAAATCATCTAAATCGGTTGAGAAGTAGGAAAAATATCGGACTTCGAATTTGGTTAAATTTTTGGAGTGTTCCGCTAATTTTGCCTCCGAGTGAACAAATTATGGATATATTAGAACACTTAAGACGCAATGCAGAGATTTCACAATGGCCCTCAATAGACTGGTTACTTATGTCACTCAAACAAACACACTCTCAGTTTCTGGTGGATATCATTGAACCCTCATGCGAAGATTCTGATCTTGCGAAACACGAATCAACAACCAGTTAGGCAGAGAAAAACTTGACATCTCCAGACTGTTCCACCAATGCTCCGATAAGCACAAAATATCAATTTCCATGCCCAAGTCAATAATGAATGCCTCAATCAAGTTGTATTTATTTCTAACACTCTTTGTATTCATGTGTAGTAGAGGAAAATTGCTCACCTTGTCAGCAGTAAATTTACTTTCACATCTGCTGCTATTCAGACACTCTGTGAGGTCTTCGTCTCTCTCCTTATAAGATACGGTCTAACCTTCGCCTTCAGGCCAACATTCACTATTTTTACCTTTTTGAAATTATCTTCATTTATATATACTTTAAATGAAGTATGACTACCTGGAAATTTGAATGGAAGGCAGGTGCATACTTCCTTTGTAAAATTCACCTTTACATTGCAGTAACTTCCCCCAGGGACGTGTTCGGTTCCATTTACGATACAAATAGCGATAACTTTTTGATTGTTGCTTTGAGAGTGCTTGTTTTCGATGCACTTGTAATTGACCATCCAGGTTTCTACCCTTCAGGTTATTTCTCGAATTTGACGAATTTCCATTGGCGTCGATTTATCAGTTACCTCTGCGATTATTTATCAGAGTCCAACCGTGATCAGACGTGCTTTTGTTTCCAATATTCGAATCCGGAATGAGATCATCACTTGTTATGAGGTTGTTAGTTGATTTTTATTTGTTAAATTTTGATGTCGACTTTGAACCCGTGTGATTGGTCTTATTTTGCGTTGAACCTTTGGAAGAAGAACCCCTGTTTGAAATTTTTGCTGTAGCAACAATCTCAGACGAACCCTCTATCTTATTCTTTGAATTTCTGATAGTTGCGGAATTTTTTTGAGAACTGGCAACACTGTCAATTCCATTGTTTACTTTACTAGTGAAGCTTTTCAAATTTTGTTTCAAAAGGGATATAATAAGTTCCTTATGATACCACTGCTGAATATCAGTCTGATTTGAAGGAGCTTTTGAAAACTGCCGAGCAAGAAAAAAATTAAAAAATCTTTTAAGCCATTGTCTAAGTCTGAAGATAATAATTGATCAATGAGGTTGAAAACGTTGATTTTTTTGTGTATTTCTTCTTCGTTTCACCTCCTAAGATTACATTTTCATGTATACCATATAAATTGCTTTTCCATATTCATGGTTTCTACATTCGAGGCATATTTACCGATCGGTCACCCCGTGAATGAAGAGCTTATACTGCACTAAGAGCTTTGAGCTTACGGTTCACTGTACCTTCCTAGACCTCAGTCCACTATATCGTGTCGTCTGGTGCAATGTGGGAAAATTCGTAATTTCCGAGAAATGAACTGCAAGGAGTCTAAGAGACTCCGCATCGCCATTAATATAACAACACCTAAAAACAAAACTATGTTGAATTCTTGGAAATCTGTCTGACCTCTTGATGAAGATTTTGAGTAAATATGTTTTCTTTGGTATGAGAACGTTGAAAGTGAAATGAGCAATAATGAGGGGAAGATGCTCGACACAGATTGTGAGCAGAGGTGAAAATGAAGGATATTTGATGGAAGTACCGCAAGAGATAGGAAATATCAAACATGGTGCTGAACAAGATATGAACGAAACTGACAAAGAAATTACGAAAACGTGCCATTATTTTGTGATATAAAATCAACGCTGCTAAGTGAAATCTATTGGTCATATTGAGCCAATTTGCCTCAACCAACTGGTGACTTATTCGGTAAAATTTCCGCAACCCATAAATGAAACGCAAACAGGAGTTTTGAATCTTCTGAATAGTGTACACTGATTGTTGATCAAGGCAAGAATAATAAACTTGGGATCAATAATTAAAACTGAATAGCACAAGGGTATTGTATTAGGATATTTTCAATTTTAGAGGCAATGCTTGTCTATGTGGATACAGAAGACATAGAATTCAATCTATGAACCTCGGATACTCTAACAATACTATCAAGATTCTCTTGTACCTTACTAATGGCGTCTTCGAAATTCTCAGTGATGAAACTATGATAAAGTAGCGTATCATCAGCATGAGATTGAACTTGACAATGTTTCAAGTAGCATTGAAAGCTGTGAGTATAAAGCGCAAATAGCAGAGGAGGACCTAAAATGCGCTGTATAGTCTCCGATTTCATATGGCATTTCCTGCACTTATCTGTTTGTAATGTTCCGTCCTTCATTATAAATTTTTGTAGTTGTTTGCAGCGACCACGTGGTATTGGATGGCCATAAGGAATCTCTCTGCTTCCGCGAATGATTCCATGCAATTCCTTTCTTGACCATTGCTCTTGTTTTTCAGTATCTGATACGAACGGTAGATTCAGCAGACCATCTCTGGTAGCAAGATTTAGAGGTGTATATTCCCTATCAGCCAACGATACCTCTCTATGGAGGTCAAACGTGAGAGCTTCTGCAGAGAAGAATTCTCTGAGATTTTGTATCTGTTCGGTATGTAAATTGACAACATCTATTAATTCGCGTCCTCCTTCTTTTCGCTTCGAAGTTGTTCGTATCACAGATGATTTTGTATGATGATTGTTGTACTTTGTCAGCATCGTTCGGTTCTGCCTTTGAATATCATCCAGTTCTGTTTTAGTCCATCTGATTATTCCAAATGAGTAAAGCAACACTGGAATGGCGTAGGTGTTAATTGCCTTGACTATATTCCGCGAATTCAACATTGATTTCAGCACAGTCTTCAGACGCTGACTGTGTTCTGAACAAATCTTTTCCTTTGATTGTTTTTGGTCTACCAATCTGGCTTGTTGGTATCCCAGATATTTGTATGTTTCGCCATCCCTCATGCACTGTATAATATCACCGTTTGGAAGTTGTGTTTCACCATCTATGACTGTCCCTCTTTGAATGTTCAGGGTCTTTCATTTTTCAATTCCGACTTTCATATGATCATCTGCCGAGAACAGACACACTGACAGTTTTCAGCAAATCATCTTATTGCTTCTTGTTCGAAGCATATAATTTGATGTCATCCAGTGTGTCATTGTTGTCTTCAAGAACTCTACCAGGGCTGAGTGAATTTTGTATATCTGTAATACTTCAACAAGCCAAGAATGGGCGGTACTATCGAATGCCTTCAGATAATCGAGAAAAGCTGAATGAACATTTCGATTCCCTTTGTGTGCCTGTTTCATCATCAAAGAATCGACAATGAGTTGTTCCTTGCACCCGTAGTGTTTCTTTCTGCATCCTTCCTTCTCTTCTGCTAATATATTGTTGTTGTCAAGGTGTTGGTACATTCGATTGGATATGCATGAGGTGAGTATTTTGTAGAGTGTTGGCAGGCAAGTGATTGGCCTATATTTAGACGGATCCTGTATTCTATCGCTCTTAGGTAGCATATATGTTGAGCCTTGTGTTATTTATTAACTAACAAAAAATATGCAAAAAAATCGAAAGAAAACAAGAGAAAATATCCCCAACTCCCATAAACAACATCAGTTTAGAGCGTTTCAACAACTCATAATTATATTTTGTCAAATCTTCACTAATGACGACTTTGGTGCAAATTGCTTTCATTTTTGAAAACTAAATCCCTACTAGCCGTCGATGAAGAAGTGCACAATAATAGGACTCATATTATGACATCATGAGTCTGACAAATGTCATCAGAACAGAAAACCAATTTTGACAAATGTAGATACTGCAATTTTTTTTTTATAAAACAAGACCTTGTATCAGTTGTTTTATCGCAAAGCATTTGTTGTGTCTATTCTGGCTTTGCGTTATCTGCTTTTTATATAAGGAAACTGTTTCATTTCCTCTTATGAAAAATATTCATTTCACGAAACTCCGTAGCAAACTTTTTCGTGATATTTCAAATATATAATTTCCATCTTATATTCCTGCTTTTTGTAAGAAGTCGGGATACCAATTCGAAAGAAAATTGCATTAAATTTCTGGAGAATCGATGAACTTGTGGCGTAGTAGACGTGCGTCTTTTTATCCCATTTTTTCTTCGGGTGGAATTACACTACGTAACGTCGTGAGACTCAAGAGTCTGGACTTCACGGTGTTTTTCAATAATTCAATACACACTTCTTTCCGAAACTTTGGCCAATTCACAGATCGAATCCACTAGCTAACCGACGTATAGTGATTTTTCTGCCGATGATCGTAGAAAACACATGTTTTCTCTGTAGAAAATGCACGATGTTATATTGCCGTTTTTTATTCTTTCAAATAGTACAGCACTTCTAAACTACTTCCAGAAAGTTTCAAGTATGTGTTCACTCAACAGTTCTTACTTCTTGTAATTATTCACGATTAATTATCATACTCTCTTGGTTTTTCTACTGCAGAATGGGACTTCATTCTCATGCATATGCTTTTGAATCGACTTGATCCAATTACTCTGAAGGCTTTCGAATTGAGCCATGCTTCTACCAAAATTCCGACGTATCTCGACGTTAGAAATTCTGTTATGGAGCAGGTACGGCCTCAGAATCGATAGGTGTTAGCTGGAAAAAAATCGAACAAGTTTTGTTCACCTCCTAGAGGTGCTGATTCGTGATTATGGGTGAAAACGAAAAAATTATTTTATACTATCACAGATAAGTCTCATAGGAAAGATGCTCATGTAGCTAAGAGTGGTTTTTTGAATTCTACTCCAGCAGTAGACTCAAATGAACAATTTGCTCCTTTATCAACACATGTGAATAATTGTCAGCCAGTGGCGTCTCCTCCAAGGAACGAATCCACCAAGCATTCGGATACAGGAAGTCATCAAGGTTCTCGACAACCAGATTGTTTTTTGTGTCGGAAAAACCATATTATTTGTTATGCCCAGCATTTAATTCAAAATTAGCTGAAGAGCGTTATAACGTAGTTGAAAGCCACAAAGCTTGTATAAATTGTCTTTCTACGTCACATATTGGCATAAATTGTGCATCGTCTAATAGATACAAGGAATGCCAGCAAGAACACGATTCGATGTTACATTTTGAGTCTATTGAGGTACCCAAATCTCGAGCCAGTACTTCTTCTGACTCATTCGCTGGACTTGCGTCACGTAAAGGAAATGTGTTGCTCATCAGATAAGAGGAATAATTGATTCATGAGCACAGGTTACATTTTTGCGATGCGATTTGGCCACCAAACTGAATCTTAAGAAATTTAATGATTCGGTAGCGGTGCAAGTATGGGGAAATATGAGCACTTCCGCACATTCAAATGTGCATTGTCAGATTTCTTCTCTGCGTCAAATGAATATCGTCAAGATATTGAAGCTGTACTCATGAATCAAATTTGCAGTGATATGCATTCTTTGTCATTTATGCCTGGTAAGTGGTCGCATATTTCCAACCTACCGTTTGCCGATTCTGTCTATTTCGAGTCGAGCCAAGTAGACATACTACTTGGAGCAGACGTTTTTCCACTTTTATCCAAGTCTTGAAGGAAGAACTCATGGGGGGAAATGTTGGGGAACCTATAGCCATCAATACTAGCTTTGGTTGGGCTCTTATGGTCCAAATTTCGTTTTTGGTCTCTCAGTTCATATAAACCTTCCACACTTCGACTTCAGATCATTGAGTGAAACTCTTAAGCTCTTCTGGGAAGTAGAAGAAGTGCCGTCTATGCATAATTCTTCTCAAGAACATGCTTGTTGTGAAAATATTTTTTCGGAAACCACTTGTAATGATGGTCGATTTATCGTATCCCTTCCTTTCAACTTGTCGACACGAGATTTCGGTGATTCGCGAGCAGTGGCGGAGCGTAGGTTTTATTCTCTTGAGCGCGAATTGTTAGCAAATCCTAATTAATATTCTTCATATTCACAAATAATTAAAGAATATCTCAGCGATAAACACATGGAAATTATTCCTCACACTTCTCGGTTAGACTTGTCAAATAGCAATGTATTTTATTTGCCTCATTCATGCGGTCACAAAACTGACATTTTAAGTACGGATAGTTTTTGACGCCACTAGTAGGGATTACCATAAAATCTCTCTCAACGATGCTGTTTTTACAGGGCCTAAACTGAAATTTCAATAGATTTTAGAATAAACAAATACGTGTATTCGGCAAATGTATCGTATGATTTGGGTGCCGAAAGAACATCCAGATCTCTTACGATTATTATGGCATTTTGCACCAAACGAACCTCTTTCGCAGTTTTGCTTGACAACTTTACCGTTCGGTATCGTAAGCAGTCCTTACTTAGCCATTCGTACTCTGCAACAATTGGCGACTGAGCAGAGCACTGAATTTCCTTTAGCCTCATTTATCGTGCTGAAAAATACGTACATTGATGACATAGTTTGTCAACACGATTCTTTTTCAATTGCCAATAGTATGAAACTTGAGTTAATCGAAATGTTAGGATAAACAGGTTTTGAATTGCGTAAGTGGTCGAGTAATGACCCAAAACTACTTAACGATTTACCTGATTTGCACATTCAATCAAACTCATTATCTCTGGATTGAAATGAAATTTCCACGCTCACAGTATTGGGTTTACGATGGAGTCCATGATTCAATACGTTCATGTATTCTTTATATAATTCCAGTCTTCCTTGCAGGAAACGTTCCATATTATCCAAAGTCGCTCGGATCTACGATCCTCTAGGTTTTCTTGCTCCCTTGTTGATTTCGTTAAAAATTCTTGTTCAACGATTATGGACTTTGGGTTTAGGTTGGGCTGATCCTCCTCCAGAGGATATCTCGTGTAAGTTGGGACGATTGAAATCAGAGATGCATTTTCTATCTGTTTTACGAATACCTCGTCATGTTGACGCTTCGAACGCTCATGTTTGTCAGCTGATAGGGTTTTGCGATGCCATTATGGCCGCCTATTGTGATGTGATATACCTCAGAGTGGAAAAAAGGGACGGTAGTGTGAGTATTTTATTCAATTAGGCTAAAACCAAGATTTATCCCTTAAAAACTGTTTTCCTTCCTCGTCTGGAATTATGTGCGGCAGCACACGTGTTACACATCAGTGTAGCACGTATGCTGAGATAAATAAAAGGTGTACTTGCGCCGAACGTTGCATTGTATCAAGTTTAGGCTTAGACAGACTCGTCTGTAGTTTTGTCTTGGTTAAGATCGTCCCCACATCGCTGGAAGACCTTCTTAAGCAATCGTGTGTCGTATATTCAGAATAACACGGATTGCGAACATTGGCGTCACATTCCATCTGATCTTAATCCCGCAGACATCGGTTCTCGGGGACTATTTCCTTCGGAATTGGTTTCACATAGTAATTGGTTTGACGGTCCCGAGTTTTTAGGGAAACCCATGGTTTCTTGGAATCTTCCTCAACTTCTTGATCTGATATTCGATAGAGAGCATATTGAATCCAAAGTTGAAGAAAGAAAGATAATTTTATTGGCGGAACTATCGATAGATAGATTTAATTTATAAATTGATGGGTTTCTTGAACGATTTTCTGAAACATAGTGACGATAAATAGACACGACCGTTCTCTGCAACAGTGCTTCATAAATCATTGCTCACTATTGCACGTAGAGTACAGGCTGTTCATTTCGACAAAGAAATAGAATCAGTCTCTATAAACCTTCCTATATCGAAATACTACCAAAAATTGAATCCTTTAATCGACAAATTTCGTTTGTTAAGAGTAGGTGGTCGATTGACATATGCTTAGTTACAATACGAAAAAAAAAATTTCCCATTATTCTACCAAAAAACACTGTTATCACTAATTTATTGAACATATACATCCAACAACTTTATCTTCATGCGGGTGTCAACAGTACATACATTCTTGTATCGTAAATTTTTTGGATCGCCTCTGCTAGAAAGCTCATCCGCTCAGTGATTTCTAAATGTAAAAACTGTTGGAAAACCCATCCTACTACTTACAACCTCCGATGGGAAATTTGCTTTTCCAGCGGATTCCCCAAATAAAATCATTTTCAATTGTAGGGTAGACTTTGATGGACCCTTTTCGATTACCATGAATAGGTTAGGCGGTGCAGAGTTTCTTAAAGCTTACCTCTGCCTTGAGTGGTACATTGTATTGGTAAGTGCTCAGTGTTGACTTTGATGGATATTTGAGCTTAATTTTGACAACCTTTATACGTACTTATTGTCAGTTGGATGATATAAGCTTGCTCTCTCTGAATTATTACCATTTTTTTTTCCACTCAATAGTTGAAGAGACATAGTTACCCTAAGAAAGTTAGAGTAAAGCGAGTTAGTATAGTCAGCAAGAGAGAGTTTCAGATATTGAACCTAAGTATTTTGTATGTCTTGATCGTTTTCTTGGAAAATCATATTTTGGATTGTGAAACTTTAAGCTTTTTTGATTTGCAAGGAGTCTAGTATTACACTAAAGTTATTCACAGATGCTTTGGCGCCCCTTTTTCTTTAGTTGTTCCAACGAACCGCCCATCTTCAATTGAGCGAACCGTTGGCACCAAGGTGTTATAGCATTTGTAGAACGTGGAGATAGTACACTTACTTTATAGGGTTTTAACATAGTAGTCGGTAAATTCAGTAGGTTGACACTCAAAATTATGAACCTGAAGGTCCATATAGGGTCAACAGCTCTGAGTGAATTGTCCGCCGATTGACAAGAAACCAGTTATCATAACAGAATATAACAAATCGAAATTAGGTGTTGATTTAGTTGATCAACTCTGCAAGAATTACAATGTTGCTAGAAACACCCTTCGGTGGCATATGGTTGGGTTCTATGACTCACTGAACATTGTAAGCACAGACGCATTATGCGTATTCAAAGCTAATCGCCCAGTACAAGGAGTATCCCGCACTGATTTCTTGGAAAACTATCCTTGGAAACTCATAAAACCCCAAATCGAGTTTAGGGCAACATAGATTACCTGCATAAATGAGACGCCGCGCTCGACATCTATTAGGCATTAGTGAGGTCGTAATCCCCCCCCCCCCCTCTGGGAGGCACAAAATGATGTTGGACGTTGCTGCATATATCCTAGAAGTGACAATAAATCGACACGAAAATTTTGTGCGAAATGCTTGTAAAAATCAAATGAAGGAAATCTGTGTGAATTGTTTAGGTGAACAAAATTAACTCTTTTCAGGGTAACATTATAGGGGTAGTTTTTAAGCTTGTTAAAATTTTTTCATTAGCTTGTTGTATGTTCTCTTCAGTTTTATACTGCATGTTTTTTCACGTTTATGTATTTTTGAGTAAATGGAAAATATACTGAGTTATGGCAAATAAAGGATTTACTCTGGAATTTTTGTATTTTTCAATTCCACACAGAAAAATCAATATTTTTGATCAGAACTGAAACAACCTCAATCACAAATGATCAAAGGAACTGTTTCAATTCAAATACGTATTAAAATGGATGATATTGATTTTTTATGTTGAAATGAAAATTGTCAACAATCGTATACCACGCGAGTAAATACGTTCCAGAAGAGGGCGCTAGCAACCGCTGAAAATTTAGATGCTAGAGATGTCAGAAATGTTAATAGATATCGGATGAAGGGTCCGGAGAGCTGAACCCTATTATTACAAAATATACCTAGCAAGTAGCGATTATTATACGAAGATTAGTACTGAAGACGACAAGCATGTATTTAGGTTCAGTATGAAAGGATAAATAAATATAAGACTAAAAGCATTTCTCTGCTTACTGCTGTGAAAATTTTCACTGAGGCTTTTGATGCCGTGAATATTCACATCAAAATATCTCAGTTCTTACCTTCGACAAACATCCAGAAAAATGTTGTAATGTGGAAATAGTGCAGGAGTGTGATGATAAATATACAGTGCACTGATATGTTCGAGCTGCTATTTAACTGCAAAAAATCGTTCTACTATTAGTTCCATTCATCATTCTACTAATTTTTACTTACCGATATCAATGTGATGATCCACATTGTATAAGTTAACATATAAGACCACATCAAATTCATATGAATTGTATTCCTTAGACATCTAAGTTCTCTGAAACAATAAGAAAAGAAGTTTCACTAAAGATATACAGATTTATTCCTGAAATTGATACAAATGAAGAGAAGAGTTTCGGGCAGTTTTGCTTTTTTTTTTGCATGTGTAAGTTTTTTCACGTGATACAGTCAACCTTATCACCTTATCTGATAACTTCATAATTCTGTATCTCTGAAACGATATATCTTATCAAGCAGAAACGTAAAATATGATCAAAAAAATCAACATCTCTCTCTCTACAAAGTGATCCAAATAGCTTAGGTGGCCTGTTTTCCATCTCTGTCATGAAGGAAATGAGACAAGCAAAAACATCTTGTTTAGATTTTTCATACTAAACACACCAAAACTTAATCTCAAAACTCGTCGAGTGTTTCGCATACTGAGTTATGCCTCTACCATTTATACTAATATCTTCCTGCTACTGGACGCTATCTACGAACTATCATCCTGTTTGGTGGAATGAGCTATAGGTGGTAGTGTCTAACCGTGCAGACTGTAGAATACACTGGACGGAATCGAATCCTTGTTATTCAAAGGATATTTGCATTAAGCTGTATTGATATCTTCAAAAGCGTTCAGTCTATTCGCCTTTCAACATTTTTTATCAATTTGACATTCAATAACAAAAAACAAGTATTATTTTCAGAGGAACTTTACTGAATAATTGTGATTCGTAACGCGTTTCACTACACCATAGCTTCTTTAGACGAATGAATGTACAAAAACCATGACAACTATATATAAATACAATTGAGAATATAAATCCAAAGGTTCTTGAGTAATTAAACGCTTGTTGAGTTGCTTCCTCTTGAGTGGTTATTGATGACAGGTATATCCCATCAAATTAAGGAATAGATTTCTCCTTGAAGAGATTCAATAGGGGTGAAGGGCTTAAATCGACTCGTTCATTAAGTCTACCTGAGTGTTTGTGTTTGTTGATTTCTAAAGTTTCCCAAAGATCTACTTTCCGATATTTATTATCTGTATGCGAAATTTCAACACCTGATTTATTATTTTTATCTGATTTGGTTTTATTGTTTTTCATATACTTGCCTAAGCTATTATTAGTTCGAAAAGCTATGTTGAAATTATTTCTACTCAAAAATCATTTCAGTTTTTCACTTGTAATGCCAACGTAAAATGAGCCGTTGAATTTTTGTTTCAATTTACGACAGGGTAAATTTCATTCCGTGCGATTCTACTTTAATTTTTCATTCAAATTATCATGTATTATTTTGGGATTATAACCAATATTTTTAGCTTTTTGTCTAATTGAATTTAATTCTTTGTTGAAATTATCTGATGATTACGGAATGTTAATCAATCTATGAATAAAACTTTTGAATGCTTGCATCTTGTGTTGAAACGGATGATATCATCGGTATCAACACAAAATGTATTCGGCGTTATTCTAGTTTCAAAGATAGAGAGCACATAGGTCTATCGGATGGTCAGAATTGGTTCTGGTCCAATAGGCTTGACAGCTGTTACCTTTTTAGCAAGGCTGTCTGTTCTCTCATTTCCTTTGATGCCCAGATGGGCCATGCACCAAATCAGAGTAACTCTGTTTGTAGACTGAGTAGTCGGAGTGCTGCATTTGTCGACTAGTTTGGATGTAACCTTCGCATCTTTCAGATATCCGACGGCATTCTGGCTTTCAGAGCATACGCAGATGTATGCGTCTCTATAGTTTCTGTGTAGGTTTTCCTGTACACACCTTAGAATAGCAAATATTTCTTCGTGTGTTAGGGTAACATGATTTCCTAGATCAATCATAATGTTTGCCTTCGGGCACTGAACGCCGATGCCTGTACCTATCCCAGTTTTGGACCCGTCCGTAAACCAGGGGAGGGCTGTGGGGTGAGTAGCGCGTGGGGTGTGGTCCAAATTTCATTTGGTGGATTGACGACCCTGAAGGGTTTGTCAAAGAGGTAGGTGGCTCTCATTTGATCTCCTTTTGTGAGAAGGTCAGGTCGGAGTTTTCTAGTTTTGTAGTTTTGATTGGATTTCTGTTCCTTCACATACCTCTTTTCCACAGTCTCAAAGAGACCGTCATGGTCACCTCCTCACCACTATGTGTAGCGGAGGGATACTCAAAAGACACTCCATAGAGGCCGTGGGTGTGGATTTCAAGGCTCCTGTGACTGCTAGACATGCTTGTATTTAGATCTTGTTGATTTTGTTCCGTTTTATCTCTTCATCCAGTGCAGGCCACCACATGATGGTCGCATAGGTCTCATCACCGTCGTGTATAGCCAATATATTATAATAAGTTTGAGTTAATAATAAGACTGTTTATTTTGCTGAAGCTAGAAACAATAACATAAAATACATCGACGTTATAATACAAATATAGATATCGTATAAATGATTTCTCATCTAATCCGAAACATACAACTTTCTCAGGAGTGATTCGAAAACACTTAGACTCGCGGGTGTCCTCACATCAGAAGGCAAACGATTGAAACGCTGCAGACCGCTGTCAAAGGTGGACTTTTGTGTTGAAGACAAATCAAATCTCGGAATGTGGTATTCATCCTTTGATCGGAGACCATAACCAATCATATTTGACCTTTTCACCAAAAATTGTTTTAGATATAAAGGCGTTTGATCATTCGTAATCTTGTAAATGAGAATAAGATTTGACTGCTCAACCAACTGCGCCACACTCAGAAAACCTAACATCCTCAACATATCTCTGATAGGAGTGAATCTACTAGATCCAATAAGTATTCTCATAGCTCTGTTCTGTACTATCTGTAGCTTCCGAATGTCCTCCCCCGTCGAAGAAATCAGCATTGAAATGCAGTAATTTGAATGTGGAGCAATCATAGTGTTATAAACCACTCGTTTACACCACGGAGACAACTTTCTTGAAATCCTGCCTAGGTAACCTACTTTTTTCCAATTTTTTTGCATAAAAAATCAACATGTGTAGAGAAGTTCAACTGCTGGTCAAATATGATACCCAGATACTTCATCTTTTGGACGAAATCAATAACCTGATCATCTATAATAATTTTGCAATTCCTAGATCGAAACTCCGCGCACTTGGATTTTGATCCGAAAAGCATACACTTGGTCTTAGCAGCATCCAATTTCAATTTGTTCATCTTCCACCAGTCCTGCAGTATATCAAAAGTTTTGTTCATCGTAGTAACCAACCTGTCAAAGTCACTATCAGTTATCGACACCAGCGCATCATCAGCAAAGAAATTGAGAAAACAATCACCCAAGTACATATTCGAATCGTTCACATACAAAATGAACACTTCCTTGTAGCACACCACACCTAACCTATGCACACTGTGATAACCCTTGTCTTTTGACGCCTATTGCAAGATATCTCTTTAACCACTTCAGTACTGTCCCACTGATACCCAGCCTCTCACATTTTACCAGCAATCTTTCACGGTCAACGGTCTCAAACGAACTCTTCAAGTCAACAAACATGCCAAGAATAATATTTTTTTTATCGATATCTCCCTTCCATTTAGTGCAAACAAGTTGGCATGCAGACTCACACGAGTGATTCTTTCTGAATCCAGACTGAAACGGAAATATAATATAATTTTTCTCAATGAACTTTATGGGATGTTCATAAACTATTATTTCCAAAATCTTTTTCAATACCGGAAGTAGGTTGATAGGCCTGAAATCCACTGGACTTTCGGAGCATTCAATTTAGGTACAGGTACTATTATACTGCATTTCAAATCAGTTGGCAATTCAGCAGTTCTTGAACAGGAGTCAACAAAATTGTGCAAAGGATAACCAATCATAGGAATTCAGTTCCCATCTGGGGTCGAATAATCTCCGGCTGGCCCAGAGTGTTTTGCGTTCTTTGCGCTCGTCTTTCGATGTGATTGTCCCGATTTAGTTAGGCGTCAAGCATCACACCTAAATGTTTCACTTAATTTACTATTGTCAGTTTCTCGTTGAAAAAAATGGATGCATTAAAAGGCGGTAGTTTCCTTTCTCGAATGAATAGAATCATGTGTGTTTTGTTTGGATTAACACATAGATCGTTCTCTCTGCACTACTCTTCAGTCATTTTTAGAGCGTTCTGCGCAACTTCACATATGGTATTGAGGTTTTCTCCACGAACATGGACGACGAAATCGTTGGCATAACCCACCGCAAAGACCTCAACATAGGCAGGAGATAGTACTCCCCTGAGGACATCCTATTCTGGCGATCCCCCGGACGGTCGACTCACCGAGGTGAGCTTCGATGCACCTGGTCGACAACAGACTTCCCAACACCTTGCTATTGTTTTTCTCTACTTTCCTTTCTATGATAGCTTCATCTATTGATTTATATAGTTTGTTGTCGAAAGCTCCCAGTATATTTTGGAATATTCCTTGAGTGACTTCGCTTTTTCCAGTCCTTTCTCGATATACACTTCTACGGAGTGAAGAGATGAGTCGACTGATCTACCTTGCTCTTAGGCATGTTCAGTGACATGTAGGGGGTGCTCCACACTTCAGATAAGTATAATTCAGAGGAATCCTTCAAACTGTAATTCGACCTTCTCCCTTTAAATGGAGAAATGTGCTTTATTACAGCACTTCTTGTATATTACGACAGTTTTTTCGAATGATTTGTATGCTTCCCTGTAAACATTTCTTCGCTGCTCCAGACTTCATTTAACGTTGGAGAATCTCCAACGTCTTGCACCCCATTCCTTGAACTGTCAAAAACTGTTTGGAACATACTGAAAGCTGCCACTGCGTTGTCTCTATTGATACGCATCCGGTATGAATAAGTAGAATCATTCAGTTTCTTAGAGTTAGTCATTACGTCTTGACAAGACCGTCATTAGTTGATGTGTAGTATACCATTATATACTTCAGTAACGAACGATAAATTCAAGCAATCATGGATTTATCAAATCAAGTGAATGAATGTCAGGTAGGCTATGTCGGACAAACAGAAAGACGTTTCACGGAACATATTTCCCCACATAAAAATTTGCCAATATTTGAACACATAAAATCAACGAACCACTCGTTATCATTAAACAACCTTAAAATCCTTCATAAATGTAACAAGGGGAGAGAGATGAATTAATTTGAAAGTCTGCAGATAAATGAACTATTAAAAAACCCACAATACTACCCTCTACAGTCAACTAGAGCTTAATACATCCCCACTACTCAATATGTAGGTTAACATTTACTATGTACTTGTATCTAACCTACTCATCTGTTATATTGATAATTACTTTGAAATGACCGTAAGGTACAAACTAGTCGTGTTTATTAAATGAATTGTGGTAAAGTGACAAATGTGACTTATTTCGTTTTACTTTGACGATTGTAGATCTAGATCTAGATGGCACTTCAATATCATTTTGGCCCGTACCTTGACATTGCGTTTTTTTACCCTGTCCCCTCCATTTGATAATGTTGAATTAAGATATATCTTGCAGAAGGGATATGTAAATATGAGTGAACACTCCCATCTATCGCAGCGCGAAAATGTTCAATTGCTTAGAAATTAGTAGCTTACTCATAACGTGATGCAAACGTGAACTCTTAAGATATTTCCTATTCAAACATCCCCCAATTAGCCCTAGAAAGTTTTCAATCAAGAAATCAATCGTGTCAGGCAAGGTTTGGTTTTTCGGCTAATCCTTTAAAATGAGGATTTTATGATAGCTGAAATAATTGTCCAGAACACACAAGTGTCATACGATCACATTGTGATGGAGATGAATCGACAAACTTCTGCAGAACAATAATTAATCACTTTATAATATCGATGCAAAAACTTATGTAGATGAGTTTTGAAACTATTGTGGAGTTTCCAATCGGTATTCGAACAATAGTTAATTTTTCAGTCGGTTGCTTAACTATAAGCCGTGTGGTCCATTCTAATTTTCGCCCATAGATTACTTTCTCTTCATTCTGACAAAAAAATTGATTTAGGTACACAAGAAATCGCAACCAAATCGTAACAAAATAAATTTCTATTTTAACTGATCAGTAGTTGGGAGGTACTAGTGTCTACTTGAAAAGGTATTTTGTGAGTTTCTATTCAGTGCATTAATTTTTCAACTCTGGAACAGATTCATTTTTTTTATGAAATATTTTTGGATTATCCACGATTATTGCACGAGTTGTTGGTTTGGTGTGTTTTAGGTTAGGTAAGGGTTGCATACTTATTGTTTGAGGAAATATGTTTTTTGATCCGTCATTCAAAACTTCAATCTGTTTGTACCGCATAGGGTATTGGGCACTCATAACATTCAGTTTTATGCAGAGTATTTCTTCAAACACGTAAACCTTCCTCTGGGACAAGTGTATTTTGCGATTTTTAGAATAGATAAAAATACCAAACAAAGAATTTGTCCCAAATTTTGTATTTCGAATGGAATTTCGAATGCCCTATCGCTGAAAATGTTATAGCAGGCTTACGGTGAATCGACTTTATCAAAAACACGTACATATGAGTGGTACAGTGCATTCAGAGCAGAGATGCGGTGTAAGATTTGTTTCGCTCTGGTCAGCTATCAACACCTTCAACAGAAGTTAACATAGTAACATAGAAGGAAAAATTATTGAACTGACAATACGAGAATAATTGTTTTTAGTACTTCGTATCGTTGGCGAAGATGCTATTATACAGAGTGTCTACTATAAAACGTGCCAAACTTCAGGAGGTGATATTACAAGTTATTTGCAACAAAAAATGTTCCATAACATTTTTTTCGAATAGTTGATAATTATGGAGTTATTAAACACTTCTTGATTTTCGGAAATTTCTTTTTCTCTCTATAAAAACAAGAATATCTCTGCTACATTAAATCTGACCATACCGTCGGATAGAACATTAAATTTTATATGAGATAGTTAAGTACTAATGGTAAAAAATCTTGTATACCGTGTGCTGTGAAAGGCAAAATGAAAAAATTGTGAAATGAACAAAATTAGTGTTATTTCTTGTTATCTGTACCTCTGAAAACTGGTCGATAAGTAGCTGTTGTTTTTGGTAAAAACAACTACATTCAACTGGCTTTTGAGCGGTATATAAACTTGTGAGCTAATCAACGAATTCTCCGAGTAATTGTTGTAGGGTCCTCGCGAACAGCCTGCAATATTGCAGGTGCTTGTCTCCATTGCTGAGCAGTTCCACCACTAATTCTTAAGCCACTGAATGAACCAGTTTCACCGGAGCGCCTAAACACTGCAATAAATGTCTTTCTGCAAGGTTGCTGTCTGTTTGTAAAGCGCAATGCATACTCCCGCACCGCTGCCCGGAAATTTCCATTCGCAAAGTCATAAACATATAACATATCTCGATATTCAATGTTTGAGAAACTAGGCATGTTTTCATTTTTTCGAAGAAGACAATGGAACCGTAAAAGAGAAAAATAAAAGTTAAAAAAAAACGAGTTGAGATTATGTGTATGAATATAAGTTGATCTTGTTTTTGTTATTTCGCACATTAAGGCATGATTATTATTATTATTATCAATTCATTAGTTCATTGAATAACAATTACTGTCAAATTGCAAATATTTTTATTTGTTTTAAAATTAACTAATACAAGCCTCCTTAGATTTATTCTTCAATGATTCTTCTTTCTAATTTCTTCTTCTAATCCGAGAAAAATTAATTATTCCTAGTTTCTTGGACATTCAATATCCAGTTATGTTATTTATTTCTCGGTTATTATTATTGAAAAGTCATTTGTGGAATTGTTTAGAGGCTCCGGTGAAACTAGCTAATTTGTGATCGAAGAATTAGGGAATTTAATGTTCTTACTCTTAGACCTATCCATGATATTGAAAAAATAGTAAGCTCATAAGTTGATATACCATTCAAAAGCCAGATAAATGGTACTTGCGTTTCTTAAAATATAATGTACACGCACAAGGAAAATATAAATTCTCGATCGATTTTCAGAAGAATCAAATAAAATGACAAGGTTTATTCTATTCTATGTAATATAATGATACATGTGACTACTGTATTGTAGCTCACATTCTGTCAAATATATACTTGGATTGGTTCAATATAACACAAAATATTCATTCTTCATTCAACTTTATTGTATCGCCTTCAAAGTAGGCCTCTTCCGAAATAATACATTTAGGCCAACGAATAAACCAATCATCAAAACATTTGTCAAACGCTTTTTCCGAAATCGATCATAGTTCTCAGCGCTCATTATCTTTAATGGCGAAGAAAAGCAGAATATCTCATTTTTCGTTTCATAAAATATAATGTTCACGAAAAATTAGATATTCTGCACTTCTTCGCTCCAAACAAAATACCTTAACATGAACAACTAGATTAGTATCACTGTACTTGTGTAACCTGTCAGCTTTCAGCCGTTACTTCTTCAGTGTATAAAATTTTGTAGAATAAAGAATAATTCAAGAGGAATATAGCATTCTTTTCAAAAGATGTTGAAATTGATTCTAGCGCATATCTCTTGGTAGCAGTACACGCGAATTCAGCATGCTTTTGTAACAATTTGAATAGCTTTTGGTGTAATAATTCCACTATAACCAGCACTCCATTCAGTGATGTTTCCTTTTCGATCATGACATCACTGTGTGTATGATCTCTATGCAGACAGGATCTCTACATCCCTCATTTCATGAAAATAACAACAGCACAAAAGCCATGATTCAACAAAGACGTCGAAAGAGCATCTACAGCCAGGAGCAGAGCTTACAAGTCATGGAAATAAATCCAACAAAGAAAACAAGAACAACCTTCGTACGAATATGAAACGTATGCAAGCGGGACTAGACAGTTCTAGTCTATAGCGAAGACTGTCAGTGCCAATTTCTGCAAATCTGCGTTTTCGCCTCTTGTTAGAGAAGACAGAATTATAGCATCATATCCAGTAGGGAAAACCGATTTCTTTGCTCTGTTGTTCTCAGAGAATTCTGTGCTAGATTGATCTAATGCAAAACCATCGAACATTCCAAATACAAATTCTTCCATGGCAGAGTTCGCACTGTGAGACGGGCTCTCTAGCAGCTTAACTGCAAAGAAGCAGTTGGTCTAGACGACATACCGCCAATTGTCCTGAGAAAGTGTGCTCCCGAACTGGCACCCGTCTGTTTCAGTTTTGTTATGAAAGCCAGAATTTTCCGAGCTACTGGAAAATAGCGAGAACTACCACCCTGTTACACTTCTTTCCTCCATGTCCAGAGCAATAGGTAGAGTCATAAAGGATCAACACATGAAATATCTTGAGTTGCAGGGAATTATTATTGACCGTCAGTATGGTTTTCACATGCAAAGATCGCCAGGAGATATGCTTGCCTACGTTACTTATGTTTCACATCAATGATGAAAAAACATGAGGAACCTAGAGCAATAGCCCTCGACATCTCTATGGCCTCAGATTGGAGTAAATCTGGCATCCATTTTTCGCCAACCTTGTTTCTGTCGCAGATAAACGATCTTCTGTCATCTACCGAGAACAAGAACTTCGGTTTTGCGAACGATCGTACTCTGGTTTCGTCTTTCAGTAGTCTGTGGCCAATTAAAGCTGCGGAATCGTATCGTCAGAGATGTCAAAGAATCAATAAATTGAATTCTGACTTACAGAGGATATCTGAGTGGGGTCAGTTGAACATAGTGAGCTTCAACGCAAGGAAGACGCAGGCAACTACGTTTTCTAGGAAGGTCCCCGCTGGAGAACCTCGTCTAATAATGTAAGGCCAACAAAATGCATCCAAAGATTTAATGCACCTTCTCGAATTAACGGTCATTTTCAAGTTTTGCTGGCATGAACACGTATCAGAAATAGCTAAGTCGGCATCAGCTAAACTTAATTTTTTTTTCAGAGCCGAGCAATACTTCACGTCATCTCAGCTGTTGGTTCTATATAAAGCGCAGATTCGACTTGCTTTGGAATATTTTTCCCGTGTATGGGGATCTGCGCCCAAACATTCGTTGCGGATGTTGGATAGTGTGCAAAAACGGGCTGTGCGCCTCATCGATCACCCGGAGATCACCAGCGATCTCCAACCGCTGGCTCTCAGAAAACAAGTTTCTGACCTTCCTCTCTCTTACAGATACTTCCACAAAAGATGCGTCTTCCCAACATCCTACAATTTGGATTTCTTCAAGAAGCGAGTATACAGACCACTCAATTCTTTCCACACATGTGGTCTAACAGGTTCGCCTATTCCTAAGAAGCGCGAATAAAAAACGGACACCTACGCAGTTTGTACTCTGATTCTCACTATGAAAATAAACTATAAGAAGAAAACCATATTCTTAATAATAATTTTGATAATTTATATAAAGAAAATAATAAATTAATGAATTTATTCAATAATCTACTGAATCTGTAATCGTCACCGCTACTTAAAATTCTCAGTTCTTCAGTTTTCAAATAAAGTGAAAATTTAAACACAATTATTCTACTCAATTGAAAAATGTACATTAAAATAATTAATGTTTATATTAAGTTTTTGCTCAGAATGAGCTTTATTCATAATTGTCGATCTATTCTGTTCAAATTTGCATACTTAACCTCCATGAATACACTTTAAGCTTCATACATAAGCGTATTATACGAGAGAGAAAAGAGTTTTCATCTATATCCAGTACCTTTTTCCAGTCAAGTATACTCCACTATAATTTCATTCATAATTTCATTAATGTAAGAAACTGAATTTTCTATTCTAAATTACTATTGTGTTATAAAAAGGAATATTTTAGGAACCGAGGCTGAGAGCAGAAATAATTCAATTTCAGCACTCTGCCAACATTCCGGAAGTTTGATCTTTGTAACGTCAACTCTCTCTCCTCTTTAATTAATAATGAAAATATGCACACCCGGATTAAACAGATCCGGAAAGGTATGAAGGAGAGTGGAATTTGTAAAGTAGATTACATCAGTTTCTGGAGTTTATTTATTATTCAAATTATCCAGATACCTTCTTGAGTTAATTCGGGATGTGAATTCACAAACACTGCAACAAATTTTTTCCGTTGTCTATCAACCTGAAAATTTTCCATCTGTACCGTTAAGGTTTTTATTTCAATTCGGAAATGCGAAATAAGCATCCTAGTCCATTGAAATATCATGATTTAGGGGCCAAGGATTGCATCTTTTAGAGGACGCAATTTCATTGTGGGGACATGTGGGGGGGTCAATAGAAGCTTTACTCCAAGTTTGTGGGGTTGCAACCCTTGTCCTCCGGCCGCCATCTTGAAAAAGGGGTGCAAATATATTTTCTGCGGTATCTCGGAAACTATTTATCTCATCAAAAAAACTTTGAGACATAATAGCCTTGTATATAATATTATAGTCGTATGGCCTTTTTCGGGAATACAACGAGAGGGATAACGTTAGTTTGAACTGGGCGGAGAAGGAGCGATGTGGCGCGAGTATTTTTCTTCCAAGGAAGAAGGGTCTGAGGAAGGTTTTTGCCAAATTTGGAGTACCTAGCGAGACGACGGAGGCCTGAAGATTTTTCGTAAATTTTCGCCGAAACGTTGCCGACGGCGAACGGAAAGTCCAAACGGCGAGATTTCTTCGCAATCGGAAATAACGGTCTTTCGAAAGGCGATCGGAACGATCGATCGAGCGAAAATTCCTAAAGAAAGCTCCGACAGAGTGAAAATAAAAAAGGTCTACGATTTTTCGAGAGTGAAGGGGATAATGTCGTCGGACTTTTATGTCTATACAAATTTTTCCATCGCGTTCGATCGTTTCAAAATCTGGACAAAGAGCAAGCCTCGAGTTTCGCGTGTGTACCCGCAATTGTTTCATTCCCTTTAATCAACAGGAAAACTGTGAAATTTGCTATTCAACAAAGGGCTATCGGCGGACTTCTGCAAAATTTCGCTTCGTTTTCCTCATTCCGAATATCTCTGAGGGCCAGAAAGCAAATAAAATAATGAACGTCGAGCTATCAAAATAAGGGGTTTTCTTTCATCTATCCTACTCATACAGGGGTTACCTACAGAAAGGATTCCTACATATCTCGAGATCGAGTCCGCGAAGAGATATCGTTACTGTATCATTTATTTTCGAATTTGGGACGATTTTTGAGACGTATATTCTCGAGAAAAAGACCAGAAACACAGGGGCGGAGCCAGTCACCGCTCATTCTGCCCCTTATATCGTTATACAATGTTGGAAAAGAGCGTTACCAACGTGTAAAATTCAATGCTCTCTCTCTTCTGAATGAAAATAGTAAGATGGAAATAGTAACTTCAATTTTCACCAACATAGTTTCGGTACTAACAGCATCTAGAATATAGTGCGCTCTTTCTTCTGAGTGAAAATAGAATCCAACCTTATTTCAATTAGTCTTATATTCGATTATTCAAAATAAGTGTTAACGTATATTTTGTTTAAGGAAACAGACGACATACTTTCAAAAGTCATAAATTTTACATTTTGTGGTTATTTCAACCTAAATAATATGATTCAAACGGAATGTTATAATGAAAAGGAGTTAAAGAGACTTACAATAAAGTTTGAACGGTAAGTGAATGTAATTTGAGATTTATTCATGTATTTATTGAATTACTAGGATTTTTCAACAAATCAAGTGGAATATCTTACAAAATGATGGGATATCCTTTGAGTTGCCATTAATAGGTATTTAGCTCTTTGGTATAATAATATTTTTCTAGAAGGAACTCGATAAAATTTTCGTTAGGTCATTTAGAGTATGTTTCATATGAATATTGAAAGCTATCCACTAAAGGTTGTATCTCTTTTAAAATATTTCAAGCTGGGTATGAATATGACCGTGCCATTTTAAATTGAATTTTCGTTTCAGCTTATTCAAGAGGTACTACGTTTCTATTCTACAATTATCCCAATGTAAAAGTTAATGAGATTCAATGTGTTTGACAATGTTCAAGTTTGACCCAAAGAAAATAAGATCTCAAATTTGCACAAAAGGTAATTATTGTGAGTTCCTTCTATTCATAACTGATAGTTACTGTTTCTCTGGAAATTTTATCAAGGTTGATGAATGAATTACAGGAATTCCTCATTGATTTGAAGTTGAAAGTTTTTCTCTTATAGGTGTCTGATAGTGGGAAACATGATGTTCAAATATTTAAAAGTTGCATATGAAGTTTTATTTTGCACAACCGCAACTTTCAATCCAAGATTTATGAAAGTCACAGGAAACATGCTGCTGCTTATGTGAATCATATTTTGGAAAAAATTCAACTACTGCTTGGAGAATGCTATGCAATTTGACAATTTTTGTAATAGGTGGTTGTACTTAAGGCATTTTATAGAATTGTGTAGAATGAGCATGTTCATCACGTAATATGGAAATATGAAGTTTCAATGCAATTTCTTCCTTTCATTTTCATTTCATAGTATATTATAAGTTTCACAAGAGAATGAATTGAAGAGAAGTAAAATTGAAGAATAGAAATTTCAATTATAGAGAGCAAGTTTATAAGAAGCTGACTGCTCGAAACCAACTTCCAACCCGACAGTTAAGGATTTAGGAAATCAACAGTTTCACTGAAACTGATATATAGTTAACATCATTGTATTGTATATGAGGGTCTATAATGTAATTTACAAATTTGTGGATCTCATTTCTGCTTTCGACAAGAACACTTCAATTCAGAAGATGTTTGTTCTTTCTGGTAAGCACATTGTGTAAATTTTGGTTCATTTGAATTTATACAAAATAGTTACTTATAGGGCAATCTCGTAAGGTGAAATTTCTATGTATTCAGTAGTGTTCCTTTATTTGATTACTAATTTCTCGCTTTTGGTCTTTGGAAATTTCCAAGAAATTTCAATTGGAGAAGAATCAGATTTTTGAGTAAAAATTAAAAATATGAAACTATAGATCTGCATATATTGATCTTTCTGAAGTATATATTTTATACTTTTGGAACTAAAAGTTTGGAATAGTGTGAATTCATATTAGAGTTGTTGATGATTGAATTTCTATGCCTAAAGGGTGACTGAAGCATTTGTTGTTTTTTTAATCAATGTTGAGATGTTTTTAATTTAATCTTATGCTAGCTCAATTGGAGAAAGTTGAGATCTTCAAATTGAAGGTATTCCTTTGAATTGGGATAATAGTGAATAGTGTTGAAATTTGTGTGGTTGCTGAATCAGTATCCATAAAACAATACTGAAAGCTTCGTTACCCTAAGGATGACTGAGGTACTATATGAGAGATTTCCATGTAACATAAGGAACTATTAAAAAAAATATGAATGATGAATTGAATATAAAAAGGCGTTCAGTATAGATAGATTTGGATATGAAAAGGCTTTCAGTATACTAGGCATTTAGTATATTGGCTATTTAGATATTAAAGGCGATCCTAATTGGCTCACTAGTCTACAAAGAAATTCCCATCACTTTTTCTGAAAATGAGAAATTTCAAAAATTAAACGCAGAAAAGAGGAAAATTCTTGTAAAAATTTATTTTTTTGGACAATCTTGTAGATGGTCTTTCGGGGAATATATTCACATACTTTGTTTTTAAATTCATTCATATCTAAACGCTGTTACAGCGCTGCAAAACTGACCAGTTCGATAATTCTCACGAGGATCCGGTCAAAACAAATTTAATCTCTTCGTTTGATCATTTTTTTTTTATAATCCTTATGTACTAATAACTTTTTTTTACATCACTACCTACAACTCAACTTATTTATTCATAAATCTTTTCCTTCATTATACGATTTACAGAATTATTGTTTCTTCAAATAATTTCGTACAGGACTGTTTATTTTTGAGAATAAGAGAAGGTTTAATGACTAACATCCTTGGATTGACTTTTCAAGGACTATCATTTAATAGAAAATCGGACATCCTACCTTTTAGTGCTATGACATGCCCTATTGAAGTTGAAGAGTCTCCAGTTGTCATCAATCCCTTACTTTTGGTTCAACGCATATGTATTTTGAGAGAATTAGTTGACGATATTGAACAATACCTGGCGTACAAATCAGCACTTTTTTCATTATCACTATTTGCTGAGGTCCAATCCTCGGATAACATTCACAGAAGTTATTTTATTGTCGATGATGGTTTCCTATTACATAAAGTGGTTTGGTATAGAAATTCGTCACTAAACAATATTATTGAAAACTATGTCAGGTATGTGCAAGAACATTATAGACTATCTGCAACTATACTATTTAATAGGTACTCCGAAGATATAAACACCTCAAAAAGTCTAGGAACACTAACCAATATCTTTAAAATATGAATTTGATTCGAATTTATAGAAATCTTTCGGTTTTTGTTAGGATGTATTGTATATAATGTATTCTCAGGAAAACAAAATAATATTTGACTTCTCCAAAGCACCTTTTATAAGAAAAAATTTGAAATTTGAAAATGACGAAATTTGGTAAAACACAAAAAAAATCCTGAACTAATATTTTCGAAACGATATGGAAGCACTTATATTTTTCAGTACCCAGAAGGTCCACCTCTGTTATTAATGACACTTTGGCATCGTCGCGGCTTGCTCAATATTAAATTGTCTATTACATTTCGGCCTAAGTCATTCCAAGCCCCCTGAACTGCTAATCGTCGAAGCTCATGTTCATGATGGAAGAAGTTTTGACGCAGGAGATTTCTTTTTAAGGTGTCCCACACATGCTCGATGGGATTCAGATCTGGGGAGCAGGATGGCCACGGTAGAAGATCGATATCATTCTGTTCAAGAACGTTCAAGACAACTCTTGCACGATGAGGAGGGGCATTATCTTGTTGGAAGAGTGGATTTTGACCCATTGTTTGGAGATACGGTACCACTACAGGTAAAACTATCTCATTTGCGTAAGAATTTCCTGGGAGGTTGTTCTGTATGAAAATGAGGTCAGTTCTTTCATCAAGGCGTGTACCTCTCCAAAACATCACTGATCCGCCTCCCTGTCTAACAACTTCTCGAGCATGCTGGAGACGGTTTTGCTTTCCAGGTTGCCCTTTGTGCAGTCGCTTTTTCACAGTTTGGTCGGAAATTTGTACATTATGAACTCATGATAGCTTTTGAGCTAATTTAGATGCTGCGGTAGTACGATTTCTTCTGGCTTGTAAAACCAAAAATCGGTCTTGAGCGACTGTAGTAATCCAGAAGCTACCTGTATGGCATTTTTCTACGCTACCTGTTTCATTGAAACGCGACCATGAGCGGTTTATGATACTTGGGCTACTTCCCAGAACCATGGATGCTTCCCATTGTGAGCTCCCAGCATGGAGCATGCCAACGGCTCGTAGCATCTATTGTCCAGTCAAATGTCTTATTTCCATGGTCGAATCACAAAACTTGAATCTTTTGTTTGTGCTTACAACAGAAACAAAGTGCCAACTAACTGATTTCAAACACTGAATACATGAAATGATTATAAAGCAGCGTCGCATCTGCTGCATTTTTAGTTCTTCATTAAAAAAACTGAAATCTGTTGCGGCACTCTACATAACTTGTTGAGAAATTGATGCAGGTGTTCATTTCTTGAAAGAATCATTCATATTGATCGTTCTGGATACGATATATCGATATTCAGAAGTGTTCCCTAGACTTTTTTGAGGTGTTTAGATATTGCTAGAACGAAATCTTGAGAATGTCTGCGTCGCAATCTGCCGAAATGAAATTTGATAAGAGTACCGTAACAACTATATCTCGAGAGTAGTTTCTTGGTAATGAGAAGAAGAAATCAAACTTCATAGATTTACTCAAAATTGCTCTAACAGAAGGAGGTTTTATCGTCGATCAAGCTGAATTAGATGCAGATTCAATCATCGTTTCTGCTGCGCTTAGTGCATCCCAATCTCATGATTTATTCATTATTGTGGCCGAGGACATCGACATTCTTGTATTGCTCATGGCATTAGGAAGAAGATAGCCAAACATTTTCTTTTTGAAACCTTCTGCAGGACGCACATGTGGTCATTTCTATAGCCCCAAATTTTATGCATGCAGATTTCATAGCACACAATTTGCTTTTTATTCATGCTTTCTGTGGTTTGATACAACATCAGCTGCCTATAATATGGGGAAACTCAAATTCATAAAAATAGTGGGAAAACATCATGAGCCAGCGGTTGGTACCACACTATTTCTCAAAGAGAAAGACGATCCGTCTTTGCTCACTCTTGTTAGCGAACGCTTTCTTCTATATTTAACGGCGGTAATAAAGACGATTCTCTAGAGAGCATGCTATACAAAAATTCTCGACAACAGTAACTAAAAATTCATTTGGTTTTTCTTCACTGCATTTGATCCAAAATGCAGTTTCCAAAGAAGATTGGGACTGGGAAAGCATAGAAACATTTGGATCCAAGCCTTCAGCACACCCAGATCTTATGAAATTAATGTTTTACCGATACAAAGGAAATTGTGGGAGCATGTGTAGCTGCACAAAAGCTGGTCTTAAATGCTCGACGGTATGCCTCCATTGCTCTGGCGAAACATGTACCATTATGATGGAAATTTCAAAATTAGTCGGAGAAAATCAATTGATAGATGAACTTCCAACAATGATTCCACTTTTAACACCCGTCGTTCCCCAAACCTTCTCAACAAACGTTAAAACGCGCCAAAAGATTACCTCATAGGTGGCGGAGAAAAGAGTTATAAATAAATGAGTTGAGTTGTAGGTATTGATGTGAACAAAATTCATTAGTATATACGGATTTAAAAAAAATGATCAAACGAAGTGATTCATTTTGTTTTGACCGGATTCTCGTGAGAATTGACGAACCAGGTCAACTTTGGAGCGCAGTACAGCGTTGAAAATAAATGAAATTGAAAAAAGTTATGTGACAATATTCCTCTATTTATCAACAAGATTGGTGGGCAAAAGTTTTTCGATATAATAAAAAAATAAAAGTTATTGTTTCAAAAAGAAAATTTTTATAAGAATTTTTCCAATTTTTTGCTTATAATTTTTGAAATTTTTCATATACGGTGAAAAGTACCCCTTTTTCAAGATGGCAGCCGCGGGACAAGGGCTGCAACTCCACAAACTTGGAGATAAGCTTCTATTCACCCCGCCCACACATGTCCCAATAATAAAATTGCGTTGTCTAAAAAATGCAAAGCAAATATATCATTTCAATGGACTATCCCTGCATATTGCCATTTCAATTTATTATGGATTTTTCCTAAACAAATTAGTTCCCGAAATTTAAATGTACTCAAACTGATGTCTCTACGTTTGCTAAAATTTTGGTTGTTTTTTTGACATCTATCAGAAAATAAATCGCTGCTGATGTATGACCAAATTTTGGTGCGTTAAATTTAAATGTGTCAAAATGCCAACCGTTCAATCGAAAATAATAACCTGAGCTTGGTCCTAATAAGAAAAATTACTTTTCGTTCTTCCTTCATATCCGGGTAAGATCATTGGGGACATGTAAATTTCCTCTCGGATAAGAGGGGGTAATCCATATGTAAATATGCCAAATAAGCACAAAAAATTTTAGATCTAAGACTTGTTTGATGTGATTTACTGATGCCTAAATATTCATTTTCAGATAATTAATGATCAAGCATTTATGAAGGTTTTGATGATGGAAATTGGCCAGGACGCGTGACATTCTCAACAAATTATACACAACCTAAAATCAGCTCATCTACCCCCTACACCTGGGGTGCTCCAACTTGAACTGCTGGCAATCTTTCTCAATATTTTTAGACCACTTACGATCGACTCTGAGAGGCTCAAAGTATGTGTGATATAGGGCTGTCGTGCATACAACATAGATACTACCTACCTACCAACCTAGGTAGAGTGTACCTTAGCATATATAGATAATAGCTTTCCGCACAATATACATTATTTTAGTCAAGGTACGGGTTAGATTCAGTTAGGTTCTTCTCTATAATATCAACATATATCAATGAAAAAACTCATAGTTATTCTAGTATGCGAGTTTATTGGTTGTTACAAATTTAAAGGGTTGCATATTTTGTTGAACTTAACTAAGGAGTGACTTTGGATATTGAAGCGTGGCACCGCATGCCCTCAGCATACTTTTCGTAAGGTGATACGTAACCACTGAGTGCTAATCGCAAGCATGATGATGTATAATCGGCAGTTGGTCGATTGCGATTATTGACATAATTATTCATATTTCAGAAAATGCAGACTCGCAAAAGTAAGTTGACCCAAACATTGCCTTCAGTTGAAGGGCGATTTGCCTTAGATTCGGATATTTGTCTTCAGATATAAAATACTAGAAATTTGTATCAGATGTTGTAGCTTTGAGATCGATCTCTGATATAATCTGCACCAACTCATTTTCAACAGAACATGAGTTCACATTAAAATGACTTGCTATTTCAGTAGCTAATTCCTCAATAATTTTACATGAAAAACGATAACTCAGAAATGGTGAACGCATTTCAAATTGTCCCAGAATATTTGATTCAGACTCATATGTATCCTGACGTCTATGTTAAGATCTAAATCAGTGTGTTCAGCTGACTCCCTATCTTTCAACTGCAACTTAAAGAGCCGCCGGTGCAAGCTACGTGCACGGATGGAATTCAGAATTTTTGTTGCAATGCCCATAATTTCCTACGTGTTTGAAACTTTTGAACACAAAACTTGTTGATGTATAATGCAATGGAATGAAAAAAAATCAAGGGAAATCTTCACTAGCTGGTCACAATGCCACAAAACCATTTTTGTTTCCTGCCATTGCTGGTGCTCCATCGGTTGTAATGCGCACTAATTTATATACTGGTGGCTTGTAGTTTTTTACAAAATTGAAGCCATGTCCGGACTCATGACTTCAATACGCCTTATGAAAGTCGGACAAGATAACTGAAGTTCTCAAACAGTAGACATTATTTTTATATTATTTTTAAAATCTCCGAATAGAGTCTTACCCGCTTCAACAAATGCTTCCTTCACAACCGATTAATCTTCGAAATGTTTCTTGTGTTTCGCCAACATATGAGATATTTGAAATGACGCGATCGTAGCAGTTTTTGATTGTTTGGCTGGTCTCGTGAACATGATTTGTTTTTTTTTCAACTATGATATCAAAATCACGTAATTTTCGTTTTCTCAATTCACTCTGAGGTGTAAAATCCTTTTCATAGTTTTTATGAACCGTTTTGTGATGCCTCTCTAAACTGCCACGCAACTGACGCACTATGAATAAGATAAATGCACTTATCCTTCACCATACAAAAGAAGGATTTTTCCTCTAAATCGTTATCGAAATGATACGTTTTAGGTTTCTTCGCTGCACTCATTTTGTGCTATTTAATAATAAACTTTTTATCGACTTAGTATTGCCTTCAAGTTACAATTCAGAATTACTCCAATTCCTGCAGGCGCAACATTTATATCGGCAAGAACTAAAGTCCCGAATGTTTCCGTCAAACGCACCACCCGAAATTTCTAGAAAAGTGGCAAGAATAAAAAACGCGACTTTTCTTCAACAAGTATCCCGATTTCTCCTGATAAAACTGCCATTTGCCGATAGCGGAGTGTTCTTTTATTACGTAATAAATTTTTGTAGTTTAGTTACCTACTTATGAAAATTTTCTTTTTTCTCGAGATCTACTCAAGAACACTGGCAATCGACTGGTCGATCGCGATCGATTGTTTGGGCACCCCTGCCCTACACTCAGCAGTATTTAAGTCGAAATTCATTATGGGAAATTGGATCGAGTGATATATCTTTGGAAAGTTCTTCTAATTCTCTATTCTGAAATAGTATCTTCATGAACATTTAGTATCACACAGAGAGTCCAGAGCTAACTGAACATTGTATTCCAACGAAAATATGCCTCACTCTTTATGTCAAGAGAGACTAATTGTAGCGGAAAAAGCTGAGATACGTAAACTTTCGATTGGGCGATATCCAATTGTGGTATTTTGGTGTATGAGTGTATCAACTCCCTGCCCTCAGCAGCACTTAAGTAAAAATTGATTATAGATGAAGTAGGTAAAGTGGTATATCTTTGGAAAAGTCTTCCACTTCTCTATTCTGAAATAGCATTTTCATAAACATTCAATATCACACAAAAAATTCTAACAAAATGAAAATTTCCGCCACACGGTGATACAAACAATTCTGGAAGTTAAACATTTTAAAGAACTAATGGTGTCGAAACTTTTTAACTTTTTATTCGGTGACGATTCTTTTATGAAGCTATCCCATGTTTTCAGGCTATGTAGCATAAACTCTCGATTTAAAATAGGCCATAAGAATAAATCGAAGAGACCCAAATCAGGAGATCTAAATGGCCACCCAACTGTTCGTATCCTGCGAATCCAGCGTCCAGGGAATTTTGTATTAAAATATTGTTGCAAGCGTTCTCTGAAAGAGTTTAATTATTTAACAAAGTTTCTGCGAACCTGAGATTAATTAATTCTATCAACAACTGCAAATTACTTTCTGTAATGACATCACAATATGATTTCCAAAGCATTCGAGGCACTCAGATTTTAGCCACGAGCAGAAACCAAACTGTTATTGTCCACCGGCTCCCTCGCTTTTGAACCCCTGATCAGCATCCTGACCTACCTCATGCTCACTATTGATTAGTAAGTCTGCATGAAGATATATGCGAGTATTCCAGCAAACGATGCAAGGGATATGTTAAAGCAAATATTTACAATGTCATCCCGACAACTCAATCAGTTAATTTAATTTACAAGATATATCTATTAGACAGGCTCATTTTACTTTCAACAATAAATAATAAAACTCCGTAATATCTGAGATTTTCATGAGAATGTTGAATAAAGTCATAACCATGTTCATTAAGGAAAATTCATTTTTCTGATGAAAATAACGTGTGGCCATTTAGTGCCTATTTGTTCAATAGTTCTAAACTGCACATCGAAAATGTGTGAAACGAGAATAAGTAGATCTCAAACTGTTGCTCAATTCGAAATACTCGAATATACAGGTGTTCCGTTTCAATGAGATATTTCAAAATTCTTGTAATAATATAATGTCCAACCCCTAGCATCATTTTCGTATTTCTTGTACTGTAAAATTTCGACTCTCCCTGTAGTCCTCTGGATTTTCGAAGAATTTCCTCCGAGATACCAAAACTTCCTCCAAGAACAAAGTTTTGTAAAAAGCTAAATTCAATTTTCATTTTCGAAATTTGGAAACATTCAATCTACATTATTTCTTTTATTTCATATGGCGCATACTGAATTATTGTTAAATCTCAGTAAGAATTCTAACACCTATCGAATGGTGTATAGGTTTACTATACCTAATTTCAACGATTGTCGAATTGGAAAGGAGTTTTTATTATATTATATCATCAAACAAGTATGAGTTTAAACTATTCAAATTTAAGATAGCATTTTTTTGTATATGGGTACAGAAAAATGGGTTAACAGAACACGTGAAGTACATATTATAGATTAACATTGGGCACGAATATATATCTGATACTACTAATTTGATTGAGGGGTCGTTACATGTTGAAAATCGATATACATATTTTCAATGAAATAAAACTAAAGTATTTAGATTTCCACTATATTAACAAAACTATGACCGGTCTCACCACACTGTGGCTTCATCAGATAGATACAAACTAATGAACAGAGTTATTCCTTATATATTAGTCTTATTTCCTACTTAATATTACAATAGGTACAAGAGGTATAATGGAAAAGCCATCGGAGTTCCTTACTTTATGAATTGAAAAGATTGAGTGAAGGAGAAGGATTTAGATCTAATTGACTATTAAGTAACCTACCTGAATTCTTCTCTTTGTTGATCTCTAAAATTTTCAATAGATCGAGTTTTTGTCTGTTATTTTCATTGTGTAAAATTTAGAAATTATCATTAAAATTATAGTTTTCTTCGAGTAAGTGATTAGAACAATGGGAATCTGATTTATGATGATTAAAACTACGTTTGTGCTCGGACAATCTAACTTTGAAATTTCTGAAAGTTCTATCAATATAAATTTTATTACAATCCCCGCAAAACAGTTTATAAACACCGGATTTATTACTTTTATCAATTTTAGATTTGCAGTTTTTAATATGTCCGCCTGAAGAATTATTAGTTCGCAATGCTACATTGAAATTATAAAAGAGACTTCTATCCTCGAAACAAGTTGAGGTACATCCCATCCGGAAATTACCGATCAAGTTACATCCATTACAGAGATAGTACAGCTTAAGTAACTTATTGTCGATGAATTCATAGCCCACGAACTGTAAAGATGATAATGTGTTGCGTCGGTCTATTCTATTTTAAAGTTTTCGTTTCTAATTATTTAAAGAGGTAACAAAAATTCTCAATATTTCTTATTAAAGACATCTTACCCGATTGAGTTCACAAATAAGTTCGTGTAAAAGTTTTTGAAATTGTGCCAAGAAACACACAACATTTTAGACGGGTAAGTTGACGACAGCATTTTCAGTTACTAGGTAATTCAAGACGACGGATGATGGAACGTTCAAGAAGCTTAGGCGTTTGAGGATTCTAGGGACTCTGACTCCGGGAGAGTCGGAGTGCCCAGTTGTTCGAAGCGCAAGGTTGGTTTTGGGCACTAGGTGTTCAAGGCGTCTGGACGTTCAGAGGGTCTGACCGATCGAGGCGCAGGGTGGTTCAAAGGGTCCGAGTTTTAAGCGCAAGACAGTGCGGGGCGCTTGAGCCTTTATAACAAGGTAGTTCTGGGTGCATGGTGGTTTGCGTCATGTGGGTGTTCGGACGCAAGATAGTTCTGGTCGTTTGAAGGCGTAAGATAGTTCAGGGAGTTTATGCGCGAGGTATTTCGGGGCGCGTAGGTGTCTGGGGATGAGAGGTACATCTGCCTGCATAGGCGTTTAAATTGCAAGGTAGATCTGCCCGCCTAGGTGTTTTGGGTGCAAGGTAGATCTGCCCGGCTAGGCGTTTGATATACAAGGTAGGTCTGCCCGGCTAGGCGTTTGATATACAAGGTAGATCTGCCCGCCTGCTAGTATATAATATTAAAGTCGTAAGGCGTTTTTAGGGAACAATCCTAGGGAATGAGGGTAATTTGAACTGGGCGGAGAAGAAGCGACGAGGTGAAAAACCGAGCGACTATTTTTTTTTACAAAGGAGAAGGGTCTGAAGAAGGTTTTGACCAAATTTGAAGTCCCTAGCGAGACGATGGAGCCCTGAGGATTTTTCGAAAATTTTCGCCGAAACGTCGCCGACGGAAAACAGAAAGTCAAAACAGCGAGATATCTTTGGAATCGGAAACTACGGTCTTTCGAAAGGCGATCGGAACGGTCGATCAAGCGAAAATTCCCAAAGAGGGGCACGAAAAAGCGAAAATAAGAAAAGTCTCCGATTTTTCGCGAATAGAGGGGATAGTTTCGTCGGAATTTTATGTTTATACAAACTTTTCCATCGCAGTCGATAGTTTCAAAATCAGGACAAAGAACAAGCCTCGAGTTTCGCATATGTAGCCGCAATAGTTTCATTCCCGTTAAACAACGGCAAAACTGTAAAATTTGCGATTCTACAAAGGGCTATCGGCGGACTTTCGTAAAATTTCGCTCCGTTTTACTCATTCCGAATATCTCGGCTAGTAATCAAATAAATTAATAAACGTCCTACTTATAGGGGGTTACCGGGACGAAGTATTCGGGTGTCGAACGATTGCTACATATCTCGAGATCGGGTCCGTGAAGAGAGATCGTTACCCTTCGGCTTAATTTTCGAATTTGGGACGATTTTTGAGGCCTAGAATTTCGAGAAAAAGACCGGAACCGTGGGGGCGGAGCCATTCACCTCTCCCATTGCCCCTTAGATCGCTATTCAAGCTCGGTTGGCAGTCAATCTCATAAACGGGCCGAAGTCGATGTCTCCGGCACAGCTGCTTATTTCCTAGGACTTTGTATTCAGAAATCAATGAAAATAGTGGGATGAAGATAGTAATTTCAGCGTTATCAACATAATTTCGGCACTACCACTACATTTTTATTCTACAATTATCCAAATGTAAAAATGAATGAGATTCACTGAGTTCAAATTTGAACCAAAGAAAATAAGATTTCATAAACCAGTAGTTCTGTATCTTTGAAATCTAACCTACAAATATATTTGGAAAATACGGATGATTCATCTTTCAATTGAATGATCATTTTGTCAGTGGTTAGAAGGTGAGTTATTATTTTCAATACAAATTTAGTAGTTATTATTTTTGTAATACTAATTTTGAGGTTCCAATCTATCTGTGAAGAGGAAGTTATACATCTCTGAAGAAATGAGATGGAATAAAGGGCTTAAAATCTATCTACAATTCTTACAATCAAAGTTTATTTCAGGAACTATTGTTTTCATAGTTGGTATCAGAACTTGATCGTGAATACACAGATATTCTTCGGTGTCACCTCAATTTAGACAGAAGGTAATTATTGTGACTTCCTTATAATCATAACACATAATTAATAGAGTTTCTTGAGAAATTTCCTCAAGAACAAGCTTCTCTCAGATGTCGTTTTCGAAATACAAGGCGTCAAATTTCGTGAGACAAAAAATTATTTTTGATTAACTCGCTTAAATTTCCAGGTATCGAGCTGAAATTCGACAATCGATTGATTTTTCATCAGCTATACGATGACATATTGAAAATTTGTCAGTTGCTTCGCAGGGTGATATATTTTTCGGTGTCATGTTGTATTTTTTCCCCCATAACTTTTGTGCAGCATGCCACTGACTACTTTTTCTGATATTTTCAAATTACTCATTTGATCCAAAAAATTTTTTGTATCTTGCATTTTTGTCATATCTGTCACCCTTTTTGAGGAAAAAAATAAAATACGATTCATGTTCCGAACTTTCGTTAGATTCTGGGCTATTTTCGTGTCGGAACATAAGTCCAAAGTTTTTCCGTTATAATCTGCTAAAACGCACAGGATGATAGAAAATTAAAAAGTATTGATACTTACTCAAGGAACGTTAGGAGCCTTTGATAATACCTCCTATACATACATTAGCAATGGTGCAAACATTAAGGGTGTCAAAACACCCTCCATCAAATGGATTAAAGAAATGCTCAAAGGCCGGATCATAACGGCCACTTTTGGAGACACCAAAATATCGGTGTCAGCAGTGAAAGGATGCCCTCAAGGAGGTGTCATATCGCCGCTACTATGGTCAGTAGTTGTTGATGGCCTCTCAGAAAGACTGAACAACACTGGCTTCAACGCACAAGGCTATGCTGATGATCTAGTTATCATCGTTAGGTGAAAGCATGATGGAATCTTATCGAACCTGCAGCAAAAAGCCCTTAACATCGTAAATGAATGGTATGCTGAAGGGGGACTCAGCATCCATCCAGACAAATCCATTCTAATTCCATTCACAAGACGCAGAAAATTGAACTTAAAGCCTCCCTGTCTGAATGGACATACTCTGAAATTTTCGGAACAGGCTAAATATCTAGGGTTAACCCTAGATCAGAGACTCAACTGGAATTTACTCATTGACAAAACTCTTTCCAGGGCTACATCGTGCCTATGGGCATGCCGTAGACTCTTTGGAAAGACCTGGTGGCGTACAGCCAAAAATAACCTACTGGTTTTACACAGCGGTTATAAGACCCATTGTCACATATGCATCGTGAGTATGGTGGACGAAAACATCCGAAATAACTACGCAAAACAAGCTGCAAAAACTGCAGCGGCTTGTTTGCTTGGACATAACAGGTGCTATGAGAAGCACCCCGACTATTGCCCCGGAGATAATCCTAAATCTCCCTCCTCTTCATACAAATTTGAAAAAGGAGGCGTTGATGGCGGCATTACGGCTCTAGGATATAAAAAAACTTTTACCTGGTGACCTGAAGGGACACCTGGGGATTCTGGGTTACATAGCGCCAGAAATCTTATCACAACCATCGGATATAATGCCGCTTAAGTTTGATTTTCACTTACCCTTCGAAGTGGTCATTGAAAACCGCACCATCGTAAAGGAAAAAATAAATCAATTAGACCAAAAATCCTTCATTTGGTATACGGACGGATCAAAAACGATTGATAGAACAGGAGCAGGCATATATGGATCCAAGTACTCCTCATCAGTGCCTCTAGGCTCTACTTCCACAAACATGCAAGCAGAAACACTTGCTGTAAACCTTTGCTCCCAGGAGGGACTACGAAAGAAACTCAAAGGGGCAAAGATTTACATTTTAACGGACAGTCAGGCAGTAATAAAAGCTCTAAACTCTTACAGTTATCGGAGCATCTCTCTCTGGGAATGCCGTCAATCCTTGAAGCAACTTGCTGAGGGGAACAAACTTTTCCTGTGGTGGGTGCCTGGCCACGGAAACATACAAGGAAATGAAGCCGCTCATGAACTGGCCAAATAAGCTGCTGGAATCCCTCCCACCGGACCTGAACCGATCTGCGGTCTAAATAATCCGCGCAGACGACAAGAACTGGAACGATGGGAAGAATCTAGCAGAAAAGAATACTGGAGGAAAACTCCAGGCCAAAGGCAAGCGAAAAAGTTCATTGAATATTTGCCAAAGAAGACAAAACAGCTTCTCGATCTCTCTAGGAACGAGTTGAGGATCATAACAGGCCTCCTTACTGGACACTGCCCACTGAGATACCATCTCAATAAAATGGGCAAATCGGAAACGGCAACATGCAAAATGTGTAAAGAGGGCGATGAAACTGCCGAACATATTCTTTGCAGATGCATCGCAACTGTCCGTCAAAAACATATACACTTCGGTAGCGACAAACTAGAGCCGCACGAAGTAAAAGCGAAAGCTCCCAGGGAGATTCTTAATTTTGTAAAAGATCTAGACCTACAGGGAAACGAATAAGAAGGGTTACGAACAAAAGATCAATTTGGTCGCAATTCGGATAGGCTTGCAAATCCAATCGACCCTCACGAATGTAATGTAATGTAATGTACTCAAAGAACGTACCCTCTCCGACGTTTCGTTTAAGCAATACAGGATGTCGTAAAAACAATATGCGGTTTATGTTTCAATAAATGGCTTTGAACTACAGAATAAAATGATGAGCCACAATAAATGGTGAACCGCATCATGATTCATGAACTAAAATTTAATGGCATTTTCGTACAAATGTTATTGAAGCATTGTTTCTTTCGATTATTGTTATTTACAGGTTCAAATTAATTACTCAGTGTTAATTTATTTTTCAACTTTCTAATCGGAAATGCCTTATTCGTTTTCAAATGCGCAATTTGCAGATAACCATTTCATTTATGGTTTGTATGATGGTAACTCAAGACGAGCTGCCGAAGAATATCGAAGAAGGTTTCCTACTAGAATATCTCCTAACCGAGAAGTTTTCAAAAGCTTTTATAGACAATTTGGAAAATGTTATTTGGCGAAGATAGGAGGTGATCGGCAAAATCTAAGATGAAACGTTAACAAACGGGACATGTTAAATCTATTAACAAATAATCCAAAGCTTACTTTACGAAAGGCGCAGCAACAAACGTATATAAGTTACGTTACCATAAGAATTATCCAGAAGCGAAACCACAGAAAACCATATCATCTGAGCCCAGTTCAACATTTGGAACTAACGGATTCACCAAAAGAGGTAAATTTTTGCATGTTCTTACAAAACGAAGTTTGTCGGAAATTAAATTCTTTGACGAGACTTTTATGGACAGGCGAGTCAATTTTCACAAGACGTGGAGTGGTGCACTTTCATAATCTGTACGTTTGGTCTGAAGAAAATCCACGTCAGATTAGAGCCTGCAAATTTCAAAATTAATTGAGCCTTAACATTCGGATTGGAGTCAGGAAACGATCACAAATAGGTCCAGTTTTTTTACCAGCAAGATCCAATTCGAGAAACTTTTTAGATTTTCTGGAAAAAGAACTGCCAGATATTAGAAGATGAACGGTTAGAACAAAAAAGGCATGGGTGGTTTCAAATGGAAAGGACTGGTCCTCATAATGCGAGAATAAATCATAATTGGCTAGACGAAAACTACCCTAACAGATGAATAGCAAGATGTAATCGTCTGAATCTTGATGAAGTTCCTCAGAATGGACCTGTTGCATGACCACCACGATCCGCAGACTTCAACCCATTGGATTTTTTCGTCTGGGGCGCACTCAAAGACTTCGTGTATGCAACAAATGTAAATGATGTCGAAACTTTGAGGAATAGGATCATTGATGGGTGCAATTCTTTGAACTGCAATGCAATCTCAAAATCTATAATGTCGCTTGAGAGGAGATGTAGATTATGCAATCAACAGAATGGAGCACACTTTGAACGGTTTCTTTAGCAGCTTAAGATTATTGTACATGTTTTCTTCTTTGTTCTCTGTTAAATGATTTTTTATTGTAACTTATAATAAAAACGTACTTTCGATAAGACTATGTTCAATACCATGGACGTAAATAAACAAATGATACACTTGCAACTCGTGAAAATTATAACACCTGGCAGTAGGGCTATCATGAAAATTTCGTGATACAATTAAAGGAGGAAAAATTCTTTTCTTCTTCAGAAATGATGATTGCTCAATAGGTTGATCTATTCTGATAAATTATAGTCTAGTATTGATTTTGCTTAAGAGGGGGAACCTCTCCGGGATATGATTCACCATTGGATTCTCATCGTAAAAAAAATTATCCTTGATAATATGTCTCAACTTCCTAGTTTTCAACTGGGTATGACAAAGAAATTACAGCCATTTTACTGTTTCAGGAGAAATCCCTCCTGAGTAATAAACTCTAACTGCTTATCTTTGATCTCAAACATCTTGCTTCGCATGAAAAAAACAGTATTATCTTACGACACTAGTTTCATGCTAAGTCAAATCTTGCAAATCAAAATATCAAGTTTAGAAATATGTTCCAACTTACGGAAGTTAAAGCAATTTTTCCTATTGAAAATTCGAAACTTGGCACCCTGTATTATGGAAAACCAAACATTTTTGAGGCATAACTTGTTTTGAGAGTCATTTTAAATTTCATTTCACGGTCGACCAATGAAGTTTGGTAGATTAAAACGGAAATAACCTGGACTTGTGTTTCGCCACGAAAATAGGCCAGAATCTATTGCTAAGTTCGGAACATAAATCTTATTTTAATTTTCTCCTCTGGAACAGTGACCAATACAAAAAAATGCAGGGCACGAAAAGTTTTGAAATTGAATGAGTCATTCGAAAATATTAGAAAATGTGGTCCGTGGCGTGCTGAAAAAAAGTTCTGAGGCAAAAAAGACGACATGACACCGAAAAACAGATCACCCTGTAGAGCAACCGCCAAATTTTGAATACGCTGTCGTCTAGCTGATGAAAAAACACTCGAATGTCGATTTTAGTTTGATATCTGAAAAATTGAGTGAGTTTTTCTAAAATAAATTTTTCTCCCCGAAAATTTCACAGCCTGTATCTCGAAAACGACAGGTATGTTCTCATGGAAAGTTTCAATATTTCAAGATTTTCTATCATTCCGTGCATTTTGGCAGATTTGTTTTGCAACGCTCAGGTATGTTTAAATGAATTTGAAAAATATACTGCATAGATACTCCGAACCAAGGCACAGATTTGGATTGGACATAAAAGAGAACCGAACAATAGTGATTGTAACTCTGTTATAAGTGAAACTTCTCAAAATTCAGTTGTTTCACACGTGGAAAGAGAAGATTTCGTCGATTTCAAGCTGTTTTTTGACAAACACTACATGAAAACTCCTTTTACTCCAATTGCAAAGGCGGCGAGAAATTAGTAAGCACAGAAGAATGATATACGAAAGGTCTTTTTTGAGCGAAGTTACTGTATTGAAAAATGCATCAGGTCTTGAATCCGTGAAATTCGACATAAAGGGTAAGTCCAGTCGATTCCGTCCCTTCCTACTTTCTCCCAGACATATCCGTTGTACCTATGTCGCTTTGAGCTTGAAGGATGCTAAACGAAGAGACATCTCGAAGATAGCCGAAGAAGAATATCTGCCCCCATTAGAGACATAATGAAGAATTTTATTGAAGAAACAATATTCAACCTTCCGTAAAATGTTAAATTTCCTTCCTTGAAGGAGCTGGTTTTCCGATCCACCCTTCAAATTCACCTTCAACCGGGGCCACAGGGAGATGGTATGGTACGGCCAGTTGTCATGAATAGGAGCAATGGACTGCAGTTAAAATTTCATAAAATTTTCAACTCATTAAATAGTGACAATGGTGATTCTTCGACTGACGATGAAAATCATATTGGAGAAAAAATTACCTTGTTATCTTCACTTGAATTCAATAAAAATCATTTACTAAATCGTTCAATGTTTGCTTTCCATTCGAATCCTGTTCTGATTGTCTATGACTTCGATTTTGCTCTCCCGTAAAATTACAATTTCCCGGTTTTTGCACCACACCCCTAAATTATTCACCACTAAAAATAATTAATTTCCACATTCAATGAACTCGACGACATTACGTTTAGATGATAAAGTTATTTCGTTCGTGCTCACAGTAACCCTGAACTAGATCAACTCTTATTGGCTAATCTACTACACGTGTCAGAGAATTCTTGATTTTTAATTTGTAGAAAACAAAGTGATGTGACAGATCCTTGAAATATTTCATACAATCTCAAATTAAACTGAGGCAAACAATTTTCATTCAACTTACTTGAAATAAGTAAATATTCCAACAGCTACAGAAAGGGTGATGAGGCCGAAAGTATATCCAACGAAGTAAATTACCGTCTCAACATCGAGCGTGGCGGGAATGATCTCTCGGCAATTTGAGTAATTTGATTTACTCCATGTGCCATTCCACATACAGAATCGAGTCGCGTTTTCTGAAATCAAAACAAATAAGATATATTTCACGGAGGAATCTTTGGTAAATTGCATGAAACACAAAGATCAATGCAACATCGACATCAATTTGAGGAATGCTTCGTCACTGTGAATAAATTGAGTAATCAATTCAAATTTTCAAAGGCAAATAATAGCACGGAATTTATTTAAGCTGATGATCTAACTTAATAAACATACGAAATATAACAAGCTCATTTGAAAATTTATTTTTTTGATTTTAAGGTGACAATAAAAGGTCTCTGATGATATTCTGGGATTCTGAAAACTGTTCTTACAACCATCCTCATAACATGAGGTAATACGCTGATTATTCAAGAAATCAATTGTAATTTTGCTTTCTTGAAACGTAAATTTATTTGAGCAGATTTCCTGAAAATATGAAGCCAATACAATGAATTTTTTCGGAGATATACGAGGGAGGTCTGGAAGTTTCCGATCTACTAAAGATACAAAACATTTTTCCTGAATATTTTTTCTAGTTTTTAACATAGTCTACTTATAACTCTACACATTTTTCGTAGCGAAGTTCCCATCTCTCTAACCTGTCCAAATTGTACTCGCCGTTATCCTTAACAAAATAGTAGTTCACGAAAATGATTGCCTCTTCATTCGATGAGAATCTCACTCCACAGAGCATAATTTCTAGATGAGGGAACAAAAAAAAGTTGCTTCGAGCAAGATTTGACGAGTAAGGCGATTGGTCAAACAATTCAAAACGTAATTCGTCAGGCAATCAGGCAACACCTGAGGTGTGAAAAGGTTAATTATCTTCGTTAAACAGGATTTTCTTTTTCTGTCAATGTGGCAGTTTTTCTGTATGTTCTGCTTTTAGCTTGTCAATTCATGATACGTCATATGTTCCTATGATGGTTTCTCCTATTTGAAGATAATCGATTAAAATAATGAGTAACATTGATGTTTTATTCATTTTATGGAAACTCATTTGAACGTACATAAAGTAAAATATATTTTATACTTTCTATAATTTTGTATTTTCAGACCATCAACTCATTTTCAAGTTGTCAACTTAGTTATTTAACTAGCCTACTCACAAATTGAGTGGAGGAGGTGTATTAATGTCAGGCTGGATATTAAGGGTGATTTTGCTTGAGTTTTTACGAAGTTTATCGCTTTCAAAACATTCCAACACTTTCATTTCATTTTCTTTGTCACAATTATGAAGAATTTTGATATCGTCTGATGTTATTGAATGTTTTGTGGTTTTATATGTTCATAAATTGGAGAATTATTATCAGGGCTAATTGTTCGTTAATCTTATTTATATATATTTATAAATATTTATAATATATATATATATATATATATATATATATATATATATATATATATATATATATATATATATATATATATATCATAAATAAATGAATGATGCGAATTTCTGAATGATTTGAGCAAGAAAGTTCGAAGAACCAATGGTCAAAAAATGCTTCGTTGCCGAGATACAGGGTGTTAAAGTTGAGAAAATTTTGAAACAGTATACAGGGTGATACTTTTTCATGGGCCATGTTCCATTTTTACCCTCGGAACTTTTTTTTGGTACGCCACTGGCACTAACAGAAAATAAAATCGAATAGATCATTCAATTTGAAATTTTTTTCAACTCTTGCATTTTGATCGTAACTATCACCGTTTCTGAGATATTAATTATTGAAAATAATCCAATAGTTTTCCCATATCGAAGCCATGGAGATATTATCTTAATAACTGATGCAATTTTTCAGGAATTGAGCTAAAATTTACATCAGATATCTCCTTATTGTATGTTTATAACAAAATGAGGCAGAAATTCCTGACAGTATACAGGGTGTTATTTTTTCACGTGCATTTTCCTCTTTTTGCCCCCTGAACTTTTTTGTGGTGCGCTACTGGTATATTCTGAAAACAGAATCAAACAGATTATTCAAAGTGAAAACTTTTCTGTTCCTTGTATTTTCCGTATCTGCCACCATTTTCGAAAAATTAATCAACAACGCCCGAACAGGCTACCCTTTGCCTCCGTATATTTTTCGGTGCATAACTGACGTTTTCGTAATCAGAAACGGATTTTTCATTCAATTCGGATAATTTTGTGCTCATCTTGATCCTCATGTCTTTCACCGTTTTGAATTGAAAATCATCAGAATTTATCGTGTCTTCCTCATATCAGAACACGTTGGTGATTTCAAAAGGCTTAGTAGGCTCTGATACAATTTTGCAAATGAAATCATAGAAAAAAAACTTGACACTTCAATGATTGTAAGTTTCGTCATTCAGTTTGTTGTGCCTACATTTGAAACAGCTGTAAGTAGTAACCAATAATCATTGAAATGGTTTTCACTAATGCAGAAATGGCCGATATACATTTCATGTACGGTGTGGCTGAAGGAAGCGCAGTGCACGCAAGGCGTTTGTATCAAGAACGCTTCCCTAATCGAATCATTTCTGATAGGCGTACGTTTTCTGGCATCCACAGAAGATTGAGAGAACGGGGTACATTCAAACCGAATCATGACTTGAAAGGGGCAAATCGGACAATAAGGACCCCGGAAATCGAAGAGGCAGTCCTAAATTGTATAGATGAGGATCCTCAGCTGAGTACAAGAAAAATTGGAAGAGAGTTGAATATCTCATTTGTATTGGTCCGGAAAATTCTCCATGATTTCTTGCTTCACCCATACCATATTCAACGCGTCCAAGCTCTACTACCCGCGATTTTCCTCTGCGACTCAATTTCTGCCGATGGTTCCTTCATAACATTGCTCATAATCCCTTTTCGATAGCGAAATCATCTTCACAGATGAGGCGTCCTTCTCGAGAAATGCAATCAGGAACTTTCATAACAATCACTATTGGACTGAAGAAAATCCCCATATGATTGAGGAATGTCACCATCAAGAACAATTTTCGGTTAATGTCTGGGTTGGAATAATTGGGGATTTCCTGATCGGGCCATTTTTGTTGCCAGACAGGCTGAATGGAGCCTCATATCGCCACTTTCTAGAAGAGATTTTACCTGTGTTGCTAGAAGATGTGCCGCTGCAAACTAGAAATGTGGTTTATGCATGACGGAGCACCACCGCACTTCAGCATGGAAGCTAGAGAATATCTGAATATGACATTCAATAACCGCTGGATAGGGCGTGGTGGACCAGAAGCTTGGCCTCCAAGGTCGCCAGATTTAAACAGTTTGGATTTTTTTCTTTGGGGACATCTGAAAACTTTGGTTTATAGCTCTCCCGTGAATACACTTGAAGAATTGAGGAATAGAATTACAGCATCATGTGACGTCATCAGAAATACCCCAGGAATATTTCAGAGGGTGCGCACTAATATGCGGAGACGAGCAGAAGCATGTATTCTTTCAGGTGGAGGACATTTTCAACATCTTCTTTGATTTGTTCTGTTTGTTCAATTTTTGTTTTCATCATTATGAGTTTTTGTTATTGAAGTCATTCTCGATTATTTATGTTGTTTATTCATTTACTTCCGATTTATACACTCAATAAAACACATTTTTGAATTCGAATTCAATGATCAGGGAAATGATATCACCCTTTATACTTTCTCATAAATCCTACCAATCTAGTGGTGCAGATCTTAAAATGTGAACTTCGTTTGAAATTCGAGCTCAAGGTCTTCACAAATTGCCGAAATAACATGAAAAATACCTTCAAGCTTTCAATACGGAAGGGACTATACGATTACTTTTCTTGATTAATATCTCGAAAATGGTGGCAGATACGGAAAAATACAAGGAACAGAAAAGTTTTCACTTTGAATAATCTGTTTGATTCTGTTTTCAGAATATACCAGTAGCGCACCACAAAAAAGTTCAGGGGGCAAAAAGAGGAAAATGCACGTGAAAAAATAACACCCTGTATACTGTCAGGAATTTCTGCCTCATTTTGTTATGAACATACAATAAGGAGATATCTGATGTAAATTTTAGCTCAATTCCTGAAAAATTGCATCAGTTATTAAGATAATATCTCCATGGCTTCGATATGGGAAAACTATTGGATTATTTTCAATAATTAATATCTCAGAAACGGTGATAGTTACGATCAAGATGCAGGAGTCAAAAAAAATTTCAAATTGAATGATCTATTCGATTTTATTTTTTGTTAGTGCCAGTGGCGTACCAAATAAAAGTTCCGAGGGTAAAAATGGAACATGGCCCATGAAAAAGTATCACCCTGTATACTGTTTCAAAATTTGGCCTCACCTGGTGATTCAAATTGTGTTTAGTAGCTTATGTGGAAAATTTGAGCCCGAAATCTTGAGAAGTCTAGGTTTTATCGAGAGAAAATCGAAAAATTTTCTCAACTTTAATACCCTGTATCTCGGCAACGAAGCATTTTTGACCATTGGTTCTTCGAACTTTCTTGCTCAAATCATTCAGGATTCGCATCCTTCATTTATGACATCTTATTCGGAAACACCTATATATATATATATATATATATATATATATATATATATATATATATATATATATATATATATATATATATATATATATATATATATATATACAACATTACAAAATGTACATTACGATTCATATTGAATTACGATAATTTGGTGATTGTTTTATTTTTTTTGTAAGAATTCTAGATTCAACTTCGTGTTTTGGGAATGTCAGTTTTTGGAGGATATGTGTGTTGAAGTTTTCTATGGCGCTGTTTTCTTTCTGGACTTTTCAGGTATTTTTGGGATCTGTTAGTATATTACTGGGTTCTCTTTATCTACTGTGATTGTTAACCATTTTGAAACGTGTTTCTTATGTGTCCTATTTTGTAGATATCTATGTATATGGAGCTCAGTGTCTTTATGTCTTTCGGGTCAATGTATCATCTCAAGTATTTCTCTCTTTTTTCTGTTGTTTTCTTTGTCAAGAATTTTTGTCTGGTCATAGTGAAATTCGTGTTTTTCGTGTTTTTTGTGATTGTTTAGTGCAGTGCTGTCGTTTTTGCGTATTTATGGAGTTTGGGACGTTTTTTGAGGTGTTGTTCTGTTTGCCTAATCAAGACTTTTACGTAGTTCTTGCAGGGTATGGCGTATACTATGTGGTTTTCCTCCATGTGCGTTATTTTGGATTTAGTTTTAGTAGTCCTCAAACCTTATAACTTCAAAATGTCCTACTCAGCCATGAATCAAATAAGACACGTAGATACAAAACTAAAATCCAAAATAACGCACATGGAGCTAACCCACATAGTAAACGCCATACCCTGCAAGAAATGTGGGAGAGTCTACATTGTACAAATTAGACAACACCTCAAAGAATGTTTCAAACCCCATAAATACGCAAAAACGACAGCACTTCACTAAACTAACACAAAAAACAAGAAAAACACGAATTTGACTATGACCAGACAAAAATTCTTGACGAAGAAAACAACAGAAAGAAGAGAGAGATACTTGAGATAAATAGACAACTCTGTAAATTACCGGAAAGACATAAAAGACACTAAGCTCCATATACATTGTACATAGATATTCTTCAGAACTGGGCACAAAAAAACACGTTTCAAAAAGGTTAACAATCACAGTAAATACAAACAACACAGTATAATACAAACAGATCCCATAAGTACCTGAAAAGTCCACATAGAAAACAGCGCCATATAAGACTACAACACACATAACCTCCAAAAACTGACATCTCCAAAACACAAAGTGGAATTCAATATGAATCTTAATGTATATTTTGGAATGTTGTATGATTAAATACTGAAGAAGGGACGAAAAACTCCCGAAACGTCTATCTTAGAAAATGTTTAAATATTCTTACAAACCTTGAACGCCAAAAAACTAAACTCAATATCGAAATAAAATATAGAAGGTTGAAAAATACTGAAAAAACTAAAACTAATATATATATATATATATATATATATATATATATATATATATATATATATATATATATATATATATATATATATATATATATATATATATATATATATATATATATATATATTTCTCTACCTTTCGATCCACGATATAACAAAGGATTGGAAAAAATATTCAAAAATATCAACATAAAAGTAGCCTACAAATCAAACTCAACTTTGAAAACCTTACTCGAAAACCCAAAAGACAAAGTTAACGAGTTGGATAAAAGTGGCATATATGAAATTAGTTGTAAAGATTGTGGAAAAAAATGTGTTGGACAAACTAAACGATCAGTTAGGACTAGATTAAAATAACATGAGGCACATTTAAGATACGGACGAACAGAAAACTCTAGTGTTGCCCAACATGCTAATAATCAAGGCCATAAAATAGATTATGAGAATGACAAATTGATAAAAAATGTTTAAGACGAGAGTACATTGAACGCTTCCGAGAGTATCCACATAATGAAATGCAAACATTCACTAAACAGGGACAACGGTCTCGTTCCGTTCAGCGTACTCTTCAGTTGGTTAGATTAGACACGATCCCTAATAGAGCGTTGTACCAATCTAGTAGCAGGGATAGATTTAGTATAAATTGTAGAGCCATTTAGAAACAGATTTAGTGCACTATCATCTCCTGATGATGCATACTTAGTTGGCGAAACGTGCGTCGAGTATTCGAAATGAAGTTTTGGTGTGTGGTATACAGTGGTATATAGTGTTATTCAACGCCAAATATTCCAGTCCCCAAATTAGTGGACATATACTGTTTTAGGCTATATCTGCCCTTGCTAGCACACATCTGCTCGTCAAACGACAGCTGTTTCTCAAGTGGTATAGATTGATATTTTGATAAGAGACTCTCTATGACAGGTCTTATTTTGAATAGCTTATCGTGATCAGCATGATTAATCGGCAGTAGATGGTTGTTGTCATTGAAATGTAAACATTGACGGATTTTGTCGAACTCTCTTTCAGACATTACTTCTCTCACATGTGCGAACCGCAATTTGGGGCTCCAGTAAGATCAAATCTCTGGCATATGCACAATAGACATGTAAATGTATATGCCCAAATATTTATGGATCTCTTGCTGAATTACATTGGCTAGTTCAATGGAATTGTTTTTTGAATTTGGGAGGCTTTTACTTGGTAAAATTCCATTATCAATAATAAAAAACAAGTACTGTGTTTTAAGGAATTTTACTTAATAATTGCGATTCGTAACGCGTTTCACTACACCGTAGCTTCTTCAGACGAATGATTATGCAGAAAAATGTAAATGAGAATATAACTATAAATGTTCTTGAGTAATTAAAAGCTTATTGGTCGCCTCCTCCTAAGTGGTTATTTATGACAGGTATATCCAATAAAATTAAGGAATAGATTGCTCCCCGAAAAGATTCAATAGAGGTGAAGGGCTTAAATCGACTTGTTCATGAACAGATTATTCTGCTGAAAGGATGATTTCATCATGATTGATAACGGTAGAGAGAGTTCTGCGTGTGACCTTCTCAGAACGGTGCTTAATATGCCGTCGAGACCTGGTACTGATTCTTCTCAGGGAGAAAATTCAATATATTCTGAGGATGCAACGACGTATCTCATGTTGAGAGAGGGTTTCTTCCAACAAAAGAACAGCTACTTTTGAATTGAGAGAGTTTTAATATGTTTGTTCAACTTCTTTTTATATTGAGTTGCGATTGGAAAATTGAATTCACTTAATAAGATTAGATTTAGATGATTTGATGTTGATTCAATGATTTCAAATAAAGTCTGGTCATCCTCAAAAGAGGTCCTCGGAGGTCTATTTACCCAAAAGAATGTGAAAGAGCAGTTTTCAGAATTTAGTTGTTCAGTTCAGTATGGTATGTCCGATAAAATCCTTTTGAAAGTAAACTTGTGAAGAATATTGTCAAACACATATGCGTTACGCCTTCGCCACTTCCTCACAGCCTATCTTTCCTAATCAATGTGAAACCTGTTATATTCACTATAGAATCTGGAATCTTTGGGCTGAGCAATGTCTCAGTAATGAAGATTAAGGATGGTTGCATTTTTTGAACTAAAGCTGTAAAATCCTCGATTTTTGCGATTAGACTAGCTAACTTGGAGTAAAGGAGTGTCCATTCAGAGTTTTACAGTATTTTTTCATGATAATTTCCGGTATTCGAATATCTGATGGTCAGCTCACTCTCGCCATTTGCTAATCGGCTTCAGAGCTCATTGCGAACCTCCTCCATATATTTCATCTGGGCAAGGGTTTCGTCGTCTGCAATTTTGATGTGCTTCAAAGTAGGCGAATCTCGAACCTTTTTTTTGAACAGAACGGGCTGTGGCAGAGTTTTTGAAATAAACTTTCGGGGAGGACCGTTAAAATTTTTTCCAAGTCTAATGGTATGAACAGATGCATCAATACTTCTAATGGCTCGTGGAAAATTCTTTGTGCTTTGACGATCATGTTGTGTTTTTTCATTAGAAGTGCCATTATTTTCCGAAACACCACAAATAACAATATTTTGTTATTTCTAGTTCTGTTGATGAAATAAGTTGCGTGGTGGTCATATTATTGAATTGGAGATCCATATCGGGGGCAAAATTATATAAACATTCTTGCACTCGGTTAGTTATAGGGCCGGTAAAAGAGCCTGACGTCAACAGTTACGTTTCCAGCATAATATTTCGTGAACAAAGATGGGCTTGAATAAGGTTAGAGAGAACGAGGGTATTGTGTGCATGAAGAAGTAATAGGAGACAGTGACGAGATTTAATGCAGGCTCCATTTGTGCTTTGGGTGTGGAATGGCCATAAATGAAATATTCAATTATTCCACAGAAAACTATAAAGTTAACATTTCTTCTTCTTCTTAAGGTGCCTCTTCTAACGGAGATCAGCGATCATCAGGACAGTCTTCACTTTGGAGGCCGCAGCTCTGAACACTGACTTCGTACTCTTGTGGAACTACTCTCTTAGGTTCATGAGCCAAGATGATCTTCTTCTGCCAGGCGCTCGTCTTCCTTGGGTCCTGCCTTGAACGATGAGATGAAGCACTTTGTATTATTGATTTCTCATAATGCGGGGTATTGGAGTTTCCCCGTTTTCACAGTGGTGAGTAGTTGAGCGTCGCTGTTTACTCTTCGGAGAACTTCGGCGTTGGTCACATGGTCCCGCCATGAGATGCGAATCATTAGCCGGTACACCCACATCTCAAATGCAGCTATTTTATTCTCAAGACATTGAGTTATAGTCCAGCCTTTAACTTCATACAGCACAATGGGAAAGACGTAACAGCGAACCATACGCAGACGCAAGTTGAGACTAAGATCACTGTTCGTGATCAGCCTCTTCATCTTTACGAAGACAACGCTTGCCTGTTCGATTCTGCTTTGTATTTCGGGTTTCATCTCCCATTTGCTAGTTACTAGGCAGCCAATATATTTAAATTGCGTGCACTGCTCAACTTGTTGCCCATTCAGCTGTAGCGTAGTCGGTACATCATCTGTCTTTATAAATACCATGAACTTCGTTTTTTTTGACATTTATTTGAATACCGTCCTTTCTGCTGGCAACATGTACTCGGTTTAGTAGCTGTTGTAAGCCTTCTGACGACGAGTTAATGACAACTGTGTCATCTGCGTACCGGATGTTGTTGACAAGTATTCCATACATGGAATTACTTCAGTTGCATCCTTCAAATCTTCAGCCATTATTCTTTACGAATAGAGGTTTAAAAATTTAGGCAAAAGCACGCATCCCTGCCTCACACCTCTTACGATTGGGATGTCTCTTGTCTCATCAGAGTCCACGAGAACTGAGGTCACTTGATTCCAATACAAATTTGCAATAGTATAAATATTTCTGTCGTCCACACCAACATCCTTCAGTATCCCGATGATTGGAGTGTGTCTAACCCTGTCGAAGGCTTTTTTGTAGTCGATAAAATAGGCAAACACGTCAACGTTCATTTCATGGCACATTTCTTGTCCCAAATCCATTCCTGAAGCCAAATTGTTCTATAGATATGTGTTCATCACATTGTCTGTATATTTTATTAAGTAAAATCTTGAGATATACTTTAAGGACGTGTCCCATGAGACTTATAGTGAGATGGTTTTCACATTTTCTGGCATTGGGTTTCTTCGGCAAAGTGATGAAATGAGATTTCAATCAATCCTCTGTACACTTTGTTAAACAGTGTGGTGAGATATTCAACTGCTCCTTCATCAAGCAGCTTCAGGACCTCTCCATGTACGTCGTCTGGATTAGTGGCCTTTTCATTGTTGACTTGTTTCATTGCATATCGAACTCCACCTTCCAGGATGTTCCTTCCCTTACTCGCTTCTTGCAAGCGGTGTGAGTCTTCTCTCACATCATGGATGAGCTGCTGAACGTCTTCCTCTTGTATACGCTTTTCATCCTCGGTCTCGTTGACAGTAGTGCCAAGTTGATTTTGAAGACCACTCATTTTTTTCCTCGTATTTTGCTTGGCTACTCCGGATTCATTTAGTGGAGATTAAACGAATCATATCTTTCTTGCAGCTGTTCTAATTCTCGACATTTTTCCTCTACGTTACTCAGCTTCTCTGAATTTTCATTCAATACATTTGTGGGCATTTCGGTCGGTCAACATTCAGCCATTTTTTTCTCTCCTTCAAGTGTTAAGATTTCGTCTGTCAGCCACTCTTTGTGTGGCCCTCTTGCTGGTTTCAAGTGTTATTTACTTAACTCATTGATTATTCGTTTCACTTTCATCCATATCGACATCTTCAGAATTTCTTAGTGCATCATTTGAAACTGCAGGCAATTTCTTCTGCAAGTCTCCCTTGCACACTCGCGGTATGTCAGTTGCAGCCTACCTCACGCCCCTTTTCATCTGCAATAACAGTGCTGTCGTCGGTTCCAGTACCTGCAGCAGGGTATGCCTTTGACGAAAACACTGCATTCCTGAACCTTTTGTTGATCGCAAAAAAGTCAATTCGGTTTCGATCTATGTGCTCTTTGATCTCTGGATAATCTCCTGTAGAGTCTTCAAACAGGTTGTTGGAAAACGGTGTTGGTTAGAATCATCTCTTCTTCTTGACAAAATTCAATAAGTTTTCTGCCTCTTGAATTACGCGCCCCAAGTCCAAACTTTCCTGTCACCGCAGGGGTTGCCTAGGCACCAACTTTAGCGTTGAAGTCGCCCATTACAATATTGAGTTGTTCCTTTTTTGATATTCGTATCAGGCTTTTCAGTTCTTCATAGAAACGTTCCATTTTTTCATCATCGCTGTCCGCTGTGGTTGCATGCACTTGTATAAGATTTGTTTTGACTGTACCATTTAGTTGAAGCATGAACACCTGTCCAAGTGAGGTATAAAGTTTAAGACATTCGCGTTGACAGTCTTGATGACGATGAATGCTACTCCTCTCCAGTGTCCAGGCTCATCGTTTCCAGCGTAGTAGATCTAATGATTGGGCATATTCAGTGATCGGCTTCCCTTACCCTGTTAACTCATACCTACTCCATATATTGAATATCTGAGAAAAAACTATATGAATAAATTAATTGAAGCTCTAAAAACATCAATGAAGAGAAATAAAAAAAGGAGCCCTTTTCTCCTTCTTGCCCTATAGATGGTTCCTTACTTTCGAGAGTATAATAGTGTATCGATGTCTCTTCTGTTCAACATTCCTCATATATGCCTTGAAAATGAGTTGCTCTACGGGGCAAATGTTGACTGGTGGGTCAGTGGCTACGCTTGATCGCTTTGGTCCATTTGAGTGCACTTGGGCTTTCACTGCCGCATTGACTAAGTGAACGCAGATGAACACGTGCGTGAAACATCCAGTCGAAACAAAAAGTACGCCAAACTGCGTACTGAGGTATCTAATACTCCTTGGAACATTCCAAACTTACATTCGCGCAATCTACAGCGTTTGTTTCCACCATATTTGAACTGCTATGGTGAAAGGGTGTAAAATCAAAAGTCTTTCAGCAAAATCGTTCTCGGGATCTACTAGGAATTGGCAGATTTGAGTCTTCCGCAACTTTAGCAGCTTCAATATCCCTTTGATGTCCCATTGAAAATCTCTGATTGTAAAGAGTAGAATCCTCCTCCAATTGACAACTATTCGTCATATAGCTTGAAAGGAAGAGCGATTGTGTGGACCATAAAATTCACGAAGTGAACGTTGAGTTCACAGAATTGAAAGATTATTTTCATAAAATTTTTGACTATGAACTAATCTCTGTCGGACCGTGTATCTTGCCATGATAATTATATTGTTCTTAATAACCTTTTATTTTTATATAAGATGGAGCAAAGACTCAGTTTCTTTCTTTTACACAAAACTATTAATTCAAGGAACATTTCATGCTAACAATTGTAGTCATTAGGATTATTTCTATTCTTGTTCATTTCTCTCACTCATATAACTGAAAAATCAATGAAAATTTATTATCATCAGAATATTCTACCAAAATAAAGAACATTCAAATCACAAAGACAATACTTTCTGAAATAATAATAAGAAAAGCAACCCATTTCTGTTTTGTGAATTCTCGACATATGACATTCATAAAGTGTGTGAGAAATATAAAAAGATCGACTGACACTACTTTTATCCTCGGATCTTATATTATTCATACCATTCGTATAGACCTTATCGAAAAAAAGACATCGAGAGATCTAAAGGATAAAAATTCCATTTTGATAAGGAGAAATATTTAAGGACCAGAGGGCAAAAACATTCTCTGTAGCAAATAATAAACAAGGGTAGTTTGAATTGCCGTCATTTTATGGCATGTATATAAGGCATCGCCCTGAACGATATTTCTTGTCTCTGCTTTGAGGACAACATATGGGAAGATGAGCATTTCCAAGCTTTGACTTAAAATATTCGGATTTCAGGAAGCCATACGAGAATAGTCAAATCCTATAATTTAAGTTCATGAAGCGGATAATATTTTGGCTGCATATCAGTTGATTTATCCTCAAAAATCTAATGCAATGTAGTTTTTTACCAGGTGTTCATGTGATAGCTGAAAACTTCGTTATTCAAAAAGAAAGAAGAACGGCTCCAAACGAAAAATATGAAGATCTAATTAGCCTGCTTCGTTATACTATTGTTATGTTGTAGGGTGGCCAAATATGGATGAATATAGTTTTTCAATTCAAATAGCACATATATTTCCGCGAAAAGTATATTTTCTCATTCTCACTGCTCCGTTCTAAGGCTTCTGTTTTTCAAATTTGGCGTTGTGAATATTGAACAGATACGAAGTCTGTAAGAAAAGTGATGGGACTGGCAACGTCGTTTTCTATTCGGCAATGCGTTATGTGTACATATGATAGGCCTCCAGCACGAGTTCAATAATAATAATCATAATAATAATAAATTTATTTCCTCATAAAAATTGATGACTTGTCATTTCAAGATATATATAGGGATATCCACCGGGACCGTCCGTTAAAAACTTTTTAAGTTCCAACTACAATTTCAAGCTGAAATTTTATACGCGGCCATAACTAGCGATTTCCAATTGGAGTGAAATATTTTCGAAGTGATACCATTTCCGGTTATACCGGAAGTGGGTCATCACTCTGTTATTTCAAATGGCAATCTACCTTTTTTATTATACATCTATAACCGACATTTGGGCAAGGCATAAAATACCCAAGTTGTTTGCACTTATCTGTCAAAACTTTTGACAGATTTAATTATTTTTGTTACAAACTCGATTTTTGAGGATCATTTAAAAAAATTGTAGCTCGTAGATCTTTTGCGCTACAGACACAATTTTTGCTTAGGTGGATACAAGAAGGATCAAGGAATTTTTTGAGCAATCTACACACGTCCAATGTTTATTGCGTTGTTTTGCAAGATTTTTTTCAATTTGGCCTTTTTTCAAACAGCAATAACTCAATTTTTTCAAATTGCACGTGCCAATTTTTATATCGCCATCAGATGAAGCGTCAAATTTTGGATAAAATTGTATAAGCATGTACTATACCCATCTCTTATAGTTCCAAAATAATTTGGGAGTATATTGAATTTTGACGATTTTGCAAGAAAAAACAGAGAATGCTTTGAAATATTTGAATCAAGTAGCTGAACTGGCTACGCTCACCTGACAGGTGCCTAAAATTAATGTACTTGTCACTTCGTTCTTTCGAATTTGATATTTCAACAAGAATTGTCGTTATTTCAGATTGAAAATATCCAAAAAATACAACACATTTGGAATAAAACCGCTGGTTATTCAAACAAAACAATATTTAATCTTTTTCTCAACTAATTTTAGAATGTCAAAAAGTAGTGGATAGAAATTTCAGGTAATTCAATAACCAATTTCCAAATTTACCGTCTATGAGTAGAATAAAATTTCCAAGCATTAGAAGCAATTTTCTACAATTCGGATGCATAAAAATTGTAGCAACTAAGCGAAAACCAATCATCGAAGAAAATTACTTTAATACGAATAAATGATAGCAAACATCATAGAAGAAAACTAATTCACGATCTGAATAAATGTTCAATATGGGCCACATTTTGCTCGATACACTTGACAGCTCGTATACGAACATTATGAATTGCACTCCTAGTTTTCTCAGGATCAATATAACGAGAAGCATTATGAATGCGCTCTAGTAACTCTTCTCTAATTTTTACAGGAATACACTTCACTCTTGATTTTGCCCCATAAATAAAAATCAGGGGGCGTCAGGTCTGGAGAACGCGGAGGCCATAAATTTGGTCCTTGATCACCCCACCATCTATCCTCGAACATTTCTGTTAGCTGACGATCTACAGCTCGTGTTTTATGTGCTAGTGCACGATCCATTTGGTATTAGCCATTCGTCATAATGTTAAGGGGTAATCCATCTAAAAAATTTACCGGTGTTCCTCTCAAAATTTCCAGGTATCTTTGTCCATTAAGATATTCCTTATAAATGTGATAAGCCAACAAATCATTCATTAAAATTGCAAAAACGTTCACGCTGAATTTATTTTGGAAATCAATAACCTCAATGAAATGTGGATTTTCTGTGGCCCAAAACGGTCGATTTCTCCTGTTGGTTATTTCACTTTCATTGAAATTGGCTTCATCAGACCATATAATTTTTTGCAGAATTGTCTCATCTTCTTGAAGCCGAATTAATAAATTTTCACAGAAATTTAGCCGCTTGGGTAGGTCAGTTGGTTCAATTTTTGTAGTCTGAAAAAAGAATACGGATGCATGTTATGTTTCTTAAGGATCCTTTGAATAGAAGTATAATTCAATCCAATGTCCATTGATACTGACTTAATGGACACATGTGGATTGGCACGAAAATATGCTATCGTATTAATTTGATTGTCGTCTTCCTCGAGAATTGGCTTCTAGTTTCTAGGTATTTTGTTCCTCCAAATTACAGAAAATTGCTTCTAATCCTTCGAAATTTGTTCTTTGTTTTTTCCATAGGCGCCAAATTTGGAAATCGGTTACTGAATTGCCTGCAAGTTCTATCCACCACTTTTTGACATTCGCCATGAATTAAAAAGAGATTAAACATATCCTCGTTTGAATAATCAGCCATTTTATTATCAATCTGGTGTTTTTCAAAAATTTTCACTTTAAATTACTAACATTTCTTGTTGAAATATCAAATTCGAATGAATGAAGCGACAAGTACATTAATTTTAGGCACCTGTCAGGTGAGCGTAGCCAGTTCAGCTACTTGATTCAAATATTTCAAAGCATTCTCTGTTAGTCCTGGCAAAATCATCAAAATTCAATATATTCCCAAATTATTTCGGAACTATAAGAAATGGGTATAGTACATGCTGATACAGTTTCATATGAAATTTGACGCTTCATCTGATGGCGATATAAAAATTGGCACGTGCCATTTGAAAAAATTGAGTTATTGTTGTTTGAAAAAGGCCAAATTGACAAAATCATACAAAACCACGCAATAATTATTTGACAAGTGTAGACTACTTAAAAAATTCCTTGATCCTTCTTCTATCCAACCAAGCAAAAATTGTGTCTGTAGTGCAAAAGATCTAAGAGCTACAATTTTTTTAAATGTTCCTCAAAAATCGAGTATATAACAAAAATAATCATATCTGTCAAAATTGGAAATTGCTTGTTATGGCCGCGTATAAAATTTCAGCTTGATATTGTAATTGGAACTCAAGAAGTTTTTAACGAACGGTCCCGGTGGATTTCCCTGTATAATTATATGCACGTGACACGTGACAATTCTTCACAAACAAAAATAATTCATAAAAATATCAGATGCTGACCACAGAAACACAATCGACTCATCACATATTTTGAGAAATTCACCAAGAGAGTAACTGACACTATTCAGAAGAAAACTCCGGGTAGTTTTCTCGAAAATCTTCGCGTTGGCATCCCGCAGGTAGGGCGTAGAATAATTTGATACCGACGTAATTAAAACTCTTCAGCGAAAGAGATATGTTGAGGAACGATTAAATTATTTTTGTTCCGAGTGTTGTAGGTGTGATTTTGAGATTGTAGTCCAAATGTACTGCGACGCTCATGAACATACACCAAGCATGACGAAATAAATCACGAGGTAAGGTAAGTACGCGATACCTAGATAATAGACCTCTGCAACTTACATGTTGTGGAACTCTGGCCAGTGCTCTCAGAGCTTTTTTTCGTTTTAGGAAAACGTTAGGCGCGTCAGACGCACCTCCACACAAAATGATTCCATAGGTCGCAAACTATAGAAACTTCGCATGATATGTAAGTATTGCAGCCTCTTCACTAACAAATGTTTTTACTACGAGTCGCGTAAATCGCAGCTGAGGGTCTCTTCTCCATCCCTTCTATATGTGATTACCATGAGAGTGAATTGCCAGCAATAAAACTAAGGACCTTTATCAAGTTATCAGCTTGGACATTTGTTCTTGTCGAGACTAATAAATTCTGCGTTTTTTCTAAATTTAAACGTGAAGCATTGGCTTCGAACCACTCCTGAGTTCTTTCCATAGAATTTTCGGTTTTCTTTTCCAACTGTTGTTCGTAAGAGTATTCATTCACAATCGTTGTTTCATAAGCAAAAATATATAGTCCATCCGAGTCTACATTCATAGGTAGATCGTTGATGTACAGGATAAAGAGTATGGGACCGAAGATTAAGCCTTGAGGCACTCCGGTTTCAACTTCCTCAAAAGGGCTGAAACAATTGTTCCATTGGACAGACTGATACCTGTCACGAAAATAGAAGGACAAAATATCATTTATGAGACCTCTGAAATCATATTTCTCAATTTTAGACAGATAAATCTATTCATGCAATCGAAAGCTTTCCCTAGGTCACAGCATTTTACGCTCCCTTGTTCTCTATTCTCAAGGGCTTTTAATAGAAAATTGATTACTCCGATCATTGCTGTCGTTGTAGATTTTTTTTCCGCGGAAACAAGGTGGTTCTTCGCTTAAAATTGATGTTTTGTGAATATATGCCATTATACGTTTTTTCAACAGGGACTCAAAGATTTTCGCGAACACTGTTAGAATTGAAATCGGACGGTAGTTTCCGAATTCCAGTTTGTTGTCTTTTTTTGTAGATAGGTATAACTTTGGCAACTCTCAGACACTTCGGGGAAACCCCTTGATGGAAACATAGATTAATAATATCGCTCAAAGGTGACGCAATAACATCAATAATTTACTTCATCAATGAGACGCTCATTCCGTATTTATCACTTGCAGTTTTGTTATTCATACTCGAGATAACGCTTATCACTTCTGCCGCAGTAGTGCCCTCAAGAAACTTCGATTTTGGGCTAGACATTGAAATATTTACCAGCATCTTTTTCGTAGCGTCTACATTTCCGCAAGAGTGGAACCCACATTTGCAAGATAGCTGTTCATTTCTGCTCGGTCAAAGAGTTTGAGAATTTGTTTTCTTAATATTCTCATTGATGACTTGCCAGTTCGCTCGACTTTTATTCATGTGGTATGCTATATAGGAATGGTTCGTTCGCTTGACTTCCTGATCAATAGCACTTTCATATCTGTTCTTCAGTTCTCTATAAAATTGAAGAGACGGATCGTGGTTTGTACCCTCCATATAGTATGGGCTGCATCTAGTTTCGACTTCTAACAGTTGATGTCCGGAGAATTTTGAACTCTACTTTTTTGGATTTAATAATTGTCTTTTTTTCATGAAATAAGGTGTTAAATACTCGAGAATTGTTTCATGGGAATAGCTGAAGGATTTCTCAGCTTTACATGGAACTACGAGAAACTTTCAATTAACCGTTTCCAGGCTATCAATTAAACGGTAAGTATTTTGGGCACGAAAATGTCGTTTCATCCTGAATACAATATTTTTAGGAGTGGGCCCCTGTATTGACAGTTTCTGCACCAAATGGTCCGAAAAATGAAAGTTCAGCGTCTTTTGGTTGCAGGAATTTCGGTTCAGATTTGTATAGATATTGTCTATACAGGTGGAAGAGGTGGCTGTGACTCTGGAAGGATCGGAGAACATATTATGCAGTCCGAATGACTCAAAATGGCCAATTAATTTTGTTTTGACAGGCGAAGGCACCGATAGATCCACACTAAAGTAGCCAACCACTAGAATGTCGAGAGAAAAGTTGCAAATCATGTCGAATGTCGGCTTCATAGTCGCTATGAATATATTGAGATCTCCTGCTGAGCGTCGGTAAATTGACAAAATGATTATATTCATTTTGGAAATTTTAACCGGGGTGATTTCAACCTCACTTTCAATAGAACATTCCCGAATGTCATTCAAGACTTCAAACTCTTTTTCCTTTTTCAGAATTATCAGTGAGCCTCCGTGTATGAGAGACAGCCGTCATTTGTTTGTTCGGAGTGGTGGTTTTGTGGAACAGTTTTTTCCTGTGAGTTTTGAAAGTGTGAGGCATCAATTTTGAGCAACGGTTTGCTATCTAGATTAATTTCAAACTTGAACATAATACATCAGAAACGTTTGAAAAATTCCATTACTTCTATGAAGGGAGTGTTTTGTAAGGGTCGCGGATTTTTCGGTGATTTAAGGCTTTCAAGAAGAAAGAGAGTTAATTGAAGATGAAGAATCTGAGAAGAATTCAGTGAGTTGTTAAAGGAAACTCAAATACAGAACGAGAACAGGAGTGAAATGAATATATTCAAATAAAACACAGCCATAGCATCCAAACAACAACAAAAACAAATTCTCCATTGAACAACTGAATTAATCTTCTGTGAAAATAAAAACAAATGACTCAAACTACATTTTCCATTTCATCAGATAGGTGACAGTTTGCTGTTGTTGAACCATGAATATTTTCATTCATATATCATTTTATTATGTAATAATATAAACTTTATCTATATACGAGTTTTGGGGGAATTTCCTAAACTCGCCCGATTCTTGCTTTTCTAGGAATACAATCCCGATTCTCGGTGATTCACTCATTCTCAATTCAAAATACCATAAGAAAGTAGCTTTTGACACCCACATGAAAAACTTCCATGCACTCTACAAAAGCAAGGATAGAAATGATAGATTTAACAATACTGGAGTTTACACATTGTCCCATATGGATTGTGAAGGAGTCTACATGTTCAGACTTGTCATTCATTCAAAACTAATTACAAAGAGCATCCATCAGACTACATTAACTAGAGGACCACCGAATTTACATTTGATTCACATTTCATCGAAAATTGCCATCATTTTTCACCCCTATATCAATTAAAATTATTCACAGAATACCTAAAGAAAGAAAGTTGGATTTCTTAGAATACATTGAAATTTTCAAACTCCAACAAACTCCCCACAGAGATCTTCAGAACTAATTCAAATATGGCTTATTCGTCCGAATGAAACCCTTTTCAACATAATTAGTTTATCACCTCTTATTAATTTTGTATCTACCTGTTTTTGTATGTATGTATTTTCAACTTCAGTTCAGTACTTGTTGACAGCTGAAGGCGTTTGAGAAACATAAATTTCAATTCTGATTTTCAATAAATCTCTTGTGTTAGTATAATACATAGTTTTACAATGAATAAAAACATTGAAATTTTCTATAGCAATATGGGGCAGGTCTACATCTACTGGAGCCTAAATTTGAAACTAGGTAAGGCATCAAAGAGGCTAGCATTATATTGAACTGTAATGAATTTCTCTATGCTGGACGAATGAGAATGTCTCAAAGATCCATACATTCAGTTCCTGAAATTATTCATTGTAAGCTACGAAAATTCCAACTTGCCATATCTTGTATAAGCTGCGTGAATTCTTTTTGTGCTTCCCATTCAGTGATGTTTGCGCACTGAATATGTTACAGAAATATTTCATGCAGGAATGGTTCTCTACATCCCTCATTCTATGGAAGGAACAACAGCACAAACGCCATGGTTCAACAAAGATAGCGAAGAGCAGAACTTACAAGTCATGGAAGATAAATCCAACAGAGGAAACAAGAACAACCTTCGTTCGAATACGAAACGTATGCACCTGATAACTGCAAGAGCGAAAGCCAGTTTCAACGAAGGGGTAACTAATAAACTCCTCGAAAAGTCAAGCGGGACTAGACTATTCTGGTCTATAGCGAAGACTGTCAGTGCCAATTTCAGCAAATCCGCGAGCAAGACGCAAGCAATTACGTTTCCTAGTAAGGTCCCCACTGGGGATACTCCTTTAATGATGCAAGGCCAACGAATTGCATCTAAAGATTCGATACTCTCGGAAGACAAGTTGCTGACCTTTCTCTGTTTTAAAAATAGATCCACGGAAGATGCTCCAAGGAGCTGAAAGACCTTGTTCCGGGAAAACTTATGTTTTGCCGCAACACGAGGCTGGCAAGGAGTTCTCGTCATATGGCGGTACATTCAACGACCCCTCAAACCCCACTCTGTAAGAATTCCTTCGTTTACAGGGCCGGCGAGCTGTGGAACTCGCTTCCGTCCAACATCTTCCCAACATCCTACTATTTTGGCCCTCTTGCAGAAGCGAGTAAACAGACACCTCAATTCTTCCCGGGCCCTCACTCATGTGGTGTAACAAGTTCGCCTATTCCTGGGAAGCACGCATAAAAAAAATAACCTAACCCTATTTCTCTTGCATGGAGGAACAGGGCTTCATCTTGCTGGAGCCAAATTGTATATGGAATTAATTCACTATGAAATCATCTGAGAATTATGTGTTTTAAATCAAATAAAACATTAAAAGAGTTTTATACCCACATGTCATGAATCGCGCAAATACAATCACTGAAAGAAAACTGGTAATGAAGCACATAAAACTGCTACTAAAGAAAACAAGTAACGAAAATGAACTTTCCTGTAATTGGAAAGCTATTACTTTCATCAGTATTTTATCTGAACAATTTTATAAAGAACGTAAATTGAATTATGAGGATTTAACGTAGCACCATTGCTATCTAGATTTAAAACATCGAATGTATTATTGGAGTTATTGACGGATTCATATAATCATATTCCAGTTGGTACATTTCGTATTTCAATTAAACAAAGAAACTGCAATAAAGTTTTTCAACTTGACTTTTATTGAACTACTGAATGAATCAGAGTTTTCAATTCATCGTGTATCATTCCATACGAACATTTTGTTTTATGATAGCGTTCATACTTTCAAAACAGAAATAGTTTTTGTACTTCTGAAAATAAGGCAGTTCTCAGATTTTATGTAAAATATGGAAGTGGTCAATTTTCTTGCAATTTTTTCACCTTTTGACAGTGTTAGTTGTTTTTTTCAAGATTGGTCATAAATATGAAGTTATGATCATTTTTCGCATGACAATATATCTCATATGATTGAAAGGTTCTTGTTTCACTCGCTATGTACAGGGAGTCCCGTTTTTGATATTTTAGTGCGGCTGCTATATGAAATAATGCAAAAAGAGAAAATACCCCTTGCATCTTCATCCACGATTTTCAAGGAACTTTTATGAGTATAAATCAGAGACGTATCCAGATTGGTTTATTGTTGAATGTTTAAGGAATTATAATATAGACTTGTAAAAATTTTCCTGTTCGTTTTCCTCACCAGACAGAACACTTTGGCCACTAAAACACTCAGCGCCGGGATGAGCCAGGAGGCCTGCTGAGCCTGAATTGGAAGTTGATAAGCTTTGTGCCCACAATCCAACAATGAAGAGAACCATTGTCCAAGAATTACGAATGTTACTTCATCAGAACAACAACTTAGTGAATATGTTCAAAATATCATTGAGTCTTATTAATTATGGATTTCTTTTGTTTGCTTTAAGCTTATTCCATACAAAAGTTTGGGTCTTTTACTTATCGATCGTGGCACTACAAAGTCTGCCAGATCAGCTAGTGTTATATATAAATATATTCAGTATATATACCAAATTTTTACTATGAGATTACATTCCGTAGCAGTATTTTTCAAACTTAATTTTTAGCATTCCAAAAAAAGACAGAGCTTCGATTGCTGCTGGTAATGAACATTTCACTCATCAGAGTTAGAAAAGAGCAACCATCTTTTTTTAATCTATATATTTCTTTTAACATACAGTGTTGGTCAGAAATATTTCGAGATATTCTCGAGATCTCATCAATGAATCCTACGAAATTATCGCTATATACGTAGACATATTCAAGCATTTTATTCAAGGAACATACTCAATCTTCTATGGAAAGTTAAATATTATTTATATATTTAATTTTCCTTGAATAAAATTCTTAAATATGTCCTCACATATACCGATAATTTCGCAGGTTACTACTGGAGATGTGGAGTATATCTGGTTGATAACCAGACAAGAATAAGGAGCGTTAGTCTTTCGACAGATCTCGTTCTTGCAGACACTGTATGGAGCGTTGCGGTAAATAGTCTAACTAGTGCGACTTTTTGAAGTTTTCTGTTTATTTTCTCTTTGGTTTCATGGTTTCCCGGTGGCGGCGGTGAGTAATCTGTGTCAGTTCTTTGATGGGCGCAATAACATTTACATGTTTTGTAGCGCTCCAACGGATTGAGATGAGTAGTTGGCAGTTTTGTCTGATGTTGTGAATGCGTATGCAATACTGATGAGGTAAAACGACACCGAAACTGTAGTCTATTGATCCTATTGATGACATCCGACCGAGCTGTACTACTGATGTGTGGCCCACGATGACGATGATTATGTAGGGTGGATCAGAAAACCAACTCCTTCAGGGAAGGATATTTAACTGTCCACTGAGGGTTGAATATTATTACTTGAATAAAATTCTTCAATATTCTCGAGAATTCCCTACCTGTTTTAATAATATCATACATTATAGTGAGAACTTAGAAGCTAGATCTGTCTTTGAATTTTTCGGAAAATTTTAGTTTTCTGCTTAGTGAAATACTGAAATATTTTTTTCAATCTTAGATAATTGTGAAATACAAAGCACATATAATATTATAAAAGTGGACCTATGCACTATCTCAGCTGTTAGCTGGATATAATTTAACTTTCCCAGATTAAGCAATCAAAGGGAATAGGCTACATTACAATATACTTGACATAAATTTCCTAACTATCCTACATGTATTAAGAATTGCAGCTTTTTGCATTTCTACATAGGTATTCTTATGCAATTCTAATTTCTTAAGGCTATCATGCAAAGTTTTGGGTATTTAACCAGTTGAGGATACGATGACAGGAACAATATCTATTTTATCGAGGTGCTACATCTGCTTGATCTCAATAGCAAGGTCTGTGTATTTGGAATTTTGCTCCTGGAACTAGTTCAGCACGTTGTTATTATTCGGTATGGCGACATCCACCAGCATTGCTGTTCTGGCTCTCTTATCATACACCACTATGTCCGGCCTATTATTCGTCACCATTCTGTCAGTGATAACAGGCCTATCGTAGTATAATCTAATAGAGACGTTTTCCAATACGGGCGCCGGCTGAAACTTGTAATAAGGCTGGAGAGTATTCAGAAGTCCGTACTTGTTAGCAAGTTTCTGGTGGATAATGTTGCACACTTGATTATGCCTGTGAAGATACTCCGTATAGGCCAGTTGTTCGCATCCGGACGTAATATGCTGTATAGTCTCAGATTTTATATGCCATTTTCTGCACTTATCTGCTTGTAATGTTCCGTCCTTCATTAAAAATTTTTTGTAATTGTTTGTAGCGATCACTTGGTCCTGAATGGCCATAAGGAATCCCTCTGTTTCTGCGAATAATTCTCCTTTCATCAACCATTTGTTGGAGGCTTCCTTGTCGATGTGTGGTTGATTAATCTCATGGTGATGTCCATTATTTATTATCGTGGACTTATGCTTTATCTCAGCTAGCAGCTGGATATAATTTACCTTTCCCAGATTTAGCAATCAAAGGGAATGGGCTCGATTACAATATACTTGACATAAATTTCCTAACTGTCCTACATGTATTAAGAATTACAGCTTGTTGCATTTCTATATAGGTATTCTTATGCAATTCTAGTTTCTTAAGGCTATCATGCGAAGTTTTGGGTATTAAACCAGTCGAGGATACGATGACAGAATCAATATCTATTTTCTCGAGGTGCCACATCTGCTTGATCTCAATAGCAAGGTCTGTGTATTTGGACTTTTTCTCCTGGAACTTGTTCAGCACATTGTTATTATTCGGTATGGCGACATCCACCAGCATTGCTGTTCTGGCTCTCTATCATACACCACTATGTCCGGCCTATTATTCGTCATCATTCTGTCAGTAATAACAGGCCTATCGTAGTATAATCTGATAGAGTCATTTTCTAATACGGGTGCCGGCTGATACCTGTAATATGGCTGGAGAGTATTCAGAAGTCCGTACTTGTGTGCAAGTTTCTGGTGGATAATGTTGCACACTTGATTATGCCTGTAAAGATACTCCGTATTGGCCAATTGTTCGCATCCGGACGTAATATGCTGTATAGTCTCCGATCTTATATGGCATTTTCTGCACTTATCTGTTTGTAATGTTCCGTCCTTCATTATAAATTTTTTGTAATTGTTTGTAGCGATCACTTGGTCTTGGATGACCAAAAGGAATCCCTCTGTTTCTGCGAATAATTCTCCTTTCATCAACCGTTTGTTGGAAGCTTCTTTGTCGATGTGTGGTTGATTAATCTCATGGTGATGTCGTCCATGCAATTCCTTTCTTGACCATTGCTCTTGTTTTCCAGTATCTGATAGGAACGGTTAATTCAGCAGGTCATCTCTGGTAGCAAAATTCAGTGGTGTATATCCCCTATCAGCCAACGATACCTTTCTATGGAGGTCAGAAGCTTTCGCAGAGAAGAATTCTCTGAGATTTTTTATCTGTTCGGTGTGTAAATTGACATCTATTAATCCGCGTCCTCCTTCTTTCCGCTTCAGAGTTGTTCGTATCACAGACGATTTTGGATTGTTGTACTTTGTCAACATCGTTCGGGTCTGCCTTTGAATATCATCCAGTTCTGTCTTAGTACATCTGATTATTCCAAATGAGTAAGGCAAGACTGGAAGGTGTTAATTGCCTTGACTAGATTCCCTGATTTCAACATCGATCTCAGCACAGACTTCAGACGCTGACTGTATTCTGAACGCATCTTCTCCTTTGATTGTTTTGGGCTAGTAATCTGGCTTGTTGGTATCCCAGATATTTGTATGTTTCGCCATCTCTCATGCACTGTATAATATCACCGTTTGGAAGTTGTGTTTCACCATCTATGACTTTTCCTCTTTGAATGTTCAGGGTCTTACATTTTTCAATCCCGAATTTCATATGAACATCTGCCGAGAACTCACTGACAGTTTTCAGCAAAAATTGTTCGAAGCATACAATTTGATGGCATCCATATACAGCAGGTGGGAGATTGTATGATAATTCCTTTCTGCTTTTATCCTAAATCCGAATCCTGTTCTATTGAGGATTGAGGACAATGGGTTCATTGCTAAACAGAACCATAGTGGACTTAAAAAGTCTCCTTGGGAAATTTCACGACATATGGGTATCTCGTCGGTTTTAATTGATTTATTGTTCATGTTGACCTGCAGAGACGTGCGCCAGTGTGTCATTGTTGTCTTCAAGAACTCTACCAGGGCTGGGTGAATTTTGTATATCTGCAATACTTCAACAAGCCAAGAATGGGCGGTACTATCGAGTACCTTCCGATAATCGAGAAAAGCTGAATGAACATTCCGATGCCCTACGTGTGCCTGTTTCATTATCACAGAATCGATGATGAGTAGATTCCTTGCACCCGTGGTGTTTCTTTCTGCATCCTTTCTGCTCCTCTGCTAATATATTGTTGTCGTCAAGGTGTTCGTATATTCGATTGGATATGCATGAGGTGAGTATTTTGTAGAGTGTAGGCAGGCAAGTGATTGGCGTATGTTGAGACGGATCCTGTGTTCTATCGCTCTTAGGTAGCATATATGTTAAGCCTTGCGTTAGGAAAGTGGGTGTTTTCTTGGGATGTTGAAGAACATAGGTGAGATGTTTCGCTAGGGCTCCATGGAGCTTATCAAACTTCTTGTACCAGTAGTTGTGGATATCAACTCTACCTGTGGCCTTCCAATTGTTGGTCGCTCGAACTACTGTTGTGATTTCTTCCTCCGTTATTCTATCGAAGTCCATATGTCTGATATCGTGGCGTTCTTTTTCATTCGTGATCCATTCCGCATCTCTATTGTGTTCTTTGAGGTTCGACCATATTGATGACCAATAGTCGGTCAAGCTTTGTGCGTCGGGTACTTCTCTGTTATTGTTGGTCGGAGTTTTGTTATTTCCCTTATGAAAATTGGCAACGTTTTGGAGGTACTTTTGGTTTAGGTGTTTCCTTTCAGTACACTTGACGTATCTTGAAAGCCTCTTTGCTTTTGCTTGGAGTTTCTGTTTCAAAGTGTCCATATACACGTCGATGTGTTGTTTGTGATCAGATTGTTTTGTGTTCGTACCAATTTTTCTATGAATTTTGCGTATATGTGATTTCAAGCGTCTTGAGGGTTTTCTGTTTCTCAGGAATTCTGTGAGGCGACCGATTTCTGCTCTAATATTATCAATATCCTTCTCCAGTCGTTTTTGCCATGGTGGTTTTCTGACGCTTTTTGGCTCAGCTTGAATCAGAGTTGTGGAGATTTGTTGTTTGTGAAGTCGAAGAACCGATACTGCTCCACAGTAAATCAAAATGTGAACCTTCTCCAAGGTGTTCTGGTCGGTATATTCTTCAAACAGTTGACGCTTGCTAGGATGATATTGGTGTCCTTGTTTGTCTTGAGTTTGGGCAGTTTAGGTCATTTAGTTGTGTTACTACCACTGAATTCAGTTATTGCTCTGTTGAGTTCTGATCTTGCTGAATACATATATTCGTTCTGCTGATTCGGCTCAGGAGGGTGTTCCATGTTAATATTCGTTTCCGTGGCTTCGATGTTATCTGTAACACATTCATTGACTCCAGCAGGTATACCGTTATGAGTATCATTTTCGCTTCTGAGTTCCATTATGACATCTTCTCGTAAGCTTTGCAGCGTTTCTGAAGAAAGTAGCCTGTTTTTAACGATTGTTCTTCGTTGATCCGAAATTCTCTGCTCCGATATGTGCTGTAATTCAGGATATTTTTCTATGAACGCAAGATGTAACGCGTATCTGTATTCTGTCATTTCCGATTCCAAGTTTGTAATCTTGTAATAGGAACGCATAGTGAAGCTATTCATTTCTGGAGTCCACTTCATGCGTTTCCTAGAAAGTCCGGCTCTCGTGGTCGTAGGCATAATGGCTTGCGCCGCCGTTGAAACATCAAGAGTTGGTTGGGAGGTGTTGATGTTATTTCCTACTTGGTTTTGTGTTGTGTTTGTTTTATTATTATTATTTAGGTAACAAAAGAATGAGGATTTGAAATCCTATGATATTCTAAATATAAAAAGCAATAAATGCAACATAATCAACAATTAATCAAATATAGAAAAAAGAATAACAAAGATTTCTATAGTTCACTCAAACATCATACTGTCTATTCCATTTTTAAAATATTGACGGACTCAGCCTCAACCATTACACCTGAAACTCCATTTCATGGACCGAATACATGGTCGGTATGAAATGTTCCTTTTGCCGTGTCCTATACCTCTCCTTCTTCAGTCTCATCTCATGTCATGTGTATGGTAATTTTCAATGCAATAGAAAGTAATTCATTGAAATAATTTCGAACGAGGAATTACGCGAATGTATTTCGACAGAAGCGGCCCCATTCTTCCTTTTCAAAGGTGCAAGAAATCTTCGTAAAATTTTGCTTCGTATTTTCTCTTACTTGTAATAATACACTCCGCCAAGAAATTAACACACAATTTCAATATTTCAAAATTCTTTGTTGATAAGCAACCAATTATTATTCCTTTTCTTTTCGCGGATGTCCGGACATATTCCATCGAAATTGGTTGATTTTTTAGGTTAGGTTAGCTTATTCAATAATGACCTACCTGGCAGTAGAGACAACAGGTCGCTACTGCTGAGTAGCAGCTTCGACAGAACAGTGGAGTGCAAATAAGCACTGAATTTTGACAGAACACATGTCAATTCAGTAGAAGCTGTCTGGGAATGAGAATATACAGATGAGTCAAAATACACAGGTCTGCAACATAAATGCTGTCTAGATATTTTCAACTGATTTCTATGTATTTAGGTGCTCTGAAAACAAAAAACATACTCAAAAAATTCCAGAACGTAGGGTTATTTTACAAAACGCAAAATTTTATTACAAAAAACCGATTTTTTGGACTAAAAAGGGATTAACTTGCAGTATAAATTTTATTTTGATTACTGTTTTAAAATGTTTACAGGACATAACTATCATTAATTTCTAAATAAGGAACACCCTGTTTGACCTACACTAACAAGTATAAACATGTTGTAACCTGAACGTGCGCGCTCCGATAGTGTAGAATTGGCGCGGGACAATTACGTGTTAACTCTTCATTGTTTTATAGATCTTGATTCAATACAGTACAATGTCGTCTGTGCGGTAGTGTGTGATTTCTTCGGATAGTTTCTGTTACATTTGTGGAGAATATATGACATTAAAGCAACAAGTTAATATTACGGACTTTGTAAAAAAGTATACTTCGCGTATTTTGGCTTCAAACTTGGAGATCAGGATAAAGTATGGGCACCTCATAAAGTCTGCACACTATGTATTGAAGACCTTCGAAATTGGTTTAAGGGCAAGAAAAAAGCTTTCCGATTTGCGATTCCTATGGTAAGGCGCAAGCAAAAGAACCATAGTGATGATTGTTACTTTTGTTTGTGTAATGTGAAAGGGTATAATTCAGAACGGAAGCAGTCAATTTCATACCCTAATCTGCAATCAGATATTCGTCCCATCCCTCATGGGACCGAAATACCAGTGCCCAAGGCCCCTGCTACCTTGGAAGAGGTTCCAAGTTCTGACGAAGATGGTGCTGTACCTACACCCGATGGCCAGTCAACTTCTGAATTTGAAGATGACAGAAGTTTAAAATTGTTTTCCCAATGCGAGTTTAATGATTTGGTAAGAGATTTGAATCTTCTCAAAAGTGCTGCTGAGTTGCTTGTATCAAGGTTCAAAAGCAGGAACTTACCTCTGCCGGGAGTGTCTTCCTCCTGGTTTAGATATCGTGAAAAGCAGTTTACTTCCTACTTTGCCCAAGAGGACGAGTTGATTTATTGCACCAATATTGAAGGTTTGATGAATATATTTAAGATCTCATACGACCCAGAAGAGTGACGCATTCTTATAGATTCTTCAAAAAGAAGCCTTAAAACAGTTCTGCTTCACAACGGCGGTTTCTATGCTTCCATTCCTGTCGGCCATTCCGTACACCTCAAAAAAACCTACAAGAACTTGGAATTGATTCTTTGTCAATTTAAATATGAAGACCACGGTTGGCAAGTTTGCGGTGATTTCAAAATCTTGGGTATGCCGCTCGGACAGCAATCTGGGTTTACCAAATTCCCTTGCTTTTTGTGTCTATGGAATAGTAGAGACCGAATAAATCACTGGACCAAAAAGTGTTGGCCTGCGAGGGAGTTGGCGGAAAGAATGTCCTGCATGAAACTTTGGTGCCTCCTCATAAAGTTCTTCTACCACCGCTTCACATAAAGCTGGGACTGATGAAGCAATTTGTAAAGTCACTTCCAAGAGAAGTTGCTTCAAATACTTAATATCAAAGTTTCCTGGCCTCTCGGAGGCAAAGTTGAAGGAAGGTATTTTCGTTGGACCAGATATTAGACGGCTTATGGCTGATCCACTATTCGTCACAACCATGACGGATCCTCAAAGAGAAGGGTGGATTGCCTTTGAGGAAATTGTAACTAAATTTTTAGGCGATATCAAAGACCCTAACTACAAACAAATCGTCCAAAGAATGTTGAAAGCATTTCAAGATTTAGGTTTCTTAATGAGTTTAAAAGTACATTTTCTTCATTCCCACCTCGACTATTTTCCAGAAAATTTAGGAGACATGAGTGAAGAGCAAGGTGAACGATTTCACCAAGATATTAAGGAGGTGGAAAAAAGATACCAGGGAAGATGGAGCGTCTCAATGATGGCAGACTACTGTTGGACGCTTAAAAGAGACCCTCCAGATGCTTTTCACAAGCGAAAATGAGGAGTCTCACTGGGAAAAAGAAATGTGTTTAGTGCTCACTGATTAATGTATTTTAGATAAGAAAATAAGTTTTGATACGCAATTATAAATTACTTTATTTTAAAAGAAAAATATGTTTTATTTCAAGATAATAACTTAATCAGCATAGACGCCTGCATTGTCAGAAAACGTGAAGTGCTAGGGCAAAATGAAAGTTATTTTCGAATTCAGCACACCCAAAAACATAAAATTACACAAAAAACCAAAACAGCTCTCAATTTTATTTTTGCACACTTGTGATATTGTTATTTCATTCCAATAGCCGTTCTCTAGTAAGCCGATGAGAGATATGTCTAGTGAAACTTTTTACCAACATTTGCTTTTGGGAAAGCTTCAATATGGTGTGAAGAGGAATTTCGTCAAGCGCCTGCAGTGATCTCGTCATTCTAAATAATGCCACTCTGAATGCTAAGAAGTACTTTACAGACATTTCAGAAGAAGATGTACCATTTGCGGAAAACATGGTGGTGGGCATAGATCGGAGACATATTGCTGTACATCTGGGGTCCCCCAAGGATCACACCTTGATCCCCTCCTGTTTCTAATGTATGTAAATAATATAAGATTTATTTTCAAAAAATGTAACTTTGTACTATACGCTGACGATCTCAAAATCTATTATACCATCAGGAGTTTGTCTAACTGTCTTGTTGTACAGGAGGAGCTCTCTCCTTTTTCAGAGTATTGCAAAACCAATAGCCTTTTCCTGAAATTGAGAAAGTGTCAAACTATCACGTTCACTCGAAATTCGAAATCCTTCAATTTTCATCAACTATACAACAATATTTCAATGAAAGTGTCACAAATTCGAGATCTTGGAGTCATCCTGGATTCGAAGTTGGTTTTCGATCAACACATTGTTTGCATAGTCAGCTCTTCAAGTAAAATGTTGGGGTACACTCTCCGCCAGTGCCGTATATTCAAAAATTCTAGTTCTTTTCTCAGTGTTTACTATGCCTACGTATTCAGCAAACCCAACTTTGCCTCCGTAATATAGAATCCTCAGTAGAAAATTTATATCTCGCGAATTGAAAACATTCAGAATAAACTTTTAAAATATCTGGCTTATTTGTGTAATTTCACGGTGGCGGAGGGGATTGACTTATATGCGGAAGCAAGAAAACAATTTCACTTGTTCTCACTTGCGGACAGAAGAAAGATGAATGACATCCTAACTCATCAGAAGGTATTGGCTAGAATGGCTAATGCACCAACTATTCTGGGAAATATATTCTTCAACTCTACTAATTTTCACTTGAGGAAACATGAGTTGTTCTACTTCTCTTTCAAAGAACTAACTATTCCAGACACGCGCCCTTAATGAGAATGCTACGCACGGTCAATGAATTTATTCAGTCTGTTGATATTTTTTCAAATAACATTGTAAGATCTAAAAAAATTCTTAAAAACTTGTTCTGGATGTAGTTTCTTCTTTTGTACTTTTTTTCAATTATTCACATTTTCTCTTTCTATTCACTTAATACTTAATCTTTTTCTTTAATTGTACTTAGTGAATACTGTTTTAAGGGTTTGAACCTGTTTGTATTCTCGAAAGAATAAACAATAAACAATAAACTTCCTTCAAGATTACGAAATCCTTTCAGTGGAATGTCCTGTACGAGGCCCAGACTTGAACCCCCTCCAACATATTTGGGACATTTTCAGTAAAAGATTAAGAAGGCAGCAAAACCTTCCAGCTACTGTGAATGAGTTGCGGACCAGACTGTTCGAAGGTCGGAAGGAAATAAATCAGAATACTATAATGTAATTGATTTTCATTATGAATCTCAGATATAGTGTAGTAATTCTTGATAACTTCGATTTGCTTCAAAAATTTCACATTTTGCATTATCAGTTTCATTTCAATTTCTGAGTACCATTTCATTTTGGCTATTCTAAGGCGATCCTTAGTTCTAGTGGATTATTGAAACAATAATTCTTCAACATTTCTGAACTTCTTCTGCATGACCTTCTTGTTGCAGTGTATATTTGTTTCTCTATCTGAGAATATCATACACGACCTGCATGTTGCCGAAGTTCAAATTGAGAATTATTCTTGCACTCTGATGACGTATGTCGTTCATATTCGAATTCTGCTTCACAGAAGACATCAATTTACATAGCGAAGGTGTTTTCGTATCTTCTTTGTTCAACGTTAGGTGTCTTTTCTAATATCGTCGCTTCCGATGTCTCGAAATTAGATTTGTAGTTTCTATTACTGAAAGAGTTATGTACATACATACATACATACACACTGAAATTTAAATGAAGTCTATGTAGAATTGAAATCGATTTCAGTTAGATATCATCTTGACATATGCAATACTACTGAAAAATTTTCTAGATTTCGAAGTTCTAGTACAGTAATCTTATTGTATATGATAGTATTTCACTGTTTTAATTACTTGTATATTATGATTGAGTTGATTGGCGAAGCCTTCATTAGAAGATAGCTGATCTTTACAATCAGGTAATTAAACAATTTCTTTACAGCGAGGTCGCTCTAAAGGGCCCATAAAAAGTATCTGGCGAACGGGATAATCCATATTTTTCAAATTTGGGTATTAGAGTAAATGGATATTAGTACACAATTTAAAATTGTTTTCAAAGCGGAATCATCGACTACAACTTCACAATGTCAAATGGCATGGTTTTCTTTAAATTGTTTTTGAAAGCGATTTATTTTTCACTCATCTTTTATTGAGAGTTGCCTAGTTGAAATTGAGCACCATTGAGATATGAAATCGTTCATAAAAATTTTCGGAAAAGTGATAATTTTGAGGGCGATGTACTTTCCGATTCTAATACAGGGATATCCACCGGGACCGTCCGTTAAAACTTTTTTGAGTTCCAATTACAATATCAATCTGAAATTTTATACGCGGCGATAGCGATTTCCAATTGAAGTGAAATATTTTTGAAGTGATACCATTTCCGGTTATACCGGAAGTGGGTCATCACTTTGTCATTTCACATGGCAATCTACCATTTTTATTATACATTTAGAACCGACGATTGTGCAAGGCATATAATACCCAAGTTGTTGGCACTTATCTGTCAAAACCTTTGACAGATTTAATTATTTTTGTTATAAACTCGATTTTTGAGGAACATTTAAAATAATTGTAGCTCGTAGATCTTTTGTACTACAGACACAATTTTTGCTTGGATGGATAGAAAAAGAATCAAGGAATTTTTCAACCAGTGGTCACATGTCAAATGTTCATTGCTTTGAATTGTATGATTTTTTCAATTTGGCCTTTTCAAACAGCAATAACTCAATTTTTTCAAATTGCACGTGCCAATTTTTATATCGCCATCAGATGAAGCGTCAAATTTCAGATGGAATTGTATAAGCATGTACTATACCCATCTCTTATAGTTCTGAAATAATTTGGGAATATATTGAACTTTGGATATTTTGCAAGAACTAACAGAGAATGCTTTGAAATATTTGAATCAAGTATCTGAACTGGCTACGCTCACCTGACAGGTGCCTGAAATTAATGTACTTGTCACTTTGTTCTTTCGAATTTGATATTTCAATAAGAACTGTTGGTAAGTTGAAGTAAAAATTCTTGAAAAACACCAGATTGATAATAAAATGGCTGATTATTCAAACGAGGATATGTTTGGTCTCTTTTTAATTATAGCGAATGTCAAAAAATTGTGAATAGAACTTGCAGGCAATTCAATAACCGATTTCCAAATTTGGAGCAGATGAGTAAAACAAAATTTCGAAGGATTAGAAGCAATTTCCTGCAATTTGACGCTTCATCTGATGGCGATATGAAAATTGACACGTGCTATTTGAAAAAATTGAGTTACTGCTGTTTGGGAAAGGTCAAATTGAAAAAATCATACAAAACAACGCAATAAACATTTGACATATGTAGACTGCTTAAAAAATTCCTTGATCCTTCTTCTATCCACCCAAGCAAAAATTGGGTCTGTAGTGCAAATGATCTACGAGCTAGAATTCTTTTAAATGTTCCTGAAAAATCAAGTTTATAACAAAAATAATTAAATTTGTCAAAAGTTCTGACAGATAAGTACCAACAACTTGGGTATTTTATGCCTTGCTCAGATGTCGGTTCTAGATGTATAATAAAAAAGGTAGATTGCCATTTGAAATAACAAAGTGATGACCCACATCCGGTTTAAACGGAAATGGTATCATTTCGAAAATGTTCCACTCCAATTGGAAATCGCTAGTTATGGCCGCGTATAAAATCTCAGCTTGATATTGTAATTGGAACTTAAAAAGTTTTTAACGGACGGTCCTGGTGGATATCCCTGTATATATAGATTAATGCTAAAAACAGTGAATGGAACAATATCTTTGATCTTTTTTAGAGAAATGAATATTAACTATACCCATCTTTTTATGCTCCCTGTAATTAAAGCCATAATCAAAAGTTGAAATTATCAAAGAGCGACGTTTAGAATTCAATTCTTCAATAGGACTACAACGTTAATGGAAAAATCAAAACAGAATTTAATAAAATTCGGTATTCACGGAAACATATTAGATTTACGATATAGCATTGAATAGAAGAACAGAAATATCAGTCTCGTATATGCTAAGGCCATGTTTATTCAAAGTGTGATGAAAGAGAGTCCCCTAAGAATGAATGCTACTGATGAAATTGAATCAAGATAAAAAACGAAGTCACTTTAGACGCTTCTTCGGAATTCAATTTTTGTTCTAAATAAACTTGAGAGAGAGGAGGATAATTTGGATTCAGGTTGTGCTTGGTGAAGATAGATTATATGGATAAAAACAATCTCTTTGGTGCTTGGAAAACCTGTGCGATATATTTAAAGAATATTGTTTCTCTTATTTGTCCCGGAAGGTTTATGTCTCAATATTATTTGTGGTTCATTTGAATCAATAACAGATTAGCTATGTAAATATGAACGAACTAATTCAGGGTTTGGGGAATTATTTAGTTGGTGATACTAATAATTTCAACATATTGGGCACATTATCTTGAGCTCTCATTTTTTTTTTGACATTTGTCATATTTTTCGAACGACTGTCGAAATTTTTTCGCAAATTTTTCTTTATATTGAACAAGTTCCACGAAGAAATAATATATGAGCGATGTCAACCCATATTATTGGGTCCATAATGATTCTAAGACATCTATAGATCATAATCGGCATCACTTGGAAGACTGAAACTGGCCATCGGGGCTCTCTCGGTCAAACAGAGATGGAATTTGAAGAAATATCGCAGGTTAAGTATTTTTTTAATACCTCCTTAGCCCCTTTCATGACCTTGCTTGCTATGTAAAATCTTTTCTCAGATTTGTTTAGACATATAAGGAGCTTGATTGTTGAAATATTTTTCTGCTGGTTTTTCTTTTTCCATTGTTACAGATTCCTGTCCAAACCTCCTTCCTTTCACCCTTGTGTTTGGAAATCATGGAATGCAAGAGTGAATGAAGCGGCTAAGCAGAAAAATCTTTGGTATTCTCTATGTACACACGACACTAACGCATCATAAACAGACAAGCTATTGCTAGTGCAAAAGCGACAGGAAAACGAGTTTTTTCCTCAGGATTTTATCACTCGTTTATTGAATCATATACAAGATAGTATGGTTCCCCTGTTACATTTCCTGAGCTCACACTTGTGTTTTTTCTGATACACACCAAAATCATAGATATAAGCACTTATTGTAAATACAATTATTCAAATTTTGTAAATCCTCTCTTTTCAAAAGAATATATATATATATATATATATATATATATATATATATATATATATATATATATATATATATATATATATATATATATATATTTACATGAATTGAAAGTTAAAGTCACTCATAGTCCCTTGTTTGATACATTAAAACCTATTCGAGGGCAATATTTAACCTTCTGTGGAATATCAATCCTTGAAGGAGCTAGTTTTCTTACCTCTAATCATCGATAAAATAGTTGTTCAATTCAGTCGTAAGTCATGAAGCCACAAACTGCAGATTGGTTTTCGTATGAGCTCGTCAGAGTTGTACCACATGAAGCTGGATTACAACTTATCGATTCGTAAAGAGACTTACGTGTACTGGGTGTCCCAAACTAATTTAGGCAGATTTGGGTTCATTAGCATTTTGAGATATTTATTTGAAATATAAATTAGTCTACTCATCCATGAGAATTCTTTAAACTAGGAGCAAAATTGTCATATGGAAAAAATTCACCCTAACCCTAAAATTCCAATGATAACCTGTTTATTCTTCATTCAGTTCTCTAGGTTAGTCAATTCTTGATTTTGCTTAGTAATAAAAAGTTTATTTGCAGTTCATCGATTATAAAATTCACTCCAACCCTAAAATTCTAATGATAACCTGTTTACTCTTCATTCAGTTTTCTAGGTTAGTCAATTCTCTATTCATTAAGATCAAAACGGTTAATAAATAGATGAAAAAGAGTCACTCTGCCTATTCCTTATCCAATAGTGATCAGAAAAATTTACCAGTACACTTCGAATGATTTTGCTTAATAATAAAAAGTTTATTTGCAGTTCATCGATTATAAAATTAACAGAGAGAGTATTTCTTACACTCAAAAGAAATCGCTTTTAACAATAAACAATAACAAATGAGAAGCAGATGCTTGAACATCAAAGATGCCTCACCTGTACACTTCTATATAAACTTAAAACATGTTCATCTCCTTGATTTGAAAAACTGAAATAATGAAACGAAATAAGAAAATACTTCCGAAGAGAATATCTCGCATTGGCGACTGGTAAAATATAGTCAAGTTAAATTCAGGATTCATAGTCACATTCAGGTTCGAAAAGTCACATTTGCAGAAAAACCGGCCACATTAGGGAAAAATAAGTCATATTTGGGAAACGATGGTCACTTTTCGGTATTGAGTCATATTATTTAGGAACTGACACATTCTCTACCATACTCGGTTGATTGATGAGTATTTCGAACATTTTGTTGGGGGACATCTTTAAAGTATATTTGAGGCTTTACGGTAAACTCAATTAGGAGGGGCTCTGCAGCTCCTCAAAATTGAATAGAGCAACTGAGTTGAGTAACACCTCATTTTAAACTCTTGAATCCTCTTCTATGAGAAAACTAATTTCGACAAACCTTCTTCGCGAAGAATCATATTTTATTTCAAACGAGCCCCTTGAAATTTTGGCTCATTTGTAGACTTTTGAAATTAGGGAAAGTAATGCGAATTTTTTTCGAGGAAACTTTCGAGGAAAGTTAGCGTCTGAGTTTCAAACCATTAAATTTAGTAACGTTGAGGTTTTCGATAATGAGAAAAGTAGGTTCGTTCTAATGTCTTTCGAAAGCGCTTTGAACAAACCAGAATAATCTTAAAAAGATTATATTATTTTATTTGAATTGCAATTCTTCCTCATTAAATGATATTCATCATTTCAAACTATGTATAGTTGAGAAATAAACACCTCAAAAGAGTCTAGAAAATACTTACCAATATCTATAAAATATGAATTTGATGATTCGAACTTATAGAAATCTTTCGGTTTTGTTAGGATGTATTGTATATAATGTAATATCAAGAAAACAAAATGATATTTGACTTCTCAAAAGCACCTATTATAAAAAAATTTGAAATTTGAAAATGACGAAATTTGGTAAAACACAAAAAAAAAATCCTGAACTAATATTTTCGAAACGATATGGAAGCACTTATATTCTTCAGTACCCAGAAGGTCCACCTCTGTTATTAATGACACTTTGGCATGGTCGTGGCATGCTCAATATTAAATTGTCTATTACATTTTGGCCTAAGTCATTCTAAGCCCATTGAACTGCTAATCGAAACTCCTGTTCATGATGGAAGACGTTTTGACGGAGAAGATTTCTTTTTAGGGTGTCCCACACATGCTCGATGGGATTCAGATCTGGGGAGCAGGATGGCCACGGTAGAAGATCGATATTATTCTCTTCAAGAACGCTCAAGACAACTCTTGAACGATGAGGAGGGGCATTATCTGGTTGGAAGAGTGGATTTTGACCCATTGTTTGGAGATCCGATACCACTAGAGGTAAAACTATCTCATTTGCGTAGGAATTTCCCGTGAGGTCAGTTCTTCCACCAAGGCGCATACCTCCCCAAAACATCACTGATCCGCCTCCCTGTCTAACAACTCCTCGAGCATGCTGGAGACGGTTTTGCTTTCCAGGTTCCCTCCATATTCGAATTCTTCCCGAATCGGGATAATAACTAAATCTAGATTCATCACTGAAGAGAACTGTGGCCCACCTCTCTTGATCCCAGTTTACGTGTTCTTGGCGCCAAGCTAAATGAGCAGCGCGATTTCCATGGGTCAGTTGTGGAACTCTTAAAGGACGTCTGGAGTGGAGTTGATCTTCATGCAGTCGATTTCTCACAGTTTGGTCGGAAATTTGTACATTATAACTCGTGATAGCTCTTGAGCGAATTGAGATGCTGTGGTAGTACGATCTCTGCTGGCTTGTAAAACAAAAAACCGGTCTCGGGCGACTATAGTAATCCTGAAACTACCTGTATGGCGTTCTTCTACGCTGCTTGTTTCATTGAAACGCAACCATAAACGGTTTATGACACTTGGGCTACTTCCCAGAACCCTGGATACTTCCCGTTGTGAGCTCCCAGCTTGGAGCATGCCAACGGCTCATAACATCTGTTCTCTAGTCAAATGTCGTCTTTCCATGGTCGAAGTAACCATCTTTTATTTGTGCTTACAACAGAAACAATGTGCCAACTGACTAATTTTAATCACTGAATACATGGAATGATTATAAAGCAGCGTCGCATCTGCTGCATTTTTAATTTGTTATAAAAAAAAAACTGAAATCTGTTGCGGCACTCTACATAACTTGGTGAGAAATTGATGCAGGAGTTCATTCCTTGAAGAAAATCATCCATATTTATCATTCTGGATACGATATATCGATATTCAGAAGTGTTTCTTAGACTTTTTTGAGGTGTTTAAATAAATAAAAACATTGCTTTTTTTCTTGGAAGCAAGGTTTTTATCTGATTACGTGTTTGTTCGATCATTCGTTATGACCATCTTACGTAATGTTCACCATAAGTACAAAATGAAATTGACTCTTGAATTTATTGAAACGGGTTCAGTATTGAGTAAAAACGACGCACATAGGAATTGTGAACGATGAAGGAGCAGTTGCGGCGATATTGAGGCATGTCCATCTTTTACCAAACACGCAATCAGTACGGCAAATTTCTGCTGTTTCTGATGTTAGCCAATATAATGTTTTTTAGAATTATACATAGATATAAGTTCCATTCTTATGAAATTGAATTTACCCATGAATTAGAGATAATTATTTGGAATAAGAAAGCAAAAATTTTGCGAAATTAATGCCGAGAAAACCAACAAAAAACCGCATTTCTTGGACAGCGAATGCACTTTTTCACTTCATAGAGAGGTAATTCATCATGATTGAAGAATTTGGACCAATACTCTGTATTTGAAATTTGCACTGCTAATTCCTTTTGGAATCGTGCCATAATCACCTGTCGGTTGCAGGTCACCCCTAAAAATCCTGGAAGTTTTTACGTTTTGTCGATACTTTCACGTCTAGATATACCAAGGTGAAAGATCCACGCAAAAATGTATTGATACCATGGACAGAAGACCAACTTATATCCTCAATTAAACATAAACAAAGACTATGGCGCAAATTTGAACGCTGCAACGATGAAACTAACGTGAATACACATGAAATTTTAACAAGTAAAGGAATCTGAATAAGATTACCGTAGGGATAAGAAGAAGACACACGGATTCGTTTGCTGAAAGCAGAAACATCAAGAAACGTCACAAGTCGATTCGACCCTCCTTCGCATCTCGAGTCTCTTCCCTATGCTACAAATTACCGAATGAAGTTTATGTGAAGATGACTTCGATAATGCAGAGATTATTACTGATGCTTTCTCTACCGAACTGTCGAACGACCATCAGGCAACTATTAACCAACCTAAGTTTTCGTTATCTCTGGAGCACGTGCATGAAAACCCAGCTTTCATCAAATTTATTCCTTCGTTTTCCAAAAATATGCTGGGAGTTCAGCCTCTCCCTTGTCCATAATTATGTCCACCTCTTGTCCTACACATATTCTACCATCGATTTCGAAAACTGCTTCAGTAACTCCTGTATTTAAAACAGGAAAAGAATTTAAAACTGAATTACTATCGCCTTTCAATTTGGGACAAAGTTGTAGAGTCTATAATCGCAGAATATCTCCAGCTTTCCTCTTTTGAGATAGTTTAATTCCAATGCAAAAACAAGGTGTCCTACGGAGTCGTTCTACAACAACTAGTTAACTATGGCGAATGAATAAGTGGACTAATACATTACATAAGGGAAATCCGGTGGAAATTCAGACAATGCCAAGGCCTTTGATCGCTTATTGGAGAGGAGACTCCTCCACCTCATAGTTCGTAGAGGTTTGCTTGGATTGATTCACTCGAAGGCTAATGTTGAACAGTGTTCCGAAGGGATCTGTCTTGTGGCCAATTTTGTTCGTTATCTATACTAGTGTTATTGGATGTGATTTTGAATTTAGAAAATATTTCCTCTAGTTATTGGACAGAGGCTCAGCGTATTTTCTTCTTTTTTTCCCTCTCCAATAACTTGAGCAACTATTTTCCAAGATTTAAATCAACCACCTCTTTCTCAAGAGGTCTAAACTTGAGTAAATTATTAGTCATTGCAAAACGAAAACCAGACAGATTCAAAAAGTCAGGAGTGAACGGTAGCACACGAGTAGCAGACAGGTAGAAATTTTGAAACCAGATTTAAATAATCAATAACAATAATTCTCAAATATGTAAACATATAAAAACCACAACATTACATAATGTCAAATTTTTTCATAATTGCGACAAAGGAAAGAATATTATTGTGTTTGAATATTGAAAAAATTTAAAGCTTTGTGAAAACCCAAGTGAAATCACCCCTAACAGCCAACTAGACATTGATACATCTCCACTACGTAATATCGAATTAGTCAAGTATCTATATAATAACCGTAAAATGAGGTGACTTTGTGCCACTTTTTTGGGTTTTCATGTTATCACGAGAATATATCTGGCAAAAATTCAAATTTATGACTGAATACATATGGCTACATTTTCCCACATGCAAAATTTTTCACGTTTCGAATAAACATATTATTTATGTGTCACAATTTCACCCTAGGATCTGGGGTGACAATGTGCCAGAACAGTTTTCTATGCATTATTCCCAATGTCACATTCTCGCGATCATCTCTCAGATGAATAAGAATAAGAGAACTCAGTAAAACTTTTTGGATAGTATGAAAAAAATTTATTTTTGAAAAAACTCATTACAAAAATGGTGAATTTATATTTCACAAGATTTGGAGTTAATTGAGCATGAAATAGGTAATAATGGATTTAATTAAGATAATTCCGGAACTTCGAAGATTTCTCTTTTTGATATAGGAATTGGGTCATCAATTTTTTTCTTAATGTCCTCATAGCTATACCAAATTGAGTCTGCTTTTTCTGGCCACTTCCAATTTTCTCCGTACTCCTCCATTGCTGATACCAAAACTGAATAATCTGCTGTTTCTATCATCTTGACGGGATACAGGTGGTTTTCGTATGTGAAGACAACGTAGTCCCCAGAAATCACTTAATTTTTTTTGTACATTAGTCTCGATAGGTTGCATATCTGTGCCAGAGGCGTCGCTTAGTTGGGGAAAATGATAAGGACTGTCATCACTTTCTGAATAAGGGATATGCCCTATGCTTTCATCGTCGCTATCAGATTCGCCTATCAGGTTAATATTAGGTGGCTCATTATTAGTCTATCCATGAGAGTTGAAGGTTGATCCATAATCTTAGGAGTTTCATTGTCATTTTGAGTATTGATGTCTCTGCGATACTCTTTCCTGGAGGAACGTTATCTTTTCTTCTTCACTTGTTAGTTCTCGTTGACGTGATGAGCTGCCTCTTTGCGATTAGGTTTTCTATAAGGCTATCACCAATCAGAGCTTTCACTTCGGATAGAGCTTCAATGGTATGCATAAGTTATCTATTTAAAACTCCCTGCCTGTTTGAAGGAACCATACCATATTGGCGAAAACCAGCCATGAGATTGTATGCTGCATTTTTCTGCCGAGCAAACAAGATTTTCTTCAATAGTTCTAGATATTCATCCTCACGGAACCTAATCTAACCCCCTGAACTTCCACACATCATAGGCGTACTAGATTTAAAAGATATCTTTATATTTTCAGGTAACTTACAGCCTCGTTTGACGAGCACTTTGGAAATTCCTGGATCATCAACAAGGCAAGTTTTGTCGTAGTTCCATATGTTCCATAGTGGAACTCCTTCGAGTTCTTTTTCTAAGTTATCGAGAAACTCATCTACAACTTCCGCATCAAATAAAGCCCTGTTGTAAGCTATGTTTCCCGCGGTTCGATTTTAAATTTCTTGTGCATGTCTCGTAACGAAAGAATCCCATTACTTTCCAGGATGATTATTTTTGAATTTTCCAACTTTTTCATTGTTTTGCCTTTTTTATCTGAGATACTCTTAACGATGAATCGCAATTCGATTTTATCCACTGGAAACCCATATGTGGAAAGGCTGACAATATGCGTCCCGATCACAGACTTTTCCTAATCAGAAAAAACGTAGTTCGAATCAACGGGACCAGGTAGCTCAACAAGAATGTTCATGTTCACCATGAAGATATGTAGTTGGTGTGGTGGAAATTTATGAGAGGCGCTTATTCAAATAACTTTGAAAAAACACAGTGGCACAATCTCACCTCCGCAGATACGAAGTCTGCTTACGGCAAGTTCATTTCCTATAGTTCACCACTTGAAAGTTACCTGACGGTCGAAGCTAGTCTTGTTTGTAGAAATATAATTCTGGAAAGTATAAAATAGATTCACTTCATCTTCGTTGGAATTATAATCTGCTCTTGTGTTTATTTTTCATTTAAATTCGATATTATCCGTTCATTTTATTGTAAGAGATCATAAGGGGATAACCCTAGCTCTCATCAAAATTGTAATAATGATGAAAATAATGATGATTTCAAGAAAGCTATACTCAATATCTGGTAAAAATGAATGTTTGTGTAGGAATTTTGCAGGACCACCAAATTCTGTTTATCCCTGGTGATCTAACCGCCGAAATTCATCTCGATATGCTCTCGACTACGATTAATTTATTCATTTTTTTATATTTAATTTAATTAAACAGGAACCCCAACAGGTGATCCCAATTCCAGGGGTTCGCTAACTAGAAACAATAATAATACCATTTTCAACGAGTTATTCTCGAAAACATGTTAACACTATTCAAGCTTATAAATAAAAGGAAAAAGAAAATTGAAATTCTCTGCATGAAACAATACTAACTTTATGAAATTCGGTACATAACATAACCTAATTGTAATTTCTCAAGTAAGTAAATAAAGTTTTTAGAAATTGTAAAGGCTCACTGAAAAGAAGTTTACATTATTCAGGAGGAAATTGGCAAAACGCATTATTCTCAGAAACATAGAGTTAGAATAAAGGGCAGTTCGAGCTTTTGGAACATAGAAAAGTGAAATTCGAAGATGATTATACTGGGGAACGTTGAAAAGAAAAAAATTGATGAGGGGATGATTGAAATGACAGTTCATAGAACGGTACAAAATTATTTCAAAGAAAAGCATCCTTCTATGCTCCAGACTGAAGATATTGAGGTGTTTTAAAGATACATTATAATCACTTGCCGGTTCACATCGATTGAATCTAAAGTTAAGGTTTCGACGAACTTTCTTTGTAGTTTCTCTATTCTATCTATATAAATATAAAAATGGGGGGACCGAATGGGGGTTGCTTACTCCAAGTTGCTTCTTACTAGTGTGAAATACAATTTTTTAAGTAAATTCTCTCTTTTCAAGTTCTTCGTTATCCTCAACACAAAACCGAGCATTTTGAAAGCTTTTGATACCACATAATCAACGTGAACAGAGAGTGAGAGTTTTTCATCAAGCATTATGCCAAGATCTTTGATGCAATTTGTTCTTGCTATATCTAAGCCTCCAAGAGTGAATGTTTTCCGTATGCTGTTAGTATTCTTGGTAAAAGTGATATGCTGACATTTGTCAATATTAAGTTTGAAATATTTGGAGGTGCAGAACGTAAACAATCGATCTAAGGCACTTTGAAATGCATCTATATCAGAAAAAGATTCCACATGTCTGTATATTTTGAGATCGTCGGCATATAACTCGAGATCGTGTGTGTGAGCGATTAGACGAAACCAAAGTCAGACAGTATCTGTACTAATGTATCGTGATGCACCTTATCAAAAGCCTCTGCCATATCAGTGTATATTGCGTCCACTTGAACGCTTTCATCAAAGCACTTTGATAAAACATTGACAAATGGGGCTAGGTTCGTCAAAGGTGATCTTCCCTTAAAGAAGCCATGCTGATGTTTGGACAGTCTAGTACTACAGAGGTAAAAAATTAGTTCGATCAAAATTGATTCAAAAATTTTACCAAAATAGTTGAGAATGGAAATAGGTCTGTAATTGCTCGTTAAACATTTTCTAGCATTTTTGAAGACATGAACAATTTTTGCTAGTTTCGATATGCCTAGTTTCAGAGATTTGTTGAAAATAATTTAAACAGGATTTGACAGTGACTGTCCACATGATTTTATAAGGATTGGGGGAATTGTGTCAGGACTTACACCTTTGGAAGGACTCAGATTGGAGATTTCTTTCAAAATATCAGTTACCTCCACATGACTAATTGAGATAGGTGAGAATGAATTGAGCTTTTCTTCATAAATTACTGGTTTCTTTGGATCTTCAAAAACACTGGAGAAGTATTCCTCGAAACCATTAGCAATTGAATCATTTCCTACAAATTTGCTATCGCCCAAAAGCATCGCAGAGGGTATATTCTCACTCTTTACTCTACATTCTGAAACGTATAACCAGAATCATTCAGGGCTATCTATAATGCTGTTTTCAACCAATGAAATATAATCATCACAATCTTTCTGAATTGCGATTTCACACTCTTTTCGTAGTTGAAAAAAAACTTCGAAGTCAAATTGATTTCAGAATTTCTTAAATCGTGAGTGAAATCTAGCTTTCTCAGAGATCAGCTTAATTTTGCTTTTGGAAAACCGAAGAAGATATTTATTGCAGCCGGAATTACATCGAGGAATATACTTATCGATTATACCATTCAATATACAGTGAAATTTCTCCACACAATACACTGTCGTTAGCTAAACCTAATTCCCAATTAATATTATCGAGTTCATTTTTATTGAGTCATAATCAGCTCTGGAAAATTTATAAATGGATTGTGACTTATTTTCTTTTTTACTATCTAAATTTAACTTAATATAACATTCCAACGATGGGTGATGCGAGTCTTCAGAAACGAAAGGTAAGGAACATCGCTTAACATCAATGTAACAATCATTTGCAATGATCAAATCTAGAATTTTGCCGTTTTCATTAGCAACACCATTGAACTGAGACAATGAGTATTTATGAACAGAAGTCACCGAACCCAGTGTATACATTCTGAATGATGTTATTCCGCCAAATATCGCAAATATCATCGTATGACCACGTGAATGATGAAATTGAAATCTCCTACTAGAATAAATGTATTATCAGGATGAATTTCCATCAAGGAAGTTATACGATCGAAATAATACAAATAATTTTATCTATTCGTATCAGATGCAAATAACAAACACACAAGTAAAGGAATTTACCACCATTGATTCGAATTCTTAAGCATGCATCCTCCACCGTCGAAATGTTAATTCAGTTATTTAGCATCTCTACATGCAAATCTCTCGATACCGCCACAAGAACACCACCACAGTCAGATTTCGAACTCTTTGCGTCGCACCTATCTCTTGTAAACACTGAGTAATTATAATCACACACGACTTCTGAAGTATTAATATGGGGCCTCAGCCAGGACTCCGTAACACAAAGAATATCGTAATTACTATTCAGAGTAGAATTCAGAAATTCAGCAGTCTTGGAACTTAAACCTTGGAACTTTGATAATATAAATTAACTGAATAGACTTATAATTTTTACTGAATCAGTTGGTAGGAACTTTTTCTGAAGAAACATGGACCATTTTTGAGTTATCATCTTTTCTTATGAGAATTTTTCCGTCTTTAAACCAACAATATTTCATTGCACTTGTTCTACAGTGCTCTCTGGATAACTGGAATAGCTATTGCTATACGTCAGACTTTCGTTGATGTATATTCTAGTGTCTGTCGAGTTAATAACAGAAAAACTGCAAAATGATCCTCTACAACTTGAACAGCAAATTTAGTTTCAACAAGACAGATCTCCTCCTCACTACGCACTTGTTTGTGAATACCTTAATTAACAATATCCTGATCGTTCCATTGGAAAAGAGGTCCTGCCCGATCTCCCGACCTGAATCCTCTAAACATTTTCTTCTCAGGGTGTCTTGACTTCAATAGTTTTGTGACTCAGCTTGAGGATTTAGACGTTCTACGTAAGCGAATCGAGTGCAGCCAAATACCTCCAAATATGCTGAACCATGTTGTAGATGTTTATCGGTTGAGAATGTATTATTATATGGAAGCAAATGTAGGACAGATTAAAGATTTGATTCAGAATCATTAATTTTCTTTTATATTGTACATTTAATGAAACAATATCATCTTAAAATTGTTGAAGTTTGTGAAATAGGCATTCAAAATGTTTACCTTTAAGATAAAAATAGATATGTTTCCCCTCTGTCAATAATCTAGAAAATTAACAAAATGACTTTTTCCGTATATCGTTGTAAAGCTTTGAATTCTATTGCACGACTTGTATGTCTAATTCAATTTTGAGTGACTAGCACGCCGCCTGTTAAGGGGTAGCTCGTACAAGCTTCAAATAAACGTCAAAGGATGTCCACCAACACAATCTCTCGACAAGTTGTTTCTTATCATTACGAGATAATTAATATACAAGTGGCCCGTTTGAAATGAACACCCTGTATATCTTAAGGAAAATCATTTCACGACCTTTCAATTACAGATAAATTTATTAAAGATCAGTTATGATAATGAACGCTGGAATCACAAGAACATTGGGTGACCAATCTGGAGAATCCAGTTCAATCAATTTTTCTAACTCTAAATAAATTTCTATATTTCATGAAGATGAAAAACATCTAAATCAATATAGTTAGTTGACTTTGATAGTTACTTTGTCTGAACATTGGGAAATTCCTTGTCTCAGAATCCCTGAGAAATAAATATTTCAAAGGGACGAACGTAATACGTCGCCTCTCAAAATGTGCTGAATTCCCAGAATATCAAATATTTATATCATGGCTTTCAATTTTCGAGGTTTCCACATTCACAGGAAATGCTTTGGTTTTCTGGATGTTGTAGCGGATATTTTATCATTTTATCATATGCTTCTTCTTCAGCTTTTCATTTTCGATATAAATTCATCAATAGGATGCCAAGACACCTCATTATTTACCAAGTAACAAGATTCCAATGTCCTACTCTGAAGTTCTTTCGAACTTCAGTGTTTTTCTTCCGATACAAAAATGTACAGAACCAATTTCAGCTAATTTCGTGAATTGTAGAGTAACCAGTTAATTGAAATATCTGGAATTTGGTTGATGATGGAAATCACGGTTATTACAGTAGTAAACGTGAAATTTTTTATATCCTACAGAAGGTGCACAGAAAAAAGATTTCTTGTTTCAAAGTATTACATTTCTTTGAAAATATAGTCGCATTCCGAATAAATAAATGTTTGATTCGAGGAAATATTCATGAATTCTTATATATATATATATATAGGGGGTTTTACCCCGACGAGTTGCCCATATATCTGTTCATGCAATCAAACTGATTTCATGAAAAAATATAAATCCACCACCCGGTAATTAATACCATTGCCAGGCAATGATTATAATCAAAACATATCCTGGAGTAATTATATATTAGGATAACGTTAAATGTTATGAGAATATATCAATCTACCAGAATATATACATACTATAGCATCATCAGACAATGATATCAATGTACCAACGAGTAGTGTCAGAGGCTTTCTCCCCGGAAAAATCCAGTGTACGGACCTTAGTCAAGTAACACTGAATGTTACTCATTAATAGTTTCCTTTGTGTGAAGTGGTGAACCATCGAATAGAATACTGCTCTGAATATAAATATGACAAAATTGTCAGTTAATTATATTACATTCATATAAACAAATAAATAAAATATGAAATGAGATTCTGAGCAGTATAAACTAAAGAGAAGACCTATGACTTTACCTCATTATTATTTTCGGAAAGAAACCTACGAAGAATATTACAAGATTTGATGACTCTTATCTTTTGTAACTTTTCAAACAAATTTTTCTTCAGACCCAAAATCTCAATACTTTTGTGAAATATATATATATATATATATATATATATATATATATATATATATATATATATATATATATATATATATATATATATATATATTTGAAAAAGAAAAATATTTGTTTAGATATACAGGGATATCCACCGGGACCGTCCGTTAAAAACTTTTCAAGTTCCCATTACAATATCAAGCTTTTATACGCGGCCATAGCGATTTCCAATTGGAGTGAAATATTTTCGAAGTGATACCATTTCCGGTTGTACCGGAAGTGGATCATCAATTTGTTATTTCAAATGGAAATCTACCTTTTTTATTATACATCTAGAACCGACATTTGAGCAAGGCATAAAATACCCAAGTTGTTGGCACTTATCTGTCAGAACTTTTGACAGATTTAATTACTTTTGTTATAAACTCTATTTTTGAGGAATATTGAAAAGAATTGTAGCTCGTAGATCTTTTGCACTACAGACACAATTTTTGCTTGGGTGGATAGAAGAAGAATCAAGGAATTCTTTGAGCACTTTACTCATGTCAAATGTTTATTGCGTTGTTTTGTATGTTTTTTTCAATTTGGCCTTCTTCAAACAGCAATAACTCCATTTTTTCAAATTGCACGTGCCAATTTTGATATTGCCAGCAGATGAAGCGTCAAATTTCAGATGGAACTGTATAAGCATGTACTACACCGATCTCTTATAGTTCCGAAATAATTTGGGAATATATTGAATTTAGATGATTTTGCAAGAACTAACAGAGAATGCTTTGAAATATTTGAATCAAGTAGCTGAACTGGCTACGCTCACCTGACAGGTGCCTAAAATTAATGTACTTGTCACTTCGTTCATTCGAATTTGATATTTCAACAAGACATGTCGTTATTTCAGATTGAAAATATACAAAAATACAACACACTGGTTATTCAAACGAAAATATATTTAATCTTTTTTTCATTCATTTTAGAATGTCAAAAAGTAGTGGGTAGAAATTGCAGGCAATTCAATAACCAATTTTCAAATTTACTGTCTATGAGTAAAATAAAATTTCGAAGCATTAGAAGCAATTTTCTACATTTCGGATGAATAAAAATTAAAGGAACTAAGCGAAAACCAATCATCGAAGATAATTACATTAATACGAATAAATGATAGCAAACATCATAGGAAAAATCTAATTTACGATCTGAATAAATGTTCAATATGGGCCCCATTTTGCTCGATACACTTGACAGCTCGTATACGAACATGATGAGTTGCCCTCCAAGTTTCCTCAGGATCAATTTTACGAAAAGCATTATGAATGCGCTCTAGTAACTTTTCTTCACTTCTTACAGGAAGTCACTTTTAATTTTGCCCCATAAATAAAAATCAAGGAGAGTCAGGTCCGGAGAACGCGAAGGCCATAAATTTTGTCCTTGATTAACCCACCATCCATCCTCGAACATTTCTGTTAGCAGCCGATCTTCAGCTCGTGTTTATGTGCTGGTGCACCATCCATTTGGTAATAGCAATCCCTCAGTATGTTAAGGGGTAATCCATCTCAATTATTTGCTAATGTTCCTCTCAAAATTTCCAGGTATCTTTGTCCATTAAGATTCTCCTCATAAATATGATCAGCCAACAAATCATTCATTAAAATTGCAAAAACGTGCTCTCTGAATTTATTTTGGAAATCAATAACCTCAATGAAGTGTGGATTTTCTGTGGCCCAAAATTGTCGACTTCTGCCTGTTGGTTATCCCACTTTCATTGAACTCGGTTTCATCAGACCATATAATTTTTTGCAGAATTGTCTCATCTTCTTGAAGCCGAATCAATAAATTTCCACAGAAATTTAGCCGCTTGGGAAGGTCAGTTGGTTTTAATTTCTGTAGTCTGATAAAAGAATACGGGTGCATGTTATGTTTCTTAAGGATCCTTTGAATGGAAGTATAACTCAATCCAATATCCATTCATGCTGACTTAATGGACGCATGTGGATTGGCACGAAAATACGCTAACGTTTTAATTTGATTGTCGTCGTCCTCGAAAATTGGTTTTCCGCTAGTTTCTATGTATTTTGTTCCTCCAAATTGCAGAAAATTGCTTCGGATCCTTCGAAATTTTGTTTTACTCATAGGCGCCAAATTTGGAAAGTGGTTATTGAATTGTTGAAATATCAAATTCGAATGAACGAAGTGATAAGTACATTAATTTTAAGCACCTGTCAGGTGAGCGTAGCCTGTTAAGCTACTGGATTCAAATATTTGCAATTTGGAAAAATAGAGTTATTGCTGTTTGAAAAAGGCCAAATTGAAAAAATCATACAAAACAATGCAATAAATATTTGACATGTGTAGATTGCTTGAAAAATTTCTTGATTCTTCTTCTATCCACCCAAGCAAAAATTGTGTCTGTAGTACAAAAGATCTACGAGCTACAATTTTTTTTAATGATCCTCAAAAGTCGACAACAAACATTATTAAATCTGTCAAAAGGTTTGACAGATAAGTGCCAAAAACTTGGGTATTTTATGCCTTGCTCAAATGTCGGTTCCTGATATATAAAAAAAAGGTAAATTAAAATTTGAAATAGCAAAGTGATGACCCACTTCCGGTATAACCGGAAATGGTATCACTTCGAAAAAATTTCACTCCAATTGGAAATCGCTAGTTATGGCCGCGTATGAAATATTGTAATTGGAACTTAAAAATTTTTAACGGACATTTCAAAGATATCATATCTCTGTCTTAGGAAACAAAAAATTCAACCTGAGGAGGTATGTTCTTATTACAAGCTGATTATTGACTCTCCCCAAAAACATGATAATTTTCCATTGAGCAAATAATTTACTCGTTTAAAGTAATCAATTTTTTTCAGTTCGAGAGTTTCAAGTCATAGATCAAAGAAATATTTATTCCGTTCAAAGCGCTATTCCAAAGAAATATTCAACTGCAATTGAAAAAATATTTCTTTGCGGATATGCAATGCCAACATTTCTTCAGACTTAAAAATAATTCTTCGTTTCGAATAATTTGTTTTTTCAGTGTGCCTTTGAGTAAAATAGGAAATAAAATATTCTTGGCTCTAATCGTTTCACATAAAGTTCTGTTGATATAAGTATTTCTTTGACGAAGAATATGGGATTAGTTTATCATTAAAAGGTTTGTTGCCCATAGATTCTCGCTAAATCAAACACTTTCGTGTCTAAATTCTCCAAACTAACGGGGAACTATTGAGTGGTGTAGTGCTTCAATGCCATATATATATATATATATATATATATATATATATATATATATATATATATATATATATATATATATATATATATATATATATATATATACATCCTTGAATCTCCCATTCTCTACGTCACCAGTTTGGGGTTAGAAAGGTTAGTCTGATTGAATTCAAACTAATTGTCTGATTAATTAACATTTGTTTAACTGAAATATTTTGATAAACCATCTCCATCTCCGGTCAATCAAAATTACAAGTTCCTCAAGTAGGACTCAAGATCAATGAAGTTATACCCAAACAAATTCTCATTTGATTGAAATGGTAAATGAAATTATGAAATAGAAACCCTATAATTTTTGCCACGAAATTATACCTTTTCACGCTTTATACCGAATATTACTCCATCCAATATCCTCGTTTCCTGTTAACAGTGCGGTTTAATTGCAAAAGCGATATCAGCTTTTATGTAGCATATCATTTATTTATTCCCATTTCCGAATTCAGATCGGAATTATTTCGGTTACATTTATCGATAATTAGTTCTGCACACGTTTTTGTTGAAGTAGTAGTTCAACAAATAGAAATACTCTGGTGAAAACACACAAACCGTGATAAACAATAGAAAATTTGATCCAAACTTATTTTCTATATTTGTTACGCGTTTTGACGTCAAATACTTTTTTCCGACTATTCCTTCTAAAGGTAGTGAAAAGTATGGAACTTAATTAACGCACCGGAGCCTAAGCTCAGAATTCCCCTATAGACCGCAATGATGGAAAATGAACAGTGGGACTGTCTGCGGATAGATAGCAAACATCCCCCATAATGAAGGCTTGGAGAGACTGGTAAGATGAGAGAGTACTTTCTCCACTGTTATGGAACTTTTTGGATAACCGATTTCTGATCGAAATCGACTCCTACACCAAATGGCTAACAACAAAATATGGGTTCAACAAGTGAAATTTATCTCTACCTCTATCGAGCTAACAGAAACAACTCTGCAACTGTTGAAAATTGGTACCTGCACGAATAAGTTAATCCAATCAGAGCAAGTATAGCGTCATTAACTAGTAAAAGTAGACTGAAACTGGAACCGTACCAATACTTAGAATACTTAGCGAATGAGAAAAATTTTCCAAGATACAAACTGCCAGTTTTCATGCAAGAAACACACGGGACCTAACAATCAGGATTCTCCGAGCTGTAATTAGGCCTATGTTTTCATATGCCGTGGTGCTTTGATGTTTCAAGGTGAAAAAATCCACAACTAAATGCTGGCTGCCTACTGTGCGAACACAAGCGTGCCTTTTCATGACTTTTTATAACGACTGGTGCCCCCAACACGATTTTCCATAGTTGTTGTAGGGCAAGCCAGAATATGTGAGTACAAACTGAAGCAGACGTGATCCTGTCTGCATCTTCATAAGAGTCACTGGAATAGCATCTCTCTTATAGTCGAGGATACTATGATAATATCATCTGACTACAGGGTACTACAGTTCAACTTCAATCTGAGCTTAATTTTAAGATTTCTAGACTCGGGAAGCTCTACTGATTGAACAGGGAGACATAGTTTGATTCTTAGATGGCTCAAAAACGAGCCATGATGGAGATGAGGGTATTTACAGATTAGTTCCAGAAAAATTCAAAAGTCTAACCTAGGTAGAAATTGCACTGTCAACTAGGAAGAGGTATGTGCCATTGCTCAGTGCCTTCAGGAAAATGAAGACCTAGAATGCCATGGCATGCCTATTTCTATACTCACTGATAGCCAAGCCTCAGTAAAAGTCTAGTGGCTCAAGGTAAACCAAGCAACTGCAAAATTTTGGCTGGATAGTGTACAAACACATGCATACTTTTGTATAACGGGGATCATATCTAGTACCTCGACAGTTGAATCTAATATTTTTCTTGATATATCAAGGGCAAGCCAGAATAAGTAAGCACAGACTAAAGCAGACAGGATGCTGGAAGCATCTCCAGAGGGGTTACACCAATATCACCTTTGTTATAGTCTAGGACTCCATGCTAATTACATCTGAATACGTACTACCAAACTTAACTTTCGACACAGTCATTCCTTCCAGAGAAAAATAGACTCAGGGAGCTCTACTGTTTGCACCTGGACACAAAGTTTGGTGCACTCATGGCTCGAAAAAGAAGAATAGTACAGATGCTGGGTTTTACAAGTCAGTTCCTGAGAAATCTTAAATATAAACATTGACACTGTGTACCAAGCAGAAGAATGTTTCATTGCTTAGTGCGCTCGGAGCAATAAATACCTAGAATATCATGACAAGGCAATTTTTAAGCTCGCAGATAAATGAAGCTTCCATAAAAGCACTCAAGTCATACGGAATAACTACTGAAATAGTCCGGGATTGTAGGAACAGTCTGTAAAGATTGGTTCGGAGTAACATTGTGACTACTGCATGGATTTGGGGTCACTGAAACCATGAAAGTAATGAAAAACTAAAGAACTAGCTACATATGGGTCAGATTCACCTCTGGTAGCATCGGAGCCTGCCTTCTACATTTCCTATGGAAGTGTTCGCATATACGCACAACCAAATTTATATGGAATCACCCGATATTTTGAATATTACCTTAGGGCTTATGGAAATTTGTTAGAATTGATCCTTTTTGAGATATTTCAATTGAAAAAATGAATAGATTAAGGTTTGTTTCAAGAAAGGAGCAGATAAAAGAAAATAAGAGTCTTTTCGCATTTCATGAAAAAATTGTTTTCTCATGGAGTAGGTATTTTTTTCTCGATCTCAGTAACTTGTATTACCTCCTCTTGCCCAGATACAAGCCTGAATCTATCTAGGCATGCTTTGGATTAGGTTTACGAACGCCTCTGGGGTGATATTCTACCACTCTGCTGTGGCGGCTCGGATGAGCTGTTGCGGGGTTCTTGGATTCTCCTGGCGCAATCTAATTTTCCTTTTGAGATTATCCATAAACCTGCAATAGGATTTAGGTCTGGAGAGCAAGCTGGCAAATCCCGTAGGAGTCTCACTATGGGCTTCAGCACTAGGTCCACGTAATTTCTAGTCGTTACACTCTCAGGAAACGAAATAAAATCAGTTTTAGTTCCCAGCATAATGCCACCCCAGAATATCACACTGCCCTCTTGGTATTTCGGAATTTATCCTGCTGCTCGGATTCTAGCTTGTCTTCCACGACCCCTTAATAACCGAATCCGGCGGTCATCAGATCGAACACCAATTCTGGTCACATCCGAAAACCGAACATTTCGCCAATTCTCAATATTGGTGCTCGATGCACCAATTAAGTCTGCTAATTTTTTATTATCTAGTTAGCTCTAGAACTCTTAAGGGCCTTCAGCTGTATAAATCCCTTGAACGAAATCTTCGACGTATCGTTTAGACTGATACACTAATGTTTGTTGCTTCCAGAAATTGTCTTCGGAGTATGGAGTGCATTGCACTAGGGTCTCTTCTTTCAATTTGGCACATAAAGCGGTCTTATTCTTCAGAAGTGATCTTTCTACGACTTCTTCTAGGCCCATTTTGCAGACATTATAGCACCACATATCGGGCGTAGGTTTTGAAATCGCCCCTGTGATACCCCATTGTGTCCGCTATATCCTCTGTGCCACCTCTTCTTCAACGAAGGCATATATATATATATATATATATATATATATATATATATATATATATATATATATATATATATATATTTATCTTCTTTGAAAAGAGAGGATTTACAAATATTCGAATAATTATATTTAGAATAAATGATTATATCTATAATCTATAATCTAACCATACTATCTTGCATATGATTCACTATTGCACTAGCAATAGCTTGTCTGTTTATGTTGTGTTAGTGTCGTGTCTACATAAAGTGTATCAAAGATTTTTCTGCTTAGCCGCTTCTCTGATTTCCAGACGACGACAAGGGAGAAAGGAAGGGGGATTGGGACAGGAATCTGTAACAATGGAGACAAACAACCCGCAGAAAAATATTTCAACAATGCATATAAACAAATGTTTCTACTGAGGATGGTAATTATGTCAAGGGAGGATGTGTAAGATAATAATTGTGCATAGATGAATGTTTTCTGAAGATGGCCCTGTGCCGAAACGCGTAGAAACACTCTGCAAATTATAAGTTTTTAACCTCAAACACTTTCCGTTCTCCCCGATTCCAAAGTAAAAACATTTGTTTATTTTGAAGATATATATATATATATATATATATATATATATATATATATATATATATATATATATATATATATATATATATATCACTGACGACCGAGTACAATCTCCCGAACATGTAGTGATTCTTATCACTACATATAGTTGAAAAGATCAATGGTTAAAAACAATCAATGATGTGAAATAACGAGTGATTCCATATAAATTTGATTATTAGTAGATGGGTAAATGAATGACAAAAAATGAAGTTGCCACTATTATCTAACTCTAGGCCGACCAGACACAGAGAAGGAAAACAACAGAGGAGATCACCATCAGAAGGTTGATCATTTTGGTAAGTACAGCTAAATGGAACATCTGAACAGAAATGCACGATGACAAAGCACCTATCTACGGTACACTTATTCAGTGAACTAAGTTAAATTGTCGAGAAAGAATTTAGAAATTTGTTGTTCTCTAGCGAGCTCAATCAAATTTGACACATTCATATTTTCTCCCTAACGCTTCTGCTGAAAATCCTCTTACAATGTGGTAATTTTTATGCTATGAATACTGAATTGTGACGGTTTTGGAAGCAGTTATTTTCTGAATAGTTAATTATTTTTTCTAATTTTTTAAAGTCCCATAGTCGACTGTACCAGTTTGAATGAATTTACATCAGAATGAAATTAGCAGTTGTCTACCCAATCAAAATACAACAAATATTTTTTTTCGCTTACTACTCTGAAAAATAGGATTCAAGACACCTACAAATAATTTGCTCCATGAGCTCTTATTTGTAACGGGAAGAACCTCCGGCTTATAATTTTCTATTTTTTTCTCATGAGTTTATGGGAAATTTATGGCTCTACAAAAATAGTTTCATTTAATTTTTCGATTAAGTTAAGTGTTTACGAGATATTTATCATCAAACATCGATGCCTATCAATTTTTCCGGTTTTTGATCAATTATTCGAAAAATTTTAATTTAATTTATCAGTTTTGGGAAAATTTACACTAATTTGAGTTTTTATTATGAGAGTAACTCCCACAGAAATTTTATGTTCAATAATTTACTTGAAAGTTTCTATTTCAACATAACTTCTGTTCTATTTTATAGTAAGTAATACCACAAGAGCTCAGATTTGGCCGGATATTCTTCTATACTCGTTTTTGGATACTTACGTGCAGGCAATTCAACGAGAACTGGGCGACAACATCACGATTTTGTCGAGCAGGTCGAGTTGATATACTGAAAAGTAAGTCTGAGAAAACGAGCTCAGAAAAATATCCTACCAAATCTGAGCTCGAGTGGTATTTGCTGAGAAAGTTCCGCGAATGACAAAACATACAAAATGATCTTTATTAAGAAATGCACACAAACTCAACGGGAAAATCATAAAGCATTCATAACAAACATGTTTAGTTATTATTGAAATGAGCAGTTATTGAAAATGCATTTACTTTATACAATTTTTTCACTCCGGGTCGATTCTATATGGTACGATGTCTGAGGAATTATGGAACATTCAGCATTCGCAAAAGTTTTTCGAAGATTTGAAACAAGATTCAAATGATGCTCAATGTTCAATTGCAGGTAGGGCTTAATATAGCTTGCCGTAGAGGGTCCGGTTAGTTTCATCAATTCTTGTTTACTGACACCAGCCTCAGATAGGTTACAAACAGCAGTGGATCTATAAGAATGATTTCTGATCTTTTTATTTTTCGTATCCAGTCCAACTTCCTCTGCTGAAATTCTTGTCCATTTAGATATTTCATTTATTCCCAAATACATATTTTTGTACCAACTTTTAAAAGAACTGTGTTTTCAAAGTTGATTGGGAGCCAGAAATAATCTATCACCTGTCTTTTCGACAATATCTTATGAAACAACCTCACAGGACATAAATCTGGGTTTTTCCACATTTTTTGCTAGTCATTCACTATCACAGCATTTTTTTGAGCTGCTTTGGCAAGTTTTCGAGAATACTTATTTATATTATATATTATTGAATTTTTCCACTTTGAAAAAGTGTACCTTGCAAGTTGCTGCTTCACCGCCACGCCATGCTATTCATAAGCAACAACATGGAGAAAATTTTTCAACAAACCTATCAGGGCATTTTCGTCCCAGTACAGCCATGCTATCAATTTTTGTTCTTGTTAATGCAACGCAACTTTCTATGCGCTTTGCCACATCCCCTTGTAACATTTTCCTTTCAGAATTGCGAGCTTCGCTAGCCTTTCTAAATGCTGAATCGGTAAGGGGGTTGAAACTCATGTTGAACTTTTCGAAACACATATTCTGCATCATTTTCGGAGTTGTGTTTCACATTGTTTCGACAACGTGTTCTTTGAAATCTTGTCTATTCCTTTGTTTCATATTGAAACCCCTATCCATAAGAATTTCTGCAATATCTTCAATAGAATGCTGTATATCCAAATCGAACGTTTGTTCCTTGCAGAATACACTGGATTGATTCGAAATCGAGCTGTGCATTTTTATTGTATTTTTTTGTTTTCTGAATGATTTTTAATAGTACTAGATAGCTTCAAGAGACATTTCACGTTGATTGCAAAGTTCCATATTGACATTAATGCACTGAATGTCCGATCAACATAAGTATCTTCAAAATATACATCATATAAGCTTAGATTATGCATATAATATTCTAACGTATTGAAGTTATTCTTTAAAAAACTACGATGCAGCTTTTGTCGACTGAAGGAGAGGCAGCATAGTTTGGAGAATTGACAATTTCAACCTTAAGTAGCATAGCTAGGTGGTTTCCCAGATTTCCCTTCACAACCAAACCTGAACTTACATAGTGGAAACCATTATGATATAATCAATTATTCTTGCTGAAATATCATTTTCGGAATTGGTTATCCGTGTCGGCTCATTGCTTGAGCATATCAATTGAAAATAATTTAGAATGTCATCTAGTAGTTGGTGCATGGTTGTTCAGATAATTGATATTAAAGTCACCACCTGTAATCATGTTTTCTGTAATATTATAGTATTTTGAAACTAATTCAAACAGCTTTATGAAAAAGTGATCAAGATCATCTGTAGGCGATCTGTAAATACACAATACAACACATTTGAATGAATCACAAGAGATACTGATTTCACACGATTCAAAATCAAATTCAGAACTCATATTTATGGTTATGAGTTTGATACCAAGACTACAGCCATTCTTCACAAAAATTGCAGTTCCTCCATTTCTGAGAAAACAGGCGCATCTTGTGAGGCCTAGAGTATGTAGCAGGTTCACGTTGGATTCATTGGCCTATGCTCAGTAAGGCACACAATATGAGACGATTTTAGGCAAAAAATACCTCTATCTTATCAATTTTATTGAAAAAAAGACGGAGCGATGAGAATACAGACTATCAGTAGCTGTTCGAAACTTACCGGTTCTACTTCTTTTGGAACGAAAAAACTTAAATCTAGAAACATTTATTTGATCTTGCCAATCTTCAGGCTGAAATAATGCATCCACAATATCCAAGTCTGCACCCACCTTATAAGTGACACTCCTAGCGTTTTCACGCTGCGAAGGTTTTTCTACCGTGATCGTCTCGGATGGAAATTTCTCCTTCAGGTGCTGGAGAACATTTTCATTGGTACTATCCGTTGAATCTCTTCCTACATGTATCCAAGCGAGGAGTTGTGTTTCATTTCAATTTGGAGAGCCTCTTCCGGTTCCATGAATCGTTGGGTTACCTGATAGAAGTTGTCTGCGATCGATTCTCATTCAAATTCTCTTGAGACGGTTGGATCTTTTTTGAGAAGTTTTTGTTGATTTCTTGATGAATGTTTACTTTAGCAGTTTTTTCATTGAAGGATCAAGAGATTGCCGAAGACAACTGCGCGCGTTTTATCTCCTGATCTGTTGTTTACATTCGATTTTTGTCGATCAATTATGGATTTTTGGTGATCTATTATTGTAGATAGGTCACTAACTCTTTGTTCAGATGAGACTAATTTCACATAAGCAATTTTGAATTCACTTTTAAGATGTATTAATTGCATTTCACTTTGAAGGTTATCAGTGTTGTTGGGACGTGGTATCCCCGAATTGGCACAAATATTGGGTTCAAAAACCGAATTCAAGTATTTTTGAAGGTTTTTACTCACAGTTATGCTATCAGGTAACCGTTTATTAAATACACTGTGCTAGTTCAAAATTCTAACACGCGGGAGACATACCTAGTAAACCTATATCCGGTACGCTGAATCCAGTGGTAACCACAGTTTTTGAAAGTTAGCTCTTGTTTAGGAGATATTCACCTTTGAAGTTAGCTGATTTCAGTAGGGTTCGTCGCTTATGACTTCTGTATATTATATTCTTGTAATTCTCAAACCGTTCGGAATATCGCTTTACTGTCTTCGGCAAAGTTTTAGCTATTGTCATGGCCAACAACTTTTTTGGATATACCAGCATAGAGAAACCTCATTCAAGCACCGTTTGTTAACAAAATGTCCAAAAAACTCCATTTCTTTGCAATTTTTTCGTTAATTTTCGTCTGAATAATGGAGAAATCAAGGGAATTCCGCTTTAAAATCTTAAAATAAGAAAAGAAAATACATTTCCCATAGTTAAATCAAAAATTTTAAACGCACAATCATGATTTCAACTCAAATTTTTATTTCAATTCCAACAATTTTCAAACAAATAAACATATAAATTCATGTTCATTCTTCTTCTTCTCCATCTTCATCTTGCTGTGAATTCCAGCAAATGTCTTCTAATAGAGAATCGAGTTTTTTTCCACTATACCAGAGCTCAAGCCTAGCCGTCACCTGATGAAACAGTTCACCGTGCTCATCTGTCTGCATGGTAATAAAAAATGAATTTTCAGAGACATTTTTACACCGATGTTACGGACAAAAACGAGCAAATTTTCAACGTGTATGCGCCAGTTTTCGTCACGATGAATTCCATGTACATTTTCGATGACTCCTTTGACGCAATCCCAAGCAACGAGCTACAAATTCGAAAAACTTTTTTCAAATTGTTGGTCTCTCATCAAGCGTCGAATATCAGGTCCATTGAGTATGCCTGTAATAAAATAATTCGAAAAATTATGTTAGGTTGATTGGTACGTATATAGTTTCACACAAACCTTCTTTTATTTTCATTCCACTCAATCTTGGGAAAATTCGCTTAAACTCATTGAATGCATTGCCTTCAGGATCTAGGGCCTTGATGAAATTTTTAACAATCCCAAGCCTGATATGCAGAGGTGGAAGCAACACTTTTTCGATTGGCACAAGTGGAATTTGAACGACGTTTTCTCGACGCAATCTTAACCCTTGTCTCATAGGCCAGCTTTTATTGGCATATTAGTCGCTGCCATATCGAGTATCCCAGAAACATATAAAACACATGTTTTTCGTATATCCCGTCTGCATTCCTCCCAAAAGAGTTATCACCTTCAGATCTGCACAAATTTTCCAACGATGGTCTTCATATTTCACCAAATCAAGGATTTTTTCAATGATTCGTAATTTTCTTTCGTTTTTGTGCTGATCGCAATCGGACTGTTTTTTGAGTTTGTGACATGAAGCAAAACCGCCTTGAGACTACTTTTGGACGAATCGATGTAAAGACGCAAGTCTTCTGGTTTATACTCATGATACATTTTCAATACCAATTCCTTGATATCAGTGCAGTACGCGAATGAATTGTCTTCGATGGATTTGAATAAAGCAGTGAACTATCTATGAAGGCCGATTGCTCCATATACTTTCACATCAGGTATTAAGACATTCTTTTTTCAATTCCTGAGTCGAAATAATGGACTGACGCTGCGATAATTTCAATAGACGAATACATTTTATCCAGATCTTTTTGAGAAAATTCGGCATGAATACATTGTGGGGATACACTTGATGGTACATAAACCGATGCAGACGTTTCGCCAATAGTATCAAAAGTAAATGGAATGTACTCTTCTGTCGGACTGGGTCTTTTCGGTATTGGAATGGATTCCGAATGTGGTAACGGCAACTGAACAAACCAAGTTTCTCTGAGCTCAACTTTACGTTCTTTAGCTGTGTTCAATCCGACAATTTCATAAATACAAGCAAAACAGTCTGGATTATGTTCTTGAAGATTTGTCCAAATTACTGGAATGCCAAAAGGCATAGATTGGAATTCGCCTGTAATAAAAATAGCTTCAATTGCAATAATTTTGAAATAAATAATAAATCACTTAATTTTACCTCTTTTCCATCCACTCAATCTTATGACACAACAAGTACAAACGATTTTTGGAGCCCAGTTCACATCTTTGATTATAGTTTGGTAGATATATTGTGTGTACGATTCAGCAATTTCTTCAGAAATTGAAAGCTTGCTTGTCATTAAAGTAAACTTTCCACAAATGTAGCAAAATTTATTTATTATTATTTATTTATTCACTGCACGAATTCATTTTGATATCTTAACCAAATATATAACTTGTGTAAACAAGGAATCTTCAACAAGAAATGTCAAATTAAGAAATATTAGAACTAAGACTAAGAACAATGCACACAAATACATAACAAAATAAGTAGTAACATCAGTGGCAATACTAATAAATACGTATTAACAGTGACATCTGTGAGAAATTTGAGTTGAAATCAAGATTGTGCGTTTAAATTTTTTGATTTAACTATAGGAAATGTGTTTTCGTTTCTTATTTTAATAGTTTAAAGCAAAATTCCTTGATTTTTCTATTATTCAGATGAAAATTAACAAAAAAAATGGCAAAGAAATGGAGTTTTGTGGACATTTTGTTAAGAAACGGTGTTTGAATGAGGTTTTTATATTGGTAAATTCAGAAAAGTTGTTGGCCAGGACAATAGCTGAAACTTTGCTGAAGACATTAAAGCGATATTCCGAACGGTTTGGGAATTACAAGCATAAGCGACGAACCCTACTAAAATCAGCTAACTTCAAAGGCGAATATCTCCTAAAAAACAGCTAACTTTCAAAAATGGCGGTTACCACTGGATTAGGCGTACCCGATATAGGATTACTAGGTATGTCTCCCGCGTGTTAGAATTTAGAAGTGTCAGTTTCACGCACTGTGTTATTAATTCGAATAATTTCGATTTATTTCACTTGACTGAGCTCAGTGGAGAGATCATCGTTCGTAGCCATGTTGCCACGTTGTTGATCCAAAATGGGTCACTCTAAAAATTTACTACGATTCTTAATATAGAAATAATTAAATGTTCAAACTTTTGGCCCATTTATGCGTATGAAGAAGACTCAATTTATCTCCAAATTTAAATGAAATGGAAATTTCGAATAGCTTTCGCAATTGACAAATGATACGGTCAATTATCAGGTCAAACACATCCGAGTGTATCGAACATTGATCTGATATTCGTCAGCATTCTCGACGGAAATATATTGTTTCAGACATCTCAATGATCCCTTCATCAAGTCATGCAAATATTGTCCTCAATATGTCGAGAATTATCATATACAGCGAAAATACATTTTCTGCGCCCGACACAAAATGGTCTTTATTGAAATTCTCCCCACAAAATGTTTTTCACGAGCGTAAATCAGGCCTGTTGTGAATAAATCTCAGATGAGGTTTCATTCAATCTTCTGGCTGATTCAATTATGAACAGGGTTGAACTCCATAGTGATATCTGGTGGTTACATGTTATTCCGAGTTATTCAACTTTTACACCTCGACGCTTGTGTTTATTAACAGTTATTAAAAGTTTTGAGAGCTACATTTTCACATATAATTGAACTCACTCATGTTAAAAATATTGGGTACATGTGAGAACAATGTACTAAAATAATTGTGTCAACATACAAAATGTGTTAGGTTCAGGAAGATAAAACGGATTATTCTAAAGTTATAAAAAATCTCGATACAAATAGTTCAAAAAAGTTGAAAAAATCATTCCACAACACTAGGTAGCTGATTGATGTTGAATTCCAACACGTTCATCAAGGCGGTAGATGATTTCATGATTTGTTTTGTTGCCTCAGGTATGACACACCTTTACGATTTTTTATGATCAGATGATCATATGCATTAGAAGTAAGCAGGGTATTAAATAATGGAATGTCACAACTTGAGGGGTTAAATCTACGTTCAATTTTAAGAAAAAAAGTTCATATAAACATAAAAGCTTCATTACTGAGCTGCAGAGTGTTTCCAGAAAAAATTGGTTTTTTCTTCAAAACTCCTGCAGTTTTGGAATGCTAACTATTTCTTACAGCCTTGAAGCCTCCATCATTACACGTCCTAAATTTTAACTAGAATCTACAAGGTGTTTTTTTTCCCGGAGCCATGTCTTCTTTTGCTCGTTCAAACTTTTTTGTAGTAAGCCACTGATTATCGTACGATAAAATTTCGTCATCTTCTTTCTGTTCAGAAACTTTTTTGACACCTGAAATTTTTTCGTTTCTCTGACCATTCTCGAGCAAAATATTATTAAACGATTGTATGCATTCGCTTAATTGAAAGCACTTCTAATTAAAAAAATGACTAGTAGGCTTCGATTTTATTCATTTATTCATTTATTTATTTTGAGAATTGCTGAAGTTGAACCAGTGTCTGCTCTAATTGTTCATTAAATTTACGATTAATTTTAAGACTCTTGAAGTTATTGCTGTGAGAAAATATGGCTTATTTTACTTACTCCGAATTGGCTGATATCCATTGCATGTACGGTTTGGCTGACGAAAACATAGGAGAAGCTAAGCTAAGATTATATTAGATGCGCTTTCCAAATCGAGTAACACCAGACAGGCGAACATTTTCAAATATCCACAGAAGGTTGAAGGAAACTGGTACTTTTACTGTAAATAATCTTTTAAAAGGTGCAACTCAAACTATGAGAACTCCAGATATTGAGGAAGCAGTTTTGAATTGTATTGATTTGAATCCTCATGTGAGTAAAAAAAATTGGAAATCAAATGAATATTCCACATGTTCTGGTTTGGAAGATTCTCCACGACTTTTTATTGTATCCATTTCATATTCAACGCGTCCAAACTCTACTTCCTCGAGATTTTCCTTCAGGACTGAATTTCAGCCGATGGTACTTATTAGAGAATATGCTCATTTGATAGCGAAATAATGTTCACCGACGAAGCTAACTGTTATCACAAATTTTCACAATAATCAATATTGTGCTGAGGAAAATCCCCATTCGATTGAAGAATCTTATCACCAAGAACAATTCTCACTAAATGTCTGTGTCAGAATAATTGAAAATCATTTGATTGGGCCATTTTCTTTGCCTAACTAATCAAACGTTCCTGCTTATGGGCAACTTATTGAGAAGGAGTTACCTTTATTGCTCGAGGATGTGCCACTTTTGTTGAGAAACATAATGTGGTTCATGCATGACGGAGCACCTGAACATTTTGGTGGAGAAGCTCAGGAATCCTTGAATAATACACTCAACAACCGATGCATAGGTCGGGGTGGGCTCGAACCGTGGCCTCCTAGGTTCCCATACTTAAATAGTTTAGACATTTTTTTATTAGGAAATCTCAAAAGTTTAGTTCATATTACTCCAGTGAACACTGTAGAAGAAATGAGAAATCGAATAATAACCTCTCGTGACGATAAGAAATACCCAAGGAATATCTCGAAGTGTGAGTGATAATATGCGAAGAAGGTAAGAGGTGGAGGACACTTCCAGCAATTTATTCAGTTTTTAATTGTTCTTATTTTTAGTTTGATATTAAATGAGTATAAGTTGAGTCTTAGAAGACGAACTATCAAAATAAAAGCAAAATTTGGGGATACCTATCGAGTATTTCTATTATTTTTTTTTATTTTGCGAATAACATACAATTCAAATAATTCAAATTCAATAATTTTTCACTCGAAAACGGTTGGAGTTACGAAAATATTACAAATGTCAAAAAAAATTCTGAATTGAACGAAGATAACGAAAATTGTACGCTGATCAGTGGCGTACTGCGAAAAAGCTTGAAAGGGCAAAAGGAGACATGGATTCGGAAAAAATACACCTTGTGAATTACAGTCAAAATCTAGGACGTGTAATGATGGAGGCAGTGAAAAATAGCTTGCATTCCAAACTTGGGCTGAAGATCTCAAAAACAGCAAGAGTTTCGAAGAAAAAAACCAATATCTTCTGGAAATTTCAACACCATGTAGCTCCGCAGCAAAGCTTTTGCGGACCTATGTTTATAAAAACTTTTTTTCTTAAAATTGCACGTAGATTTACCCCCCAAGTTGTGACATACTATCATGTAACATCCTGTATCAAGAATGGAGTTATTGATCAATTTCAGAATTTGGCTACCGATCTAAAATTTGCAATTATTTTCAGAGCGGTACCACCTCGGATTATATGTGACATCGATTACAACTTAGCTTTTTCCAATAGCATGGTGTACTTCAATTTTTTTTTAAGCCATCCTTTATCAAGCATCATTTGTTTGATTGTTTGAGTAATATGACATTTGTCGTATTTTTCGAACTACTGTCAAAATTTTCTCGCAAATTTGTCTTTATATTAAACAAGTTCCACGAAGAAATAATAAATGGGCGATGTCAACCCAGATTATTGGGTCCATAATGATTCTAAAACATCTATAGATCATAATCGGCATCACTTGGAAGACTGAACCTGGCCATCGGGGCTCTCTCGGTCAAATAGAGACGGAATTTGAGGAAATATCGCAGGCTATGTATTATTTTATTATCTCCTTAGTCCCTTTCATGACCTTGCTTGCTATGTAAAATCTTTTCTCAGAATTGTTTAGACATATAAGAAATTTGATTGTTGAAATATTTTTCTGCTGGTTTTTCTTTTTCCATTGTTATAGATTCCTGTCCCAAACCCCCTTTTTTTCACTCTTGTTTTTGGAAATCATGGAATGCAAGAGAGAATGAAGCGGCTAAGCAGAAAAATCTTTGGTACTCTTTATGTACACACGACACTAACACAACATGAACACACAAGCTATTGCTAGTGCAATAGCGACAGGGAAACGAGTTTTTTCCTCAGATTTTTTCACTCGTTTATTGAATCATATACAAGATAGCTTGGTTTCTGAGCTCACACTTGTGTTTTTTCTGACACACCAAACTTATAGATATAAGCACCTATTGTAAATACAATTATTCAAATTTTTGTTGTAAATCCTCTCTTTTCAAAAGAATATATATATATATATATATATATATATATATATATATATATATATATATATATATATATATATATATATATATATATATATATATATATATATATATATATATATATATATATATATATATATATATATATATATATATATATATATATATATATATATATATATATATATATATATATATATATATGTTTGAGATTTTACTATGAAAAATTGACCACCATTCGGGTATGATTTCTTATCAAAATTCTCGGAATTATAGTATCATCATCTTTGCCGAAGTACAGTTGACGCAGATTCTTACTATTCTTGGTTTAACGAGAGAAGTGTTATTTTAGAGGACAAAGTGCTTTCTATTTTATACCGGGTGTCCACCCAAGATGGGACATTAAAATTAGATGGAGAAAGTAATGACCGATCATTGAAATATTTTTTATGTTGTCTTGAATGTTAGTCGAACTTCCGACAATATTTTCAATGCTGTGGCTTTTCCGATTATAGCGGAGTTGAAACCATCTCTTTATTCCAAATGGCATAATATACGTTTCAATTTTTTTTGTTGTAGAAAGTTATATTCTGAACAATTTTGTTTGTATCGTTGTCACCTGAAATCAACCGAAAGGAATATATGAGTTTTTCATTCAGTATTTTCCGATTTTTGCTTCTTTTAAACGTTGAAAAGAAGTAAGGGTGATGAATTTAGGTCGAGGTGAAAATTGAGGAAATTTCCAGAATTTTTCCGTTTATTGATTTACAATGCTTCCCATAGGTTGAGTTTCAATCTATTATTTTCAATATGCAAATATCAAAATCATTATTGAAAATATGGTTTTCTTCTAGTAGATGATTTTCATATGAGAATCTGAATTATGTTAGTCAAAAATCCGTCTGTGTTCTGATAATGTAATATTAAAATTTCTAACTGTTCTACCGATATAAATTTTAACACAACTTCTGTAAGAGAGTTTGTAAACACCTGATTTGTTTCTTCCATGAATTTTAGATTTCAGTTGTTAATATATCTGCCTATACTGTTATTTATTCTAAAAGCTTTAGTCAAATAATGAGATAAGAAGAATGACCTTGAATTCAGACTAAGTTTACCAATATAAATTAATATGTTACATTTTCGATTGGTCTCTTTAATTCTAGGAAAAAACTGATGAATTGCATGTTGAAATTGTTTTAAGAGAAAGCATAGTGTCCGTCATACAAGAATTATAACCGCTATCAATTTTATAATATAGAGATCTTTCAAGAAATGATCTTCTTACATTGGTATTGTGGTTAGTCTATGTATCATACTGTTATAAACTGCTATTTTATAGTAATGTAGATGAGAGGAAAAATTGTGAGAAATAATATGGATTGGTTTATGGAAAATAAAAAATCATGTCTGTAGTCAATTTTGGTTATGGTTAAATCGGAAAAGTTAATGAATTCCTAGTTTTTATTCCCATAATAAACTTTATGTTGGGATGAAATGAATTTATTAATGTACTGAAGGAATCTAATTGTCGATTTGTACCTGTAAAACAACAGATTTTGTCATCCTCATATCTAAACCAACATATGCAAGGTTTCGATAACGGGTGAATATGAATTTTATTCATAATGTTATCCATGAAAATTTCTGCTAGTAAAGGAAAGAAATAATTTTATTTTAAATATACTTCTAAGAGATTGTGAAGGTATAGTCGTATTCACATTATTATTCTGTGCTCCTTGACGATCCATTTAAATTGGTTAACTATGGTGGAAAATTGTTCTTCTCTTTTTATTACTAACATATTCATAAATGAATTTACAACAACTACAAGTCAAAGTTTTGAATAATTTGCTAGACTTGAAATAGCAAATTTGCAGTCGATGTACAGTATAATCGAAAATGGTATCGCTCCGAAAATAAGTGCAAATTGTAGATCAGTATCCTCTTTAATACTGTTTAAGCAGCAAATGAGGGCTGAAAATGTTATGAATTATCTTATCAACTAAGTGGAAGAAATACTACCTGAAGTAAATTTACGTAGTATGTAAACACTTTGTATAGAACAGTAAAAAATAGTTACTGTATATACAAGTAAATATGGAAATGAATAAAGCAATGTTGGCAAGAAACCAAAATAAAGAGAGCGTATACGGGTTGAAAGATGCCCCTCAAGAGAAATTGGGTGATTCTCATAAGACACTATAAATCACATTAGATAGCGATTCTGATAACTCTGAATGAAGATATTTGCCGTTACGCTCACGTATTCATGTACACCACATGACCTTATCCAAGAAACAACCATACCCCGAGTTTTCCTTGTAAAAACTGCTCGAATTGAATGCTCACTGGTCTTATAGCTGGGTTAATTATGTTTTCTACTCCCACAAGGTTTATCAGACACGCCTTTTCATTGTAAGTTTTGCGCGTGTGTGTGACTGGTTGACTCCAAAAAAACGAACACTTTCATAGTGATTATTGAAACTGCAATTACAATGGTATCAGAAATCCGAGGTTTCAGGATATTGGGTTAATAACTTAAAAAGAGAATGTTGCTGACACATATTCAATCAGACGTAATTCTTATCAAAACAAGAAAACGTTTATTTCTTTCAGCAATGTGGGTGAATTGAACGAAAATTCCTAATCTGGACTAAGAGATCCGCAGTTCGTTAACGTTGAGGAAAGTACGGAAAACAGATTAAGTTTGTAACCATCGTAGCATTGCTGCACTCCCATGAATGCTTTATATCGTATTTACAATTACCTAAGATAGAACTAACTTCTATCACTCACACTTTAATTCATGATGATTCTTCATTTATTATTCTTGATTTAATAGCGTTATTGAAAACGAAGCTGAAAAGTTAATTCCACAGAAACTACACAGGCTGTTCCAACGAAAAATTGACCCCCATTCTTTTCAGTAGAAAGCAGTGCCTCAATTGGGTTGATTTTGGTTTCGAAAGGACGCCATAGTTTATGTCAACTTTGAGCATGTCAAATCAATACCCCTACCCCCATCCTTACCTACCTACAAAATAATCATAGGAAAAATAGGTCGAGTGGTACATCGTTGAAATGGTATTTCGGTTATCTCTATGAATCGTTATTGCTTTTCAATTAAGTTTTCGAAACAACTACGAACAGAATTCATCATATAATAATTCAACAACTCTTCCATCCCGATATAGTTTGAATGAATGGTACAGATTAATATCAGTATTGAAGAAAGTGTTTCAAGCATAATCATTTGAAAGTATAGGGATCAACCCTTTACTCTCAGCATCTCCACACATGAAAATTCAAATCGCAAAGAGTATCATGAGACACCTCATTGGAGAGGAATTAAGTTTTAGATACAACTTAAAAAAAACAGTTTTTCGAACCCGATGTATTTCGAATGAATGGTATAGATTGATATAAGTATTTGAGAGGGAGTTTCAAGCATAATCATTTGAAAGTGTAGGGATCAACTTTCAACCCTCAGCATCACCAAACTTGAAACTTTCAATCATAAAAAGTATCATCTGACACCTAGTTGGAAAGGTCACTTGATTCTCGTGATGCATTTGGGCATCATCATTTTAGGGCATTTTACATGGTGTTTCAATCTAGGTCTTCATTACGTAAATAGGTACGTCGGTTCGATGAGTTCAGATTCATAAGATGGTATTCTTCAATTTTCTTTCTTACTGGAACCAGAAGCTGCTGTGAGATGGTGATAAAGAGACAATTAGACGTTGTTATTCACCTGTTATTTAAATTCTTCTTGTTGTTCACTTATTATTCAAACTCTTATTACAAAATTCCTAATTTCAGTCTCAGAAGAATGATTTAGTGTACCTTAAATCGTTTGAAAAGGTTTCTATATCAAGATTGGATTGATTTTGGCGGGAAAAGCTGAAACACATCCTTCTTTGATTGGAAAGGGGATGAATTTCTGACGAAGTTTAGAGCATGTAAAATCAACCCCTTAACCTCACCAGCACCTATGTCAAAATTGATTATAGGAAAAATGCGTCGAGTGACAACAATGGAAAGGTCTTTCAATTCTGTATTTAGAAATAGTGTCTATATGAACATTCAATATCACACATGAAGTCCAAACACAAGGAATATTTGTCTCCTACAAAAATCTACCATCTCCTCTATGTAAAAAAAGACTGTTCTAGCGGAAAAAGCAGACACATCGATTTTTTGTTGGTGGGGGACGAATATCAGAGTTGGATTGGAGCATGTACGATTAAGAATATTGATCGATGAATCAGATAATTATGGAGTTTTAAACTAGACGTTAATTTCATATAATTTTTTTGCCGGTGAGTGTATGAATTTAAATATTCTAACTGACGGAAATATTTGAAGATATTCGGTCCTATTTTATTCTACTCTATTGACACTAATTTCCTACATAATGATGTCCTGTCATTTTTGTGCGACATATGCTAGACTCATGTATACCCGCAATTTCCATTATCATTACTTATATCAGATGAGTCGAATGGCCGATGCTTATAGCTATTTAGTTGGCAACACTCTTGACCTTAATTTCCCTCAAGTTTAGGCCACGTCAATTTCATTAACGTTCATTCTACACCAGTTGAGAACTTAATGATCCGAGAAAACGTATTTTTGCGTCTGGCAAGGAGTTGAGGGTCAATTCCGGTATCTTTCAGCGAACTCGAGAAACATAGAGCAAGCCATGCTCTGCGTGTCTTGACGCTAATGGAGGACATTTCTAACGATTCAAATCTAAGGGGCTGTTTAAGAGTTTCTTCGTCTTGCGAGTGATGGAAATGAACATTTTGAAGTAACCGTGAGAACTTTACTGAGCGTATTAGACCGGCCGCTAAAAGGTAAAAGAGTATTCATAATGTGAGTACCAAATTTCGCCAACGGATTTAAGCAAAGAAAAGATGAAAGATTCAGACTACGGATCTTGCTGGTCGAATTTTTGTTCCATTTCTTTTATCCCCTCTACTCTTATTCGTTGAGGAAATGTATTGAGCTACTTTTAGTGAATATTTTCTTAATAATTTATAGTTTCTTCTAACGATAAAAGTGAAGATGGACTCTTAAATATCAAAAAAAATGAAGAACAAAGTAACAATCCTTTTATTAATGAAAATATATAAGTTATATATGAAAATCCAGCAAATTCAAACATAAATATACTTAATGTAGGTAAAAACTACTCATTTCTATTTTGATGCATTCACATAATGAAATATTGAATAATTCTGATTTTTGCACGTACAAGACATTGTGCCACAATTTGCAGTACACTTACATGGAGAAATTAATATATTTGACAAAGACAGCTCCTTCATTTGTCGTGGACGAAGTCACCGTTTAGCTTTTCATAACGCTTCATAACACTAATCAATGGGTGGTAATTTTGTTCAAAGAGAATATTTCCATATGAAGGTTTGTAGTGTAGCCTTTGATAAATGCGAATGCAAAGTTTCAGATGTGCATATCACTTTCATCAAATTGAAATTGAAACCTTTTGAGATATAAGTTTATATCTGAGTTCATCGGCAGATTTTTTTTGGAAATAAATATGTACAAACTATTTCCAACAGTTTGAATTGCTCATCATTTAGGTTTGTACGAAATTTTCAGACGTAGCTTTCAACCATTGCAATTAACTACTACTTACAGCATGTAATACTGGAAATTATTGCATATGTTTTCACCCAGGGATTCAGCAGGTAAATGACATACTAGAAAATATTTCTTTATGTGAAAATTGTCAAACTATAGACGAAGATCTAACCTAACCAAATATTTGCTGAGTATGTCCAGAAATAAACTGCCAAGACGAGTACATCTCTATCAGCGCTGATTATGATAATAATAGCAGATTGACTCGTTACTGCGTGAAATATGTGGCAAAACATTCTTGAATCAGCTTCTATGTTCAATTGCAATTGAAGTACCTCATAAATCAATCAACAAAAAATCCCTGCAAATTGAAATATTTAGTTGGATCGTCGAATCCTCCATAAATATAATTCTGGCAGACTTCTTTTACTTGTGCATAATTTGGAGCATTAGCGCAAAGAAATCAAACGAGTTGCAATTTATCATGAGCGTAAGAAAAAAGCTTTACAATCAGCAGGAGTACTTCTTGAATGGTTGAAAATTATAATATTTTCAATGATCTGGCCTTTACTCCGTAATTTTGTCTCCATAAATTTTATAGAAATGTCGTCAGATCTATTAAATATTACATATATTCTCTTAACGTCAAACAAAGTAAAAAATTTCAAAATGTTTTTGAAGAATGCTTCCGCAATATCACCAAAAGTATGGAGCTAATTTAACAGCATTTTGTGTACAAGTGCCATACCATCAATAATATAAACTTTTAAAGCAGTGGTGCTCAAACGCAATCGACCAGTCGATCGCGAGTGATTTTTGAGTAGATCTCGAGAAGAAAAACATTCTTTAAAACTAGGTAACTAGACTACAAAAATTTTTTACGTAATAAAGTAACACTCTGCTAGCAACAAAAGGCGGCTTTATCAGAGGAACGCGTGGTACTAGTCAAAGAAAAGCCGCGTTTTTTATTCTCGCAGCTTTTCTAGAAATTTCGGGCGGCGCGTTTGACGGAAACATTCGAGAATTTTGTTCACGGTGATATAAATGTTGTGTCTGCAGGAATTGGAGTCATTCTGAATCGCAACTTGAAAGCAATACTACGTCGATACAAGGTTTATTATTGAATAGTATACAATGAGTGCAGCGAAGAAATCTAAAAGGTATCATTTCAATAACGATTGAGAGGAAGAATTTTTCTTTTGCATGGTAAAAGATAAGTGCATTTGTCTTAGTTTTCGTGAGTCAGTTGCAATACCTAATCAAAGTAACTTAGAGAGGCATCATAAACGGTTCATTGAAATTATGAAAATGATTTTCCAACACAGAGTGAATTAAGAAAAAGAAAGCACATGTTCACAAGACCAGCCAAACAATCAAAAGCTGCTACGATCGCGTCATTTAAAATATTTCATATATTGACCAAACACAAGAAACCATTCAAAGATGGATTGGTTGTGAAGGAAGCATTTGTTGAAGCGGGTAAGACTTTATGAGGAGATTTTAAAAATAAAACAAAAATCATGTCTGCTATTAGAGAACTTCACTTTTCCCGTCCGACAGTCACAAGGCGTATTGATGTCATATCCCAGGACATGGTAGATAAACTCAAACATGATATCATGAAATGAACATACTTTTCTTTACAGTTAGACGAATTCACCAATATGACAGACACTGCCCAGCTGTGTATTTTTATTCGGATGGTATTCAATGATATGTTGGCCAAAAAAGAATTTTTGACAATATTTCTCTGAAGAGGAAGCCCCGTGGCGAAGATACATATTATGTTTTCTTCAATTTTGTGAAAAACTACAAGCTACCAGTATATAAATTAGTGTGCATTACAACCGATGGAGCACCTGCGATGACTGGAAACATTGCCACTGTGTCTAACTAATGAAGATTTCCCTCAATTTTTTTCATTCCATTGCATTATGCATTAACAAGTTTTGTAAAAGAAATTATGGGCATTGCCACAAAAATTGTGAATTCCATCCGTGTACGTAGCTTGCAACGGCGGCTCTTTAAGTGGCAGTTGGAAGATAGGTTAGAGTCAGCTGAACACTCTGATTTAGTTCTTCACACGGACGTCAGGTGGCTGAGTCGCGGAAAATTTCTAAAAAGGTTTCAAGAATTATTATCCGAAATAACAGCTTTTCTAGACGAAAGAGATGATGACACTCAGATGTTGAAAAACGAAAAATGGCTGACTGATTTGGCATTTTTGACTGACATCACAATGCACTCAAACACCATTAACTTGGAGCTTCAAGGTAAAGGAAAAATTATTATAGAGATGATTAGCGCAGTAAACGCAACCAAAAGTAAATTGCAACTTATGATATATCAACTGAAAAGAAAGGATCTGAAAAAATTTCATCTTCAGAAGCAAGGATTCCTCAGTTGAACTCAGTTGAATTATGATACGTATGAGGCTGAATTCTCAAATATTTTGGGACAATTCGAAATGCGTTTTTATGATTCCAGTAAATTGGCAAATATAGCATCATTTCTGAGTTATCCTTTCTCATGTGAAAACATTGAGTAATTAGCTACTGAAATAGCAAGTCAGTTTAATATGAACTCATGTTCTGTTGAAAATGAGGTGGTGCCGATTTTATCAGATATACATCTCAAAATTTTGAATAACTATGAGTGTTTTCATATATATATATATATATATATATATATATATATATATATATATATATATATATATATATATATATATATATATATATATATATATATATATATATATATATATATATATATATATATATATATATATATATATATATATATATATAGTGTATCGTGTATGTACGACAATCCTGCATCACAAATACTTAATTAAGTAGTCTAAAAATATTGAGGTAGATCGCCATCATGTCAGGATTAAGCACCCTTTTTTCAACTATTTAAACCCATTAAATCTTACTGAGAGTTTCTACCACATTCATATTGTTTTTGAATTTGAACGAGGAGCTGTGATTTTGGTTACTTCCTGTAAACATCACTGTCAAATAGACACAGTTATTCAATATTTCATATAATGTTAATATCCTTGTGTCAAACGTTGAAAAGTCATCATGAGTGATTTTTGGAATCTTGTTATGTCTGATACGTCTTGCAATTTCTTGTTGGAAGTATTTTTATTTGGTTTGGAAAGAGTGTCTTCAAAGTTGTAAAATTTTGTTTTTTGTATAGGGTGCGATAATTTCCTAGTTTGCTTCACAAATCTTTCATTTTCGTATATAGTTAAAAAAGTCACCCCATTGTCCTTAACATTATGTATGCATCGCGAATTTAATTCTCCGCAAGTCCCTAGTCAAAATATTGCAAAGCACACATTTCCCAAATGGATTACAATCTTCGAAATACTCAACATCGTTTTGTCCGTATCAATTCTCGATTATCCGTAATAATTCTCGATTGACCGTATTAATTTTCGATTGTGTCCATTCATTATGACTATTATTGTCACCTGTAGTGTCAGATTGTATTCCAAGATGAGTAAGCATTGAGTGAATGCTATTTTTGAAAGGGCACAGAAGCCTAACCTAACCTAACCATCTTTGCATTGCTTCTTCATTTTTGGTGATACCAATTAAGCCTCCAGTCACGACTGAAGATCGATTCTGAGACTGTTCTGGTGCTTAGTCACAACCAACTGCATTAAATGCTCCTGCACTTCGTTTGGTGGCATGCATTCCTCTCGTCAGATAATGAACGACTGTAAACAAACACTAAAAAATTCGATTATTTTATGTATACAAAAACACGCTAAATGTGGACGCGTGCCATGCTTGCTTATTGTATTGGCGAAGAGGGGCATATAGAGGGAGAGGGATGTGACCATACCATTTGGTGGCCAGACGTGTTTTGTTATTATTTAGGTAAGGTAAAAGAATCTGGTCATAGCTGCCATCACTTGGATTTTGCATACTCACTTACCTCTGGCGCCAGCACTATATAACTGAACGTTGGGGATAGCCTTATACACTGCCCCAAGAAATAGGTTTTGTAGTATATCAACCATTTATTAATATATTATTATTTTTTAACGTAACTTCAAAAACAACCGAGATATCGGCACTTGATCTCATCCGAAAATTTTGAAATAACTCGCATAGCTGCAGTATTAAATTGTCGAAATCTGTCCACATCGTACTCATGAATTGTCATCCACTTATTTCAAAATATTGGAGAAGTTTTCATGGGATAATAATCGGCAGAATATTTATCATTTTCACCTTCAACATCTCATTATTCTCATTATCTAATTTTGTATCTTTAGAAACTTCTTCTTCTTCTTTAAATAGGACGATGTCCTGTTTTTCTGTTACAGCCCCTGCTGCGAACCGGAGCTCCAGCACTCATGCCATCGCTTTTTCGGCCTTCCAATGGGTCTTCTAGTGTTGGGTTTTTGTGTTTTTGCCCACTTTGCCATACGTTCGGGGCCCATTCTGTCTACGTGATCTCTCCATAGGCGTCGATGTGCTCTTGTCCACCTCACCACATCCTGGACACCTAGCTCCCTTAGCGTATCCTCATTCCTTATTCTATCTCTGCGTGTAATACATCTTATAGCTCTTAGTGTTCTCATCTCTGTTGTCCTCATTAGTTGTTTTGTTTTTGTTGTCTCAGCTCTTATCTCAACCGCATATGTCATCACGGGTCTCACACAGGTTTTATAGATTCGGACTTTGCTTTCTGTGCTTATGTACTTATTCCGCCAGATTACATCTCTCAGTAAGCCAGATATTCTCGATACTTTCATTGTCTGCTGTTTTGCTTCTTGTAATAGTTGCCTATCGCTCGATACTTCTACTCCTAGGTATTTAAAGTGTGAAACTTGCTCTATTATATGGTCGTTCACTACTAGTTTGCATCTAATTGGATCTTTCGCTATTACCATCGATTAGGTTTTCTGTGTTGATATTATCATGTTATATTTTTCTGCTGTTACTTTGAACTTTTGTAGTAGGCGTTGTAGGTCGTCCTCATTCTCGGCTATTAGTAAAGCATCATCTGCGTAGCACAGTATTCTCATAGTTTTGTTACCCATCCTATAGCATTGGTTCATTTGGTTAACACCTGCTATTATTTCATCCATGATTGAATTAAATGGGCTAAGGCTGTCACCTTGTCTAATGCCTGCGTTAATTTTGATCTCGCTTGTAAGTCCCTGTGTAGTTTTTACTTTCGTCTCATTAGAGTTATTCAGTTCTTTGATTATGTTTATGTGTTTATTGCTTAAGTTTTTATTTCTAAGGATAGTGATCACATCGTTCATTCGAATTCTGTCGAATGTCTTTTCCAAATCTATAAAACATATAAACATCGGTTTGTCAAACTCTATGGACTCCACCAGTTGCCGCAATATAAAAATGGCATCCGTTGTTGATCTATTTGGTCGGAATCCCTGTTGTTCTTCAGACACACCTACTTTGTCATATATCTTTTGCGATAGAATTTTAGTGAGTAGTTTCGATGCAGAGTTAAGGAGTGTGATGCCTCTATAATTTGCTGGGTTTGTGTTCACGCCTTTTTTGTATATGGGTATTATTATGCTCTCTCTCCATTCTTCTGGTATCTCCTTGTTGTTTTCAATTTTTTGGAATAGTTTTGTTATTTCTTTTGTTATTTCTGCTCCCCCATATTTAATTAGTTCGTTATTTATGTTGTCCGGACCGGGTGATTTTCTATTTTTTAATTTATGGATTACTTGTTGTACTTCTTCTAGGCTGATAATGTCATTTTCTGTTTCTTCGTAGAGTGTTGTTGTTCGATTTCTCGTTCCTCATTGTTACCGTTATCATTATCTCCCAGGTATAAGTTCTGGAAATATTTCACCCACTCTTCTGGTTGTATTACATTGATCTGCAGTTCTTCGGTGATTGGTTTTTTCCTGTTTCTCAACATGTTCCATACCTTTTTCTGTGCTCCTCGTAAGTCGTGTTCCATGTCATTTGTAAATCTTTCCCAATATATTTTTTTTAATTCTTTAATTTTGTTCGTTGTTCTATTTCTTTCTGTTTTATATCTTTGGTACTCTTCTGGTGTTCTGTGATTGACATATCTGATATATGCGTTCTTCTTTTCTTTTGTTAAATCTTTGATTTCCTGTGTGAACCATGGTTTATCTTTTCTATGACTGTTTATATTGATTCTTTAGAAACTTGCTCATTGTATTTCACTTCATTATCATCGTCATCTGCAATATCGTTATGTTCCCATCAACGTGTTTTCTATCTTTAGAAACTTGTTATATGTTACATTCATTTTCGTTCTGTTTAGTCTATGAATAAGCTCGATTTTGACATATTGTGATGTACTAATATGTTACAGAGAATTGATCTATCAAAATAAAGTTTGCGCTTTCATTGTTTTCACAATATTTCAAATTCAAATAGCTCTTATGAAGATGTATTACCAGTTTCAAGAACAAATAATTCCAGGAAACATTAGTCATGAAATTTCCACAGTCAAGTATTTGCTAATAGAATCTCCAACTTCAGGAGAATGATTTATCATTTTTAAATATTCCTTTATGGATGAACCGTTTCCATCTCTTTAGTAGAATTTGCATTCATAAATTCGTTCGGACGCGAAAAATCGTTGGGATTTCCACCCGTCTGATTGACTTAATGGAGTCTTACCATACGAAATCTGAAAGCTCAACGATATATCATTTTTTCGAAATCCGTTCACAACAGGGTTATTTATAATGGCTTTATTTATAAGCTTTTATAAGCTCTGGATTCACATCATCGAAAGAACTTTAAGTAATGGGTCATAGGAGGGGAATAGCCGCATATTCGCCGCAACTGTGGGGAAGTTCTAATTCGAACGTTGCCGATTCAATAGATCTAAATTATGAACAAAATTGTTCGCTTCGAAGTTTCCTTTTGTATTCGCTACAAATAATTTGTGTTTCCATTTAACATGATGAGATTTTATGAAAGCGACAGTGGGAAATTTGCTACATTTGACTTGTTCGAAAAATTGGAATCGTTTTATTTAACTGTCGAAAAATGAAATACTTAAGTAACTAGAGTAATATACAGATTCTTTCCTGAAAAATGCCTATCCAAATAATTCCTCTGTTTTCCGTCCGACTGAAAATATCACAAGTTTTTTTCCGTTATAACTTTCACAATTTTAGAGATAGATCATTCCTTCTTGGTTCGTTAGAAAGCCGAAAGACTATGTTTTTCAGAAATTGTATCAAAATTCCACTCCCAGTGAAGTCCAATATGGATGACTCATTCGAAAATGAGCAATATTTCAAGATCGCTGGAACGTTTCTTTTTCACTAAAAAGTTCAAATAGGGCATTCAGTGGATGACTCAGCCTTTCTCTGAACAACATGACATATTGATCTTAAAAATATTTAGATAATTGGTAATAAAGTAGCGTGAAGAATTTTTCTCATTATGATTTTCACCTGAAATCGGAATATTTTTTCACTCCATGTCGCTGGTGAAGTTGTTGTGTTTTATAGATGTAAGAAGACAAAGAAACATATTTTCTGAAACCAACTTAAAATTTGATTTCCGTTCCAATTCAAAATGGCCGACTTCCTCATATATTAACACTTTTCCTCGCGCTTTAAAAAATTTTTGGCGGTCGTGATGAATCAACTGCGTAATTCAATCACAACATTGAATCTTTCCCATCATTTTAAGGGGTCCAACTCGAATATTGATTCAGAATTGTGTCAGTTCTTCTCACAGAGGTTTTTGAGATTTGACATTTCTGAGACATTTGGGAAACAGACAAGCTGATTCCTGGATTTCTATCTAATAGGGCTGACTGCTGATGTAGAAATTCGCTGAATGTTATCCTTAATTTGTCAATTAGGTTTGTAATAAAAAAAATGTAGGGTTGATGCATGAAACAGATTATGAAAAGGCGAGTATCTGTGTTCTAACAGTTCTAGCTTCACCAGTATCTGGTCTTCTTCCTAATGACGCTGTTTTGAGAAATTTTTCCTCCAGATTATAGAATGTACTTCTCCTATAATAAGGGGCTTGAAGTTGGCGTAATTTTTGCCTAGAAGTATGGCCACGCAAAAATGAACATTCATTGAAACGCTTATTATTCTTATTCTCATCTGTTAAAACCATTGTTAACAATTTCAAACGTCAAAAACAAGGAACGCCAATATAAAATTCGAGGTCAAACCAGATGACGTGTAAAACTCGATGACATTTCATTATTTTTTATTTATCATAGAGTTAATGCATGTAGTCTATGTTCAGAGGTTTCACGACGGGAGGTGCATATGATGGTGGAAAAGAGAAATATTATTGACGACAATTGGCACAATTCTGAATCAACATTCGAGTTCGACCCCTCAAAATGATGGGAAAGGTTCAATCTAGTTATTTAATTGAGCAGTTCATTTATTACGACCGCGAAATTTTTTAATGCTCGGGGAAAATTGTTAATATTTGAGAAAGTGGGTCATTTTGAATTCGAACGGAGATCAACTTTCAGGTTGGTTTTAGTGAAATATTGTCCTTTGTCTTCTTAGAACATCTATGAAAAACACAACAATTTCGGGAGTGCCAACGCCATGAGGTGAAAAAAAAATATTTCGATCTCAGCGAAAAATCAGAATTAAAAAAATTCTTCACGCTACTTTTTTACCAATTATTGAAATAATTTCAAAATCAATATGTCAAATTGTTCAGAAGAAACGAAATCATTGACTCAATGCCCCATTCGAATTTTTCAGTGAAAAAATAACGTTCCAGCGATCTTGAAATATTGCTCATTTTCGAATGAGTCAGCCATATTGGATTTCATGAAAAATTGAATTTCGATACCATTTCTGTAGAATCTAGTCCTTTGGCTTTCCAATGAAGCAAGAACGAATGATCTAGCTCAAAAATTGCGAAAGTTATATTGGAAAAAATAACGTCCGGTTTTTTCTGGCACACCCTATATTTCAAATTGTAACATTACATATCTTCATTCTTGTTTGTGTAAGAATGATTTTTAATATAGCAGCGTAAACATATATTGTTTATTTGGAAATACCAAAATAATATTCCTTAGTGCTGGTGGATTACCGAAAAAATAATTCTTCAACGTATCTAAACTTCTTCAGAATAAATTTGAATTCTCGATTCTGTGCTTTAATTTCTTGACGCAGTGTGAATCGAAATTGTGAACGGCTAAGTTTGAAACTAAAAAATAGAAAATGATGTAAAAATTTTCATTCAAATCGACTCATCCGTTTCGTAGTCCAAAATATCTACCCTATTTTCACAACACAGGGAGTATATTCAAAATGAAGACCCAGATGACAGGAAAAGTATCAAACTGACACCCCACGGATAACGTCCAACATAAGTGGGAGTACTTTCTAACAAAAAAGTACAAGAAATTGATTATTTTGATGAATTACTCAAGAAGATCGTTAAAATTTTTGGTGTTGCCTAGTTCGCACAATTATTTTCCACACTGACGCGGAGTTTAAATGCGATATGATATTCATTTTGTTTACAGTGCTCAATTTTGTCAGTTCTCCCGAGTGTGTTTTGCGATTTTTACCATGGAAAAAAATATCGAATAAATAATGTGTTCCAAATTTCATATTGCATATCGAATTTCGTGTGCCAAATCGCTAAATTTGTTATAGAAGGCTTACGACGAATCAACTTTATCAAAACTACTCCAACAGCGGCCGAGATCTGGTCAAAGATTTGTCTCGCTCTGGTCGCCCATTGTCGTCACCTGAATTTAACATCAATAAATTGAAGTAAATGGTAATTGAAAATCGTCATTTAAGTTTGAGGGAGATGTGCAATGAACTTTCTGTGCCTCACAAATCAATTCATACCATTTTAAACGATTGTTTGGACATGAAACGCACTACCGCTCGTCTTGTTCCAAATGAACAAAAATTTAGTCGTGTAAAGAAGAAACCACGTCGTAGTCGATCAAAAGTCAGGGTAATGTTCACTGTTTTCCTTGATTATCGCGGTGTTGTGAACTTAGAATTCTTTCCGAAGGTCAGAGGGTGAATTAAGCATTCACCCTCTGAGCATTTGTGGTATTTGAAGAAAAGCGAACTAGTCAAAAAAGGCTAGAAGGGAAGTAAACTCATGAATTTTGCACAATGATAATGTACCATCGCACGAGGCTATCATTGTTAATGAATTTCTGATCAGAAACTCAACAGATACCATCGGACAACCACCGTATTCACCTGATATGGCTCCGGTACAAGGCTATCATTGTTAATGAATTTCTGACCACAAACTCAACAAATGCCATCGATCAACCACCCTACTCACCTGATATGGCTTCGGCACAAGGCTATCATTGTTAATAAATTTCTGACCACAAACTCAACAAATACCATCGATCAACCACCGTATTCACCTGATATGGCTTCGGCCGACTTTTTTCCGTTTCCAAAACCCAAATTACCACTTCTAGGTATCCGTTTTGAATCGATAGATGACATAAAAGAGAATTCGCGGAGAGACTGAAGTCGATTCCAGAAAAAGCGTTTAATAAATGTTTGATGATTGAATTATTCGTTGGCGTAAATATGTTATTTCGGGGGCTACTTGAGAGGTAATACAATGAATTTGGGTGAAACATAGATATTTTGTATTTGAATTTGGGAGGCTTTTACTTGGTAAAATTCCATTATCAATAATAAAAACAAGTACTGTGTTTTAAGGAATTTTACTTAATATTAAGTAAAATCCTTAAAACACAGTACTTGTTTTTTATTATAGATATTTTGTGTTTCATTGAACAATTCCGGTGCTCTCTTGACAGAATATCAATATGTACTATTATTTATAAATGCAAAAAGGTACTGAAAGCAATAATTGACTATAAGTATTAAATATTTTTGAAAAGGAAAAAATACAATATCCAATAGGATGGTTCGTATTTACGAAAAATCATGTTGCATTAAAACTCGAAAACTGCTGAGCTGAAAAATTTATTTCACTCAACACTGTATTCTACTTAGAAAAGCCTATAGAATGTCAAACATATTTTTATGTAACTTTGATGATGATCGAGATATCCGCGAATTTTGAATAACTCCAGAACGGAAAGAGATATCAGAAAAAAGTTGGCACCCCTAAACTAGTCCCTGAAAATAAAATCGACAGAGGGGGTTTCATTCTTCTTTATCTGCAATATTTCACATAGCTGCAGTTCAAATACATCGAAGTCCGCCCACCCTGTAAATTTAAAATAATAATTCACTATTAAAATAAAAAATTTCCTCTGACCAAAGAAACTCCCATCCATAATCTTTTACAAAATGAATATGGATTCCTCCAACTAAAATATCTCGCGACTGAATTCCCTAATTTTATTGTGTTATTCTAACAAATATTGTCACAAAGCGATGCGGTATTATGCATATCCTGTGTCTAAATGGTGAACGCTTTGATAATGATGTGGATGACGAACTTCTCGGTGTAATGTATTCTGAATAAAATACTAGTTCAACTACAAGCGCTTTGAAATATAAATGATGCTTGGCTTATCAACAACAGCATCAATTACTGCATCTTACTGTGCAATTGTATTATGTATGCGGCTGGATCTCGAACGTTTGTAGATTCGAGAAATTCCAAGTATTTCAAATGAAAACGAAAAAACTTTCCAGGAAAGTTGTTGGCTTCGTGAAAGACGAAGCTAATACTGACGAAAGTCGTGATTTATTCATAAGGTAAACAAAAACTTCGTTTCCCTATTCTTGCTTGATGAAGCCCATTTCCGAATTGAAGAACAGATGATTCACTAGTTCGAAATTGACAAGAATAACTTTCCATCAATTATTCCGTCGACTGCACTAATAATATCATATGTTCGTTTGGAAAACTGTTGGACTAAAATATCTTAAAAACAGATGTCAACCTCAAAAATTGTAATTTGAGGATGTGATTTCGAATATATATAGTTTCAGTTAATAGAATGAAAACCGAAGACAGATATAAGAAACATGTAATAAAGGTTCCACCAATAAGGTGATAAACGATCGATAGGAATGACCTTTATTCAAGAAGCAATATTCAACCTACCTTCCCTTTAATCAGTGAAGGAGATAGTTTTCAGATCTACCCGTCATGATATAAATTTGATAGGACAAAACCCAACAAGAACATAACAGTTCTGGTACGGTCATGTCATAAGTCATCAAAAGGAGCAAACACACTGCAATTTCGTTCTTGTTCGAACTCGTCAGTGTTACATACCAACATCTAGCCAGAATGCAGAATGCAATTTCTCGCGATTTTATGTACGTAGGACAACTTTTATGAATTCACTTGAATTCAATTTTGGTTAAAGATTTTTTGGAGAAAATTCTTCGTCAAGTATAGTAAATTCGATTCTGGCTTTTGTTTATTCCTATGGTGTGAGTGAATATTTGCCTACAGTAGTCTTTTGTGTCGGTTGATTTGAAGGCGCCACTTATAAATATGTAATGTAACAGTTTTATCTGATTTCCACAATGTTCATTCTTAGTTCACATGACCGGTTTCGATACTTATGTCATTTTCGAATGGCTAGAGCTAACAGTTGTGAGAAAGAATGTGCTAACTATACCTATTTCAAATCTTTGAATTTGGGAGGCTTTTACTTGGTAAAATTCCATTATCAATAATAAAAAACAAATACTGTGTTTTAAGGAATTTTACTTAATGATTGCGATTCGTAACGCATTTCACTACACCGTAGCTTCTTCAGACGAATGAATATACAGAAAAATATAAATGAGAATATAACTATAAATGTTCTTGAGTAATTAAAAGCTTATTGGGTTGCTTCTTCTTGAGTGGTTATTTATGACAGGTATATCCAATAAAATTAAGGAATAGATTGCTCCCCGAAAAGATTCAATAGAGGTGAAGGGCTTAAATCGACTTGTTCGTTGATGAGTCTACCTGAGTGTTTGTATTTATTGATTTCTAAAGTTTCCCAAAGATCGACCTCCCAATATTTATTATCTGTATGCAAAATTTCAAACTGTGGGTCGAAAGAATGATTATTTTCTAAGAGATGATTCGCGTAATTTGAATCTGATTTTTTATTTGAAAAACTGCGTTTATGTTCCGATATTCTAATATTAAAATTTCTATGTGTTCTACCAATGTAGAAATTATCACAGTCGTTGCAATTTAATCTATAAACACCTGATTTTTTGTTTTTACCTGTTTTGGTTTTATTATTTTTATATATTTGCCTGAATTATTATTAGCTTAGAAAGCTATGTTGAAATGATAATAAATAATAATAAGATATTAGAGATAATAAATATTGGAAGGTAGATCTTTGGGAAACTTTAGAAATCAATAAATACAAACACTCAGGTAGACTCATCAATGAACAAGTCGATTTAAGCCTTTCACCTCTATTGAACCTTTTCGGGGAGCAATCTATTCCTTAATTTTATTGGATATACCTGTCATAAATAACCACTTAAGAAGAAGCAAACCAATAAGATCTTAATTACTCAAGAACATTTATAGTTATATTCTCATTTATATTTTTCTGTATATTCATTCGTCTTAAGAAGCTATGGTGTAGTGAAACGCGTTACGAATCTCAATTATTAAGTAAAATTCCTTAAAACACAGTACTTGTTTTTTATTATTGATAATGGAATTTTACCAAGTAAAAGCCGCCCAAATTCAAATGTTAAAGAAAGCTGATACCGGCTTTTTGGCATTGTGGTATTTCAAAATACTACTAAGATGTGCAGTTCACACTCAGAATATATGGTTCTACTCAATGTGCTTGAAAAACAGGTTGACTCCCAATTATTGTTTGTTTCTTTGTTTTTCCTTTAACGTGCTCTGTTTCTGCCTTTCGGCTAATGACACGCCGGGGAATTCTGTCACCTCACTAACCCGGAAATTTTGCCGAACCCCTCTCGTGTCGAGGGAAGGGATCTTTTAATGTCCAACACATCTCTGTTAGACAGGACCGACAGCTTTACATCTTCTCCGAAAGATGGACACTCAAGCGATTCCCAGAATCCGAAAAATCGCACCGACTTTGTGGGGATCGAACCCAGGTAACGCGTAGGAGACGAGCAGCATATCCCATACGCCACCGAGCCGGCGACTCCCAATTACATACGGTTGAAGACACATATCAACAGTGGACCAGCAAGAAGAGCAATCGAGAAAGGCCAACGCATATGGCTCAAAGAGGATATGAAGATCCAGTACAACAGGAGGGACGTTGCAAACATACATTTGAAGGTAATCCATACGGAATTATTGTTTAGATTGCACCCTGTTGAGTTTGATATTTTAGACTCTGAATCCAGATACGATGTCAGAATTTTGATTCATAAAAAATTTCTGCAACAACAGAAAAAGTTGAATTCACTTAATTTCAAAATTTCTCCACCCAAACCTTCAACTGATAAATTTTCAGAACATAAATTTTTTGACAGATTCTCTAATTCAAACATAATTTACATCCAAAACATAATAAAACTTATTTTGAACAGTTAGGCATAGACTCCGAAATCATTCTCAAAAACTCCAAAGATAATATTTTAGCCAAACATCAAACAGCAAAAATCATCAAAGAAGACTTTTCGAAATTATCACCTCAATGCAATTCCGATTATAAGATAATAAAATCAATTCGTGAAAATAGTACCAAGAACGATTCAGTATTCACTAAAGCAGATAAAGGTAACACCGTCATCGCGATTAGTAAAACCGATTATATTTCTAAAACTGAAGAATTCTTAACAGCCGGAAACTATTTAACATCAACTAAGAATCCTACCACAAAATTTCAGAAAGTGGTTAAAAACATAATTTCAACAGCAAAATCATTAATTACAGACCACGAAAAATATAAATTCATTAACTCCAATCCACAATGCCCCGAACTGTATTCATTGATAAAACTTCATAAACCTAATTACTCTATTAGACCTGTTGGTTCTTATGTAACTGCACCTTCGTTCAAACTTGCAAAATTCCTCAACGACTTGCTAAAAAAACATTGCAATTTTAAATCTAAATTTTCGGTCAAAAATTCATACGAACTTATTGCCAATATCAAAGATACCACTATACCACCTAATTCCAAACTCATTTCTTTCGATGTTGAGAATCTATTTCACAACATTCCTCCGAAAGATACGTATTACATAGTTGAAGAATTATTAGAAGAGAATCATGTCAATACTATCATTAAATCAGATATTCTTTCAATATTACAAATTTGTTTAGATCAAAATTATTTCCATTTCAATAACAATTATACTATTGAAGACGGCTTGATTATGGGCAATCCGTTAAGTCCTTTGTTAGCAGAAATATTCATGAATAACTTAGAGGAATTAATTCATAATCATCCACTCAGTAAATATTGTTTATACTGGTATCGCTATGTAGACGATATCATTATTTGCTTCACAGGAACAGATAGACAAATGAAAATTTTCGAAAATCATATAAATTCATTACATCCAAAAATTACATTTACAACCGAAATAGAAAGCAATAATTCGATAAATTTCTTAGACGTAACAATTTCGAATGAAAACGGATAACATGTTTTCGCAATTTACCATAAGCCGTCACATACAGATATTATAATACATAACTCGCCGTGTCATCCATATCAACATAAAATGTCAGCATTCAATAGTTTTATTCATAGATTGATTAACATCCCGTTATCACCAGAAAATTTCAACAAAGAACTAAATTTTATTAAGCAAATAGCCAAAATAATGGTTGCAATCCCAAACTAATAAATAATATTTCAAATAAAAACAATACCCTGTCGATAAATTGAAACAAAAATTCAACACCTTAACCTACGTTGGCATTACAAGTGAGAAACTGAAATCATTCTTAAGTAGCAATAATTTCAACATAGCTTTCTAAACTGATAATAATTTAGGCAAATATATAACAAATAATAAAACCAAACCAGGTAAAAACAATAAATCAGGTGTTTATAGATTGAATTGCAATGACTGTGATAATTTCTACATTGGTAGAACACATAGAAATTTTAATATTAGAATATCGGAACATAAACGCAGTTTTTCAAATAAAAAATCAGATTCAAATTACGCGAATCATCTCTTAGAAAATAATCATTCTTTCGACCCACAGTTTGAAATTTTGCATACAGATAATAAATATTGGAAGGTAGCTCTTTGGGAAACTTTAGAAATCAATAAATACAAACACTCAGGTAGACTCATCAATGAACAAGTCGATTTAAGCCTTTCACCTCTATTGAATCTTTTCGGGGAGCAATCTATTCTTTTATTTTATTGGATATACCTGTTATAAATAACCACTTAACAAGAAGCAACCCAATAAGCTTTTAATTACTCAAGAACATTTATAGTTATATTCTCATTTATATTTTTCTGTAGATTCATTCCTCTGAAGAAGCTACGGTGTAGTGAAACGCGTTACGAATCGCAATTGTTAAGTAAAATTCCTTCAAGCACAGTACTTGTTTTTTATTATTTCAAATGTTTAGTAGTAGGTACTGAATCAGTTCTAGTTGCCTATTGATAGTGATTTTGGGTATTCACATAGTTTGTTAGTATCCACACTTTCAAACAGATTTATTGGGTAAAAGGTATAGTGATTGGCACCTTTAGCAAATTATTTATAAGCACTTTTTTGAGTGAAATGCAGTGCTGTCTGAAAAATTTTCTTTAGCTCAGCGGTTTTTGAGCTATAATGCAAACATGCTTTATTTTTAATATGAACCATATGATACTTTACCTCTATTAGATGCAGCAATATTTTCCCTTTTGAGAGATATATAACACTTGTAGACAATTATTGCACTCAATACCTTTTTTCACAGAAAAACCTGAAATTTACACAAGTCCATTCATAAGGTGCATGCCCATCAACGATTCATATTGTTCTATCATTGAAAACCACCGATTTCAAAAATCCCTTTTTAGATCATGGTTATTTCTATGCTTTGATTCGATTCAGACCAAAATAATTAATTGTGGTCTTAGAGTTGGACAATATCTTTTACTCTTCATAAATCGAATTACAGATGAAAAACAGTTGTGAGAAAGAATGTACTAATTATATCCATTTTAAATGTTTGGTAGTAAGGACTGAATTAATTCTAGTTGCCTATTGATAGGATTTTGGGTATTTACATAGTTTGATAGTTTCCAAACTTCAAACAGATTTATATGGTAAAAAGTTTTGTTATTAGCATAAGAAAGATCGTTAGTAAACGAGTTTTTAACTTGATAAAATCTGCCTATAATTTTTATTCCTAATCAGAGAAATATGAATGAATTAAAAGAACCGAAATTTTGCTCATAAATAATGTTAATTTCTTTTCAAGATTTTTCAGAATTTATTAGCCTCGTGAACATAGTTATTGCCATAGTCGATACATTTATCAGCACAACAAATGACATTTATTGGCATAAATGAGCAATTAAACAGTTTTAGTTTAAATTCAACAGAAATATTTATTTAAATGACCAAAACTTACAAATTAGTAGGAACTTTGAACAATAAACGTAAATAAGAATTCTATGGTGGAAAATAAAAATAAATAAAAATTCTATGCAAAAACAACTGTAGATGATATTCAATAATTGACTTTTTCACTCATATTGCGCATACAAAGCACTGAGACATTGTTTCTTCTTTGATATCTCATTTCAAGCATTGAAAGGCCTTTTTACAATAAAAGTATTTTATTCCAGGGACCATATTCGAAAAATTTTTGGTACAAATGAAACATAATCCATTTGTTGGACGAATATTTCTCTGTATAAATTTTTATTATGTGAATCACTGTAACTTTCTTCATTATTTATCGATAAAGGCGCTTCTTTCGTCTCGAGTTTCTTCTCATGTCCTGATGATTTTTCGCTCCCCGAAAGAAGTACGATTGAGATGAGGTAAATTCTTCCATCGCAATATAATGAGCGTTTCTTGCCTATTTCTATTTTACATTTTTCTTCCTTCAATTGCGCATTTTTTTCAATTGACTTTTTTGTGACTTTTTTTCACGATGCTTTTATTGTGGCTCGTTTTTTTTCCTTTCTGTGTTTTTTCTTTTACTGAAAGTCCTTGTAGTTTATTTTCTCTTTTTTGGCCAATTGTTTTTTTGTTTACTTCTTTTTGAGTCATTCTTCTTCTTTACGTGACGGCTCCTTTAAGAATGTTGGCTATCATCATGGCGATTTTTATCTTTGAAGTTGCGGATGTGAACAGATCAACAGAGCTACTGTTGTACAACTGTCTAAGGTTGTTCAACCAGGAGATGCGTCTTCTTCCTACACTTCTTTTACCCTGTATACTTCCCTGTATAATGGTTTGCAACAGTGTATATCTTTCCCCTTTCATCACGTGACCCAGATATTGCAACTTTTTGATTTTAATTGTGTTGATTATTTCTTTCTCATTTCCCATTCTTCTCAATACCTCTTTGTTCGTTGTTCTACTCACCCAGTTCATTCTGAGGATTCTTCGATACGCCCACATCTCGAATGCTTCCAGTCGGTCAGTATCGCACTTTTTAGCATTTAAGCATTCTGATTTTAAGATGTAGACTAAGATCTGTTCTGGTTAATGCATTCCTCATTTTATTAAACACTGTTCTAGCCTTTCCAATTCTTGATCTTATTTCTTGTGAATAATCATTATTGTCATTTACAATTGTTCCCAAGTACTTGTATTTCCAGACTTTCTCCACTGGCTCCCCTTTGATCCATAATGTTTCTCGCTGTTGTTGGTGTTTTGTGATTGTCATAAATTTAGTCCTTTTGGTGTTAAGTGTGAGCCACTTTTCTTCGCTGATCTGTACTACTAGATCTTTTAGCCTCTGTAGTTCTTCCAGGGTTTCTGCTATTAGTGCTGTGTCATCCGGGTATCTAATGTTGTTTATAACCTTCCCATTAACTTTCACTCCCGTTGTTTTTTAATTTTGCAGTGCTTCTTGTATTATATCTTCTGGATACAAATTGAAGAGTAATGGTGAAAGCACGCATCCCGTCTTACTCCACGTTTTATTAAAATCTCTTCTGAAACTTCATTTTTCACAGAAACTTTGGCAGTCTGGTTGAAATAGAGATATGTTATTATTTCTTGCCGAATATCTGACGTTATCAGATAAGGCCATCTTTAATATCTCTTTCTCTTTTCAAATAAGTGTTTCAGAGTAATGTAAGATTTTTTCAATTGAAAAACGATTGGCACGTAAATCTTCACAATCGTGAATTCAGTCCTTATTTATTATCGCTTGTTGTTAATGTCATCACTTATTTCCAGCAATATCTTATTTTCTGTGACATTTTCTGCTTCACTATAATCTTATTGGTGTATTTTATTTAGCACAACTATAGTGTCATTGTATTCACAATCAGTTACATTTAAGCCTATCCTTTAGAATATTATCACAATCCATTTCAAATGAAATATTATCACAGAACCCTAAACCATTTTCAGACACAGCAGGGTTGATATTAGGTCTTCAGTTGAATCATTTTCTTTAAAGTATTCTTTCCAAAGCTTATAAAGCTTTAGAAATTCTTCACAATTATTTGATATATATTCTAGTTGCTTAAACTTGTTTATATATTCCACACTAAGAATTCCTTCATAGGTTGAATATTTCTTGTCATAATCTCATTGGAGACTTGAATTTCATCACTTTTTGCATTTTACCCAAACATTTGCTATAGTCTACTGCGTAAAGATTCCAAGGATATATCCCACAGTTCTTGAATCCATTATCATGAATACTTGACTTAATGTAGTTAATCACATCACATAGAACTGGAGCAAAGTCTTCTTTGGTCATTTCTTTATGGGGATGTTCCCTACGCCAGGCTAGCACACTGATTCTACACCCAGTCTTGATCGGTTTGAATGCAGATATACCAATAGGTGGCAATATTCTTGTTGAGTTGGGATACAGGAAAATTAAAATAATTTCGAGTTTCGCTCAAAGTTCACTCGAGTTTTTATCCACATGTGTCTTATGCATATCAACGGATGGAATAATTGGAAATTTGACATTTTTGCCCTTAAACTAGGCTCCACAACATCTTCAATGTACTCATAAAAGATTTCCGCCTTCATCTAACCACTGTGACTCAATCCAATACCCCATTCGATGGGAACAGAAGCATCAACTGCTGAAGGAAGCATTTTATAAAGATATATTATCATTGGATGTGTTACCTCTCCAGCTGCCGAAAAAGTGAACATAACAGTAATGGGTGTCTTCGCTTGACCAACATCTATTTGGTAAACGTTCTTCAAACCTCGTGGGGCTAAGACTTTTCATTCTTTGGGCAAAGTTGAAAACCTGTCTCATCCCCATTAAAGACTCTGCTAAGGTAATTTGAAATTTCGTGATTTCCTTGTTCTGTTAAGTAAGTGTAAATTTTCTCAATCAACCCCCTTGTATCCTGCTCTGAAACCTTCGAACTGGCAGCTGGTACCTCTTCTTATGTTCGACTAGAAATATCTGGGTGCCTTTCAAGGAAAACCTTATATCACCCAACTCCTGGTATATTGTCTCGAAAAGGACATTTTCAAGGGATTTGATCAAGAAATTGCTTCACTGAGTGTTGACATCAATGTACCAATGAGTAGTATCTGAGGCTTTCTCCCCGGAATATCCAGTGTACCCTGAATGGTGAAAACATAAGTCTATATTTTTCTGTCCATCAGAATAAATTGCTTTTACCAAAGTCGAAATTTAGTCAAATCATAAAAGCTACTGTACAAACATAAAATCATGAGAAATTGCGATTAAACCAGTATTCTCTCTCGAGGACCCCGATATCTATGATTTTTCCAGTTAAATTATACCTAAAAATCGAGAAAGAAGTACTTTCCGAATCGTTCAACTGAGTTTATGTACTTCAAGGTTCCATTCGAAAGTATTTGACTTAATTGGATTTAGTTCGTACAGACAATTTCATCGATGATCTCAGAATTAAAAATTCATGGAATATCGTTCGTCTTGCAGTTTTCTGTATATGTCTTGATTACTTTTCACCTGAAGCTTGTGAGCTCGAAGTTTTAAATAGAATTCGTATGAGGCGAATGGAACAAATTCGATAATAATGAAGCAGTTAGCAAAAACGCTTGAAAATTTCCATCGAAATTTTTCCCATTTCGTTAAAATCAAAATCTCCAGCGCTTTTTGAACTATTTAATTAACTATGGAAACAAAGTTTGACAACACATCATATACAAAAGGGGGCAGCCAACATTTAACCTACTACTCTTTTACGAGGGTGGTCTGAAAAGTTTTCGACCTAAAAATGATACATTACAATATTTCTGAATATATATTTTTTATTTTTCAACATACTCTCCTTATAACTCTTCACATTCTTCACAGCGATGTCCCCATCTCTGTAAACCTTCCAAATAGTACTCGGCGTTGTACTCTGCAAAACCGTGGTTGACAAGATGATTGCCACACCTTGTGCGTAGTATACTTCCCTGATGGTTTTTCTATTTTGAAGATAATTCATGACTATCCCCAAAAAGATTATCATCAGTTTCCTAGCCGAAAAAACAGTATGTGTAAATATTGATTCAATATGTGATAAGCACCTTCTTTTTACTCATAGCCTCCCCTATCTCTCTCACTCTATTTCGGCTGTCGTCTTTGGCGATGTTATCGTTGGTAATTGTGGTTTTTGAACGTAACGAACGTTCATCGTCTCCCCAAACTCTTATGGTACCGTTTAAGTTCAAATGCAGCTGCCTAAAATTTCTGCAGAGGAGTCCATCCAGCTTATCCTTAAGTTACATGGGAGTTTTGCCTTCCAAAAACAAATATTTAATAACAGCTTGACATTCGATGTTGTCCATTTTCACAAAAACACTCACATCAACGACTGTTTAATAATAACTGAGCATCGAAAATGGTTGAAGTTTTGGTGAGAATCTGTCAACAGATGGGCAAAGAAAATTTACTAGCTTTTATTAACGAGTGTTGCAATCTTCATGTAGAGGTCGGAAACATTTCAGATCATCCTCGTAAGTACAGAAAGACAAATCGCCGATTAGTTATTGATATTCCTCATCTCGGATCAACTGAATCATACCCTGTTCAGCTGAGTGAACGGCTGTGGCCTTAATTCGAAAAGTGAGGTACAACCATAAGCACCTGTGGCACATGCACTTTATTTAATAACCATTATGTAAATGCTGCTTCAATATCAAGGAAGCGGCTAGTTATTTATGGTTTCAGAGAAGTCTTTAGACTTTCTTGGAATGAAAATATGGTTTCATTAATGTTGAATATGTGATTTCTTACTACTTATAACTGACTCTCACTGTAAACATTTTCGAATCTCCCTTCCATATTTTTGTTCAAACTTAATACTGATATAGAACACCGCCACAATTATTCAAGATCTATGTCTAACGCTTACTCATAATGTAACTTTCATTTTTATATCAAAAGATTGAAAAATATCTTAAATACTGAAAACGTTATTCTATAATGCTCATTTTATCGAAATGCGCGAAAAAACAGATTCCACTTTACTATTTCCGACGTGAAAACTTTCTTCAAGAAAGCTTTTACCACGATTGAATTTCAGTGAAATCATAAAAGTTGCCGTACATACATAAAATCGCGAGAAATTGAGATTAATCCAGCATTCTCTTTTCACGATCCCGATATTGAATGCGGTTTTTCCTGTTTAATTATTCCTGAAAATCGAGTTCAAAGTACTTTCGGAGTTTTTTCGCTATGAGCTCCAGTAATTCAAGATTTTATTCGAAAGTAATCGAATTTGATTCAGTTCTTACTTCTTTCAGATTTGCATAATTTCTCCGATGATTTCCATGAAAAATTAAAATCTTTTAGCATATGCATTCTTTATTTATTCACCCACTGGTTTTGAGATCGAACATATAAATAGGATGTGTGTCATATTTTATTGATTATTCTGAATGATACATTGTTGACGGGAGAAATTTCAGATCAATGGAAGATTTATGTAGTTGTAACTATTCTGGAACTAAATAAAAATCATGAATCGGCGTATTCTTACCACCGTATATTTTTTGATGTTTGTTCATTGAAAACTTTTGAAAGAGTGTTGAAATTCGGACTAAGGTGGTGTTTGAAGTTTAATGACTTGTTTCGGTCTACGCAGCGTTGTTTTCTTAGAAGTCACAGTACCTATGATAGTATATGTCAAATCAATAATGATATTTATCTATCTCCCTCCGAGAAAAAAATTCTTGAACCTATATTCTCAGATATAGTTGGAGCTTATTATAATATTTCTTTATGTGTACTTCGTCAATCATTATCTGGTATATGGTTTAAGTCCTACATTTGCAGACGTTTTATTTAACGTAGGGAAAGCCGGGGTAGAACGACATAATATTGATGCCTTATTTATTTTATGGAAAATCATGTTCAACGAAGATGAAGTAAATTATATTTTATACTTTCCACAATTTTATTTTCACAAACACGATGGTTCTCGACTGTCAAATCGTTTTCAAGTGGTCAATTACTGAAAACCAAGCTACGTATAAAAATTCTAGCCTTATTACAAATTTAGTAGTGGAGAGGTATTAATGTCTAGCTGACTATCTTTAGTGATTACACTTGGGATTTCACGATGTTTATTGATTTCCAAACATACCAACAGATTAATTTTTTGTCTTGATAGTATTGGTGATCTATTTATTTTAAGAAATTTCATCTTCAAAGTGAAACTAAATAAGACACTTTTGTCACTTTTCCACATTTTATTCAATAACCACGACCGGTTTCGATCTTATGGTAATTTTCTAGTGAATAACAACAAACGAGTTGGTAAGTACAGGTACACAGTGAAATTTATCCTAGAAATTAAATAGTGGGGATGCATTAAGCTCTAGTTGACTGTTGGTAGTGAATTGTGGGTTTTCACATAGTTTGTTAATCTCCAAACCTTCCAACAAATGCATCTATTTCCCTTGTTACATTCAAAAAGGATTTTGTGATTGTTTAATGATACCGAGTGGTTGGTCGATTTCATTTGTTCAAATATTGGTGAATTTTTATTTCATGAAATATGTTCCTTGAATCTAGATTCAAAACTTCTTCCTGTTTGTCCGACATAGGCTACTTTCCATTCATTGCATTTAATTTGATGAATTCCTGATAGCTTGAATTTATCGTTCTTTTTTGGCATTGCGTAATAATCTGCTTGAGTTGGGGCCGCTTGAGGATCAAGTACTTATGTTGAATTTGGAAAACTAATAATTGATTTTATTAGAGAATTTGCCTTAGTATCTGAGACTAGTGTAGCTGTATATGTATTTGTATATATATATATATATATATATATATATATATATATATATATATATATATATATATATATATATATATATATATAAAACCAACACCATATTCGTTTTTCAATCAGACTAGTAAGAAACATTAATGAAGAATTGAGCATTCGTTTTTTCTACATGAGATGAGGTTAACTCTATCGCTATCGCTAAAGTAGATGTAGATATACATCATCCCAACGTCTCATGTCCTAGCTCTCCAACGTAGCTAACAGCTTCAGAGCAGAATGGGGTAGACCCCTTTCTGCCCCGCCATTAGGTAATTTGCATTCACCTAATGGAATACTTTCATTTTGCTGATGGTACGAACATATAAGATGAAAACCTGTTGTCAGTCCTGGTCTACGGATGCCATGAACCAGGCTGTTAATGCCGTTATTAGGAGAAAAATGTGATACAGGCGGCATATAAGAGATTTTAGGTACCCTCAACAACACTGGAGATATATTTCAAAAGAAGGCGATAAAATGTATGGTGAGTACCACACAGTTTTTACCTCTGCTCAAGAGATAGAACTTGAAACGTACCTCAATGACATTCAAAGACAACTCTTCGGAATAACAATGAAAGAACTATTCCTACCGGCATATCAGCTGACACAAGAAAATAATTCTCACCACTATTACTAAAGAGATATATTGCTCAGCTTCAGGATCGTGTATGACCCCGATGTTTGTGTTTCCTCAGTAGAAGAAACAACGTGAGCTTGAAATTGGTCTTCCGCCAGGCGGCTGGGCTAAAGTTAGTGATTCTAGTTGGATGGACAAGTTCAAGTTTTGTGCCAATTATTGAGCAACCTCCATGACAAAACCAAAGATTTAAATTATTTGAATAAAACAATAGATCGAGAAGTGTTATGAGGCATTTATTTGAAACTGTACATCGAGTCTATACGAGATAAACCCTATACCTCACAACATAGAAATAGATTGACTAGGGTTCAAGATGTGCAAATGAGCAAAATGACAAAAGATAAATCTAAACGACTCTACAGAAAACTCATCACACTTGTAAGTCCCATTTGGAAACCTGTCAAATGTTCCATTCGATGGCGATCAGAGTAATCTCCTGAACAAAGGTCCCAGATGCACCCTAAACTACAACAATATTTACCAGAACAAAAAACTGATGGGCACAAAGGCAGAACTGAATAACCAAATACAAAAATTCAATGGCAAATTTAATTCTTCATTAGCATAAAATCACTGAAATAATTGAAAATACTCAGATAAAACCCAACAAAAATAAACGTATGAAAACGGTTCATTCCATAGCTAGATTCAAAAATGACACCTTATAACGTCTCAAGCAGACAAAGTTAACAGCATAGTAGAGACCATAGAAGACCAATACAATTAAAAATAGAAAATAAATAAAAAACATTGAAGATTAGGGAATTACCAACTTAGCCAACGAAATCATCCATGGAAAAACTCAAACACGCTTTGGAACAAGCATACCATCTAGCGCATACAGTATGAGAAAAACGAATCATCCGAAATGTATGAACTGATCGAGCTACATAAAGAAGAAAAATCTTATTGGTTTGTAGTATCCTACTTTAGCAGTACTTATTTATCCACATTTTTGAAACATTTTGAGTGACAGGGTCTTCCAAAAATGGAATTCCCTCACGGACGGTGTTGTGTGCGCGACCACTGTCAATATGTTCAAAAATAGGTTTGACCGCTTTCGTCTGTGGCGTTCGTGGGTGGACTAAATTAATTGATTGAATTACTTTTTTTTGCGTTCTTTCTCTTGACAGTGCTCTTCAATCGATGCTTATTGCTATAACATGCAAATTTTACTACTCTTAAACTCATTTTTGTAATGTAATGTGAGATTATAGGCCTTGGCCTCATCTCTACTTTCAAATAAATAATAATAAGTAAGTCCGTAAAACTCACAAGCATTCGCTCACATCATACATTTCAAATTGTTACGACCTTAGTCAATAACTCTCCGTATTTAAAATGAGTCATAATTTCAAGCTTGTTTTCTTTAATGTAAAGATCATGTACCCAACATTCCACCAGTGAATATCAATCTTGACTTTCAGATATTTTCACAAAAAAACAGCACATTTGCACATAGCTCGTTGCATTTTGCAACCTACTAAAAACTTGTTTAGATCAAAATTATTTCCAGTTTCGAAGTAAATTCTTTGAACAAACATCAGTACTTCTTATGGAAGCGTCACTCAGCCCTTTATTGTTAGATATTTTCATGGACCATCAATACTGAATAGCGACCTAGCCAAAAACCATATCATGTTCTGGTATCCGTACCTTGATGATATTCGGTTTGATTTTTTCTTCATGGCACAAATGGACAATTCTATATATTTTTGAACTTCCTCTTTCCTCAATAAAACTGACTAAACTTCAGAATTTACAGTCGAAGTTGAAACCAAGGACCCCATAACTTTCCTAGACTTAACTGAACCAACATAAGCAATATATTATAATAACACAATAACTTATAATATACAGGATGTCCGTGAATTGCGTGTACAACGTTATACCACAGATTCTTCAGCTCGAAGTAATCGATTTAGGCCCACTTATCTATAAGAAAACTTTCTTCGTTTGGCCGCTAGAGGTCACCAAATCCAAAGATTTTTTTCTTATTTTTCATATAATTCGAGAACGACTCGATCGATAGAAACCATATTTGGTATGCGTAATCGGATGCATTATTCACGGTTTTGGTGACCCACTCAATGACGTTGACGTTTTACAAGTGTCTCTAAAAACTGGAACATATTTTCAATCAACCCTAACTTTTTAACTGTCTACATTTGAACAAAACTGTTTTAAACATTAGAGTAGCTAAAGTAATTATCAAACTTTTTGTCACTCGAGGAATTTTGATAGTATGAGTGGTTCAAGCTGAAAAAATAGTTTTTCATTTCATTATTTCATTTCTTCATCCCCCTAGCGAGTCAAAAATATCACATATTGACCATGTTGGCTTTGGATTTATTTCTGTGGTCTGGCAGATTGTCATTTCATTCGGCTTGACAACCAATTGTTGACACAACAGTGTTCTTTAAGTTCTTAACTAGGTATTTTGGTGATTTTTTCATCATTATTAGGCACGGAGAGGTACAGTTACTCTGAAATGGTTGATATGGTCATGGTTTACGGATTTTGTCAAGGTAATGGACGTGAAAGCGCGAGAGTATATGCTGAAAGATTTCCAGATCGCATAGTGCCGAACCACCAAACGTTTGTAACTGCAAGACGGATTGTAGTAAGAATTGTGGCTGTCGAAAAGTGGGATTATTTTGTTCGCAAGTATGCATCAACTGTCAGGGTCAGAGTTGCTCCAATATTGAAGAAAATATGACAGATGAAAATATTTATTATATTGATGAAGAGAGAGTTGAAGCATCCCTTTTCTTAGAACAGCGAATAGAAATTCTACAAGAAGAAAATGAAAACGAAGAATATAATAATATTTAGAAAAAAAACCTATTCCAATATTAGCATTCTTTTAATCAATAGGATATGATCTGATCGAGCTTTTTTTATTACAATAGATCGTGGACTATACCTACTGGGGAAACCACGTTAAAAAATCCTTTAAATCATAAACTCGCCACCTACAATTCCATGGTCCATAGAGCTTCTACTATCCTCTTCTCAATTCATGATTTCAAAACGGAAATAATTAACATAAAAAGAATAGCCTCCAACAAGAATATACCAGCCATATTCAGAAATAAAATCATTAGACGCAAAGAACAAATTATATTAGTTGTAATTAACCTAACCTCATCTCAAGCGGTCCAAATCTTGGCCAATTACTTTTTAATGCAATACAGAAAACAGATGAACTCAAACAATCTGGTTGAAATGTTAAATGCAGGTTCAAAGAACATATATCTTCAGACAAGAAATCCCAACTATTTGAGTACATTCAATCAACAATCAACACTATAGTTTCAGACAATCTCAAAGTCCCCCACAAATGTAATAAAGGAATGAATCTGTTGGAAAGTTTGGAAATTAATAGAGTCTGGAAAACCCCACATTTGCTACTCTCAATAGCCAACTTGAAATCAATAACTTCCTCCTAGTTTATATTTGAGAAAAAAGTGTATGTTCTAATCATCTTCGTACTTTAGTATTCAGCACTTGCAAATGACCGAAGGATCGAAACCGGTAGTGTATGAACAAATAAACGTGGAAAACTGACAAAAGTGTTTTTCTCTTTCATATTTTAATAATAGATAGTTAATCTTCATCTCGGAACAATAAAATCTTGTCCTATACAACTGAACAAACAAACGGATGTGTGAACAAACGATTGTTCATCGTGAATACAGTTCAATCTTTTTATTGAAAAGCCTTTTTCGAGTTTAACTTCAAAACTAATAAAAGAATGGATATTGTTAGAATAAACATGGTTGTTTATTAATTTTTATTGAAAGCTTAATTACAAGGTCTCACTCAACAAATAAGCTCGTGTTTTTGAATATCCTGCAATTTCATCATAAGTTTTGGAAAAATAATTTTGTGACCACTAGTTTTTGTTAATAATGACAGAAAAATTTTATAGCATCAAACAAAAACTATAAATTCTGCTCAGAATTACGTAGACAATAAAATTACTCAGAGGCTGTTAGTGCCAACTTATGGTTCCTAACGATCAACTTCAGCTCTTCTAGTTTGTGTTAATTTCGACATTACTCTAATTATAATGACGACAGCAAATAACTAGCACGTTGAAAGGTGTGTAGATTATGCGGATATGCCTAATAATTCTGTATTTGTGACCCAATGTCGCCTTATCTTCGAAATACTCTATTCTGTGATGATTCCAGTATATATGATTTCAGATGATTAAATTTATTATCTTGGTATTTTGTTTTACATGCAATTAGGATTGAATAACTTACGTATACCTCGGTTGAAACGACATTCTTTTTATATTAAAAAGAAATACAGGGTAAGTCAATAAGGCGAGGAACTTCTATATCTCGGAAAGTATTTGAGATAGAAGCGAAATTTTTCTGATTATTGTTTGATAAGTATGTGCGCATTCTTTAAAATTATTTTTGTACATACAGGGTGTTCCATTTTTGCTCCAGGGACAAACATAGATTTAATTTTGAATGGCACGCCCTGTATTTTTTATCATATTCTGATTAGAATTTGGATACTCTCTTTCAACGATATCTGTTTTGTGCCCAACCAACTATCGGTAGATTTTAAATTAATTAAAATATCGACAATTTGGAAGTTTTTTCAAAAGTTCTCAAATGCCTCATTTCTCATTATTTACGCATGATATTTTTTTTTCTTGAGGTATAAGTGTTGTACCTTATTATCAAATGAAGAAAAATTTTTTTCTACCGAGTGTTCCTAGTAACCCGGCAAATTGAAATTTTTCAAACATGAAAAACTTTTTTTTTCAAATGTAACACCCTGTATCTTTTTCTTGTGTTTTGTTCCCACTCGAATAAGCTTTACAGCGATATCTTTTCTTCAAAAGTCCGATGAAGATTTCCCAGAAAATTTCGAAATTAGAGTGAGGTTGAGGTATTTCTTGCAATAAACATGCTGTTGATAAAATTCAGACATTGAAATATGTAAATTTCAACACAAAATTAGATTCTTTACTGTTCAATGAAACTTAAACATCAAAACTCTCAAGGTGTATCGAAATTTCTTCACAAGAAAGGATTTATTTGCGATTTCATCAGTTGTGCTCAGAGCTAAGTCTATACTCAATCGAAATTACTCAGTTCGAAATCTTCAATAGATGTTCAAAAAGTCTACTGCGCTCCAAACAATCTGCATACTATTCTCTTCATTGAGTACACGCTCTTTCATTCTTCTCATATCCAATTTGTGATTAAACCATAGAGATAAGTATGACTTCTAAGGGCATACCATATGAAAATAGAAAATCTTGTTCGATAGTAAGTGTTTTAAACCACCTGTGCCCATAGAAGACTTATTTCTATGGTTTACTTACAATGCCCCGAAAGTTGACAGTTTTGAATTGGATAATTCCAACGTCATATTGCATCCATGAATTTCACCTAAGAAGCGTTAATTTATATGATTCATTGTTTGGGAGAAGGTGAGAGGAATTGTTTGTTGGCGCCACATATTTATTCCCAACGTTACCCAAACAGTAGACATCCTAGGAAAGAGGCATTCGAGAGACTGAAGGAAAGGTTTGAAAGAACTGGACTAGTGCTAAGCGTGTACTCAATGAAGAGAATAGCATGCAGGTTGTTTTGAGCGCTGTAGAGAATCCTCATGTTAGTACAAGAGATGTTAGTCGAGACTTGGGCACTAGTCAGACATCTGTATCAAGAACATAGAGAAAGGAAAAGTTCCACCGTTTTTATGTTCAACTCCACCAACAGATGGAGCCCCTGGATTTCGGACAGGGATTGGATTTTTGTAGATGGTCTTTAAATGAAACAGCAGACAAACCGAATTTTTTTTTCAGTGGGGTACTTTTCTCTGATGATGCCACCTTTCATAAGAATAGATTGGTGAAGCGGCATAATTTTTATTATTATGATACTCAAAATCCTCATTTCATGAGATCTGTTGACCACCAACATCGTTGGTCTCTAAATGTCTGGGGTGGTAAAATTGATGATTATGTGATCGGACCCTTTTTTTTCCAAGAACATTACACGTTATTTAAATTTTTTGCGGCATGATCTGGAGCCTTTGATTATTAATGTTTCCCAAAACATAAAAAACAATATGTGGTTCCAACACGATGGGGCACCAGCACACTACAACGACAATGTCCGCGATTTTTTAAACAATAGGTTTTAGGACAATTGGATAGGGCGTGGAGGTCCTGTAGGATGGCCTCCTAGGTCCTAGGACTTGAATAAATTGGATTTTTTTTTGTGGGGGTATGTTAAAGAGAGGGTATATCGAGACCCTCCAACAACCAAATAATGGAAAATATGATGGAGAAAATTACAGAAGCATTTATGATTATAACGCCGATTGTTTTCCAGAGAGTGAGCGAATCATTCAACAATCGTGTTCGAGGATGTATTCGTCAAAACGGGGGACAGTTCGAACATCTAATTTGATTTGAAAACTTATTGAAATAGAATTAAATTGGTGTTAATGATTTGCATTTTTTTTTCAGTGGATGTTTCATTCACGACAAGCAGTTCTATTTCGTTTCTTAATGATAATTCCGGAATAATTTGGGCAATTGTGAAAGTAATACAAGTTCAGTGAAAAGAACAGGGTGTTGCATTTAGAAGAAAGTTCTTTAATCTCGAAAAATTCTATTTTCGTTGGATCACCAAGAACACTGGGTATGAAAAAACAGTTGATCTCTTACTTCGATGATGAGCAACATATTCTCTTCATAGAATAATTATTGTCACACTCTAATGATACGGAATAAAGATTGTGAGAAGCTCTGGAAAACATTCCAAATTTTCGATCCTTTTGATATTTTGACTTTTTGAACATTTATTGAGATAATTTCGAACTGAGTAATTTCAATTAAGTGAAGACTTAGCTCTGAGCACAAATGATAATATCGCAAATGAATCCTTTCTTGTGAAGAAATTTCGATACACCTTGAGTGGTTTGATGATTATGTTTCATTGAACAGCAAATAATCAAATTTTGTGTTGAAATTCGCATATTTCAATGTCAGAATTTTATCAACAGCATGTTTATTGCAAGAAATATCTAAACCCCACACTAATTTCGAAATTTTCTGGGAAATCTCCTTCGAATTTTTGAAAAAAAGATATCGTTGTAATGCTTATTTGAGTGGGAACAAAACACGTGAAGAAGATACAGGGTGTTACATTTGAAGAAAAAAGTTTTTCATGTTTGAAAAATTCTATTTTCGCCGGGTTACTAGGAAAACTCGGTATGAAAAAAAAATTTTTCTTCGTTTGGTAATGAAGAACAACACTTTTACCTCAAAAAAAAAATATCATGCGTAAATTATGCGAAATGAAGCATTCGAGAACTTTTGAGAAAACTTCCAAATTGTCGATACTTTAATTAATTTAAAATCTACCGATAGTTGTTTGGGCACAAAACAGATATCGTTGAAGAGAGCATTCAAATATTAATCAGAATATGATAAAAACTACAGGGCGTGCCTTTAAAAAAAAAAAAAACTATGTTTGTCCCTGGAGCAAAAATCGAACAAACTGTATATACAAAAGTAGTTCTTAAGAATGCACACATACTTATAAAACAATAATCAGAAAAATTTTGCTTCTATCTCAAATAGTTTCCGAGATATATAAGTAATATATATATATATATATATATATGCCGTCGCGAATATTATTCATTTTAATCTAAGAATTAAACATGACCTAATTCCCAAGAGAAAAAAATTTCACAAATATGAACCTGAGATTATTTGTGAAAATGACAAATATAAACTTTATTTTGATAAAACAATTCATTGCAACAGAGCTGTAAAACACAATAGACCAGATATCATTCTTAATGATGAACAGAATCAAATAACATATATAATTGATATTGCTATACCCGACACACATAATATACAAAATAAATACAATGAAAAATTTCTAAATATATGATGCTTGGCGACGAGATTGAAAAAATGTGGAAAATGAGGAAAATATTTATTCTACCGATTATTATTTCCACAACAGTTGTTATTCCTAGAAATCTTCACAAAAGTATTGAGATTTTCGGTCTGAAGAAAAATTTGTTTGAACAGTTACAAAAGATAACAGTCATCAAATCTTGTAATATTCTTCGTAGGTTTCTTTCTTATATTCAGAGCAGTCAGTATTGTATTCGATCGTTCACCACTTCACACAAAGGAAACTATTAATGAGTAATATTCAGTGTTACTTGACTAAGGTCCGTACACTGGATTTTTCCGGGGAGAAAGCCTCTGACACTACTCGTTGGTACATTGATATCATTGTCTGATGATGCTATAGTTTGTATATATTCTGGTAGATTGATATATTCTCATAACATTTAACGTTATCCTAATATATAGTTATTCCAGGATATGTTTTTATTATAATCATTGCCGGGCAATGGTATTAATTACCGGGTGGTGGATTTATATTTTTCATGGAATCAGTTTGATTGCATGATATGGGCAACTCGTCGGGGTGAAACCCTATATATATATATATATATATATATATATATATATATATATATATATATATATATATATATATATATATATATATATATATATATATATATTTCGGTTTTGAATGAAAATATGGAGAATCACTTGGACCTGTCGATTTTCGATTCGAGGAGAAACAACTTTTCAGATTTTTTCATCCCCGTAACATAAATCCCCTACCGGGGGGAGCACAACCTCCTGATCTCTAATAGAAATGAGGGGTGTTGCGATGCCTCATTCTATAGATCTCATCAAGTACTTAATTTTTTTTCAAAATTTTCATCATTAACGAAACGGCAACTAAAAAAGTGATTAGTTTATTAAGCGATGAAAATCGTCACCATTCACTTCCATGCTCTAAGGAACTCTGGTGTATGGCTAGCTTATACTAAATTTACCATGAAGTATGCAATATTTTTATTTATCTGTTAATTTTTTGTTCGAAAAAAGTAGACAGACCATGTGTTTGATTTACCTTAGTCTCCCATTAGGTTATCGTGAATTTTTAGGAACGTTCAAACTGTGCCAAAACGATTGTAAATCTGTAGTAGGATTGAAATGGGGTATTGCGTAGAAGGAAGGGCGGAAATGATAAAATTATTCTTCAGAAATAACGACTCTGCGCGATTAAAAGCGGCTTTATCTAACGAACGACATCCTGCAAAAAATGTATCCGCTACTTACGTTGTGCAACTGGTTGCTAAAATTGACGCTACTGATTCAGTCGGCAACAAAAAGAGGGTGTATGAAGGAGACGAAGCGAGGGACGTAGCTATCTTAGGGTACGTAGCAATAAATCCGACCCTTAGTACTAGGAAATTTTCCAACGTGTCTGGTGTTTAAGGCACAACAATTATGAGAATTTCAATAAAACATGAGTTTCATCCTTTTAAGATACGATTTGTTCAGGGACTGAATGAGGATAATTTTGATCGCTAATTCATGTTCTCTGAAGTGGTCAATGAAATTATTCACAATAATCCAAACTCCATGTTTAATATCTGTTTTTCGGATGAGTTTTCATTTTACCTTAACGGCACTGTGAACAGGTATAACTTTCGGTACTGTTCAAATGAAAATCCAAGATTATTGCGAGAGGAGCACACTCAGCATCCTCAAAAGTTGAATGTTTGGGCGGGTATTTATGGAAGTCACATCATCGGCCCTTTTTCATACCCTGTAATATCACTGGCTAAATTCAATGAGAACTATCACAGAACACTATTTATCTAGCCCTCGTGCGAGTATGGAGAATGAAGAAGACCATATAGCGATCATTTTTCAACAAGATGGCGCACCACATCATTTCGTTCAATCTGTCCGTCAGTTCTCACATGGAAATTTTCCTCAGGAATGGATTGGAGGAAGGGGAAAAATTGAGTCTATCTCTATGGGGTCACCTGAAATCTAAGATTTACGCTATCCAACCTGAGTCACTGGATGATTTTCGAATTCGGATCATTATTGAATGCCGTCAAATTGAACCAGAAATGTTGAATAATGTTTGTAAACGATTTGAGCAAATCTTATTTTACTGCATAGAAGTGAATGGCGCCCATTTTCATCAATTTAATTACAGAAAAAAGTAGTCTTCCATTTCCAGCGATGAAACATTTGAAGCGAAATTTCAGGACCTGATAGTACTCAATAAAATCTTCAAAATGAGGTATCACAACACCCCTCACCCCTTCACAAAATCAGGGGGTCGTGTTTACCAGCGGTAGGAGATTGAAGTTACGGGGATGAAAAAAACGGAAAAATTGTTCACTCTAAAATCAGAAATCGACGGGTCTGGGCGATCATCCATAATTTTATTTTACAAACCGGAAAATCGAAGTGTTAAGTTTTAGTTGGACCACCCTGTATATAATTAATTGCATTGTAGTTTCATTTTCAGACCGACCGCTGGAGATTTAATTTTAAATCATCATTATATCGCTGCAAGTATGTTGGTGAGAGTATTGCGTAGTAGTATTTTACTGCGAGCTTTTCATATGACAGGCAAATTTTCAACATCTGTCAGAACATATTTTTGGCCACTTATGTGTTTCAGATGCATAGTAAGGTAGCTCAATCCGCAATAGCCTGTAATATTCCTTCTGTATTTCGGAAAGTGATCGTATCCTAACACTCAACAGCAAGCTATATTTGTTACCGAGAATTGGATAATCTCACAAGTACTCAAACTGTTTAGGTATAGGAGACATTATTCGTAGTGAATGTATCAACCATATTACACCGAAGAAATGAAATCTTCTTTTACTAAGAGCATAATTCTAGAACGCCCCAAAACATGATTGACTCAATAAAACTGCGCCACGAAATCATCACACTACATTGAATATTCAAATTTATTCAGAAGAAGTTTAGATATGTGTGAATAATTATTTCTCCAGTAATTCACCAACACTAACTCATTGAATTGAATTAAAACTAATAAAGGGAATGGCCAAACATTTCTGAGAAATCAAAATCTTCAAAAACCTGTTAATACCGGAGGTTTCAACCCCTGGCGAGAACTACTGCATGACTTTTATAATTCATACTCAAAATGAATATGACATTTTAGCAATCTAATCCATTTGGTTGCAAATTTCAATCAATCTGTTCCGAAATCTCATTCACGGTAGCCGGCTGGTTTTGGTGGCTTTTCAATCGTTTATCTTTCTATAAGTACTTATTATTATTATTATCGTGGACTTATGCACTTTTTCAGCTGTAAGCTGGATTAAATTTACCTTCTCCAGATTCAGCAATCAAAGGGAATATGCTCGATCACAATATACTTGACATAAATTTCGAAACTATGCTACATGTATTTGGAATTACAGCTTTTTATATTTCTATATAGGTATTCTTATGCAATTCTAATTTCTTAAGGCTATCATGCAAAGTTTTGGGTATTAACTCAGTCCAGGATACGATGACAGGAACAATATCTATTTTATCGAGGTACCACAGCTGCTTGATCTCAATAGCAAGATCTGTGTATTTGAACTTTTTCTCCTGAAACTTGTTTAGCACGTTGTTATCATTCGATATGGCGACATACAGCAGCATTGCTGTTTTGACTCTCTTATCATACACCACTATGTCCGGCCTATTATTCGTCACCATTCTGTCAGTGATAACAGGCCTATCGCAGTATAATCTCATAGAGTCATTTTTCAATACAGGCGCCGGTTGATACTTGTAATATGGCTGGGAGGCATTCAGAAGTCCGTACTTGTGTGCAAGTTTCTGGTGGATGTCCTTGGTGTTAATTGCCTTGACTTGATTGAGTTCAACATTGATTTCAGCACAGTCTTCAGACGCTGATTTTATTCTGAACGAATTTTCTCCTTTGATTGTTTTTGGTCTAGCAATCTGGTTTGTTGGTATCCCTGATATTTGTACGTTTCACCATGTTTCATGTATAATATCACCATTTGGGAATTGTGTCTCATCATCTTTGACTTTCCCTATTTGAATGTCAATCGCGAATTTCATATGATTATCTGCCAAAAACTTACTGAAAACTCTCAGCAGATCATCCATATATTGTTTGTCATCAGGGTGTTTTGTGTTCGTACCAATTTTTCTATGAAGTTTGCGTATATGGGATTTCAAGCGCCTTGAGGGCTTTTTGTTTCTCAGCAATTCTGTGAGGCGTTCGATCTCAGCTCGAATATTGTCAATATCCTTCTCCAGTAGTTTTTGACATGCTGGTTTCCTGACGCTTTTTGGCTCAGATTGAATCAGAATGTCTCAGACATGCTTGATGGGATTGAGGTATGGACTTCCCGCCGAACTCTCCATTCAAGTGATGAGAGTGGTGAGGTTTGTTGTTATCATGCATTAACACCTTAGCCGTAAATGCTACGTGTTATTTTAAAATAACTGTAATGTTTCCTTTAGTATTCAAGTTTTCAGTATTGACTATGATTAATTTAGCTCGGCCGTTCAAAGAAACTCCTTCCCACACAATTATTGATACTTCACCAAAACCATGGGTAGATAATTAGTTACACTGGCCTTATCTATCTTCTTGACGTCTGTATTCTAGAAAACTTCGATGGCAAAGGAAACAACAAACTCTCGACTCATCTTAAAACAAAAGTCTTTCACAGTCAGCTTATAACCTATTCAAATGTTCCAAATTTCAATCGGGCTCTTAGATGTGCTGCGGTTAGATCTGGGCCTAGAGTTGCAATACGATGCCTAAAACCAAATTTTTTGAGACGATGTCGCTTCAGTGCTAATTTGCACTGCACTGTTTTATCGAAGCTGCATTTGAAGGTGACTATCAGTAGCGAACCGTTGTCCCAAGGAGGAAATTCTTAAATATCGGTCATGGAGCGCCGTTGGTGGTCGACGTCGTCCTTATCCTGGTTGCCTTCACGACTACCAGTCTCATAGACCTGCGGATAGTTATAGAAATAAATGAATGAAACACCCTGCGCTTTTGACCTATTCTTGTATTTGTCGACCTAGGTCATCTAAGCCTACTGCTTCAGCACATTCTGTAGAGGTGAAATTTTGTGAATCCTGTTGCATAATTATCAAAAATTGAATTTTCAAGAAGAACTAGATTTCTGTTTAGACATTGAACACCTCCTCCATAGAGAAGAGTAGTATATTTCGAAAACGTTATTGCAAATTAAGCTATGACCATTTTTCAAAATAAATTAATTACTGTATGCGTTTTAAAATCTCCTCGTATTGTAGCTTACTGATATATTTAATGTACGCCTATTCTAGTTTGATTATTAATAGCATTAAAAGTGATATTAAACAATATAAATGAATTAGTATTCGACGTGAAAACTTTCTACGAAAAAGCTCTTACCAAGATTGAATTTTAGAGAAATCATAAAAGTTACCGTACATACTTAAAGTTGCGAAAAATTGAGATTAATTCTGCATTATCTTACCAGGACCCCGATATCGGATACGGTATTTCGTATTCAATTATTCTTGAAAATCGAGTTCAAAGCACTTTCCGAACTTTTTAACTATGAGCTCATGCAATTCTAGGTTTTATTCGAAAGTAATCGATTTTGACGAAGTTCGTACTTCTTTCATATGCTGATAACTACATTGATGTTTTCCATGAAAAATTTGAAATTTAAAGTATGTTGTTTATCTTGCAATTTTCTGTAAAAATATTCTTCACTTCAACATTCATGTATTTGCGTCAGAAAATAGATTGAATTCGATGAAAAATGAATGAAAGTGGGTTAGGAAAAATGCACGCTACTTCGGGCAATATTTTCAACAATACATTTTTGTGAAGGATATAACAGTGGATGATACCAATTCAAACTGCAAGCATTTTCTGCACTATTTAATTAACTATGGGAACAAGGAATATTACTTCACAGCATATATGAAGCTTTCACGTACGATTTTTTTTTTAATTAACAGGAAGAATGTTTCGGCTACAAGGCCATTTACATCCGCTAGTACAGTATTAAGAATATTTCAATACTAATGGATATTTAAATGAGTGAATTGTAGTTTATTGCCTTCAAGAACTAGAGTAGAATGTCAATGTTGTCATCATTGATTTTGAGTATTTCTGGCATGTTCTCTGCCAGGTTCACTCTCCTTTTGTTCCTGAACTTCTGGCAGTCAACTAGGAGGTGTTTCTCTGTATATGGGGTGTTACATGTGTCGCATATGGGTGGGTTTCCGTTAGTCAGATTGTGTGAGTGGGCGAATGATGTATGACCAATTCGAAGTCTACGAACTATGACCTGATGTTGTCGGTTAATGTTCGGGAGAGGGTTATGGTTTGTTGTTCTCTCAAGCCCTCGTAGTTTTCCAACGCTTTCTGACCATTCTGTTTAGCAACTATTGAACATATAGTCGTTATGGTAGGTTTGAAGATCTTTACTAATTTGAATATAATCTGTGATATGATTTAAAAGCGCTGCTTCTTTAGCAGATTTATCTACTTTTTAATTTTCTTCTTGGCCGACATACGATGGAATCCTCAAGAGTGTTGTGAGTATTTTTTTTATTTATAAGGTATTGTGTAATATTTAGGATTTCAACGACCATAGGATTTTTCAGATTCATATATTGTATGTATGTTATGGCCGTTAATGAGTCAGAGCAGATAGGTATTTTCGTTCGTCAGCATTTGATTCTCTAATTTTTCTTTTTTTTCACTTTGATTTTTTTGTACGATTTGTTCTATTACTAGAGGAGAAAACACTGGTAAATTATCGTTGAGTCATTTTCGGCTCAGAAAACATAAAAGTTTATCCCGTTAACATCACATAAGCAGACGCTCTAAGGTCATATCTTCACAAGAAAAAAAGCTATCATAGCAAACACAAATTATCCTAAATAGGAGTGTTCTGTTTCAAACGTGATAGTCTGAGAAACTTGAATATTCGCTATTTAGGCCAAACGCAAACAAGGATCTATTGCTTGCTTTGTTTATACAAATATGAACATTACACTCATTGTGAAAATAGCGCGTGTATGGTAAACTACAAGCTCTTCGAAGTGTGTACAGTATCATCAGGATTTGACTGGTGTTATTGTATTTGTAGCTTCATGGCCTATACTATTCAGAGTGCAACCTCCAGCATGCATGGATTCAAAGGAGAGAACTTAGTATTTTGGTAATTTAGTTAAAATTACATACGAGGATATTCTGAAAAGTTTCTGACCTCTACGTCAAGATGGTAGCTTTCATGAATGAAAGCCAGTGAATTTTTGGGTTGATGTGAGTATTTTTCTGAAAATTTGCAAGTTCGAGTATCGAGCTGTAATTAAATATTTTGTTTTAAAAGGCAAAACGCCTATGCAAATTGAAAATGAGTTGGATTCTGAGTACGGGGACTCCATCATATACCTTAGTGAAATTTTGGGCTGCTGAATTTAAACGTGACAGAAAAAGCTTGGGAAGCGATGATCTTTGAGGACTTCCGAAAACTGTAAACGTCGATGATAACATCGCCAAAGTTCACCAAATGGTGCTAAGTGACCGTCAGATCAGTGTGAAAGATAGCAAAGGCTATGAACTCATCAAAATAAAAGTATTTGTCATATACTGAATAAACATTCGCACATTAAAAGCTATCCGCAAGTTGGGTGCCACGTTTGCATGTTTATATGAATAACTAGCTGACCCAGTGAACTCTGTTCCGCCTTAAAGGCAATAAATAAGTATCATATTTTGGGATTTATTAATTTTTTTATCAAAGAAAATACAAGAAAAAATTAGGTACCCTCATAAATCATTCATTATTATTTCTCTATTTTAGTACATAGGTTTCTCTTCACTTAAGTACCTTGTGATACACGACATTTTTTGTTTCATCATCAGGCGCAAAAATAAAAAACGCAGATGGTCTTCCGACCCGTGAACATGAACATATAATTGACCATGAAAAACATGGATGTTCTAGATTCAAACTACAAACTTTTAAGGATTGGCCTTGTGATTTGTTGATGATCATGGCAAATGCAAGACGGATTGGTCTTTCAAATTCAAACGGCATATCAGTTGGGATCATCGGGATCCTCGGAATGAGAACTTCCTCACCTTTGAATTTTCCTTGCAGTATCGTCGCGTAAATTACATTGTTCATCCATTTTGTAACCACCAAACGCGTACCGTTGCACAGTTTTAGTTGGTTTATATTTCGAAGCATGATTACTTTGGAGCCAATCTTCAGGAACATCCAAGAAGTTTAAAGATTCAATTGAATAGTTGGTGGCTTCATCGTCATTCGTGACGCATTCAATAGATTTGAATGAATTCATTGTTCCAATGATCTTATTTTGAATCATGTAGTTCAGGTCATCTACATCTTTTTTCTTAGCCGCTAAAATTGGTCGCTCACTTAACCATTCATTATTTTTGTTGTTAGACATAATGTTTAGAAATACATTGTTGATAAGTTCGTCTTCTGATGAGATAAAATTACAGAAATTATTTGGAAAGGATATCAATCCGCTCGATTCATCGACAGGTACTTGACCATTACCGGCAATTGCTCGGAGAAATCTTCAACAGATGTATCATTAAGCAATGTTACTCTCATGTTTGTTGTCAGCTGCAGTTTCTTCACATATCGCCATAGATTCGACAATTTGAGGCAAGCGTTTAATTCGTCGGCAGTCGTAGATCTTGTAATAACTGGCAGTGTTTGGCGGAAATCGCCAGACCGTAAAATCATTGCTCCTCCAAAACATCTCGAGTCATTGCGTAAATCTATCAATGTTCGGTTAAATGCTTCTAATGCACGTTTATGCACCATTGTGCATTCGTCCCAGATAATGATTTTTGATGCCGATAAAACTTTGGCCATTGCTGAGTGTTTTGCAATATTGCACGTTGGTTCTTCAATAGTTTGAACATACAAAAGAACTTTTAATGCTGAATGAGCCGTACGGCATCCTTCTAACAATGTGGCTGCTATTCCAGAAGAGGCAGCTGCATCCGCTATATTGGATCTCGCACGGACAGTGGCTGAAACAACTGATATGAGGAATGTCTTACCAGTTCCACCAGGGGCATCTAGGGAATGTAAACCACCATTTTTATCATCAATTGCCTTCATTGAAGTATCATGAACTTCTTTTCTTCCCTTTTTTCTTTCCATTTTTTTTTTAAATTTTTTTCCTTTTTTTAGTTCACTTCACTTATTCAATAGTGATTTCCTACAAAAATCAGATTGTCATCCATACGTCTAATTCACACAGGACCTCTGTCGAACGGGATAAACAGTATCTTATGTCTGTCTCCTGGCTCTAAGCTACCTACCTACCAATTTTCAGCCATATCTGTATAGCCGTTCTTGAGTTATACATAGTGTAACTAACACGACTTTCTTTATATATATATATATATATATATATATATATATATATATATATATATATATATATATATATATATATATATATATATATATATATATATATATATATATATATATATAATAATCCATTATCTCATGAATTAAATGCTATTTGTTTCGGCTTCAAAATAAAGAGTCTATCAACTGAATTCAAATTAAGTCACTTAATTTATTTAGATGATATTAAATTATATGCCGGAACCAGATCACATTTATAAAGTCTACTTGAGATTACTTTCAACTATTCCAATGATATTCATATGAAATTTGGGCTCCCAAAATGTAAAAATCTTTCTATTGAAAAGGAAAGATCACCTCTGATTATATAAAGATTTCCAATATCGAAATCGAGCCAATGCATCAAGGAGATACATATAAATATCTTGGATTTTGTCAAGAGAAGACAATTAACCATAGCAGCACTAACGAAAATATTAGAAGTTCATATTACAAAAGAATTATCATCAAGAGTCATTTAACTAGTAAAAACCTTTTCAGAGCTATCAACTCCTATGCAGTTCCTATTCTTACATCTTCTTTTGGAATTATTAAATGGTCTAAAACTGATCTAAATGAATTACAATGTCAAACGAGGAAAATGCTCTGTAAATATCATAAGCACCACCCAAAGTAAGCTGTTCAGAGAGTTACTTTACCTAGACATCTTGGAGGTCGTGGATTAACTGATTTGAATAATCTTCATAGTAAACAGATTTTTCATCTACGTTCCCATTTTCATGATAAACAGAGAACGTCTAAATTACATGATATTGTTGTTGCTTCAGATTATAATCTTACACCTCTGAACTTGACAATGCAAAAGGTAGATTTTGATATCTTTGACGATAATTCTAAAAGAGAAAGTTGGATGCAGAAGGAATTACACGGAAAGCACCCTAAAGAATTGAAAAGTGATTATATTGATGGAATCGCATCGAATAAATGGTTAGTCTCTGGAGAATTGTTTGCTGAAACAGAAGGCTTGGCAATTGCGATCCAGGATCAGGTTGTTTTCACGAGGAATTATAGAAAACACATCATCAAACAAAATATAGATGATTCTTGACGTAGATGTTTCTGTTCTTCAGAAACAGTTTTTCATATATTATCATCTTGCACAGTCCTTGCTTCAACAGATTATTTAGAAAGACATAATGCCGTCGCTAATATTATTCATTTTAATCTAGGAATTAAACATGACCTAATTCCCAAAAGAAAAGATTTCACAAATATGAACCTGAGATTATTTGTGAAAATGACAAATATAAACTTTATTTTGATAAAACAATTCTTTGCAACAGAGCTGTAAAACACAATGGACCAGATATCATTCTTAATGATAAACAGAATCAAATAACATATATAATTGATATTGCTATACCCGACACACATAATATACAAAATAAATACAATGAAAAATTTCTAGATATATGATGCTTGGAGACGAGATTAAAAAATTTGGAAAATGAAGAAAATATTTATTCTACCGATTATTATTTCCACAACAGGTGTTATTCCTAGAAATCTTCACAAAAGTATTGAGATTTTGGGTCTGAAGAAAAATTCTTCGTAGGTTTCTTTCCGAAAAAATAATGAGGTTGAGTCATAGGTTTTCTCTTCAGTTTATACTGCTCAGAATCTCATTTCATATTTTGTTTATTTGATTATATAAATGTAATATAATTAACTGACAATTTTGTCATATTTAAATTCAGAGCAGTATTCTATTAGATCGTTCACCACTTCACACAAAGGAAACTATTAATGAGTAACATTCAGTGTTACTTGACTAAGGTCCGTACACTGGATTTTTCCGGGAGAAAGCCTCTGACACTACTCGTTGGTACATTGGTATCATTGTCTGATGATGCTATAGTATGTATATATATATATATATATATATATATATATATATATATATATATATATATATATATATATATATATATATATATATATAAAGTTGATGAATACACACCATTATTCGCCAAAAACAAAATTATAGTGCAAACAGTGGACTGCAAAAGGGGAAACCGGTTCAAGAAAAAACAAGAACTATTTTTGTGTCCGACTATTTTTAGGGATAGTCATGGAGTTATTTTAATAGATTACCTTCAAAATAGAAAAACCATCAGAAACATTCTACGCATACTACACACTTGACCAGCCAAGAACAGAACTTGTAGAAAAATGGCCACATATACAGGAAAATATAATCCTCTTTAACCGACGACGCACCGTCTCACACCTTAACGGTTGCTAGAGCGAAGAACCACGATTTACGGTTTGAACTGCTTGATAATCAGCTTCACTCACCAGATCTCAACCAAGCGATTTATTTTTGTTCACTTTTTTGAATACTGAGCTTGAATGACTCAGGATTGCGTCAAATTATGAGGCAATCAGCTCGTGCAGGGAAAAATAGCCGAGTACTATTTTGATGGGTTACAAAGCTGAGAACATCACTGGGGAAGGGGTGTAGAGTTGCAATGAGGGAATGTCCGCCATAATCATCTCATGAAACTCATGAGGAATAAAAACATTGACAGGAATGATATCAGCATAATAACATATCTCTATTTTAACCAGAATGCCAAAGTTTCTGTGCAAAATGAACTTTCAGAAGAGATAAAAATAAAACGTGGAGTAAGACAAGGATGCGTGCTTTCACCATTACTCTTCAATTTGTATTCAGAAGATATAGTATAAGAGGAACTGCAAAATCAAAAAACAACGGGAGTGAAAGTTAATGGGAAGGTTATAAACAACATTAGATACGCGGATGACATAGTACTAATAGCAGAAACCATGGAAGAACTACAAAGACTAATAAATCTAGTAGTACAGATCAGCGACGAAAGGTGGCTCGCACTTAACACCAAAAAGACTAAATTTATGACAATCACGAAACACCAACAACAGCGAGAAACATTATGGATCAAAGGGGAGCCAGTGGAGAAAGTCTGCAAACACAAGTACTTGGGAACAATTGTAAATGACAATAATGATTATTCACGAGGAATAAGATCAAGAATCGGAAAGGCTAGAACAGTGTTTAGTAAAATGAGGAATGCATTAACCAGAACAGATCTTAGTCTACATCTTAAAATCAGAATGATTAAATGCTACGTATTTCCAGTACTATTATATGGAATGGAAGCCTGGACGCTTAAGAAATGCGACACTGACCGGCTGGAAGCATTCGAGATGTGGGCATATCGAAAAATCCTATGAATAAACTGGGTGAGCAGAACAACGAACAAGGAGGTATTGAGAAGAATGGGAAAGGATAAAGAAATAATCAACACAATTCAAATCAGAAAGTTGCAACATCTGGGTCACGTGATGACAGGGGAAAGATATACACTGTTGCAAACTATTATACAGAGAAAAATACAGGGTAGAAGAAGTATAGGAAGAAGACGCATCTCCTGGTTGAGCAACCTAAGACAGTGGTACAACAGTAGCTCTGTTGACTTGTTCAGATCCGCAACTTCAAAGATAAAAATCGCCATGATGATAGCCAACCTTCTTAAAGAAAGAAGTAAAGTAAAGAAGAAGAATAAGATTGTTGATGCAAGAATAGATTCTCCTGATTTACTTCTGTAGTTACTTTCAGGGTTTCGCAGAGGAGTTTGAGACATTTCAATCTATTCAATACACTCTTTTCCAACACAAATAGCCTCCTCGAACTCTCCCATGTCTAGAGTGCTCAGATCGAGTAATAATTATTGTGAGAATATTGACTTTTTGTGGTATCATTGTACTCATTGAAAATATTTCTGAAAATCACTCTAGGGAATAGCCATCATTTGTTTTCTTGTTGTTTGTTTTTTTTCTTTCATTTTCGATAAAAGATTTAGTTATAGTATAAGCAATCAATGTAATTTATGTTTGTAAAACGTGGACACTTTGCTTGGGTTTCCTATTCGTGTCCCAAAAATAAATAAATAAAATAAAATTGAAAATAATTACAGTACTGAAACGATTAATTCAGTCCACATTGTACAGTTGCTACTATGTTTCCCTAATGAATATTTAATTTTCGTGTTCATAAACATCAGTTTTGTATCAAATCAGTATTTCTCCTGAGTAACTCTATCAGTTACTAATACGTCATACAAAATAAAGATATTTGACAAGGGAAAACATCCATTTGAGAGAATCTCCTTTTTTCATCTATTTATTCATCCCCAATTTTTCCCAATTTAGCGCTTATTCATCCTTGTAATAAAAGAATTCCGATGTCTCGGAATCACCGGTACAGGGAGCTTAACGATGACCCTTTCGTTTTGAAATTCCATAAATTGTTTTACAACGAATAATCTCGAAAATGTTTTCATTTCAGATCTCTTCACTGCCGGGGTAAAATTGAATTGATAAATTGAATTTCCTCGAGCGTGTTTAACGAGTCGGTAAAGGTCAAAAGATCCTGTTTGTAAATGAAGCCGACTTGAGGTTTGTGAGAATTTATATTTTTTATCGGCTGAATGAATATTCAAATGAAGGAAAATCGTTTGGATAACAATGGTGTTCAACTGATGGAGAATTATGTTTTATCTTTCAAGGGTGATCTAGCATTTCCAAAAATTTCATTTTCTGACTAAAATCCACATACCACAAAAATTGTCGCATCACCAAGTATTCTGAATTCCACAATCGATTAAGCAGCTCGATCGCAGTTTCTTTGTCAACATATGTTTTTGGACATATAAGGGCAAAAGAATCTTATCTCTGTAGTAACATTTGTTTCCATATGATATCAGACACGTCTGAAACAAGAATTAGTTTATTTTACTATCAGTATTCATTAATTCCTCTTCAGTTTTCACGCTAAATTAATGCAAGTTTTCTATTTGAGTGATCATAAACTGGTAAGAATTGTAACACTCCTAAAGGGCGAAGCCAACATTATGTGGCTAACTTGTTGACTGTAAGCGAAAGCACTATTTCAAGTAAAATTAATCGGTACCACGAAATAGGGGAATACGGAATACAGGGAAGAAATCGGATAACAACACCAGTTGATGATCGGTAGCTTCGTTTAACTGTACTAATAGTTCGGCACTGTATGGCTAGAATGCTACAAAATGAAATTGCACTTTCCAGATATGTGCATATTTTATTGCAAACTGTTAGGAACAGACTCAGAGAAGACGATATTAGACCAAGGGTGGGTTCTACCGGCCCGCGTCTCACCAGAGAGCATAGAGTTGCAAGATTTCAGTCTGCGACGGAACATGCAAATTGGGGTATTCCAGAATGGTTGAATGTTCGTCTTTTCCGACGAGTCCAGGTTCTGTCTACTATCAAATGATAGACGCATGCCTGTATACAGACGACCTGGGAAACGGTATCAGCAATGCAATATCCGGCAAACCGAAAGCTTCGGAGGAGGCTCAGTAAAGGTATGGGAAGGCATTTCTTTCCATGTTCGAACTGAGTTAGTAGTATTGAATAATGAAAGAATGACAGTGGCCAGATACATCGCAGATATCCTTGAATCCCATGTTGTACCCTTTGGCCCATTGATTGGCAAGAACTTCATTTATTTGCATGATAATGCTCGGACTCATGCAGCTAGAGTAGTTACAGAATTTCTGCAAAATGCCGAAATTGATATTTTAAGATGGCCAGCCAGAAGTTCCGACTCGAATCCCATAGAACATGTGTGGCATAACATGGGGTGGCAAATTCAGCAACGTTGGATGCCTTGTAGAACACTCCAACAACTAGAAAATCTGCCTCCTGAAATTTGGAACTCAGTGACTCAAGAGTACATCCAAAATTCGTTTAAGGGTCTTCCGAGATGTATACTGGCAGTAATTATGGCTCAAGGAGGAAACACTAGATTTTGAAAATGATTAGTAACCATTCGATGCTAGTTGATTGGTCTCTTCGCGAATGTTTGAAGATGGTAGAATTTTATGATTTTATCATTAACTCAAAAATTGTTAATATTTTCCATCATAAACTCATCTCGTTTGAATGCTATATTCTTATTTCACACTTCTGAAAGTTACCAAGCGACTCTTGAATGACCAACCTAAAGGTTTATATTGTATTGTCGTAAAAGTAGGGTGATGCGACAATTTCTATGGGGAGTGTAATATTCACATTTGCTTCCAAACGTATTTACAGGTAATAATTCTCATCATGCTCAGATTATTAACCATTGAGTCGGTTTTTCAATCAACAGCTATACACTGCGACGAGAAATTAAGGCACAAAATCGAAAATTCGAGTTTATTCAGAAGAAGTTCAGATTTTTTGATGAATAAATTTCCAGTTGTTCATCAGCACTAAGGAATGCTTGAAAATAATCGAAATGAAGATGGCAGTCATACAAATTGAAACATAAAAAATAATGAAATCTATAGCTTTTCGAGAAAATCAATTTACTCAAAAAACCCTTTAAAACCGGATATCTTCACCTCTGGCAAGAATTACTTTATGAGATCTATGATGTATACTCAAAATCAATATCCATATAGCATTTTAATCAATTTCGTTCCAAATTTCGATATAACTAAACCTCACTAACAGTAGCAAAATTGTCGCCGATGTTTACCGCGAATGAAACAAGATGTCCGTTTTAAATGTTTGCAACAAGCGTCTAAATTATTCAGGATTCCATCAATTAGGTTGACCAGATCAGTGCGGACGTTCATAGAAATTCCTCCCCACACCATTAAAAATGTTTCTGGCTATGAGAATACCATTCAAATTGTATCTTTCATTGAAATCGATCAAGAATTATAGGAGGTGTAATTTGGGGTGTTTTCACGGAACACCCGATATATGCAATAAGGTAGAAGCTGAAAACTTTCTTGGTACTACAGATAAATCACGTGCTTCAAAGGAATATGCTTAAACCAATATATTCCCATAGGGGATCAAATACCCTAAACTCATCCTTCAACTATACTCCACATAAAATTAATTGTTATCAAGGGGAATGTGTTATATGCCTCATTAACTCGGAATAGGTTTTCCATTGTCGTTTATCTATTGCGCAAAATTTACGTCTGTATATTAATATGCGATGCAGACTGAATACAGCTTCATATCGAATTAGTATTCTACGAAGGGGGTTTATTGAATTGACCTTGAAACTGTATAGTGAAGTACATGCGTGTGGAAATCGAATTCAACAGCGCTGCGGCATTAATAAGAACAGAATAGAGTACCTCAACGTCAACACAATGCATGGCAAAAAGAAATAGGAAAATCATTTGGAAATGAACTCAACCTATGTTTTATGAAATCCACTACTTTTAATATTTTCAATAATCAAATATCAAACTGCTAGTCTATTAACACATCTGAAGTGTAACACCATGCTACGGCAATGATATCAACGACGAATGGAAAAATCACATTCATTAATTGGAGATGGAGAAGTCATTGAGATGTTAGTATTATATTTTGTATTGATGGACCTATGTGTATTACACTAGATCAGGGGTGATCAAACTTGAACAGCTTGCGATCTACTTCAATATTTTTAGACCACTTACGATTGACTCTGAGAGGCTACAAGTATGTGTGATGTAGGGTTGTTGTACATAAACAGCTCAAAAAACTCTAGGGAACACTGACCAATATCTTTATAATATGAATTTGATGATTCGACTATATAGAAAAATTTCGGTTTTCATTAGGATGTATTGTATATAATCTATTCTCAAGAAAACAAAATAATATTTGACTTCTCCAAAGCACCAATTATAAAAAAATTTGAAATTAGAAAATGACGAAATTTGGTAAAACACAAAAAAAAATCCTGAACTAATATTTTCGAAACGATATGAAAGCACTTATATTTTTCAGTACCAAGAAGGTCCACCTCTGTTATTAATGACTATTTGGCATCGTCGTGGCATGCTCAATATTAAATTGTCTATTACATTTTGGCCTAAGTCATTCCAAGCCCTGAACTGCTAATCGAAGCTCCTGTTCATGATGGAGGACGTTTGGACGCAGGAGATTTCTTTTTAGGGTGTCCCACACATGCTCGATGGGATTCAGATCTGGGGAGCAGGATGGCCACTGTAGAAGATCGATATCATTCTCTTCAAGAACGTTCAAGACAACTCTTGCACGATGAGGAGGGGTATTATCTTGTTGGAAGAGTGGATTTTGACCCATTGTTTGGATATACGGTACCACTACAGGTAAAACTATCTCATTTGCGTAAGAATTTCCCGTGAGGTCAGTTCTTCCACCAAGGCGTATACCTCCCCAAAACATCGCAGATCCGTCTCCCCGTCTAACAACTTCTCGAGCATGCTGGAGACGGTTTTACTGTCCAGATTCTCACCATATTCGAATTCTTCCCGAATCGGGATAATAACTAAATCTAGATTCATCACTGAAGAGAATTGTGGCCCACCTCTTTTGATCCCAGTTTACGTGTTCTTGGCACCAAGCTAAACGAGCAGCGAGATTTCCATGGGTCAGTTGTGGAACTCTTAAAGCACGTCTGGAGTGGAGTTGACCTTCGGGCAGTCGATTTCTCACAGTTTGGTCGGAAATCTGTATATTATGATTTCGTGATAGCTCTGGAGCTGATTGAGATGCTGTGGTAGTACGATCTCTTCTGGCTTGTAAAACCAAAAATCGGTCTTGGGCGACTGCAGTAATCCTGAATCGACCTGTGTGCGTTCTTCTACGCTACCTGTTCATTAAAACGCGACCATAAACGGTTTATGACACTTGGGCTACTTCCCAGAACCCTGGACATTTTCTGTTGATAGCTCCCAGCTTGGAGCATGCCAACGACTCGTAACATCTCTTCTCTAGTCAGATGTTGTCTTTCCATCGTCGAATCACAAAACTTGAATATTTTATTTGTGCTTACAACAAAAACAAAGTACCAACTAACTGATTTCAAACACTGAATGCATGAAATGATTATAAAGCAGCGTAGCATCTGCTGCATTTTTAGTTTTTTATAAAAAAAAACAGAAATCTGTTGCAGGACTCTGCATAATTTGGTGAGAAATTGATGCAGGTATTCATTTCTTAAAAAAAATCATCCACATTGAGCGTTCTGGATACGATATATCGATATTCAGAAGTGTTCCCTAGACTTTTTTTGAGGTTTTTACATGATACATCCTACCTAGGTAGGTTAGATTTTAACTTTCCGCACAATATACATTATTTTACTCTAGGTTTGGATTAGGTTTAAATAGATTCTTTCCTATAATATCAATCAAAAAACTCATAGTTATTCAAAATTGCGAGTTAATTGGTCGTTACAAAACCAATGAGTTACATATGGTGTTAAACTTAACTAAGGAGTGACTTTGGATGTTTAAGCGTGACACTGCATGTCCTCAGCATACTTTCCATAAGATGATACGTAACCACTAAGTGTTAATCGCAAGCATGATGACATATGATCGTCAGTTATTCGATTGTGATATTTTGACTTAATTATCTTCATTTAAGAAAATGAAGATTCGCACAAGTGAATTGACCCAAACATAACCGTATGTTGAAAGGTGATTTGCTCTAGAATCGGATATATATCTTCTGATATAAAACACTTGAAATTTGTATCAGATGCTGTAGTTTTGAGATGTATATCTGATATAATCTGCACCAACTCATTTTCAACAGGACATGAGTTCATATTAAACTCACTTGCTATTTCGGTAGCTCATTCCTCAATATTTTTACTTGAAAAAGATAACTCATAAATGATGCTATATTTGCCTATTTACTGCAATCATACAAACTCATTTCAAATTGTCCCAAAATATTTGATAATTCAGCCTCATACGTATTATAATTCAATTGAGGAAACCATGCTTTCAAAGACAGAAAATGATTCAGATTCTTTCTCTTCAGTTGATCTATCATAAGTTGCAATTTGCCTTTGAATACGTTTACAGTGCTAATCATCTCAATAATAGTTTTTCCTTCACCTTGAAGCTCCAAGTTAATGATGTTTAAGTGCATTGTGCATTGTCATCATCTCTTTCGTCTAAAGAGGCTGTTATTTCGGGCAATAATTCTTGAAACCTTTCTAGAAATTTTCTGTGACTCAACCTCCTGACGTGCATGTGAAGAACTGAATCAGTGTGTTCAGCTGACTCCCCTTCTTCTTACTACAACTTAAAGATCCGCCGTTGCAAGCTATTTGCACGGATGAAATTCACAATTTTTGTTGCAATGCCTATAATTTCCTCCCGGTTTGAAATTTTGAACACAAAACTTGTTGATCTATAATGCTATGGAATGAAAATATGAAGAAATATCTTCATTAGCTCAACACAATGCCACAAAACCGTTTCTGTTTCCAGTCATTGCTGGTGCTCCATTGGTTGTAATGCATACTAATTTATATATTGGTAGCTTGTAGTTTCTTACAAAATTGGAGAAAACGACATATATATCTTCGCCACGGGTCTTCCCTTTCAGAGGAATGATTGTCAAAAATTCTTCATTAGCCAAAGTGTCTTTGAGTACCATCCGAATAAAAATACACAGCTGAGCAGTGTCTGTCATATCGATGGATTCGTCGAACTGTAAAGAAAAGTATGTACATTTCATGATATCATGGTTCAGTTCATCTGCCTTGTCCTGACTCATGACTTGAATACGGTTGTGACAGTTGGACGAGATAATTGAAGTTCTCTAATAGCAGACATGATTTCTGTTTTATTTTCCAAATCTTCGAATAGAGTCTCACCCGCTTCAATAAAAGCTTACTTCACAACCGATCCATCTTCGAATGGTTTCTTGTGTTTCGCCAATATATGAGATATTTTGAATGACGCAATCGTAGTAGCTTTTGATTGTTTGGCTGGTCTTGAAACACCGCATTTGTTGAGACTTATAACATACGCATAATGAGAACGGAACATCTTGTTGAATTAGAACTTGAATTGGGACAAATAAAATGGAATGTCATTGGACTGTCAGAAACACGCCTACCTGGAGAAAAACTACAACGCTGAAGTCAAGTCGTATACTTATCAGAAAAACTCCGAAATCAATAATCATACTGGAGAAGTAGGTTTCCTTGTAAACAAGAATACAAAAGACAAAGTATCCAAATTCTGCGCTGTTTCTGATCGAGTCATATATCTTACATTGTCGTTAAACAAGCTTTATGCAGTACAAATAATTAACATATACGCACCAACAAGTACATCGGAATATAAAGAGGTAGAGGCGCTATATGAAGAGATCTCGATTGCAAGACGAGCAGAAAATGCGTACTTCACGATCATAATAGGGGACTTCAACGCCAAAATCGGCAAGAAGACGCAAAAGGATACAGAAAACATCGGTGAACATGGCTTAGGAATAAGGAACAATAGAGGGGAAATGCTCGTGAACTTTCTGTCAAAAGAGAATCTTTACTGCCAAAATACATTTTTCAAAAAACCTCCTAAACGCAAATGGAGAAGCCCAGATAATTCCACAAAAAATTCGATCGATTACATACATTTCAGACAACCGAAATAACTAGTGATGTGTCCGTTCTTAATAAATGTAGACACAGGGAGTGACTATAGAGTAGTCCGAGCTTGCTTCCGGTTCGATATTATACAAGAGAGAAAAAAGCTCATGAAAAATCTAGATTCCCGACAATCGATCACCTCGGAGTAAGGAATGCCGAATACCAAGCAGAAATAGCAAGAAAGTTACAACCGGGAGAAACACTTTTGAGTATGGATATTGAACAACTAAACCATAAAATAGAATCAAGTGTTGCAGTAGTTACAAAGACAATATGCTCTAAAGTAACGAAGCTCAAAAAGTCAAAGCTCACTACCTCCAAAGTCGAACTGATGGACCAAAGAAGGGGACTTGAAAAAGGACCGGAAGAACACAGGACATTGAATAAAAGAGTTAAAAATGCCATACGCAGGGACCTGGGAGCACACAAAACTAGAATGATCCAGGAAGCGATCGAAAAGAATGCCAATATGAAAGTTCTCAGATCAAAACTCTCAGATGGAAAAACAAAGCTGATAAAGATGAAAAACAAACAAGAAATAGTTGTATCCAACATAGAACAAATATCTCAAATAATAGAAGAGTTTTACACCGACCTCTACACATGCAAGTCCCCAAACGTTATTGACACATCGAGTTCAGTATAAAATGTAGGATCAGAGGACCTGCCAGATATATGTCTCAGTGGAGATAAAAGTGCACTTAAAAGTATGAAAAATTGAAAAAGTTCAGGATAAGACCATGTCACTGCTGAAATGCTAAAACTTGGTGGAGGACGCATGGAAAAACTCATTCAAATTCTATTGAACAAATGTCTGCAAGAATGTAAGCTTCCAGAAGAATGCTACAATGCAGAAGTCGTGCTGCTATTCAAGAAAAGAGGCATCAGAAACATCGAGAACTATCGTCCTATTAGTCTGTTATCACACCTCTATAAACTTTTCATGAAAATCCTAACAAAACTCCTCACGAACAAACTAGATTTTTATCGGCCATCAGAGCAAGCTGGCTTTAGGACTGGTTACAGCACTATAGACCATCTGCAGATATTGCATACACTATTTGAAAAAACAACTGAGTACAATAAACCTATATATTTGGCATTTATAGACTTCCATAAAGCGCTCGACTCGGTAGAGACATGGTCCTTTCTAAATGCTATGAATAATGCTAGAATTGACTCCAGGTACAGGGCAGTTATAGGGAATATATACCACAGAGCAACTATGCATGTCAAAATTTATGATGATACAAGAACTGCAAGAATTGATCTTACACGTGGGGTACGCTAAGGTGATATGATTTCACCGAAACTTTTCACCCTGGCTCTAGAAGACGTATTCAAGAAATTGGAAGGGCAAGAAAAGGGCATCAAAATTGAAGGCTCGTACATTAATCATCTGCGCTTTGCGGATGAAATCGTCCTTATCGTTGGAAACACAGATGAGTTAGAAGGGATGTTAGTGCAGCTGAATAAAGCGTCGAATAGTATAGGATTGAAAATGAACATGGGCAGAACCAAGATCATGTGCCGCAACAACGTTCCGATCCATTTAGGGAATCAAATCATCGAAAATGTAAACGAGTATGTTTGTCTGGGTCACGCTATCAAACTAGGAAAAGAAAACCTGAAGAATTGGGTTAACCTGGGCCGCCTTCGGAAAACTCCAACATATCCTGAAAAATACCGATATCCCAATTAACTTAAGGAGAAGAGTTTAGGACTCCTGTATCTTACCTGTGGCTACATATGGACTTTAAACGATGACAATAACAAAGCATAGTGCCAATCGCCTAAGGACTACTCCAAGAGCCATGGAGCGTGCAATGCTGGGAATATCCTTAAAAGTCCGAGTAAGGAACGACGCAATTAGGCGAAGAACGTGAGTCTAAGACATTATAAAATGAAATGTCAAGTTGAAATGGAGATGGGTAGGTCACGTTGCAAGGCAGGACAGAGAGGAATGAACCCTGAGGGTTATTCAATGGAAGCCTAGAGAGAACAAGCGAAGTAGAGACAGACCGCAAAGACGTTGGATCGACGATATAAAAGACCGAGTCGGAGGACAGTGGTTTGGAATAGCTCAGGACATACATGAATGGAAGCGACACAGAGAGGCCTATGTTCAGAACTGGAAGGAAGATAGCTGACAAAGAAGTAACTAAACAAAAATCATTTTTGATTTAATAACATTAATGAAAGATGAAGCGTCTAATGGTCTGTGATTTCCATTATAATTCGTGTGTGTGAAGCTGTGACTATGCAAGTACGGTAAAAAGTATAAAAAGGAAGGACTTGATGTATTTAGTGGTGAAACATTGGACTCTTCAAACACCCTTAAAAGACGGCGAAGTTTTCCTAAATCTAAAATAGATGTGGAAAGAGATGACTTCATTAGAAATCATATTTACAATTACCACAAAATTGCAAACAATTTATTGATTACAGATAGAACAAAAGTAAGGCTAACAGAAAAATTTTAGTTGAATCACTGAAAATTAGGACAAAACGACGAGAATTTTCAAAAAAGATCAGGATATATAAAAGATAAAAATTAATTATTTTTATTGATGAAACATATATCAATTCTGACCACAATACTTTTCATTGGTGGTTAGACAATTCTATTCATGGATTACATAAGAATATTGGAAAAGGTTCTCGGTTGGTTATAACTCATGCTGTCAGCTGGTTCGGTGGCGTAGGAGATATGATGCTTGTCCCTGCGCAGAGTTACCTGGGTTCAATCCTCACAAAGTCGATGCGATTCTTCGGATTCTGGGAATCGCTTGAGTATCCATCTTACGGAGGAGATGTAAAGACGTCGGTCCTGTCTAACAGAGATGTGTTGGACATTAAGGATCCCTTCCCTCGACACGAGAGGGGTTGGGCAAAATTCCCGGGTTAGTGGATGACAGAATTCCCCGGCGTGTCATTGGCCGAAAGGCGGAAATAGAGCACGTTAAAGGTAAAACAAACCAACAAAACTCATGCTGTCAGTGAGCAGGGAATCGTTACAAATTCACTTTCAATATTCAAATCTGGAGAAAAATCAGGGGATGATAATATAAAACGAAAATTTTAAAACGTGGATAGAAGATAAATTTATAGTAAATTAACCACCCAATTCTGTGGTCGTAATGGATAGCGCTCCATATAACAATGTAGCTACAGAGAGAATTTTCTTTTTTTCGAATGAAAGGCCGAAATGCTGCAATTGTTTAATCAAAAAGGTGTATTTTCTGATCAATAAGTCACCAAACTAGAATTATATAGAATGATTCAGGAGCATAAGCCACGGGTTGAGACATATGTTATCTATTACCTTCTGGCTGCTCATGGGTATTCGGTTCTCCGCTTACCCTCTTATCATCCTGAATTGATCCCAATAGGGAATGTGGGCATGTCTCAAAAACTTGGTTGCCCCAGAAAATGTCACTATCAAGATTGAAGATGTTAAGAATCTATCAATTCGAAAAGTTATTAATGCGCAATGAGCAACTGTTGCCAAGTCAATATATGAAGAAGTTGAAAAAATTGAAGAAAACAGTTTAGAAAAAGGACATATTGCGGATGATGATAATGTGAATCCTATAATTTTTCACTTAGGTAACGATAACCGTTGTGAACACAGTGATTCTATTCGGGAAATCAATCACTAATAATATATAAGGAACCATAAATATTTTTAATCATTGTCAATCACCCAAATTGACAAAAATCTATCATTGTTATATGTTTAGTTTCATAATTGAATAATAATAATAATCACCCAAATTGACAAAAATCTATCATTGTTATATGTTTAGTTTCATAATTGAATAAATTACCTGTTTTTATTATTTTCAGGAAGTTATTCATCTTAATGATTCAATAATTATTTCCATGCATGTAACCAGCTCTTAAAATCCATGAACTTTTATTTCGTTAATAATAAATAGGATTGTACATTTGAATTTAGGTATTGTTAATTTAATAGCATGTAGATGATCTTCAACTAGGTACCTAGCTATCAAGATAGACCAAGTAATTGGGGGATGAATAAATGTATGAAACGCATTTTTACAACTAATTTTACCGCCGTCTATGGTATCTCCCTTTGTACCTGGCAGCAATCTTGGAATTTTGTTTTCTACATTTCTAGTGGCTGAATACTCATAATCGATATTGAACCTTAATGATGATTGACATGGCTCATTTTAAAGCTCGCGTACTCTATAATTGTCTACACCAAACAACAAGCAACCAACTTCACTACACATCGACCATTTTGGATTTCTCATGAAACATTGCGGCTAGTTGTCATTAACGAAAAACGAATTTCATTGTTTTTAATGTACATTTTAGTGTTCTTCACTAGTGGTGCAATCAGGGCAAAGAAACGCTTCTTACATTTATATTTTTATTGATATTCGTTTTATTCATTAACAATTAACTGGTGATAAACACTAGCAAGCTTAGATAGGTTATGTTCTTGTCAAATTCGTTTCTTTATGCGAGTTAACAGTTTGCTTAAATCTACCACACATGGTCGGTTAAAATGAACTGGTCCAATTTATGGAACTTTTTCTTGTTCGTTACAGATGACTGAACAAAAATATTTCCAATGGAAAGCAGAAGATTTAAGAAACGCCGTGCATGATTATAAGAATGAAAATATTGATTTGAACGAGTGAGTATGATTATAGAATATACCTAAAACAACATTGAGAAGATATATGTCTTTTGAGTTGAAATTGAAATTGATAAATGTGAAAGAGGTATTAATACAAAAATCCTTGCCTGTATAAGTGTAGCTGGTCAATTTATTCTTCCGGTCAAACGAATGCTTATATGGAATCAATTTAAAGCTCTACAGAGCTCTAACTGGAAGCTCAGGTTGCCGTTTCGGAATCCGGTTACATCTATCGTGAGCTGTTCTTTCAATAGTTGGAACTTTTTGCTCCTGTCGTCAAGCAACAACAAAAAAAGAGAAGGCCTTGCTGTTGCTCTATGGGCACATGAAATAGCAAAAACCTTGAAGTTTCAATGCAATTACCAGGACAAAAAGATCGCAAGCGCTTGACGTGTCATTTTTCAAGCCAATGAGCACTTACTACATCCAAGCCATCGAATCATGGATGCGTTTTACATCCTGACAGTGATGTGACCCGGTATCAAGTAAGCCCTCTTTTTAATGAGGCATATAAACGCACAGCCACGATCGGTAGCGATGTCAATGGATTTGAATCAATTGGTACTTGTCTTGTAAACCAGAACATATTTCAAGATCATCACTATTTCGCACCAGCAGAAGCTTTGGTCGCCAATGTTACCACTGCTGGATAAAGTTGTTCTCCAACATTTTCTACTCCACCTTCCAAAATGCAATATGATGCACCCTCCCTATCCCAGGTTGCTAAGCCGCCAAAGTTAGACAAATTCAAGAATACCCTGAATATTCTATGCCTATCAACTAGACACAATTCACCAGGTAAAGGCGCTCAAAATGCTGTTGAACTGACATATCACTGCAATTAAATAAACCGATGAAGCAGACGATAGGAAAATAACTAACGTAGATACAACTTGCTTAAACGAAACACGAAACCTAATGATTGAACAGCACCCAAAAGGAGGAAGATGAAAATTGAAGACAGTAGTCATAGAGAGTTGCGATTCAGAAGATAAAGAAAATGATTGTGATACAAAAGTGTATTAGATACAATGTTTGCGTTGCCATAAATGAAATCATGAAACTTGCGCTACAATCTCAGATATTCGTGATGATTGCAATAGCTGAGTCGGCATCAGCTTAACTCAGTTTTCTATTCAAAGCCAAGCGATACTTCACGTCATCTCAACTGTTGCCTCTATGATGCGACCTGCTTTGGAAAATTGTTCCCATGTATGGCGATCTGCGCCCAAACTTGTTGGATAGTGCGCAAAAATGGGCTGTGCGCCTCATCAACCACCCGGAGATCACCCGCGATCCCCAAACGCTGGCTCTCAGGAGACAAGTTGCTGACCTTTCTCTGTTCCACAGATAGATCCACGGCAGATGCTCCAAGAAGCTGAAGGACCTTGTTCCGGGAAAACTCATATTTTGCTGCAGCACTAGGCTGGCAAGGAGTTCTCATCATATGGCGGTACATTCAACGACCCCTCGTACCCCTCTCTATAAGAATTCATTCGTTTACAGGGCCGATGAGCTGTGGAACTCGCTTCCGTCCAACATCTTCCCAACATTCTACAATTTGGCCCTCTCCAATCGGTAATTTTTTCGTGTAAAATTATTGAAACAGAGTGTTCCAACTGCAGAAAGATATCATCATATAAAAGAAATCGGTTTTCTGTGAAGTCGGTTTACTGACGATAGTTGAACGTCACAACGTCATAAGAAAATACTGATGGAATGGTTGCATTTTTCAAAAGAAAATTTTAATTTTATTTGAGAAGGAGGAAAATGGAAATCACAATAGAATTGATCAAGGTACATTTATTTGTACGCATAAATATGTGAATGTGCTTTATGCAATTGTTTGACCGTGAATTAGTTCTGTTAACTTATTGTTATAGTTTTGTCAATTATAGCATAACCTACAATCGCTGCACTAGAGGACCGATGCTATTTATCCTAATGATCAAAGCATGAATATTCAATAATATATAACTAAACATATATTTAATATCGAAAGATTCATTACCTTTATCGCCGCAATTATCATCGCTATAAACAATTGACACCACATTCTTTATTTTCACTGCATTTCATACTTGACGAAAACATGTAAATGTATTATTGTTTAGCAGCTGTCCACGCGGAAGCATCGCTCACTCAAGTAGGAGAGAGACAAATGTCGAACGGTGCCGAACGCGAATGCCGATTGTGCCTCTTTGTCGCTCGTTCCACGCTCTCACTTGCACTTCATGCCTTAAATGTAACGCCTCAGAGTAAGGTTACGCCTCATTAGTCATGTTTTTCGTGCGAGCTCCACCGAATAATGAGACGGTTTCATGTCAATGAATGAACAACCCTTTGAACCGGATGCTGCCTCAAATGAGGTATCGCTCAACCCCCTTGGCCTTATTCAATTTCGACATTTTGACGCGTTGAGGCTTCTTCTTCTTCTTCTTCACCGTGCAGAAGGCGTAGCGCCTGTTCAGTTCCGGTTTCCCTGCAGCAGTTCTTGTGAAGTTGATTGCCAACTGTCCCGCCATCGTTTTGGTGGTCGTCCAACGGGTCTTCTTCCGTGTGGTATGTTGTTATATACAATTTTGGCTATTCTATCTGTGGTCATTCTGTTTACATGCTGATTTCATTCTCTTCTTCTTTTTCTTACCCATCTTACAATATCGTCTGTTTCACATTTTTCCCTTATGTCGGTATTTCTTTGTCTGTCATTCAATGTGTAACCGGTTATAGTTCTTAGCGTTTTCATTTCTGTTGTTCTTAGTATCCTCTTTGTTACCGACGTTTCCGCTCTTGTTTCTGCCCCCTATGTCATAATTGGTCGCACACATGTTTTGTAGATTCTGGATTTGCATGGTATACTGAGGTGTTTATTTATCCAAATTGGTTGTTTGAGATGTCCCGATACTGCAGCTGCTTTGTTCGCTTGTCTCCTCACTTCATCTTCAAGGTATCCCGTGCTTGTTATTTTGCACCCTAAGTATTCGAATGACATGACTTGGTCTATAGTGAGGTTGTCTATTGTAAACTTGCAGCGCAGAGGTTCCTTAGCTATGGTCATGCATTTTGTCTTATTTGTTGAGATTTCCATATTGAAATTTTTTGCGCGTTTGCTAAAGGCGTATAGTAGGTTCCCATGCGTTATCCTAGTCCCAAGTTTTTAACGGTCTCTACAAGTTGATCCATAATAGTATTAAATAGTAGAGGGCTAAGACTATCACCTTGGCGGATGCCCGACGTTGTTCCGAAATGCTGCGTTAAGGTGTGGTTTGTTCGTATTTGCGTTGTTGTATTAGTATTAAGATCTTTTATGAGTCTTATATATTTTTTGGGTACCTCTTTGTTTTCCAGTATCTTGATTACATCCTTCAGTTGGACTCTGTCGAAGGCCTTCGTTAAGTCTATGAAACAAAGATATGCTGGAGTGTTATATTCAAGAGACTTTTCTACTAATTGCCTTGTTATAAATAGTGCATCGACCGTGGACCGGTTTTTTCGAAAGCCTTGTTGCTCTTCGCTGATTGGCATTGTTGACGTTATGTCATCGGCTAGAATCTTTGTAAGCAGTTTCAAAGAGGTGCTTAATAAGGTTATTCCGCGATAGTTGGCAGGATTTGTTTTGTCTCCTTTTTTAAAGATAGGCACTGTTACACTTCTTTTCCATTCTTCTGGTATTTTTCCGTGTTGAATTATGATGCTAAACAGTTTTGTGTACTCTTCTCTCATGGCTTCTCCGCCATATTTGATCATCTCATTTGTTATCTTATCTTTATTTGGAGCTTTCCTATTTTTAAGTTTACTTATTGCCATAGCTACTTGCTCTTTCGTGATTGTTACTGGTTCATTTATAATGTCGTTTTCTAAGTCTTCTTCTGGGGGTTCTTCTTCATATTCTGATTCGGTGTAAAGATTTTTGAAATATTTTTCCCATGTTTCGTTTGTGATTGTTTTCAGTTATATAGTTTCATTGGTGTCCATTTTCATACCCCTAAATAATTTCCAAATTCGTTTTTGCGCTCCGTATATATCCGCTTCCATTTCAGCACTAAATCTCTGCGGGTATTCTTCTTTGATTTCCCGAACTCTGTTATTCACCCTATTTCTTATTTCTATGTATCTATTTCGGTTCTCTGGTGTCGGATGGTTCTTATATTCTAGATATATTTGTTTTTTTTTCCTTTGTAATGTTTTTGACTTCAGTGGTGAACCAGGGTTTATTATTAGGTTTGCCGTTCTGTGATACCGTGCGGGTTCCCAAGGCCTATGTGGCACCCCTGTATATGTTTTCTTTTAGTTTGAGCCATGCTTTGTCGGGGTTATCTTGCTGCAATATTGGATTACGAGTTATATACTGTTTGCAACGGTTTGAATAAAGTTGTTTTGTGCTCTGATTGTTGAGCGATTCTACGTTAAATTTTTCAGTTTTTACAGATGGTGTTTTCTTTTTCAATTGGGTTGTCATCTTCAGTTTCCCTAGAACGAGCTTGTGGTCTGTTCCAATGTTAGTTGATGACAAAACTCTTACATCTAAGATTTGTTGGGGTAGAAACATTCGGTTAGTGATAATGTAATCAATTATGGATTTGTTGTTTCGGTTATCGTAGAAAGTATATTTGTGCTGTTCTTTGTGAGGGAAAAAAGTGTTATTAATTGGCAACTCATTCTGTGCACAAAATTCTGTCAACATTTCGCCGTTTCTGTTAATTACGTCTTCGTTATATTTTCGTTTTACCCCGTTTATTACTTCGTTACCTACTCTAGCGTTAAGGTCTCCTAATATGATTATATTTTCTTTAATTGGTATTTTATCTAGTTGTGATTGAAGACTTTCATAAAAATCTACCTCCGCTTCCTCTGGTTTGCTTATGTCAGGTGCGTATACTGATAGGATATGTAGCGGACGGTCGAACGACATTGTGACTTTCAGGATTCTATCGCTAACATATTCTAGGTTTACCATATTTTCTTCGTATTTTTCATGTACCAGTACTCCTACTCCCGATATTGCTCTTTGGTCTTTTTCTACTCCAGAGTATACTAAGATGTAATTGTTCAATTTTGATAACCCTCTTCCCTTCTTTATGGTTTCGGCAAGTGCACATATATCTATTTTGTATTCGTTCATTTCAGGGATTATTTCGTGGTCTTTGGAGAATAGAGTTTTTATGTTCCAGCAGGCTATTCTTACTTGATGCTTCTTCCTGTAGAGTTTATTCCTATTTCGCGCGCAGGTCGTATTCCGTGTTTTCTGTCCTTCTTCCGAGGCTGCATCTCCGGTGCTTTGAGAAATGAATTGTTTTACCCTAGGCAGGTTGCTAACCTTTCCTAGGATCCCTCCTCCTTGATCCGGTCTTGGGACCGGCATTAGCACTTGCTGGACTACTCAATCCATCCAGCTTGTACCAAAGGCTAATATACGTAAAAACATGTCCTCCAAACAAAATCATTCAACGTGTTTAGGCAATTTTTCCCACTCACGATGGTATAAGGAATATATATGGCGGTTCGTTGAAGATTGGACACCCTATATTTGTTATATAGAAGCGTATTATTATTTCAATAATTATTCAACATGATATGGATCCAACAGGCTTTCAATGCGCAATGAAATTATGAAAATGAAAAACAATAACCTAAAAGAGTCGCATGTGTTAAGAATCGTCTGCCTCGCCTCGCGTGATTGTATATTGTTCAATTCTTCGACTTCCATCCTTTATCATGTCTGATACGGACGCAGTAGACTTAAGAGAATTGAATGATTTGAACAACTCGATGTGGAAGTTTGGTATGACCTCCATCCTAGAAGCGAAGGATTTCTACGGCTTTATGAATAGAGTGGAATCAGAGGCTAATTCAGAACCTCTGACGAGAGTGTCTAATATCGCAACAATATAGAATCTCTTCGAAGGCAATCCGTTCTGCTTCCAATGTTGAAGAAGCGTTCCTATTCACTGAATAAAGTAAACAGTATGTTCTACAAAATCACCTACCAATTCCACAGCAAGAAATTAAGACAAAAAGATTGAAATGTTCAAATAACACGCAGATACCTATCGCGTTTTCATGTCAGGAATGATATAGGTTCTTCTTCGACGTAGATAACCTATTGCTGACATTTCACGAATGTTAAAAACAAGTGCACACATCACCTTGCTGCTCTTATTTCGGAATCCATAATTTTCTTTTCATGAATCTAGATATATGATATCTATACATTCGTATACTAAATATAAATGAATGAAAATCGTTCATTTCATTGACCAACAATGTATAGGAAAATATACATAATACAGATTACGAATGCATAATAATTAATTAGGACAATTCGATTCAGAAATACTGCTATCAAAGCAAGGGACACCAAGTAGAAAAAAATTCCTTCTTTTTAATTCTGAATACTTTTATATTTAAGTAGGTATTTAGAAGCAATGTGTGACAGTGTCTTATTTTTGGTGTATATTTCACTGACTATCGGAGGGCATTCGTGTGTTGAAGTATTTGTATACATGTTCTTTATATCAAATGAAACTAAGATTTTGTGTGTTTTCGAGGCTAGAAAGTTTTTGGACAAGAACAATTTTCCTTCAGGTGAATTAGCAACTTTGTTACATTAGAAATTTATTGACTTCACAAATTCCCGCTCCAAACACACCATTTTGAAGTCTTTTGATTTTGTAAGTCAACGTTATTCATTAATTCAATTATGAATTGCCTCTTCTTCATTATTTCGCATGCTGGAGGATTCAGTTCTAATATGCCATATTTCAATTGAAATTTAACATGACTTTTACAACAAACTAATCATCAGGAACGTGTAGTTTTACATACAAGGTTTGTAGAATAAGTAAAGAAACTGGCAACGTCGCATCAGATCTGGAAATGCGTGGAACGAGGTGCTTTTGTCAGCGTGAGGTGAACGTGTGATACGCCCGCCACCAGTAAGAGTTTAACTCATTAGTGCATATACTCCTCTTAAAAGGATCACAATATAAATGCTTGTCGTAAATGTTCAAAGAAAGGCGGGGAGCCGGCAACACGTGCATCTTCTCTTTAGACTTTTCTCAGAAGCATTCATTATGTCTTTGGCTTGACGTGAAAGACGATAGTGTTGATCCCAGTTTATATTCTACTAAAATCTGCGGGTAAGTAATATTCAATTATATTATGGTCTCTCGTTTACAACTTCTGTGTTATTTTCACATTTTTTTACTAAGTTTTTCTCTAGCAAGTTTTTCTTGGCGAGCCGCTTAAAAGGACTATATGCTCCGAAGTAATTTCTGTTTCCATTTCAGATTATATCTGCATCAACTTTTGGACATCGTAGAGGGCGATGATTTCTATGAAAGTAATACAAAAATATATATTGAACCTCCCAATCAAAATACAGCAGGATCTGAAGAAGACAGCGATGTTTCAGACCAAGAAGCTGGCGATATAAAATTAACTAACCCAACCTACCCAGAGATATTTTGGGTCAAGGATGCGAAATATCTTTGACGAATAGTGAAGATGAGGAAACTCATCAACACTTTTCTGCTAGAACAAGTGGATTTCAACCTCAAGCCACCACACATTCCCATTCATCGGAGAGTGATGATGAAGAAAATATACCACTTTCTGTTTCACAACAGCTTTCCAAGAAGAAGAAAGGCAAAACTGTTCGAAGAAGAAAAAGAAAATTCATAAGTGGACGGGGATACACCCAAATATTTTATGAACACAATTTGTGATCATGTGCCTTCATCTCGCGATGCCAGTCGGCCGAATCGCCAGCTGATTTCTTTTTTTCACGGAGGCGATCATGAAAAATATCGTTCACCAGGCTGATATGTATGTGTCACAAAAAAACATTGCTTTAAAATTTTCTATGGATGAACTATATGTAATCTTTGGTGCTTTATTGCTCAGTGGAAATGGCAAGTACCCCAATAAACGCATGTATTGGAATGCCACTAACCTCTTCAATACTTCCGGACTCGATGAGACTCAACCGTTTTGAGCTTCTCTTACGTCATCTTCACTTCAAGACAAGTTTCGACAGACAAACTTCACAAATTGAGACCACTTATTAATCGATTGAATCAAAATTTTCGAGAGCACAGCGGTACGGATGAGAATCTATCGATTGACAAGAGCATGATACCATACTATGGAAAGCGTTAGGCAAAGTAATATATCAAAGGAAAGCCAATCAGGTTTTATTTTAAAAATTGGGCCCTTTGTCAAAGTGGAGGGTATATGTTGGCATTCGAAATATGCACTGGTAAATCTGATAATGGAAAACAATTTGGTTTGGGTGGCGATGTTGTTTTATCGCTAATTCTTTTAGCAGAACTGGAAGAGAATAAGGGTTATAAACTTTATTTCGATAACTACTGGTATTAATCTAATGTACTATCTAGCGGACCACAATATTTGTGCTACTGGTACTATACACCAAAGCCGTTTAGAAGGATGTCCTTTTCCAGAAAAGAATGTATGGAATAGAGAAAATAGAGGATCTATTCAGTTTTTATCGAACGAGAAAATTCTGATGGCTCAATAGAAAGACAACAAGGTGGTAACGATGGCCACCAACTTCGAAGATCTATCTATGATGACCGCTAGACGTTGGTGTAAAGAAGTCAAATCCAAACAGAATGTTCCCCAACAAAAAGTGGTATCAAATTACAACAAATACATGGGAAGGGTTGATAAGATGGATGGATCAGTAGCTGCGTACCGATCGAGATTGCGACAAGAAAAATGGTACTGACCCATTTTTCAGTATTTGTTTGAAGTGAGTGTGGTAAATGGCTGGATTTCCCATGTATGGCGACCTGCGCCCAAACTTTCATGCGGATGTTGGATAGAGCGCAAAAATGGGCTGTGCGCCTCATCAACCACCCGGAGAACACCCGAGATCTCCAAACGCTGGCTCTCAGAAGACAAGTTGCTGACCTTTCTCTGTTCTACAGATAGATCCACGGAAGATGCTCGAAGGAGCTGAAAGACCTTGTTCCGGGAAAGTTTATGTTATGCCGCAGCACTAGGCTGGCAAGGAGTTCTCATCATATGGCGGTACATTCAACGACCCCTCGTACCCCTCACTATAAGAATTCATTCGATTACAGGGCCGATGATCTGTGAAACTCGCTTCCGTCCAACATCTTCCCAACATTCTACAATTTGGCCCTCTCCGATCGGTAATTTTTTCGTGTAAAATTATTGAAACAGAGTGTTCCAACTGCAGAAAGATATCATCATATAAAAGAAATCGGTTTTCTGTAAAGTCGGTTTACTGACGATAGTTGAACCTCACAACGTCATAAGAAAATACTGATGGAATGATTGCATTTTTCAAAAGAAAATTTTAATTCTATTTGTTTGATAGATATTGAGAAGGAGGTAAATGGAAATCACAATAGAATTGATCAAGTTACATTTATTTGTACGCATAAATACTATTAGAGATTGCGACAAGAAAAATGTTACCGGCCCATTTTTCAGTATTGGTTTGAAGTGATTGTGGTAAATGGCTGGATTTTGATGAAGAAACGGAGACCTGAGGATCCAAACTGTGCAAATCTTCTAACATTCAGACGTCGCATAGCCGTGAGCTTTCTGGAAAAATATGGGACCAGAACAGTTAGAAACTGTCAAGAATAACGATGTTAGATTCAATGTGGGACATCTGGTCAAATAATCTGAAAGTGACAGGAAATGTAGAATGTGCCATAAAAATTCGAAGTTCATATGTGATAAGTGCAATATAGGCTTACACCCTAACAACTGTTTTTTCGATTTGAATAAGAAATAATGCCAAAAATATGATTAATGTTATCGTATTTAGTTTATTCAAATTATAATGAATGAAATGAACCAAATTTGCTCGAATGCTTATAGTCTTTTTGAACGGATCACCTTTTATTCTAAACTGGGAGGGAAAATTTAGAAATAGCAACAGAACCACGTTTCAACAGTAAAATTATATCCATTTCAAACAAATATTATATTTGAATCAAAAATTTTTCTCAACATGCATTAATGGGTTAAACTCGTTTTTGTCGTTTGTTTGTCCGTAGCGTTAGTTTTCGTGAAGCGATTTCATCTCATTTTGTCAGACTCTCAAAAATTACCACGAAGAAATAATATATGGGCGATGTCAACCCAAGTTATTGGGTACATAATTATTCTAAAACATCTATAGATCATAATCGGCAACATTTGGAAGACTGAACCTGGCCATCGGGGCTCTCTTGGTCAAACAAAGAGGGAATTTGAGGAAATATCGCAGGTTATGTATTTTTTTATTATCTCCTTAGTCCTTTTCATGACCTTGCTTGCTATGTAGAATCGTTTCTTAAATTTGTTTAGACATATAAGAAGTATGATTGTTGAAATATTTTTCTGCTGGTTTTCTTTTTCCATTGTTACAGATTCTTTTCCCAAACTCCCTCAATTCCACCCTTGTCTTCGTTTGGAAATCATGGAATGCAAGAAAGAACGAAGCGGCTAAGAAGAAAAATCTTTGGTACTCTTTATGTACACACGACACTAACACGACATAAACAGACAAGCTATTGCTAGTGCAATAGCCACAGGGAAACGAGTTTGTTCCTCAGGTTTTTTCACTCGTTTGTTGAATCATATACAAGATAGTATGGTTCCCCTGTTACATTTCCTGAGCTCACACTTGTGTTTTTTCTGACACGCACCAAAATTATAGATATAAGCATTTATTGTAAATACAATTATTCAAATTTTATATATATATATATATATATATATATATATATATATATATATATATATATATATATATATATATATATATATATATATATATATATATATATATATATATATATATATATATATATATATATATATATATATATATATATATATATATACCTTCGAAAATGAGTGTAATAAATTTTGAGCAATGATATGCTATCTTTTAATCTTTCAAACTTATACATGATGCAATAAAAATATTTAAAACAATTCGGTGGCTTATGGAAAAAGTGTTCGATAAGGGCCCAAGGTTCTCGGTGGTTTAAGGCATTGTCACAAGAAAGAGATTCAAAGATGAACCACAAATCGGAAGGCCTTCAATTGCAAACACCGATGAAAATATCAACAGTCCGTGATCTTGTGGTTTGAAGTCGACGGATGATTGTTGTATTTAAATCACACCTCCGTACATCAGATTTTAACCAATGAATTTATGCAAAATAGTTCCGGAAATTTTTTCCCAAGATCAAATTGATCTCAGAATGGAAAGGAGTCTTGGCTTCTTCGAATCGATTGAAAACGATCCTCGTTATCTGCAACGTGGCATTACTGGTGACGAGTTTTGGGTTTTCGTGCACGACCCAGAAATCAAAGGCATGCACATTGCAACCTATCAAGTGAAAGCCAGTCGAAGATAAAATGCTGATTGTATTTTTCATTGCAGCGGAACAGCTGTAACCGACTAGATGAAGACTATTACAGTTTCGAATAACCGTCCGCGAAGCTGTGTGGCCCCCAAAGAGAACTTTTTTGAGACAATATTGCATTGTAATTAAATTTGAATGAAAAAATTAGATAAATCAGTCTCATAACTTTATGTGCACACCTTTTATACGTGGTGTCAAAGTTTGTATGCTCTCATATAAACACTTTTTCTTCTGATAATTCTACACGACTGAATCACTTTAAATTTGATTTTATTTTCAAATGGCTATTGTCTCCGAAACAAAATAAAACTTTTCGAACGAAGCATAGTTAGGAGATACACCTGATCAGAGGTAAGCAGATACGGTTTTTTTCTTCGGAGGGATTTGAACCAGAAGAGTGAAATTGATTAAGAATTTGAAAATTTTTCTGAACAAAATTCAAAACTCTTCATCCGAAAATCTTTTTCCAGGAATTTGTTAACCATTTTCGCGTAATGTTTTTAGAATCTGTTTATAACCTCTTGTCGAGACTTTTCTTCTTTTACGAGAAAACCTTCCTCGATGTTCATCGATAACTCGTCTAGATTTTCTATCATACTTGCTATTGATTGAATTAAGTCTTCGTATTCAGCAGTTGAAAACCAAGTTGGCTCTTCTCTTCCACAGGTTGAATCAACAATGAATTGACATATATAATTCAGCAAAGAACGAAACAAACAAATATCAAGAGATATGAAAAAAGGCGTTGAATTCAAAAACATTGATTCGTTTTCAAAGCAATTATGATTTTATGCAGTTCATGGTTCAAAAAGTATTCTTTTCATTTCCTCAATAGAAAATGACGAATAAAGGAAAATCTGATTTGCAGTTACCTACTTCATTTGTACCTACAGGGTGATTCATCAGTGGCACGGTGCCAGATTTCATTTTTGGTCGAACAGTATTGTATTTAGAAAGCAAAAATCTATTTCAAAAATTTATTTTGCAGTAAAAAGGGTGTCCCAATTTTCTATAATCTTGGGTGGTTTTTTAGATTGGAAGACCACTTTTTTGTTCAAGACTCACGAGCGGCCTAAACTCTGCTATTATGTCCCTAAGTAAAAAGTTTTTTGGTGAGTTCATGTCAACGCATAAAATATTGTGCTATATTTTTGCAGAAGTTACCATATCTTTATCTTCGATCATTTTCGAAATATTCGATTATTTGTAAACATTTTGGATGAAAATTCTACAAACCGTATCAAACTCATCAACGTGCATCATTATTCGCACGGATTTTCTTTTCTGTAATGATTCAAGAATCAAAAAAATGAAACCTAAACAAGATAACTCTTTTAACGAATGATAAAATCAAGATGATTAAAACGTAAATCGAGGTATGTGTTGACATTTTTTTTTTATTTGTACCTTCTGTCAGGTATCCGGACATATCATATTCTGCATTCAACATGTTGAACTTATCAGTGTTTTGTTATTGAACATTGTTAAAATGAGGGTTGAACCCAATTTACTAAATTAACTGCCATGAAGTTCTCCAAAGAAGATATGGTTGATATGATTTTTATTCTGGGTGAGTATGACAGAAATTTTCTGTTGGCAAGTAGAAATTATGCACAAACATTTCTTGATAAGAGGCATCCTGATGCAGCTGAAGACAGTTATCAGTTTTGTTGACAGTGACACAGGACCTATATAAAAGCCAAAGAGAGATTTCTCAGTTAACAGATATAAGTCAAACTTCCGTCCAGAGTATCTTGAAATTGAATAAAATGTATGCACATCATGTACAGCTGCATCAGGAAGTGAACAATCAAGACTATGAAAATCGAATCAATTTTTGCAATTGGGCAAGTGACAAAGTAGAGCAAAATCCAAATATATTTAGCAGAGTTCTTTTCTCGGACAAGGCAACTTTCCACAAGAATGGGTTTGTTAATAGGCACAACTTTCATTATTACTCCACGGAAAATTCACACCTCATGAGGCAATTAGATTTCCAGCATTGTTAGTCCTTGAATGTATGGGCTGCTTCAGTAGATGGACCTCAAAAGTGAAATGTATTTAGATTTCTTGCAAAATCATCTACCAATGTTACTTACCGATGCACCAGAGCATATAAGACAAGATTTGTGGTTTCCACAGGATGGAGCATCGGCACATTAATAACATCAGGTTAGGGAGCATTTGAGTAATGTAATTCCAAACAAATAGATAGGACGTGGTGGTCCTGTTAGATGACTTGGTCTCCGGACCTTACAAGTCTAGATTTTTTCTTGTAATGGTTAAATTAAGGGCATCGTTCACCAAATTCTTTCTAGACTACAGTTGAATATGAGACAGATAATAGTCAACGCCTTTCAGTCAGTTAATCCGCAAATATTGTCGAGAGTTCAACGGTCTTTCCTCAGAGGGATTGAGTTGTGTCTACAAAGAAACGGTAAACATTTCGAACACTTATTGAAATAGTTCAACACCTTGTAGATCATCTCTCCAAAAACCAATCTATTACGTATTTCATACACGAGTACCTTAAAATTTCTCCATTTCTCTGATCAAGTATAATGATATGTTCTAATAAACTCTTCTTTACAACCTCTGATTTTATTATTTTAGTTTGTTTTTTTCTTATCTGGAAAATAGTCGAAGATAAAAGTGAGGTTACTCCTGCAAATATATGGCACCTTATTAGCGTTGACATGAATAATAAAATACAGAATATTTCATTTGAAAAAATTTTGATATGATATTTTTAAAATTACAATATTCAATAATCTTCCGAGTCACTCCTGTATAAAATGAGGATAATATATTTCAATTCATCAATAAAGCTATCCTTGGGCAATAAGAAAACGAAAGGAAAAAAGTTTTCATCCTCTCTGGCCGAAGAAGCATGCGATGATGTGAGAGCCTATTTTCATGAATTGGTACTCACCAAAAAAACTTTTACACTCCAGCAGAGTTTAGGACGCTCTTGTATCTTCAACAAAAAAGTGGTCATCCAATCTGAAAAACCTCCCAAGATTTTTTTATAGAAAATTGGGACACCCTGTGTACTTCAAATTAAATTGCTGAAGTAGATTTTTACTTTCTAAATACAATACCGTTCAAACAAAGCTGCAATCTTCCAATGTATGAGCTACAGAGCACCGCGCCACTGGTGAATCACCCAGTATATATGATCTACAACATTGAAATAACAATGAGTTAAACCAACGAATTTACAGAACTATTACCTAAATGACTCAGTTGGAAACAAATTGAGTAGAGTTATTTCACACAGCGCGACTGTTCTTATGTCAGAGCGAAGAGTAAGAAGCAGAAACTGGAAACGGTTTTCTGACATTCTGCAGCGAAAAATCGATTGTCCTCAAATCGGTGAGAATAAATTCAGTATATTTAGTCCAGAATTATTCAACTGTCCAACCTTGAACAGAAGTACCAACAGAGCCTTTACCTTTTTTCTTTTGATCCCTTAACGTGTTCTATTTCTGCCTTTTGGCTAATGACATGCCGGGGAATTCTGTCACCTCACTAACCTGGGAATTTTGCCGAACCCCTCTCGTGTTGAGAGAAGGGAGCTTCAATTTACAATACATCTCTATTAGACAATACTAACGGTTTTCTATCTCCTCTGAAAATTTCAAGCGATTCCCAGAATCGAAAAAATCGCACCGACTTTGTGGCGATTGAACCCAGATCACTCTGCACAGAAACTACCATCTATCCCCTACGCCACTGCGCCAGCGATCCTTTTGTTTATGCATTGATAGGGTAGGTATACATTTTTTGGTTTAACCACTCATGTTCGAAGCGTTTCCTCTTTATTTTCTCAAATGTAATTTGCTCCAACATGGTTATCACTTCTTCAGTGAAAAAATAATTCACTTTCTTTCTTCTGACCTTTTGCTATTCCTTTGGTACCAAAAATGTTTTTTACTGTGTTCCTTTCTGGTATTCTTGCAAACGTCGATCGCAGAATCTTATTGGTCAATATAATCTAACCATCATTTCCAATGAAAAACAGTCTGTCATCTGAATCTACCTCCCTCTAACTCTCCTGGTGTAACGTGCTGGAAACACGTTACAACAATTTGAATTGAAACGATTAATTCCAGTAAATACTGTATTTGTGTCACGCCACTAATCAACAGTCTGATGCGCATAATCCAACTATCAGATGATACGTGCATGTGCTACCAACTTCGCTTCAGATTCTTCATTTTGGCTTTCTTTTCTTGGCCGATCTATGGACTAATTAGTCGTTCTTGAAAATCCTCTTTAATTGTAGTTGAAATAATTAGATTATATCAAAATTCTCTAGTGAAGATTAGAGATATATCTTTATCTTGAATACTGTGTAGTGTCCTATATCAAAAATATAGGCTAAGTTAAATGTTCAACTAGCAAAATGCCGCACTTAACCTTGAAAATCTGATTTTTTATTTTTCCTTACAGCATTTTTCCTATTAACTGCTTGAATGCCTCATAGTACCTATCAAAAATTCAAATTTTGCTCTACAGAATTTGTCTTTTTCTCACTATGGATTTCATAATCGTATTCCTTTAATTTCTACAAGTTTTTGTTTTGTAATTACCTTGATAGTTTTCTCATTAACAAACTCGATCAAAATAATTTTTCTGAGTAGAAAACGACGAAAGTAGCTCAAACTCCAATATTCAATCATTATTTTCCCAATTTTCAAGTATTTTTCGTGAAATTATCATGTAAATCATGAAATTCTCTGAAATTTTCAAAATGGTTGCCAAAACATGTGTAATTTCTTGTATATAGTTTTTGTAGATGCTTCCTCGCTTTTTATGTAACTTATCTTTCAATTCTATGACCTACCTGAGCAGCTAGCACAAGTTTACCTTTTAGAATCTCTGTAACTTTTCCTATTAATTCTTGTCTTTGTATAATGTTAGACCCACGTTATTTTGCTACTTTAAATTCACTGGTGTAGCTGGCTGTTATGTTAAAACATAGAATATCTTGGTAATATGTCTAATTTGTGAAATTCAGTCCTAGGTAGAGATTCCTAGGTGGAGAGTCGTAGGTGGAGCTCAGAGGTTGAGATGACATAACTTCTATCTGGACTCCTGAAATTCACATGAATCCAGAGCTGAAATAGAGGTTTTCCCCCATATGCAGCAGTAAAACAAGAACGTTTTGGAATTTGAACTCCCTAAGTGATTGGGGATTATAAAGTAGACGACCTCAATCGAAAATAAATCAGAAAATTCATCTAAAAATAATGATAACAAAGATATAAAATTTATTTTCAATCAAATGAATTTATTTGAAAATATTGACCCAACTTTAAGACCTAAACTTCCTAAAATTCATTATTCAAAGAAAATTTTCGATTGTATAAACGTACTTAATGAGAATATTCTTCCAAAGCAACTTGTTAAAGTAATGAATATCTATACACTTCATCTGATTATATATTGTGCCGCTATTACAGTAGTTAAACATTCTGGATACAAATTAGAAAATTTTGATCTAATTATAATATCTCATCTATTTCACCAAGATAAGTCTTATTGACTTGTAATTGTAATATGTAATTAAGTATCTGGTCTAAACTTCATTGACATTTCTTTCAGTGATTTCAGTGACAATTATTGAATTAGAGTATCATTGCTCATTTTTAAAAAGTCTCTGGGCTCACTTATTGAAAAAGGAAAGATCAATCTAATTATATAAAGATTTCCAATATCGAAATCGAGCCAATGCATCAAGGAGATATATAAATATCTTGGATTTTGTCAAGAGAAGACAATTAACCATAGCAGCACTAAAGAAATTATTAGAAGTTCATATTACAAAAGACAAGAATTATCATCAAGAGTTATTTAACTAGTAAAACCTTTTCAGAGCTATCAACTCCTATGCTGTTCCTATTCTTACATCTTCTTTGGAATTATTAAATGGTCTAAACTGATCTAAATGAATTACAATGTCAAACGAGGAAAATGCTCTGTAAATATCATAAGCACCACCCAAAGTCAGTTGTTCTATATATATATATATATATATATATATATATATATATATATATATATATATATATATATATATATATATATATATATATATATATATATATATATATATATATATATAAGCATTTGTGACATTGTGTACCATAATTGTAATATGTAATTAAGTATCTGGTCTAAACTTCATTGACATTTCTTTCAGTGATTTCAGTGACAATTATTGAATTAGAGTATCATTGCTCATTTTTCTCTGGGCTCACTTAGTAAAAGTTAAAATTGTTACAATAGCTCCTGTCTTTTTATTTCCGATCTAATCTCTTTTGGTATTTGAAAAACGTTGACTGTACGACATATTGAATACCAAGACTAACCTACGAACACCTTCGCAAATAAAAGAGAAAAGGATAAGGCAGTAACGAATATGGATAGACATGCATTTCAAATAATGGTGTTTTCCAACGAACCAACATTTATTGTCCATCTCCTTTTCATCCTGATTAACATGAATTACGCCAAGAAAAAGGAAAAATTCGTTCACTCATTTGCTAGATAAACTGAACAATATGCATATTGAGTACTGACGAGTTTGATAGGTAGTAGATTGCTATTACTCTTTCTTTTTGAAAATGAAGCTGTTTGAAACACTTTCATTTTGTAATGTACAATCTCTTTAAGTAGATTTCATGAAATATACAAAAGGACTTATTCACTATGAACATAGAAAACAACTTTTATTGGTTTATCACCCAAGGATGTATAAAGCTGACTTATGAGAAATATAAAGTAACAAACAATGACCGGCACTTGCAGATGCTGTACATTGACTGACAACAATGGTACTGAATCGGAGAAGATAATAAACAAATTTAAAACATATTCGTAAAAAATACCTTGGATTGTATTCTACCCATACGTGGTTCTTACTACGTCAAGTTGTAGGATTATCTCTGATATATAACCTCAACTGAACGCTGAAAGTTCCAATTTCCTTGGCGCTTAAGATTCATTTATTTCTCTATTTTGATGTGAATATCTTTAAAGAAATGAACCGTATCTGATTTCCTTCATCTCCTTAATTATGCACCTTGCAAAAATACAACAACTGTTTATCTCACAAAAAAATGAGCTGTTCAGAAATGACATCAAATTCTGAAACACTCTTGTGGTGATGTAGTTTTGCAACAACAAAAATCGCTCAATTACGTGATTCGCTATATTCGAAAAATTTTCGCTCGGTAAAAAAAATGCCTAACGTATACGTTAAATTTGAATTGTTTTTAGAAGTGTTGTAAATTAAAACAGAAGCACCCTGTATAACCAATACTCGTTCGATTCAACATTTTGTTTCATTTCGGGATCAATCTTGCTGAATTATTACATAACGAAAAACTCACAGATCGAAGGAAAGAATTGCCTGTTTTTTATTCAACACCCCGTTATTGGCGCTTCTCATTTCAACACGAACTCTCATCGAAGTAACATTCTTTGGAATGGAAAGAGTAGGGAGAACACACTTCAGAGACTCCGCACTTCGCTCGATAATTCTTATCTGAAGTTTTCTTTCCACGCGAGCACGAAAACTACAATGAATAAATTTGAAGTATTGAAAGGAAAAACGATTAAATGGAATTCGATGTTGAAAATTCTTCCGATAGATATGGTTGAATTATTGACTCAAACTTTTCTCGCGAAATGCTATTCACAACTTTGCAATGATAATTAACCTCTCTTCCTTCCAAAAGCATGAGTACTCTTTGGAAAACCAATTAGTTGAAGTGTAAACCACTTGATCTTAAAGTTGAAATAGCACATTATATCTCCTGAAGCATCGTAGAAAGTCACATGGAAAATAGACTCGTTATCGTTGACGACACTAATTAAAACTTGCCATAATCCCAAGTTTACACGCCGAATTAGTAAACATCTTATACAAAACAAACTATGCACAAAAGATTTGGGAAATTCTGATGAGTATAGACTATCTTGACTATTCTTTCATCTGACGACAACTATCCATGTCATCACTAAATGAATCAGATAATTTTTAAGGAACTCTAGATATAAGCAGACATATCATCCGTATTCCAATTATCTACTTAAGATTTTTCTTACGAAAGGTGTTTCAACGAAAATTCGCCCAACTCTCTCTATATCCGAAAAGTATGATACTAGCGAAAACGCTGAAATGGGTCAAATTTTGGTTTGGAACCCTAACTAATCATTCTCTTCAGGATCTAAGAGTCGAGTAGAATATGTGCGATTACCTAGTGGAATCTTCCATTCTTGAAAAGATGAATTAACACCAAAGTAATTATTCTTTAAACTCGAAATACATTCCTTCATTTTTCACAACGACAGTGAAGTTGAAACTACTGCGTTGTCATAAGAATTGGTAACGGAAAAACGGGTCTACTTTAATCAGATTTTCGAAATATTCTATTGATAACTGTTTCTTCACTTCTCAATATTCAACGTTTTTGTCTTCAATCGAATAATCTGTCCTACTGTTATTGAATATTTGGGAACTTCAAGAGCTTTTTTTCTCCTCTCTATTTTATATTTTTTTTCCTGAATAAATGTCGAAGTGTCAACTGTAGGATTCCTTGGACAAAGCTAAAATGTTAGCGATGTCGAAGATGCCAAGTGTACGGGTAACTCCTATACTATTCGCACGAAATAATTATATTCATATACAGGGTGTTACATAATAGTATGACACAACTTGAGAGAGTAAATCTACGTGCAATTTTAAACATAGGTCCACAAAAGCTTCGTTACGGATCTACAGGAAGTTGAAATTTCCGGAAAAAATTGTTTTTTTTCTTCAAAACTCCTGTTGTTTTTGAGATATTCAGCCCCAATTTGGAATGCAAGCTATTTTTTACAGCGTCCATCATTACACATCCTAGATTTTAACTGAAATTCACAAGGTGTTTCCTTTTCCAATGCCATGTCTCCTTTTGCCCTTTCAAACTTTTTTGCAGTACACCACTGTTCAGAATACTATCAATTTTTGTCATCTTCGTTCAATTTAGAAACTTTTTCGACACTTGTAATCTTTTCGTAACTCAACTCGTTTTCGAGTGAAAAATTATTGAATTTGAATTATTTGAATTATATGTTATTCCCCAATAAAAGTAATAGAAATACTCGATAGGGATGCCCAAAATTTGCTTTTATTTTGATTGCTCGCCTTCTGAGACCGACAATACCGTCCAAAAAATCAAAGAAAAGGTGCTCGAAAACCATCATGCTAGTGTTAGAGAGATAGCTCGTGATTTCAACAGCTCGTTTGGAACCGCTCGATTGATTTTGGTGAAGCAATTGGGCATGCAGCACGTCGTCGCTCGGCTCGTTCCGATAAAGCTGATTTCTCTTCAAATACAGTACTGGATGCAGGTAGCTGCAGACATGCTGGATCATGCAAACTCTGATCCCACGTTCATGGGACGGATCATAACTGACGGCGAGACATAGGTCAATGAATTGGACACAATAGCGAGCCAATAATCTTCGGAATGGGTGGGAAAAAACACGATGCTGATTGCTTTCTTCGATATTCGTGATGTGGTATATCATGCATTCGTTCCGCAAGGACAACTGGTTAATAAGGACTTGCATTTAACCGTTTTGAGACGTTTGCGTGAAAATATTTGCCGTAAACAGCCGGATTTGTGGCGAGACAATTCATGGATTTTGCATGACGATAGCGCATCATTTCATTCAGCCACGATTATCACCGACTTCAAGATCAATTATTCGATAAATACGACCGAGCAGCCGCCTCGTTAGCCTGATTTTGCTCCGTGTGATTTTTTTCTTTTCTCCAGATTTGAATTGCCGCTATAGGGAATCAGATTTGATTCTATAGACGTCATAGAAGAAAATTCGCGAAAGGAGCTGAAGGCCATTCCTGAAAGCGCCTACAAAAAATGTTTCAATGATTTAAAAAACGTTGGCATATATGAATCGCTTCAAATCCTGTATAACAGAAATGTGTTGGACATAAAAATCTCTTCCTGTCATTAGCCTAAAGGCAGAAATAGAGCGCGTTAAAGGAAAAACAAACAAACATACAAATATTGAAGATTTGTACATTTCATTTCCAATTTCCAGATACTTTTTTGTCACAGAGTATTTGAGATGAAAAAATAGGTTTTATTACGCAATCATAAATAAAGAAGAGAATGGTTAGCCTCTAGTCTTTTTTTTTTGAGCACATCCAAAAGCATAAGAATTACGCAAAAATATCAAAACGGCTTTCATTCTTCTTTGCAGATTTGTGTTATCTAAAAAATCATTGAGCAAAAACAGAAATTCTATTAAAATAATTTCTCTGAATATTCCTCGCTATTATATATTCGTAGGAAAGAATAGTTGATTTTTTATACATATGTCACCTATCTCATTGTTACAAGTATATTATAAGTATGCAAGATAATGCATTTTGTAGGTTAGAGTCTATAAATCCGGTTACAACTGCAAGTGTAACACAGGTTGTTGTCCCTCTCTTTGGTCCTTCTTATATTTTCTTGAGGAATCAAATTTTTAAGAGAAGCATCTTCATCTGAATCTTTTCAAGCAAAATTCGAGAAGTTGAGGGGAGTGTTGATATGGGTCAACGATGGACTTCTGGAGTATCAGTGGGAAAATCTTAATTGTATAGAGAGTTGCATTCCTGGTTTATGAAGAACCTAATTTCCTCTTCTGTGGCGAATCCTTTGTGTATTGTAGCTTTTTGCCCTTTTGAAAATTTCAACAGGCCACTATACAGGATGGGTTCAGCTTCTTCTAAGCAATCTACCAATGCTGTTTTGATCTTGAAGCGGTCCGAGGCAAGTTTCCACATCATCCCTCAGAAGAAACTGGTTGTGTTTTTCTGAAAGAACTTCACAGATTTTGTATTATACTGGAGATCAATGCATCCATAATTCTCTTCAAAACCATGGGAAACTTTGAAATTGAAATGATACTCCGTGTTCTAGATTCCTTTTTCCAATTGCTCAAAACTTTTCCCTATTTTTTCTTTGAAGGACCGTAAGCACCCACATCTAGAGGTTGCATCAAATGTGTTGTATTCAACAACAGACTTGATAACTTCAGGTGAATATTGAGATGCCCAATTATAGCCAATGGCATTTTTTTCCATTTGCTACTTTGATTTTATTTCCTTTATTGTAGAATGTAGAAATACTTTAAAGAACCAAGTTTCGAATAGGTTATCTCAAACTATTCGCTATCACTATTTCTTCAAACTGTTTCAGGTGGATCACCCTCTCACAATTCTCATAAAGATGTCTCGATTTGAATACAACCAAGGGAAGGCTCAGTTTTCCATCCACAGTGCTACCGAACATACAGCTAATTGACGATTTGGAATTATCTTGGATTCTTTTGTCCTCCACTTACTGAGACTTTTGTAGCGCTTGGCTCGTCATAATTGTGGATATGGGCTGAACCCCGCTGAAAGCAACCAACTTTGAAGGAGATGCGTTTCTCCAAATCTGGTCGCAAATTAACAAAAAACTTATTGATCTAGTAAAGCCCTACTGATACTCTCGAATTGTAAATGTTTAGAGCAGGTATCTTTTTTCCTTCATTTCTTTTGGAGCCTAAAATGATGTGCTTCATTCCCCTCAAAATTGAGTAGGACAAAAAAAACGACTGATACTTCATTTGAAAGTTCTTTGACGAATATTTTTCGCGAAAAATCATCTTCTATTTCAAACGTGCCACCATGAATAATTTGGCTCTTGCAATTCTTGCACAAATTGAAACAAAGCAGTTTTTGTTTCGAAGGGAAAACTTTCGTTGTTAAGACTTGCGTGCATTAACCACTATGAATATGGAAAAAAAATTGTTTCAATGTTTCTTGAAAGCCCTTTTCGAGAACTACAATAATTTCTAAATGATTTCATTTCTTTTTTTTGCAATTTTTCTCTTCTTTAATCAGAGAAACCTATGTATAACTGAAAACAAATGAATAGAAACATTTCTTTCGACTCTGTATTTTGTTCTTATGAATAGAGTGTTTATCTGATAATACGTTCGTTCAATCGTTTTTGCATGATGTAAATCAATCATTGGGTTTCTATTTTGCTGATGTAGATGAAATTTGAAACATATCCATCAATGTCATACACACCACCAAATTTATATGGAATCACTAGATATTTCATATTATTGATTGTCTTTTACAATGGATCTTTGACTACTTGTGAAAATGAAGTTTTTATTGTAGAAAACTGGATAGTATGATAAGAAATGTTGCATTATCACCACATATTCCGGATATTATACTCAGTCGTCACTGAGATTTGAAGCTGTGAATTTCAAAATTTAAAAAAGCATATAATCATAATTAAAAATACTTTACGTTGGATTCTCCGATGTGCAGAGGGGTCGAATAATTGCTCTGTGACAAAGCGCTGACACAGGGATATAGCGGCCACAATGGGGGATCACAGGGCGTGATTTCAAAAACCTATGCCCTAAACGTGGAGCTGCAATCTCTGCAAAATAGGCCTAGAAGAAGTCGTAGGAAGATCACTACTGAGAAACAAGACCGCTTTTTGTGCCAAATTGCAAGAGAGACCCTAGTGCGTCGCACCCCATACTCCAAAGGCGATTTCTGGAAGTAACAGGCATCAAGCTATCAGTCGAAACGATACGTCAAAGACTTCGTTGAAGGGGTTTATACAGCAGAAGTTCCTGAAGAGTTCTAGAGCTAACCAGACAACAAAAAATTAACAGACTTAATTGTTGTATCAAGTATCAAATTAGAAATATTGAGAATTGGCGAAATGCTTTTTTTCGGATGAGACCTGAATTGGTGTTCGATAATATGACCGTCGGATTCGGGTTTTATGGGGTCATGGAAGAAAAGCTAGATCCCAAACAGCAAGACAAATTCTGAAATACCAAGGGGGCAGTGTGATTGTTAGGGGTGGTATTATGCTGGGAGGCAAAACAGATTTGATTTCGTTTCCTGCGAGTCTAAAGACTAGAAATTACGTGGACCCATTGCAGGTGTCCATAGTGAAACTCAGACGAGGTGCCCACGGAGGGAATTTCACTTTTATGCAAGATAATGCTTCTTCGCATATCAGCAACCTCGAGCGACATTATCTAGAAACAGAGGGAATCACTATTTTTGACTGGCCAGCTTGCTCTCTAGACCTAATTCTTACTGTACATTTATGGGATAATCACAAAAGGAAAATTAGATCGCGCCAGGATAATCCTAAAAACCCACAACAGCTCATCCAAGCCGCTACAGAAGAGTAGCAGAATATTTCACAGAGGAGGTCCAGAACCTAATCAAAAGCATGCCTAGACAGGTTCAACCTTGTATCAGAGCAAGAGTAATACAAGCTTCGTCGAAAAAACACACTTACCAAGTGAGGAAACAATTTTCAATTTTTTACTACATGCGTAAAAAACTCTTATTTTCTTAAATTTGTTTCTTTCTTGAAATAAACCTTAATTTTCAGTATTATTATCATTTATTATCGTGGACTTATGCACTATCCCAGTTGTTAGATGGATATAATTTACCTTGCTCAGATTCAGCAATCAAAAGGAATAGGCTCGCTTACAATATACTTGATATAAACTTCCTAACTATCCTACATGTATTAAGAATTACAGCTCTTTGCATTTCTGTATAGGTATTCTTGTGCAATTCTGATTTCTTAAGGCTATTATGCAATGTTTTATGTATTAACCCAGTCGAGGATACGATGACAGGAACAATACCTATTTTCTTTGTCGATGTGTGGTTGATTATTCTCATGGTGATGTCGTCCATGCAATTCCTTTCTTGACCATTGCTTTTGTTTTTCAGTATCTGATAGGAACGGTAGATTCAGCAGGTCATCTCTGGTAGCAAGATGTAGAGGTGTATATCCCTTATCAGCCAACGATACCACTACCATGTAGGTCAGAAGTGAGAGCTTTTGCCCAAGAATTCTCTGAGATTCATCTGTTCGGTGTGTTAATTGACAACATCTATTAATCCGCGTCCTCCTTCATTCCACTACAAAGTTGTTCGTATCACAGACGATTTTGGATGATGGTTGTTGTACTTTGTTAGCATCGTTCGGGTCTGCCTTTGAATATCATCCAGTTCTGTCATCTGATTATTCCAAATGAGTAAAGCAACACTTGAATGGCGTAGGTGTTAATTGAATTGACTAGATTCCCCGAATTATCATTATTATTATTATTAATACATAGTGGAAGTTCAGACACATTTAAACTCAAGCATGAAAAATTAATATAGATATTTGAAAACAAACAAACAAAGCTTAGCAGTGAGAACACATGGTGCAAGACTAGGGTTCATAATAGATAGAAGAAATAAACGAATGTAGAAATAAAGCGAATATAAACTAGTATTATTGTTCAGATTCTAGCCAGGAGTCCAAAGCATTCTCGAAAGAATTCACTGTTTCCGAACTTATTGCCTCCGCGGGCAGGGCGTTCCAAGTTCTAAATATCCTGTTACTCTGGAAACTCTCCCAACATGAGACTTTGCAGTTTTCTTTGCGCAACTTCAGATGGTGGCCGCGCAAACTTTCGTCGGTATTTAAAATGAATAAGTCGTCGAGTTTCACACCGAACAGGTTACGTAGATCACAATAAGTGATTATGAGATCCCCACGGAGACGTCCATCAGAAAACGAGGGTAGATTTAGCAGGCGAAGCTTTTCCATATAATTTGGCCGTCTAACACCATAAGGTATCCTAGTTGCGCGCCGCTGTACACTCTCGAAGCACTTGACAACACGGATAAGAGTCGGACTCCAGACAGGTCCGGCGAACTCTATTATAGGGCGAATGTATGTTTTGTACAAAGTACTGAAAGTAGCGAGATCGACCTTTGAATCAAATTGATCATTTTCTCCTCCTTGTTGGACGATTGATTTATATGTTCCAACCAGGTTAGGTCTTCGGAAACGAGTACTTCAAGATCTGAATTGACTTTGGTAGTGCCGATATTTTGGTCAGAAATACTATATGAATGACGCGTGTTGTTTTTATACATGTGCAGGACTCGACACTTAGAGTAGTTAAGTGGCAAGGGCCAATCTCCGGACCACTTGAGCATAAAGTTGAGGTCACGTTGAAGGTCAGCGGCGCACGAGAGTGGATCGCAGTACAACTTGGTGTCATTAGCAAAGATTGAACACTCAGATTTTACTATTGATGGTAGGTGAAGAGAAGAAGAAGGGAGTGGAGGACTGATCCTTGTGGTACCCCACTGGAAACTAACTGTTTAGAAGATAAATGCCCTTGTCCAAGAAAGAAGATTGCCACGGATACCCAGGTGTTCGAGCTTGTAAAAGAGCCGATGGTGAGGGACATGGTCAAATGCTTTGCTGAAATCCAGGTAGATAACATCGACAAGCATTCTCGGCCAAGCATTCACATACTTCAGAAGGTAGGTAATTACTGAAAGACCCGGTATAAATTTCTGAAATAAATTTATTCAGCAGAATGAATTCAAGTATTCTAACAAGGACATTTTTATTTACAGTTTTTGGCTATGATAGAGACTAGGCTTATTGGGCGGTAGTTTTCCGAGTTGCGTTTATCTTCTTTTTTTAAAAATTGGAGTAACTATTGCGCTTAGCCAATCGGATAGCAGGGAGCCAGAGAAAAACGACTTAGCGAAAATAATCGATAGAGGAAGAGAAATGGTTGATTCACAATTTTTCAAAGTGACAGCCGTTATGCCATCGCAGCCTGGAGAAGAATAAGTTTTCAAATTCAAATGATATTTCTTTACCGCTAGAGGAGATAATTCGATCTCAGATAACTGATGCTCAATTCTAGGTAAAGATAAGGTTGGGAGAGTCGAGGGTTCCATGCTGAAAGATGATGTAAACGAAATGGCCAGTACGTTAGCCACTTCAAGAGTCATTTGACACAAGCGTCCACTAGGATCATTTACAACCGGAGAGGTTACACGTAGCAGAACGAACGTATTTGAAAAACTTCTTGAGGTCGCCTCCAGATGCCAGTTGTGCTTCAAATTTCTTCTTGGCCTCCTCAATTCTGTTGGACAGCATATTTGAGTATTCTCTGTGCGCTATGTAATCAACCTCCGAGTGTATCGCTGCCAAATCGATTTTTTGTGGCGAATCATCTTGAGTATATTACTATCAATCCAAGGCTTAGATGGGATGGTGATAACGGTTCTGGATGTGGTACACTTGGTGGTTTGCACAGAACAGACCCTAATAAGAAGGTCGACTCACCGAGCAGAACATTCAACAACCCCTCATGACCCCCAACCAATCTATCTAGTACTCCCATAATAGATATAGATGGCACTAATTTGACCACGTCAAGTGTCAAACTCTGTCGATGAAACTTCAATCGCCAATAAATAAATTGTCAAATATCTGTCAATGTCAAAATTTTCAGTTTCCCTCTAAACTCTTTTATTCTTGCGGTTTGTGCTTCCAAAATCATTGTCTTTTCAGGTGTTTCGGTTGCTGGTTTAGTAATTCCCTTGAAAATTGATGGTAAGTAAATTGAATTTGTGAAGTTTTACCGACATTTTGTGCAACTTGAGCTTTGTTTGATTCTACGGTACCTAAATTGGATTATATCCAATTCTCATCGGTTTTCTTCTTAATTTTGAGGTTCACCCCTTTGGCGTGCGGCGGGAAAGGAGTATACCATACAAGAGGACCCCTGTGAATGGCGAGGAAATAAAAGTAGCCGAGGAAGCCTTTTTTCGAGCTCCAAAAAGATAAGTTAATTTGAATTATATAAATTTTCTTGAGGTTCTCATTCGTCGAATTTGTCAGGTTGACTTCGTTGGGGAGCGAAGTGCTCCAACAACAACACACTCTTATAACATTCAAGAAATTTTGTGATAATAAGTCTAAGTTAACGTATCCTTCAGTAAAAGTTTCTCAATTCTTAGAAGACATTCACAATAAACTTTACTTCTTCCTGAATAGTCAGGGGCATCAGGAAAATCTTGCTTTCAGATTCAAAGATATTTACAAGTCTCATGTTTCAAAATTCAATTTTTGTCAATTACATTCGGTGAAAGATGAAATTTTTGAAAGGGCTACTCTTCTCCTGATTTTTAAATTCATTAAGGATAAAAAGAAGGAAACTGTTCCAAATCCAAATGGTTCAGAAGCAAGTAGGACAGCAATCTTTGATGGGTTCAATTATAGGTGTTTATTGTGATTTTAAAGAAAGGGTTATCCTCACCCTACTATGTGCGTGTTATTTATTTACCATAGATCTAATACAGTTGGTGGTACAATACATGTTGTTTTGTCTGGGCTTTTATACCCTTTCATAATTTTCAAACATGTTTTTCTAGTCTGTGATATTATTTATTTTTCTCCATTATTATTCTTATTAGTTCAATTTTCTGAGTTCTTTTTACTCAGAGTATATATTTTTTTTTTTTTGTTAAAATGGGCTTCTTACACCCTGCTTACACATAAGGTTCTGCGGGCGAAACCTTATATATTTGGTTTATATTTTTACTATGAATCTACCAATTGAACACATCATGAATATTAATGCAACCCTAGTTTCCAACAGTTTAATTGAGGCAGAAATGATTTGATTCGATTAGACTAGTTCATATACCCCATTTCAGTCAAGTTAAATTCGATCGTGGGAAATCTAGAATTCAAAAATGGCGCCTTTCGGTTTAGTTTCCCATAATGGCACGTGTAGCGCTAGTTTCTATGCAGAGACTGCCATATTATTTCCTATGTCGGAGCACTGAGTTTATACTTCCCATTAGGTTCTGTTCTGTGGTGGTTTGTTCCCTAAGAGTAGTCAAGAATGCGTTCCACATCGACTCCACGTCCACGCAATCTTGAAACAAACCAGTCCAATCGATCTCATCAAGCTTCATGTTTAAGTCGGAATAATTAGTGGATTGTGATTCTTTTTCAATTGAAATATCTCAAAACGAATCAATTCGAACAAACCTTTGAAATTTCCAAAATCCCTGAGGTAATATTCAAAATATCAGGTGATGCCATATAAATTTCGTTGCGTTGTGTGAATATTGCACGAGATTAGCCATTGTAGCAAAAATCTAAGAAGTCGGGTAAGAACTGCTACCTATCCAATATATTCGCTCAATTTAGCTTCCTACGACTATTTTCAGTTTCTGAAACTGTAAGGATAGCTAGGTGGTGACAGAACTATCTCCTAGATGGAATAAAAACTTGGGAAAACCCTAAAACGATCGTATCAACCCCGAAGGAGATAATATGGTGAAATAAAACGTTTTTCTGCCGAGTAAATCATCAGACTTTCACTGACTCATCGAACTGCCCTCATACAATAGACTCCTGATGTTCGAAATTCAATTATAATTATTTCAATTAATATCTCAGAACTTACACTCATTATATTCATATACTTTGTTTGATATAAATGAACGAATTTAGTTGTGCTGGGGGTAGACAAGACTCAAAGATAAGTGAAACATTCTATTGGACAGATCAGATAATCGTACTGAACCGAATGGAATATCTGTACGAGATATAGATATCAAAAGGAGAGTGCTAGGTAATATCATACAGTCCGAGTGAAGGGTTGATAATGATTTAAGTGGAGTACATATATCCCAATTAATTTGATAAGATGAATCATATTCAGTAGAATGGTGCTCGTACTATATTATCAGTGAAACGCGTATAATTTTGTAACTGTTCATCTGACGTATTGTATCCATAAATGGGACAACGCATAGAAACGATTTCATACTGTCTCTAAACCCGATAAAAGTTTTAAAATTATATTGCTTCAATATCCATACAAAATTCGAATTGAAAATATCCTTAAAGATTGATATACAGGGAGTCCTGCAACTAGTTTCGAGTTGAATTTTCTTGTCTCATTCCCAAGAACTAGAATATTATCCAACACTTCTCTTGTTTGACTGGTAAACTAACATATTTCAATTCAGATTCTGATTACTCATTAATTTCAAGTAATTTTTGGTAGAATAATCTAAGACTACATATCACCATTTTCCATTAATTAATCATTTGCGAATTAACTGAGCAAACAAGTAAAAACAAGTAAATATCGTATAATCTATTTTGTCTGACTGAACCTGCAAAATATACAAGAAATTTATTGAAAGATATTGCATTTGAAATGGAGAGGCTTTTACTTGGTTGAATTTCATTATCAATAATGAGAAACAAGTAATGTATTTTAAGAATTTTACTGATTCTCAACTTGTCTCACTTCACCGTAGTGTACAATAAGGGGTTTTACCCCGACGAGTTGCCCATATATCTGTTCATGCAATCAAACTGATTTCATGAAAAAATATAAATCCACCACCCGGTAATTAATACCATTGCCAGGCAATGATTATAATCAAAACATATCCTGGAATAATTATATATTAGGATAACGTTAGATGTTATGAGAATATATCAATCTAGCAAAATATATACATACTATAGCATCATCAGACAATGATATAAATGTACCAACGAGTGTTGTCAGAGGCTTTCTCCCCGGAAAAATCCAGTGTACGGACCTTAGTCAAGTAACACTGAATGTTACTCATTAATAGTTTCCTTTGTGTGAAGTGGTGAACGATCGAATAGAATACTGCTCTGAATATAAATATGACGAAATTGTCAGTTAATTATATTACATTTATATAAACAAATAAATAAAATATGAAATGAGATTCTGAGCAGTATAAACTAAAGAAAACCTATGACTCTACCTCATTATTTTTTCGGAAAGAAACCTACGAAGAATATTACAAGATTTGATGACTGTTATCTTTTGTAACTGTTCAAACAAATTTTCTTCAGACCCAAAATCTCAATACTTTTGAGAAGGTTTCTAGGAATAACAACTGTTGTGGAAATAATAATCGGTAGAATAAATTCTTTCTTCATTTTCCACATTTTTTAATCTCGTCGCCAAGCATCATATATTTAGAAATTTTTTCATTGTATTTATTTTGTATATTATGTGTGTCGGGTATAGCAATATCAATTATATATGTTATTTGATTCTTTTTATCAGTAAGAATGATATCTGGTCTATTGTGTTTTACAGCTCTGTTGCAAAGAATTGTTTTATCAAAATAAAGTTTATATTTGTCATTTTCACAAACAATCTCAGGTTCATATTTGTAAAATTTGTTTCTTTTGGGCATTAGGTCATGTTTAATTCCTAGATTGAAGTGAATAATATTAGCGACGGCATTATGTCTTTCTAAATAATCTGTTGAAGCAAGGACTGAGCAAGATGATAATATATGGAAAACTGTTTCTGAAGAACAGAAACATCTACGGCAAGAATCATCTATATTTTGTTTGATGATGTGTTTTCTATAATTCCTCGTGGAAACAACCTGATCCTGGATCGCAATTGCCAATCCTTCTGTTTCAGCAAACAATTCTCCAGAAACTAATCATTTATTCGATGCAATTTCATCAATATAATCATTTTTCAATTCTTTAGGGTGCTTTCCGTGTAATTTCTTCTGCATCCAACTTTCTCTTTTAGAATTATATATATATATATATATATATATATATATATATATATATATATATATATATATATATATATATATATATATATATAGAGTGCTAATACTAGTGATCCATCTCAATGTAGACCAATAACTTGCCTTCCAACAATATATAAAATTCAAACTGCATGTATTACCCAAAATATTCATGCACATTTGGAGAATTATAATATTCTTTCCGAACAACAAAAAAAGGATGTAGAAAAAAACAACTTGGTACTAAAGAACAACTTGTAATTGATTCTGTTGCTCAGAATCAAGCTCAAACTAAAAAGAGAAATATTCATACAGCCTTCTTTGATTACCGAAAGTCTTTTGATGGTTCTCCTCATTCATGGCTTCAAGAAATTTTAGAAATTTATAATATTGACACTTCGTCTTTTTCTCGAATTTATAATGAAACATTGGAAAATCAATCTTCGTTTAAATATTTCAAAACAATCGTTAACATCCGGAGTAATTCCTATTAAAAGAGGCATTTTTCAAGGTGATTCTTTAAGTGCTCTTTGGTTTTCTATTTGCCTTAATCCATTATCTTATGAATTGAATGCTACTAGTTTCGGAGATACATGTAAATATCTTGGATTTGTTAAACAGAAGACAATTAACCATAGCAGCTTTAAAGAAAATATTAGAAGTTTATATTACAACAGACTTAGAATTATTATCAAGAGACATTGAATTAGTAGAAACCTTTTCAGAGCTATCAACTCCTATGCAGTTCCTTTACCTACATCTTATTTTGGAATTATTGAATGGTCTAAAACTAATGTAAATGAACTACAATGCAAACGAGGAAATCGCTTTATAAATATCATAAGCACGATCCAAAGTCAGCTGTTCAAAGAATTACACTACTTAGACATCTTGGAGGTCGTGGATTAACTGATTCGAATAATCTTCATAGTAAACAGATTTTTCATCTACGTTCCCATTTTCATGATAAATAGGGAACGTCTAAATTACATAATATTGTTATTGCTTCGGATTATAATCTTACACCTCTAAACTCGACAATGGAAAAGGTACATTTTGATATATTTGATTGTAAAAGAGAAAATTGGATGCAGAAGGTATTACAAGGAAAGCACCCATAAGAATTGAAGAATGATTTTATTGATGAAATCGCATCAAATAGATGGTTAGTATCTGGAGAATCGTTCGCTTAAACAGAGGGCTTGGCAACTGCGATCCAGAATCAGGTTGTTTTCACGAAGAATTATAGAAAACACATCACCAAGCAAATTATAGATGATTCTTGCCGTAGATGTTTTTGTTCTTCGGAAACAGTTTTTGAGATATTATTATCTTGCTCTGTCCTTGTTTCAACAGATTATTTAGAAATACGTAATGCCGTCGCTAATATTATTCATTTCAATCTAGGAATTAAACATGACCTCATTCCTGAAAGAAAAAATGTTACAAATATGAACCTAAGAATATTCGTCAAGACGAGAAATATAAACTTCATTTTGATAAAACAATTCTATGCAACAGAGCTGTAAAACACAATTGGCAAGATATTCCTCTCACTGTTAAAGAGAATGGAATAAAGTGTATAATTGATATTGCAATACCGACACATAATATACAAAATAAATACAATGGAAATCTTTCTAAATATATGATGCTTGGCGACGAGATTAGAAATATGTGGAAAATGAAAATATTTATTCTACCGATTATTATTTCTACAACAGGTGTTATTTCTAGGAATCTTCACAAAAATATTAAGGTTTTGGGTCTGAAGAAATATTTATTTGAACAGTTACAGAAGATAACAGTCATCAAATCTTGTAATATTCTTCGTAGGTTTCTTTCCGAAAAAAATAATGAGGTAGAGTCAAAGGTTCGCTCTTGAGTTTATACTCCTCAGAATCTCATTTTATATTTTATTTATTTTTATATATAAATGTGATATAAGTAGCTGACAATTTCATCATATTTATATACAGAGAAGTATTCCATTCAATCGTTCATGACTTCGCACAAAAAACTATGAATGAGTAATATTCAGTGTTAATTGACTAAGGTTCGTAAACTGGAATTTTCAGGAGAAAGCCACTGACACTAGTCGTTTGTATATATTCTGGTAGAATGATATATTCTCATAACATTTACCGTATCCCTAATTTATGATGATTCATATATATATATATATATATATATATATATATATATATATATATATATATATATATATATATATATATATATATATATATATATATATATATATATATATATATATATATATATATATATATATATATATATATATATATATATATATATATATATATATATATATATATATATATATATATATATATATATATATATATATATATATATATATATATATCCTGGAGTCATATAAATTAGATAACGGTAAATGTTATGAGAATATATCATTCTACCAGAATATATACATATATATATTTATATATATATATATGTGTATATATATATATATATATATATATATATATATATATATATATATATATATAGTTTTCCGATCTACTCGTTATTATCACCCTTAACCGGGGCCACATGGAAGTGGTACAGCACCTGTGTAATTTTCTTGTTTTGAGATGTATATGTATATATATATATATATATATATATATATATATATATATATATATATATATATATATATATATATTTTCCGATCTACTCTTTATTATTACCCTTAACCAGGGGCCACATGGAAGTGGTACAGCACCTATGTAATTTTTTGTTTTGAGATGTTTATATATATATATATATATATATATATATATATATATATATATATATATATATATATATATATATATATATATATATATATATATATATATATATATATATATTGTCTTAAAATGAAATGATTGTGGCGAAAAAGCTGAGACACTTCAATTTTAGATTGGAGAGGGACCAATTTCCGACTTGATTCGGAGCATTTTCAATCGACTGCCTAACCTCAGAAGCACCAAGAAGGTGCCGTTTCATAAAAAACAAAAGGTCTAGTAGGGCAATTAGGTTTATGAAGTTTCATCAACGAATAAACTTCGGGGGATTGTGGATTGGGGTTAATGAATTTATATTTTACGTGGTCTGTAATGACTGTACTGTACCCTATTAGACCTGCTGTTTATTATGTAATGGCACCTTCTTTCAAAGTTTCAAAATTCCTTAACGACTTACTTATAAAACGTTGCTATTTTAAATCTGTATTTTCAATCAAAAATACATACGAATTGATTGATAATATCAAAGATACCATTGTACCCCCTAATTCCTAACTCATTTCTTTCGACGTAAAAATCTATTTCCCAACATTCTTTCGAAAGATACGTACTACATATTTCAAAAATTATTAGATAAGTACCATGTCAATACGATCATTTAATCAGATATTCTTTCATCATTACAAATTTGTTCATTTAAAAATTATTTCCATTTCAATAACAAATATAATTTAAGTGAAACCGGCTTGATTATGGGCAATCCGTTGAGTCCTTTGTTAGCAGAAATATTCACGAATAATTTAGAGAAATTGATTCATAACCAACCACGTAGTATATATTGTTTATATTGGTATTGCTATGTAGTCGATATCATTATTTGCTTGACAGGAACAGATAGACAAATGAAAATTTTGAAAATTAAATAAACTCATTGAATCCAAAAATTGAATTAATAGCCGAAATAGAAAGCAGTATTTCAATAAATTTTTAGACGTTACAATTTCGCATGAAAATGGAAATTATATTTTCGCAATCTACCATAAGCCGACACATACCGATATTATAATATATAATTCGTCGTGTCATCCGTATCAACAATTCAACAAAAATTAAATTTAATTGGACAAATAGCGAAAAATAATGCCAAAATAAAAATAATATTTAGAATAAAATACAAAGTAGAATCGTATTGAATGAAGTTTACCCTGTCGATAAATTGAAACAAAATTCAACACCTAAACCTAAAAGTGAAGTATTACAAGTGAAAACTGAAATCATTCTTGAGTTTACCCTGTCGATAAATTGAAACAAAAATTCAACACCTAAACCTAAAAGTGAAGTATTACAAGTGAGAAACTGAAATCATTCTTGAGTTGAAATAATTTCAACAAAGCTTTCCAAACAAATAGTAGCTTAGGCAAATATTTAAAAATAATAGAACCAAATGAGATATAAATAATAAATCAGGTTTTTATAGATTGAATTGCACTGTCTGTTATAATTTTTTAAATTGGTAGAACACAGAAATTTCCATATTAGAATATCGGAACATAAACGCAGTTTTTCAAGAAGAAAATCAGATTCAAATCATGCGAATCATCTCCTAGAGAATAATCACTCTCTCGAACACAGTTTGCAACTTTGCATACAGATAATAAATATTGGAAAGTAGATCTTTAGGAAACTTTAGAAATCAAAAAACTCAAACACTCAGGTAGACTCATTAATGAACAAGTCGATTTAGCTCTTCACCTCTATCGAATCTCTTCGGGGAGCAATCTATTCCTCAATTTTATTGGAAATACTTGTCATGAATAACCACTTAAGAAGAAGACACTCAACAAGCCTTCAATTATTCAAGAGCATTTGTATTTATATTATCATTTTATATATATATATATATATATATATATATATATATATATATATATATATATATATATATATATATATATATATATATATATATATATATATATATATATATATATATATATATATATATATATATATATATATATATATATATATATATATATATATATATATATATATATATATATATATATATATATATATATATATATATATATATATATATATATATATATATATATATATATATATATATATATATATATATATATATATATATATATATATATATATATATATATATATATATATATATATATATATATATATATATATATATATATATATATATATATTATTTTACGACACTACTCTTTATTGTATATTAACCAGGACATATATATATATATATATATATATATATATATAAATGATAATAAAAATACAAATGCTCTTGAATAATTGGCTTGTTGAGTGTCTTCTTCTTAAGTGGTTATTCATGACAAGTATTTCCAATAAATTGAGGAAAATTGCTCCCGAAGAGATTCGATAGAGGTGGCTAAATCGACTTGTTCATTAATGAGTCTACCTGAGTGGTTGAGTTTTTGATTTCTAAGCAGTTGTGGTAACATTTACTTATATATATATATATATATATATATATATATATATATATATATATATATAAAATGATAATAAAAATATCCTTGAATCTGATTGGCTTTTTGAAAAACTGCGTTCTTCTTCCGATATTCTAATTCATGACATTTCTGTATTCTACCAATTTAAAAATTATAACAAACAGTGCAATTCAATCTATAAAAACCTGATTTATTATTTATATCTGATTTGGTTCTATTATTTTTATTAGACCTTTTAATTCTTATGTAACGGCATCTTGTTGGTGCTTCTTGAGGTTGTATTGCTCCCCGAAAAAATTCACTTGTAGGTTTAGGTGTTGAATTTTGTTTCTAATTTATCGACATTCATAACTTATTCAATGATTCCTGATGTTTGTAGTTTTTGATTTCTAAATATTATTTTTATTTTGGCATCTACTTTTTCACATATCGGTCATTTAACTAGGTGAGATTGCGAAAATATAATTGCATTTGAAATGCGAAATTCGTAACGTCTAAAAAATTTCTTTGAAATACTGCTTTCTATATTTCCTGAAATGAAACTCATTTTGGATTGTGGATTGAAAATTTCAGAATTTTTGGTCTGTATCTGTCTAAAATTGAAGTGTCTCAGCATGTTTTTTACATTTTCTGAATTTTGTCAGTCAATTACAGGTTTACATTCTTTAAAAGATTAAGACAGAGGAGTGGAAAATTCTCGTTAGAACACGCTGTTTATGCTTCTTCAATAGATTCTCTCCATAGTTCATTTTCATAAGATATTAGGCCCCACATTCGATTCTAAATTTAATTGGAGACGCATCATAACGAATCTCAAGGCAGACTATCTATCGAGACTCAACATTCTGAAAGCACTTTTACACCAGCAGTGCGGAGCACACGAAAAACCCTTGTTCATGATCTATCGATCCCTTATACGTTCGAGCCTGGATTTTGGAAGCTTCATCCACATGTCAGCCAGTAATAGTGACCTAAACACTCTCAATTCAATCCAAAATACCTCATTACGTGTTTGTATCGGAGCCTTCAGATCGAGCCCAGCCGATAGTCTGTGCTGCGAAACCAATGATCCTGCTTTGAAGCTCAGACGTCAGTTCCTTCTTCTTTCCTACCTCACAAAAATCTCAGCAAGTCCTGATAATACTATACACCAACTCATGAACTCCGAAGAGCAGATTTTAGACCATCCTTCAAAGCACCAATCAATTCCACAAATTTTGCGCCCTCTTCTCCAGGACACTGATCAATCAAAAACAACCCCACAAACGAATTCTCTTGTCCCACCATGGAAGAAACGCCTTCCAAAAATAAACGCCTCACTTTCAAAATTTTTCCAACATGAAACATCAAGCACACTCCTCAAAAAGTATTTTTTGGAATTGATCATGAACATCAAAATGCAAATAGAGTGTTGGATGCTCTGTTACAACAGCACAGAGCACTATCAACATATATCGTCTACCTTTCTACGTTAGCATTCATACAGGAGAGTTTTTTGCCTTAATGAAAGCTGTACTACATATATTACCAGAGATGAAAGGAGTAGCAATATGAACAGACTCGTTGGCACCCATCCAAATCATCAGCAATATCTACAGCCATCATCCACTATCCATAACTGCCTCATTCAACTTTCATCTTAAGGAGTACTACTTACCCTGATTTAGATTTCTTCACATGTGGGAGTCCCGGGAAACTAGAGGGTCGAACGCATCGCCAAAAAAGCTTCAGCATCAAATAATGATATAGAAAACCTACAACTACACAGAGACCAGAAAACACTATTCCGCCAGAAAGTTCATAAATCTTGGCAATTTGCATGAAACAACTCACAAAGTAAACTACATGAAGTATCCCCAGCTATCAAAAAAATTCGAAACATCCAATTTCAAAAAGGAAAACAATAACTATACATAGACTTCGGATCGGACACACTCGCCTTACTCATAAACATCTGATGGCATCCGAAAACGCTCCAATTTGTACAAACTGTAGAACTCCCCTCGCTGTAAAGCACATACTTGTCGACTGCCCGCAGTGTGCCGAAAGAAAAAGACACCATGACATAACAGGAAACTTACAACATACTCTAAGTTCTACCTGCCAATTCAAAAAAATAATCAAGTTTCTCCAAGTCACAGATCTATACAACCAAATGTGAATAAGTGTTTCTTTGAAATTTAATATTAGTACAAAACTATAAACAATTATAATACTATATGAAGAACTGTAATTGTGTCAATGGCCTAGTTGTCGAGACACGTTAAACTAAATAGAAAAATATATATATTCAACAGGGACAAATCTATGTACCGATTACGCACCTAGTATATCGCATAAAAGCCGAGAAAAAGCATGCCTAAACGTGACCATTGAAGAGATGCGACAAGAATTGAGTGGTAGTGTAAGTCCGGAAATTGGAACGTGAACTTCGAACGGACACAATTCGTAGGAAATTGGCTGGAAATAAAGAAAAAGAACATGTTCAAAATATACTGAAATCCAGTCGGCGAAAATATGCTATTGTTGTCGTATATTACAACGACCTCATTCTCAAACGACCATTGTTGTAGATGACAAGAAATATATTTTACGCTAGCGACTTCGGAATTAACGAGAATTATGTGTTTTTAACAATAACATAGAAAATTTTGCGAAAAACGTAAAGTAGATATAATGAAATTACTAAATTTGGTGAATCTTAGTTTCGTGAACAATTTTCGCTATACAAAGTGTGTGAATTAAGTATTGAGACTAAATTTTCATCAATTTCTTATTCAAATTATTTTATTCAATATTGAGTAGTTTCTTTTGGAAGCCTCACACCGTTTCAGGCGGTCTTTCAGATCATCAGAGCATTGCTTGAACTCGAATACTGGAAAAGCCTTCAACTGGTCGATTACATATTTCCAATTCCTGAAAGCTAAGAAAGCACAGGAATATTCATACTGGCTGAAAACTCGATTATTGAGATTTCAGTATGCATTGTCCCGAAGCAACATGAAGTTTATTTCGATAATTGTTTGCACTTGAATGACTCTTATTCGAATTATTTCAAGAACTTCCAAGTAAAGTTGATAATTAACTGTTCGGCCTTGAGGCACAAACTCTTTGTAGGCGATTTCGTGGGTATCAAACAAACAAACGAATCATCATGCATCTGATATTTGACTTCATGCATTTTTGGGCCTTGGAGAGGTTATAGTGTGCCATTTCATAATTTGGAGTGAACAGTAATAACGAGTTCCAGAAAACAGGAATCATTTCGATCTATCCCAAACAGTCAATACCCTCCTCACCTATTCAAAATCTGATGAATGGAGGTATCCTTCAAATTTAACTATTGCGCATTCATTCTAATTATCAACCGTCAATATGAACGCACCAAAGGTCCTTGACTGTTGAAATTTTCATCGGTGTCAACACTAGCCTACTGCTTCAAGGCTCATTTAAAGCGATTCTCTTCTTTCTGAAAATGACTTGAATCACCGAAAAACCTGGACTCTTGACAAAACACTTTCTTCATAAGCCTGCCAAAAGTTTTTCAAATATTTCAGTCTTATTGTAGCCAAGTTTGTAGCAAAATTTGATTGCACGAGGTTGGTCAAAATTGATGCCACTCATTCACAGAATGCATTAGAGCAGGGATTATAATAATAATTATAATAATGATTATAACATAATAAAATAACACTCTGCTAGCGACAAAAAGTGGCTTAATCAAAGGAACGCGCGGTATTTGCCAAAGATTTATTCTTTCCGCTTTTCTAGAAATTTCGGGCGGCGCGTTTGACGGGAACATTGGAGACTTTCGTTCACGCCGATAAAAATGTTGCGCCTGCAATGACCTAAAGTCTCGAATAGAATAAGGAAGCAAAATATCTCGGCGTAATTCTGGACAACCAACTGAACAACAAGAGGCACATCGAGGAAACTACAAGGATAACAAAAGCAATACACGCAAAACTATACCCACTGCTCAACGGAAGAAGCAAACTCACGTTGGAGAACAAAAGCAAGATAATCAAAGCAATAATCATCCCAGGAATATCATACGCAGAACAAATTCGGCATCTAGAGGACAGATTCGAGAAGAGGAAAGTACAAGCAGCACTCAACAAAAAAATCAGGACAGCAACAAACGCCCCATGGTACATAAGCAACGACCAACTCATGAAGAAAATGGGAATCGACACACTAGAAAAACGACTAACAACGAAGACAACTGACCAGATGGAAGACCACAAAAACTAAGAGATCAACCAAATAGAACTACAATAGAGGACAACAGGAAAGAGGACATCCCCAGTACAATGGAAGAGGAAACAACACTCCAGCATAGATGCACCACAACATAAGAGAAGGAGGATAACCAACCAGTAGGACCCCAGGACAAACCAAGGAGATGTAAAATAAAAGATATGAAGAGGAAAAAGGATAGACATTCGACCCTCACCAAAATTCAAGGATCACAGTAACCTGGAGTTATTCTGAATTGTACCTTAAAGGCAATACTACGTCGATACAAAGTTCATTATCAAATAGTACAAAAAGAGTGCAGCGAAGAAATCGATTGGGAAGAAGAATTTTTCTTTTGTGTGGTGAAAAATAAGTGCATTTGTTTTATTTGTCGTGCGTCAGTTGCAATCTAATCTAACCTTACCTAAGCGTGGTAACTTAGAGAGGCATCATAAAACGGTTCATAAAAACTATGAAAAGGATTTTCCGCCACGGAGTGAATTAGGAAAACGAAAAGTACGTAATTTGATATCTTGTTTGGAAAAAGAACAAACCATGTTCACAACACCAGCCAAATAATCGGAAGCTGCTACGATCACGTCATTTAAAATATCTCATATATTGGCGTAACACAAGAAACGATTCGAAGATGGATCAGTTGTGAAGGAAGCATTTATTGAATCGGGTGAGACTTCAGTTGGAGATTTCAAAAATAAAACAGAAATCATGTCAGCTATTAGAGAACTTCGGTTATCGCGTCCGACTGTCACAAGGCGTATTGAAGTCATGAATCAGGACATGGCAGATAAACTAAAACATGAAATGAAGATATTTTTCTTTGAAGTTCGACGAAGCCACCGATATGACAGACACTTTCCAGCTTTGTATTTTTGTTTGGACAGTATTCAATGAAATGTTGGATAAGGAAGAATTTTTGACAATCACAAGTACATTACAGCTGATGAAGCACCAACAATGACTGGAAACAAATACGGTTTTGTGGCATTGTGTCGCGCTAATGAAGATTTCCGTTAATTTTTTTCATTCCATTGCATTATACATCAACAAGTATTGTGTTCAAAAAATCTGAACATGGACAAAATTATCGGCATTGCAACAAAAATTGTGAATTCTATCCGTGCACTTAGCTTGCAACGGCGGCTCCTTAAGTTGCAGTTGAAAGAGTCAATTGAACACACTGCTTTACTTCTTCACATGGACATCAGATGGTTGAGTCGCGGAAAATTCCTAGAAAGGTTTCAAGAATTATTTCTCGAAATAACAGCTTTTCTAGACGAAAGAGGTGATGACCCTCTGATGTTGAAAAACGAAAAATGGCTGACTGATTCGGCATTTTTGACTGACATCACAATGCACTTTAACACCATTAACTTGAAGCTTCAAAGTAAAGGAAAAACTATTATTGAGATGATTAGCGCAGTAAACGCATTCAAAAGTAAATTGCAACGTATGATAGATCAACTGAAAAGAAAGAATCTTGAACATTTTCCGTCTTTGAAAGCAAGGATTTCTCAGTAGAATTATGATACGTATGAGGCTGAGTTATCAAATATTTTGGGACAATTCGACATGCGTTTTTATGACTGCAGTAGATTGGCAAATACAACATCATTTATAAGTTATCCTTTGTCATGTAAAACGTTGAGGAATACTGAAATTGCAAGTCAGTTTAATATGAACACATGTTCTGTTGAAAGAGAGTTGGTTCAGATTATATCAGATATACATCTCAAAGCTACAGCATCTGATACAAATGTCTGGTGTTTTATATCTGAAGATAAATAACCGAATTTAAGGCAAATCGCTCCTCAACTGACGGCAATGTTTGGGTCAACTTGTGCGAGTCTACATTTTCTGAAATAAAAATAATTAAGTCAAAATATCGCAATCGACTAACTGGCGATCATGCTTGCGATTAGCACTCAGTGGTTACTTTTCATCTTATGAGAAGTATGCTGAGGACCTGCAGTGCCATGCTTCAACATCCAAAGTCACTCCTTAGTTAAGTTTAACACCATATGTAACTCTTTTTTTTTTAACAACCAATAAACTCGCTTTTTTGAATAACTATGAGTTTTTCGTTGATTATATAGAGAAGAACTAACTAAAGCTTACCGAAACCTTGACTATAATAATGTCTATTGTACGGAAAGCTAATATCTTGCACCCTTGCATCAGAGAAAACTAACTCTACAGACATACAAACGACTGTAGCGAGTTCAAATTCATAATGGAGGCGTATTACATGTGCACCTGACGCTGCTCCAAGCCTCTCATCTCATGCGTTTCCGGATCGGAAGCGACGTTGCTAGTATCATATACCAGGTTATTATATGCCTAGATCGAGAGATGAACAACTTACTTAGTAGTGAGTTCTGTATTCATGATGTTATTATTCAGCGATTTTAAAACTTTCATTATTTTAGTCGGAAGGACCCACAAATTGATCGCATAAACCATTTTTATTATCAGTGCTCTATGTTTGGAGACAGACTGTTATCATGTGGTAGGATGTAATTTCATCGGTAGACCATTAAATGGAGAAGAATATTTTCGATTTTATTGAGGAAAATTTTTCAATTTGAATTGAGTTTCTCCAGAATGCCATGGATAATGAAATGTGGAATCAATTGGATGGTGCACACTATTTCATTGATGCTCGAAAGACTTTAAATTTCATGTTTTCGGAAAAATGGATAGGTCAGGCAAGTAATTTTCAATTGACTCCTAGATTACCGATATTCGTAGACATTTATTCATAGGAAGCAGTAAAAACTGAAGGTTACCAGGATGAAGTATCTATAAGGGCTGCTATTACGCTAAGAATTCCAGATGCATCCCATAATATTATGGAATAATATTTTTCTAGGTGGTGAAACAATTTTAATAAACACTGTATGAATTTAGCCTTTACTATTTAGTAGTTAAGCATGATTAAAACTCAAATAAATTAAATTAATAGATCACTGTTATCGGCCTTATAAACTCTCGTTCATCGTCGCTATATGAAAACTATATACAAAAAGTGATATGGGAAATCTATCAACAGGTCGTCATTCATATTTGGAAAAACCAGATATTATGATTGCATCCAACAACTATTGCAAGGTAGTTATTATTTGAATACATCGAAAATTTGGATTTATATACATCAGTCCGGTCGTTCATTACAAAACTTTTCCATTATTTGTGAAATGAACAAAACACTTTAACCAACTACTGATTGATGCATATAAATAATAAAACTACTTCAAAAACTCTTCTTCATATACAGGGAGTCCGTGAATTGCGTGTACAACGAGATTTCACAGATTCTTCAGCTCGAAATATATCGATTTAGTTCTACTTACCTATATGAAAAGTTTCTTCGTTTGGCCGCTAGAGGACGCCAAATCCAAAGATTTTATTCTTATTTTTCATATAATTAGAGAACGACTCGATCGATTGCAAACATATTTGGTATGCGTGATCGGGTGCGTTATTCACATTTTTTCAGTGACCTACTCAATGATATTGACGTTTTACAAGTGTCCCTAAATACTCGAACTTGTCTTTAATCAACCATAATTTTTCAACTGTCTGCGTTTCAGCATAACAGTCTTAGACATTGAGTAGCTAGATTCATTATCAAACTTTTTTGTGTTATGAGAAATTTTGATATGATGAGCGGTTCAATCACAAAAAACAGTTTTTCAGTTTCATGATTTCAATTCTTCAACTACCTAGCAAGTCAAAACTATCACATACTGACCATGTTGGCATGAGATTTGTTTCTGTATTCTAGCAGATTGTCATTATATTATGCTCGATATCCTCTTGTTGACAAAATGATGTTTTCTAGGATACTAAATCGGATCAAGAAAAGTGAGAAATCAAATTGGACCCTTGGCATTACGTCAAGGTCATTTTTGAAGAAGTTGGCCGCAATTAAAATTCTTATATGTAACAGTTCTAGGGTGTCAATTGGAAAAGATTGAACTCTAAATTTTAAAGCACCCCAAACAAAGAAGTCGCACGGTGTTAAGTCGGGAGATCGTGCTAGCCAACTTGCAGGAGCATCAGCTCCCCTTCCGATCCAAATATTCCCATACTGTGCATGTAAGAACTCGCGAACCGCTAAAGTAAAGTGAGGGGGTGCACCGTTTTGCATAAACTACATTTCTGCACACAGTAATACTGGAATATCGTCCAAAAATCCGGCAAAGTTTCTTGCGAAAAACTCAAATATGCCTCTCTGTTTAATCGATCTGGAATCTCTACCGGACCAATAATGAAATTGTCAATTACTGAAATCCATACGTTTATCTTGAATTTATTCTGATGATGTGGGATGACATTACGCTAAGAATTCCAGATGCATTCCATAATATTTTTCTAGGTGGTGAAACAATTTCAATGAACACTGTATGAACTATTTAGTTGTTAAGCATGAGTAAAAACAAATATAACTTTTCAATATATTTTTAATACCAACAAATAAATTAAATTAATAGATCACTGTTATCGGCTCATAAGCTCTCGTTCATCGTGGCCAAATGAAAACCATATACAAAAAGTGATATGGGAAAACTATCAACAGGTCGTCATTCAGATTTGTTTGAACTAGATGTTATGATTGCATCCAACATCTATTGCAAGGTAGTTATCATTTGAATACATCGAAAATTTTGGATTTATATACATCAGTTAGGTCGTTCATTACAAAACTTTTCCATTATTTGTGAAATGAACAAAACACTTTAACCAACTACTAATTGATGCATATAAATAATGGAACTACTTCAAAAACTCTTCTTAATATACAGGGAGTCCGTGAATTGCGTATACAACAATATTTTACAGATTCTTCAGCTCGAAATATGTCAATTTAGTCCTACTTACATATATGAATAGTTTCTTCGTTTGGCAGCTAGAGGTCGCCAAATCCAAAGATTTATTTCTTATTTTTTATATAATAAGAGAACGACTAGATCGATAGAAACCATATTTGGTATGCGTAATCGGGTGCATTATTCACATTTTTTAGTGACCTGCTCAATGATCTTGACGTTTTACAAGTGTCCCTAGAAACTCGAACCTGTCTTTAATCAACCATAATTTTTCAACTGTCTGCGTTTGAGCAAAACAGTGTTAGACATTGAGTAGCTAGATTGATTATCAAACTTTTTGTCCTATGAGAAATTTTGATATGATGAGCGGTTCAATCACAAAAAACAGTTTTTCAGTTTCATGATTTCATTTCTTCAACTACCTAGCAAGTCAAAACTATCACATATTGACCATGTTGGCATGAGATTTGTTTCTGTATTCTGGCAGATTGTCATTATATTATGCTCGATATCCTCTTATTGACAAAATGATGTTTTCTAAGATACTAAATCGGATCAAGAAAATTGAGAAATCAAATTGGACCCTTGGCATTACGTCAAGGTCATTTTTGAAGAAGTTGGCCGCAGTTAAAATTCTTATATGTAACAGTTCTACGGTGTCAATTGGAAAAGATAAAACTCTAGATTTTAAAGCACCCCAAACAAAGAAGTCGCACGGTGTTAAGTCGGGAGATCGTGCTAGCCAACTTGCAGGAGCATCAGCTCCCCTTCCGATCCAACGATTCCCATACTGTGCGTGTAAGAACTCGCGAACCGCTAAAGTAAAGTGAGGGGGTGCATCGTTTTGCATAAAACACATTTCTGCACACAGTAATACTGGAATATCGTCCAAAAAATCTGGCAATGTTTTTTGCGAAAAACTCAAATATGCCTCTCCGTTTAATCGATCTGGAATCTCTACCGGACCAATAATGAAATTGGCAATTACTGAAATCCATACGTTCATCTTGAATTTATTCTGATGATGTGGAATGACATTACGCTAAGAATTCAAGATGCATTCCATAATATTTTTCTAGGTGGTGAAACAATTTCAATAAACACTGTAAGAATTAAGCCTTCACTATTTATTTGTTAAGCATGAGTAAAAAACAAATATAACTTTTCAATATATTTTTAATTCCAACAAATAAATTAAATTAATAGATCACTGTTATCGGCTCATAAACTCTCGTTCATCGTGGCCAAATGAAAACCATATACAAAAAGTGATATGGGAAATCTATCAACAGGTCGTCATTCAGATTTGTTTAAACCAGATGTTATGATTGCATCCAACATCTATTGCAAGGTAGTTATCATTTGAATACATCGAAAATTTTGGATTTATATACATCAGTCAGGTCGTTCATTACAAAACTTTTCCATTATTTGTGAAATGAACAAAACAGTTTCACCTACTACTAATTGATGCATATAAATAATAAAACTACTTCAAAAACTTTTCTTTATATACAGGGAGTCCGTGAATTGCGTGTAGAACGTTATACCACAGATTCTTCAGCTCGAAATAAGTAGATTTAGGCCAACTTACCTATATGAATAGTTTCTTCTTTTGGCCGATAAAGGTCGCCAAATGCAAAGAGTCTTTTTCTTATATTTCAAATAATTCGAGAACGACTCGATCGATAGAATACATATTTTGTATGCATAATCGGGTGCGTTATTCACGTTTTTCAGTGACCCACTGAATGATCTTGACGTGCATCTAAAAACTCGAACCTGTCTTTAATCAACAATAATTTTTCAACTGTCTGCGTTTGAGCAAAACAGTTTAAGACATTGTGTAGCTAGATTAATTATCAAACTTTTTTTTCTTTGAGAAATTTCGATATGATGAGCGGTTCAATCACAAAAAACAGTTTTTCAGTTTCATGATTTCAATTCTTCAACTACTTAGCAAGTCAAAGATATCACATATTGACCATGTTGGCATGAGATTTGTTTCTGTATTCTGGTAGATTGTCATTATATTATGCTCGATATCCTCTTGTTGACAAAATGATGTTTTCTAGGATGCTAAATCGAATCAAGCAAATTAAGAAATCAAATTGGACCCTTGGCATTAATTCTTATATGTAACACTTCTAGGGTGTCAATTGGAGAAGAGTAAACTCTAGATTTTAAAGCAGCCCAAACAAAAAGTCGCACGGTGTCCAGTCGGGAGATCGTGTTGGCCAACTTGCAGGAGCATCAGCTCCCCTTCCGATCCAATGATTCGCATACTGTGCTTGTAAGAACTCTCGAACCGCTAAAGTAAAGTGAGGCGCTGCACCGTCTTGCATAAACCACATTTCTGCAAACAGTTATACTGGAATATCGTCCAACAAATCCGGCGAAGTTTCTTGCAGAAAACTCAAATATTCCTCTCCGTTTAATCGATCTGGAATCACTACCGGACCAATAAAAAAATTGTCAGTTACTGAAATCCATACGTTCATTTTGAATTGATTCTGATAATGTGTACTCGTAAAAGCATGTGGATTTTCGACACTGTTCACGTGTTCATTGTGAAGGTTAGTGATTCCAGACCTAGTAAAAATGTATTCGTCAGAAAATAGAATTTTCCTACTAAAGTGGAGATCCTGAGTTGACTTCTCTTGGCTAAATCGGCAGAAAGGCGGTTTTCAGGATCGTTGGGAAGTAACTCCCGAACTTTCTGAATGTGATAAGGATGAAACAACTGTTCCTTCCAGACATCATGAATCATTGTTTTAGGAACGAACAACTGCAAACCTAAACGCCGCGTGCTTAATTGTGAGTTTTCCTCAACCATATCCAAAATTTGTTCTCCGCGATCCACCGTCCCTACTGTTCGTTGTCGTCCTCGATCCAGATCCCTGAGCTTGAAGCAACCATTATCGCGGAGGCGCCTCTGCAGATTTCCAAACGTTTGGTGGTTCGGCACATTGCGATCTGGAAATCTTTCAGCATATACTCTCGCGCATTCACGTCCATTGCCTTGACAAAATCCGTGCACCATAACCAAATCAACGATTTCAGATTTACTGTACATCTCCGTTCCTACTAGAGATAAAAAAACCTCAAAATACCCAGTTAAGTACTGGAGGAACACTGTTGTGTCAACAATTGGTTGTCCAGCCTAATAAAATGACAATCTGCCAGACCACAGAAATGAATCCAAATCCAACATGGTTTAATGTGACATTTTTGACTTGCTAGGTGGTTGAAGAAATTAAATCATGAAATTGAAAATCTGTTTTTTTGGGATTGAACTGCTCACCATAGCAAAATTTCTTAGGAGACAAAAAGTTTTATTGATAGTATTGATGATTTATTTATTTTATGGAAATTCATTTTAAAAGTTAACGAAATAAGACACTTTTGTCACTTTTCCACAATTTATTCAATAATCACGACCGGTTTCGACCCTATAGTCATTTTCAAGTGAATAACAATATAATACATGAGTAGGCAAGTACAAGTACAGATTGAAATTTATTCTAAATATTGAGTAGTGGGGATCCATTACGCTCCAGTTGGCTGTTGACAGAAATGAATTGTGGGTTTTTACATAGTTTGGTAATCTCCAAACTTTCCAACAATTTCATCATTCTCTCTTTGTTACATATATGAAGGATTTTAAGATTGTTCAATGATATCGAGTGGCTAGTTGATATTATGTGTTCCAATATTGGTGAATTTTATCTGAGGAAATATGTTCCTTGAATCTAGCTTCAAAACTTCTCCCTGTTTGTACAACATAGGCTACCTGACATTCATTGCATTTGATTTGATAAATTCCTGATTGCTTGAATTTATCTTTCTTTCAAATCTCTGAATATATTAAGTTAGTCTCTTCCGATGTCAAAAATATGCACCCCAACATTCCAACGATTGAATGTCTTCCCCTTGTTACAGATATCTTATCCGAATCCAACACACCGCCATGTATCACTAATGAATTTATCAATCTTCTTCAAATATCCTTATCTCAAAGTTACTTTCAATTTCAATCTAAATTCTTTAAACAAAATTCAGGTCTTCCAATGGTTTCACCTCTTAGCCCTCTACTAGCTGACATTTTCATGAATAATTTCGAGAAAAACTCAATATTAAACACATATTTCGCTGAAAAACACGTTACTTTCTGGTACAGATATGTAGATGACATTTTAGTTGGTTTTCGTGGTTCAAACAGACAAATTCAGCAATTTTTAAATTTCCTGAATAAAAAACATTACCGTATCAGCTTCACTTGTGAATTAGAAGATAATAACTCAATTAATTTCCTCGACTCAACCGTAACAAATTCAAATAACCAACTCACTCAAAAAATTTACAGAGAGGAAACATTCACAGTTACATCGATTCCAATGGACTCGTTCAGTCATTTAAGCCACAAACTAGCTGCATATAACTCCATGATACATAGAGCTTACTCTGTTCCCCTTTCGACAAAAAATTTTCAAACTGAACTTAATATCATCAGAAAAATTGCCTCAAATAACAACATACCACAACATTTTCTAAATACAATCATTAAACGCAAAGAACAACGTATTACCTCTCAATTACTATATAGCATAGTAGAAACAACGGAAAAAAGATACACTAGTCTCAGATACACCGGCGAACTTTCTAACAAAATCAGTAACTACTTTTCCAAATTGAACATAACTACTTCATTCTCAAGCGGCCCCAACTTAAGCAGATTATTATTCAATGCCATACAAAAGAACGACAATTTCAAGCAATCAAGAATTTATCAAATCAAATGCAATGAATGTCAGGTAGCCTATGTTGGACAAACAGGGAAAAGTTTCGAAGCTAAATTCAAGAAACATATTTCCTCAGATAAAAATTCGCTGATATTTGAACACATAATATCACCTAACCACTCGATATCATTGAACAATCTTAAAATCCTTCATAAAAGTAACAAAGGGAGAGAGATGAAATTGTTGGAAAGTTTGGAGGTTAACATACTTTGTAAAAATGCTCAATTTATTTCTGTCAACAGCAAACTAGAGAATAATGGATCCCCACTACTCAATATTTAGGATAAATTTCATTCTGTACTTGTACTTGCCTACTCATGTATTATATTGTTATTCACTTGAAAATAACCGTAGGGTCGAAACCGGTCGTGATTATTGAATAAATTGTGGACAACTGACAAAAGTGTCTCATTTCGTTTACTTTATAAAAATGTTTGATAATTAGCCTAGCTACTCAATGTTTAAGACAGTTTTGCTCAAACGCAGACAGTTGAAATATTATGGTTGATTAAAATCACGTTCGAGTTTTTAGGGACACTTGTAAAATGTCAAAGTCATTGAGTTGGTCATAATATATTCTTTTGAAAGAGAGAGGATTTAAAAAAATTCGAATAATTGTATTTACAATAAATGCTTATATCTATAATTCTGGAGTGTTTCAGAGAAAGCGTGAGCTCAGGAAAATGTAACAGGGGAACCATACTATCTTGCGTATGATTCAATAAACGAGTGAAAAAAACTCGTTTCGTTGTCCCTATTGCTCCTGCAATAGCTTTTCTGTTTATGTTGTGTTAGTGTCGTGTGTACATAAAAAGTACCACATATTTTTCTGCTTAGCAGCTTCAATTCTCATCTTGCACTCCATGATTTCCAGACGAAGACAAGGGTGAAAGGAAGGGGTTTTGGGGCAGGAATCTTTAACAATGCAAAAAGAAAATCAGCAGAAAAATATTTCAACAATCATACTTGACTCTTATACGTCTAAACACACTTGAAGTTAAGAAAGGATTTCACATAGCAAGCAAGGCCATAAAAAGGACTGAGGAGATAATCAAATAATAAATTACGAAACGTGAATAACTCACTCTATTACGCTTACGAAATATGGTTTCTATCGATCGAGTCGTTCTCGAGTTATTCGAAAAATAAAAAGAAAAATCTTTTGATTCGGCGACCTCTAGCGGCCAAACGAATGAACTTTTCATATAGGTAAGTTGGCCTGAATCGATTTATTTCGCATTCACGCAATGCACGGACCTATCTATGTGATAATAACCTTTTTCGGGGTTAAATTCGGAAAATATACTTAATACACTTTTTAACCCTCATCCGAGTGGCACGCCTATGACCATCCGGTCACCTTATGGTTATATATAGTTTCTTCCGATCAGTGTATTCTTCACATTCCTCACTTGGAATTGACATATCAAACTTCATTGGATCGAAAAAAAAACACATTTTGTTCATTTAACCTCACCAATTATTCAAATCGTGTTTGATGAAATTCGGTTTAAATTTCCGAACATGGAACAAAGGTATTGTAATGTGAAAGTTAATGAATCATTGTCTGTCTACGAAAACACGTTTTCGCCTGAAATTCTGGGATCCGATAAGAACCTAAAATTAATTATCGCATCGAACTTGACTGAATTTTTCACCCTCCTGAAAATGCTCATTCTTCACCGGAGAGCATGATAATGATTTCCTTTCTAAATATAGTCATATTTTGATTCCTGAAAATTCTATATTCTCGAACTCGCACCCTGTTATTGGAAGCCGAACCTGTGAGTTATTCTCGTCCCGATTATCAATTCCGGTCTGCTTTCATCTAGGTTTTTCCGTTTAATTGGTTCAATTTTCATCATGTAGGAGGGTTGATCAGGCAAGGTGCAGAAAAATTATTTCCTACACGTTCTGGCATTCCCTATAAATCTCTAGAATGGATTGGTTGAGCAAATATCTCCAACGCAATTCCGGCATTGTATTTCGATCGAAGAGAGTTAATCACTTATCAAATAAAGTGAGCTGGAATTATTATTTATTTTACTGCTTCAGGAATGGAAGTTTCGAAATATTGTGTTTATTCTCGCGACAGAGTTGCTGTGGTTTGTATTGTTTGCACGATAATTAAAACGCGCTGGAATCTATCAGCTTGAAATAACAAGCACATTCGGAAATGATATAATTCAGAGTTGTAGTTTGAATAAGAATCTAGTAAAACGCAATACCGGATAAAAAGATATATTGAAAGCAGGAAACGGTAACACTGAACCTTGTTCGCAGAAGTTAGGACGATCCCTTTTCCGCGTCGTTAACTTTTTGAGATGTTTCCGTAATTCGTTTACCAAATCGCTTAAAAGAAGCAATAAAATTAGTCCGTAAATTCTCAGAATGAAGTATCTAATCAAATTAAAACGAACCCAGACAATTTCTATTAATTTTTTCAGTGCAGCTTGAAGTTAAAATGCAATTTTTCACAATATATTCAGTATCACCAAATAAATTTAAGGAAATTTACCAGGCCAGATTTTGTACCACTGCCCTAGGGAACCCCAGGACGTGTATATTTATCAATAACAGAATCGATAATTTCTTACTTACCGAATTCTGTAACAGAGACACTATCTCTGTACTTGTGTGTCCTGGGAGAGCATGGCAGACTTGACTTAGTGATCTGCTCAGCATATTTCCCAGAAGACTTTTCGGTATGCCCTCCAGTGATTATTCGCTATCTGATCAGTTATTGCAGGAGGAAAAAGCTCCAACCTATCATTGCATATGATGCTAATGCACACAATTCAGTGTGGGGCGGCACGAACATCAATGCAAGAGGTGAAAGCCTTTTCGACTTTCTCATGGCAGAAGCCCTCATTCTTTTGAATAGGGGAGATGAACCAAACTTCGTGACGCGAAACCGCACTGAGGTGTTGGACATTACGCTCACTGAGCAATAAAATCTCGAGGTGGGGTGTGTCAAGTGAACCCTCGGGATCTGACCACAGACACATTCAATTTACTATTGAATCTGGGATCAGATCAGTGGTTGAATACAGAAACCCAAGAAGCACAGATTCGGACGGATAATGGGCCACGCTTAGTGATCATTTGGGAGGTATTGCCACATCTAGTAACAGTCGTGAAGACGTTGAGCGTATGGCTGAGGAAATATCCCGGTCGATCGGGCTAGCGTATCACGATAACTGACCTTTACGGAGAAAGCCTGAGAATGGCACAACTTCATGGTGGAATCCTGACCTTGAAAATCGTAGAAGAGAAGTTCGGAAACTATTTAACCGAGTTGAAAATACCGGTAATTGAGACCATTATCGTCCTACTCTAACGTCATACAACAAAGAGATAAGGAGGGCAAAATAGAAGTCCTGGTGCAGGTTTTGCGGGGAGGTGGAAAGTACCCCGCCAGACTGCAAAGGGTTCTCGCCAGAGGCCCAGCGCTCCCCATCGAATCTGTGGAGGGTCCGGATGAGCGATACACGGGCTCTGGAAAGGAGACGTAAGAGATTCTTGCAAGAACACACTTCCCAAATTATCGCTTTCTTGATATCAGTGATAGCTGTGACACCGTCGCCCCGAAAGGCCTTGTTAAAAGTCCAAAAAAGAACGAATGGAAGAACGCAAGAACGATTATCAAGCCCGGAGCAATCGGGTGGGCGATACGCTCATTTAAGCCAGTCAATGCTCCTGGAGAGGATGGCATCATGCCTGCCTTGTTACAACAGGGATTGGATGTCCTTTTCCCATACCACGTTTGGCTTTTCCGGTGGAGTCTAGTCTGGAATGTTATGCCGGACAGCTGACGAAGATTCAGGGGTTTTTACATCCCTAAGGTGGGTAAATCGAACTCACAACCGATTTCGTTTAAACCAATTAGTCTTACGTATTCTGTTTTGGAAATCTTGGAAAAAGTATTAGATGGATACATCAGGGCCGACGTGTTATCGCTGAAGCCTCTGAGTGAATATAAATCAACTATCAAAATGGTAAATCAACCGATCTGGCACTTAACAACTTAGTTGGGAGGATCACACAGTCTCTGGACCGCAAGGAGACTGCAGCTGCAGTCTTCATGGATGGATTGAAGGTGCGTTTAATGAGAGCCCACTGACTCACTGTGTGGAGCTGCCAGAACCAGAAGAGTACCAAATATGATTGTGGAATGGATTAGTAACATGTTAAATTCCAGAGTGATCAACACTTCACTGAAAGGAGAAGTAGTCATTTTGTGGCTGGCAAGGTCTGTCCACAGGGAGGAGTACTATCCCCTCTGTTGTGGTCTAGTTGATGACATTCTGGCAATAATTGGCGCACTGGATGTTTATGTATACGCATACGCTGATGATATAGTCATTCTCGCTATCAGAGATGATAGCGATGTTTCCGACAGACTACAGGAGGCTATGTCTGCAATTCAGGGTTGGTAAGATAGAGAGAAACTTGGCATAAGCCCCTACAAAACCTTTATGGTACCGTTTACCAGGAAGAGGAGGACATTTGTTTCCCCCCGACCTTGGGCGGGATATTTATTCCAGTTGTGGAAGAAGCAAAATATCTGGGGATTTTCCTGGATAGCAAACTCACGTGGAATTTGCACCTGGAAAACACAATACACAAGGCTAGACATTTCCTATGGGTATATCAAAGAACCTGTGGCAAAAAGTGGGGTCTTGCACCAGAGGCTATATGTGATGGTGGTTAGACCACGAATTACGTACGGCTGCATTGCTTGGTGGGAGTGAAGTCTCAAGAAGCAATGCCAACTCGAGCTCTCTAAATTACAGAGAACAGCCTGCTTGATGATTACAGGAGCCTTTCACTCTACACCCACTGCGGCCATGGAACTGCTATTGGGCCTTGCCCCTCTTCATCTTGTGATAAGAGGAGTGGCTAGAATGGCTTTCTACAGATTCCATCATCTTTCCCGTAATAAAGCGGGTAACTTCGGCTTTGTACCTAGCGCGTTACAGTCTAAAATTGAGGACAATGAAATGCTGAGTATGAAATTGGACATAGCAACACCTAAAATCAACATGTAGAGGCCATTCCAGATTATGATTGCCGATAGATAGGAATGGATTAGCTCCAAGGACCGTCTACTTGATGGTCCTTGTTGGTACCCGAATGGCTCAAAAACTGCAAAAGGTGTTGGAGCTGGTGTCTACGGCCAAAGTGCCGCCAAGGAAGAGTCGATCTGTCTTGGTGGGCATACGACTGTCTTTCAAGCAGAAATATTCGCCATAGACCACTGTACTAACCTCTTGCTTGCAGGGGGATTATTAAATAGGTCAATTGAAATTCTCACCGATAGGCAATCAGCACCAAGCATTGGCATCCGATACCAGTACTTCACTTATGGTGCAGGAATGTCGCTCTACCCTTTTTCTAAACACGATCTTTGCCTGCGAAAACCATACTGACGGTCATTAATAATTCCCTGCAACTCAATATATTTGGTGAGTTCATGGTTTATGACTCTCTCCATCACTTTGGAAATAATGGGAAGAAGTGCAACAGTGCAGTTGTTTTAGGGTAAGTACTTCTTTCCTTTCATTGGGATCGGTAGAATCCTCGATATTTTCCAGCTACATTGAAAAGTCTGGCTTTCATAAGAAATCTGGGTGCCAGTTGGAAAGCACATTTTCTCAGGACGATTCGCGGTATTTCGTCTAGACCAACTGCATGTGAGATGCACTGTGAGATGGGCTCGAGAGCCCATCTGACAGTGCGAACTCTGCACTAGATTTCTGCCAATGAAGAATTTGTAGCTGGAATGTTCGGTAGTATTGCGTAAAATTAATCTAGCACAGAATTCTTTGAGAACAAGAGAGCAAAGAGATCGGCTTTCTTTTTCGGTGATGATGCTATACTTCCTTCTTCTTTAACGCAGATTTGGAGAAATTTGCATTGATAGTCTTTGCCATAGACCAGAACTGTCTAGTCCTACTTGTATATTTAATGAGCTCATTAGTTACACCTTCGTTGAAATTGGCCTTTTCTCTTGTATTTATTAGGTAACATATGTTCAGTATTCGTAAGAAGTTTGTTCTTGTTTTCTCTGTTGGATTTATCTTCATTGACTTGTATGCTCTGTTATTGGCGCAGAGGCTTTTTCACAGTCTTTGTTGAACCATGGATTTTGAGCTGTTGTTCTTTTCATGGAATGAGGAATCTAGAGATCCATTCCTGCATGAACAGATTCCCTCACACATTGATGTCAGGATCTGAAAGTTGAACATCACTGAATATAAAGCACGAAAAGAATTCACGCAGCTCATCTCAGTTAGCACGGTTAGAGTGCCAAATACGTGGGTGGTTCAGGTTCTTGGTTTAGCGGCAGCACAATGATTCCAGTTGCAGGTACAAGGTTAGGGCATGAGTTCCCTAGCGGTCCTGAGACCCCCACTTCAATATCATTCAGATCCAAAATCAAAAAATGATCCAAGATGTTCGGCAAGTTAGTTGGGTGATCAGGTATTCTTGTCGGTTTGTCGACTAGCTGCGTTAGATTATGGTTGATTACGAAAATTTCAGCCTGTTCCCTGCTTGATCTTTTCTATCGGAGTGGTGAAGCCAGTTGGTGTTGTGAACGTTGAAGTCACCCAGTACAATGATCTCAGCTGCCGAATGATGTGTCTGAATGCAATCGACCTAATCATCTAAATACTGAAACAGTCTAGGGAAGTGAATATTATTTGGCGAGCGATATAGACAGCATAAGAACAGTTTTTTGTCCTACGAACACATCTTTAACTGTAAACCTAAATCTCGTTTGTAACTCATACCCACTAAAACGTAAATACACAGACAGTCTCGACTTTCTACAATTATACAAATGATTTTCTCGTTGTAATATCCGATAAATGATGGCACTCCATACATAGAAGTTAACCTTCGCTTTTTGCAGGTTCAGACACACAAAACTGTTAACTCTTAATTATTTTCATCGCCTAGGTTTTCTGCATTCGCTTCTATTTTCTCGATACAGCCTATTTCAAACAATTCTGCAGCTGCTACTTTCTCACAAGAATAAATGTTATAAATAATCTAATAATAAGTGTTTTGCGATAAAAATGCAAGAATATCCATCAAGCCACCAAATTTAGCTGCACCTTTTAATCCTCGTTCAACAATTCACATCACGAATATAAATCATCTGTTTATTTCATAAGAGCACTCCACAAAAGTACCGAGGTTTATAACACGGTTTTAACACTTATCATATACTACAACGATTTGAAAACCAAGTCCACGGGGAGAAGCAGTTTCGAATTTTATTTTTCCATTACTCTCCACATAATCTCTTATCGCAGTAAATACAGTAATGAAATTTTAAGTTCTATATTCAATCGAAGGATCGTGCGAATCTGAAATCTCTGTCTGCATTTTGATGCTTTTAGCGGATCCATTAAAACTGTTCTTATACGTTTCAGCACTCTGTGGATAAAAGCCTGTGTATTCTTTCTACCTTTAGAAATTAGGACTTTTTCGGTGCTTGATCTTTAACATTCACGGGGCATTCCTTCAACTTTCAAATAAAATTCACATCAATATAAAACGGAAAAATCATCAAAAACTAGTTCCAACTGAACGCACGACTCCACAGCGTAGCAGAAGTTTCGAGATGAATGAAATACAATTATTTCAGATTTAAATGGTTGAATGTGACATAAAAATACCTAGTAGATCTATTGTCTTCGCCTTCTATGATAAAACACCTCAGGTAGCACGTGCAGTGAGTGCAACAACTACTCTAGTTCTTACTCTACCTACTTTCTAACAGCTGACGTGGCCATATGAATTCAGGTATGTCTTCGAAAATATTTGTCGCATCAGCCTCAGACTTTGAAAAAATATATTTGAATATATGTTCATTCCGAAAATGCTAAGTTCAGAAGATATTCATTGAAAATTCTAACTATGGATAACCACTTTGATTATTTGAAATATTATGTACGGTGCACTCGTTGTTTCTCATTTTCACGAGATTTTCACATTTTAGAGGAATCGTGGAAGACATAGCGTATTTCGAATTTTTATCCAATTTATATTCTTGATTTCTCTCGATCGTGTTTTGACTCACATCAAAATTTGACATTAATCATAACTTAATCTTTTAAATTTTCGATTATGTCATGGGATGTAGTAAATCTCTTCCCTAGTGTTCCACCTAGTGATTCAGTAAAACTCATCAATAACGCCCTACAAACTACTAAAGTCAATCCGGTTATTCAATCAGCAATCTTACACCTTTAAGAAATTTGTTTAGAACAAAATATTTTAACTTCAATGGAGTATTATATAAAAGTAAAGAAGGTTCAATCATGGGTAATCCTCTGATCCCGCTACTCACTGAAATTTTCATGGATAATATTGAAAAAACGATTAAAGAACATCCCTTATTCAAACACTTTATTTATTTGTTCAGATATGTCGACGATATCATTTAATGTTTCAGTGGCACAAACAGACAATTAGAGTCATTCAAAACATTGATCAATAAAATTTACGATAATATTGAATTCACGTTAGAGATAGAAACAGAAAACTCCATTAACTTTCGGGATTTAACTTTTACTAAAACTAACGGCAAACATGATTTTTGTATTTTTCATAAGCCATTGCATAGTTCATCTACGCATCCTTATCCACATAAATTAGCACCTAGCAATAGTATGGTACATAGACTCATTAATATCCCAATGTCACAAAATAAATAATTTTATAAAAGAGCTAAATATGATTAAACAAATAGCAGTCAATAACGGCTACAGTCCAAGTATGATTGAGAACATGATTTCACGCAAAAAAAATTTAGAAAGCAATCCAGGAAGCTTTTCCAGGTTCTAACACAAAATACAACATCTTAACTTATATTGGTAATCCTAGTCTAAAATTAAAATCATTCCTCTCACATTATAATTTCAATATAGCATTCCGAACTGATAATTCTTTAGGCCGACATATCAAAAATTGCAAATCTAAAATTGATAAACGTAATAAAACTGGTGTTTATCAACTGTCTTGCGGAGATTGTAATAAAATTCATATTGGTAGAACTTTCAGAAATTTCAAAGTTAGATTATCCGAGCACAAACGAAGTATTAATTATCATAAATCAGATTTCCATTATTCTAATCACCTACTCGAAGAAAACCATAACTTTAATGATAATTTCAAAATTTTACACAATGAAAATGATAGACAAAACCCAATCTATTGGAAATTTTAGAGATCAGCAATGAAAAGAATTCAGGTAGGTTACTTAATAGTCAATTAGATCTAAATCCTTCTGCATTAGTAAATCTTTTCAAGTCATAAAGAAAGCAACTCCGATGGGGTTTCCAACATACCCCTTGTACTTGTACCTATTGTATTGAGTAGGAAATAAGACTAATACATAAGGAATAACTATGTCCATTAGTTTGTTTTTATCTGATGAAGCCACAGTGTGGTGAAACCGGTCATAGTTTTGTTAATATAGTGAAATTCTAAATACCATAGTCTTATTTCATTGAAAATATTTCGATTATTTTTTTCATTCAATATCATTGAATAGCCGTTTCTATATTTATTATCTTTAGTTGATGTTTCGACTTCATTTATGAATATTCCAAGATGATAGTAGAAAAACCCCTGCTTTATCCTTTCGTAGCACTGTCAGAGCCTTCTAATGAACTAGTTAGTTCACTACCTCATGTTTGTCAAAGTGAACGCTCCAACATAGATTGATTTTGAAAGCCACCTAAGTGGCAAAGCTGGATGAATACATTTATGGCAATTAATATTGAGGTCTCGTTACTCATCAATAGATGAGAAAGCTTTTATTGATCAAGTAATAAACCGCCATATTTACTCCGCCATCCTGATTTGCTAACAATATTATTGAACTATACTACAACAACCAAAATTCGTATTTTTTCAGAATTTGGTATTCATAAATATTTATGCTTATAATTTAAAATGTGGAAATTTTCAACTAGATCGAAGTCCCTAAAAACCAATTAATATAAATAAACGGAATATTTCCACCTCTGGCGAGAATTACTACAAGCCATCTATGACTCATACTCAAAATGAATGATCTTATAGTCTGGATTTGCTGAATTCTCCATTTTCTAACGATAATGTCCAAGATATTCGATGATATTAATGTCTGGACTTTGTGTCGGTCACTCCATTGAAGTGATTTTGTGATCTCATATCTAACGATATGAGCTTAATGTTGTCCGGCGTTATCATGAATTTAATGTTTCACCCATGTTTGTCGCAAACGGTAAAACATGTTCTTCTAAAATATCTGTAACGTAGCTATTAGCATTCCGGTTTCCATAATTCACGATGCTTCAAACAAATTCCTCCATCAAAATAGGACTCAACATACAAAATTCTCTCGCAGTTAGCTTATAACCGATTGACATGTTTTCTAGCGAAATTCAATCGGGCTGTTCGATGTACTGCGGTTAAAGCTGGACCTCGAGGTCGTCACCAGGCCACAAACCAAATTCCCTGCAAATTTATCGTATCGGTTCCATGATGATTGGAACTTCATTGTTGTATAGAAGCTGCATATGGAGGTACCAAGAAGTAGATAACTGTTGTGTCAGCAAGGAAATTCTTAAATAACAGTTATGGATCGCCATTGTTGGTCGAGGTAGTCCTTGACTAAGGCAAAAAGCAAGTGGATGATCTGCTGAGAGTTGTCAGTAAGTTTTGGGCGGATGTTCATATGAAATTTGGGATTGAAAAATGTAAAACCCTGAACATTCAGACTGCATCAGTGATATAATCTTATTTTTCAACAAATAATCCATTATCTGGACCACTATGAATTTCTCCAGAACTTTAGACATTGAAGGAAGGATGCTGATGGGACGAAGACAACCATAGTTTGTGGGATCCTTCACCCTTCCAGCATACAGGAAATAACGTGGTATCCAAACAACAATTTATTATATGGGTCACAAAGGGAGCAATCAGATGTTATTCCATCCAATCCCATGGCAATCGACTTTAGTTTCATGATCAAATGTGAAACTTCATTAACCGTCGCCAAACGAAAACGGAATTCGGATTGTATTCATGTGTGCTGTAGAACTTCGATGCTGGCCCACAAGCATTTCTCTCTCCAAACACAGATGAGAAGTAGGAGTTATCTTCACAACAGTTATAGAGAGTTCCAAGTTCCTAAGTGCTTTCCATAGGAGCTCAATATTTTGCGCTACCATCTGATGTTCCAAATACCAACTCTGTACTCAGCGCGTACAGTATTTGTAACCATATTCCTAAGCCGCCTTTAATTTTCCAGATCCATTGGGTCTTTTGTTTTCTTATATTGACTCATCGCATCGTTTCTCAATTTCATCATATATCAAATATTGTTGGTTAACCAGGGAGCATACATCTTACTAACTTTCAATATTCTGAAAGGATCATACCTGTCGAATAAAATCAAGATAATGCTATTTAATGATTGAATTTTATCGTTGATATCATTTGAATACAATATATCAGCCAAAAGAGCCTCATGAAGGTCGATAGCAAAGCTGTTGGAATCGAGATTCTTAAAGTCTCTATATGTAATGATACGTGGCTGAACAGAGATGTAAGCGAAATTTTCCGAACAGTGCACCAACAGGTGATCAGAACAAACACTTTCCAGGATACCACAATCCACAACATGATCAACAGCGTTAGTGAATATCAAATCTATGATAGACTCGCTGGTCTGAGTGATATGTGGTGATCTCTTGCAAAATCTTGACTCATTTATTTCTCTTATTTGTGTAGGAATACATGCGGCAAGAAAAAACATTGAATTTGGTTGGTATACCCTTTTCATTCCAAAACAACCGGTATTTTTCGACACGAATCTTCTTTATTAATCAATGTATTTGCACGCGCCGCCAATAGGTTGTCAAACAACATCCCTATCCCTTTAGTCGGTCATCTCACTTTCAATGAAGTCAATCGAATCGTGCCGCTTTCTTTTCATCCTCAAATGCAGCTTAGAGAACAGATAGTAGTCGCACGGAGTCAGATCTGGTGAACAGGGTGAATGTTGCAAGGCAATAATGTCACTTTTGATTAGAAGTTCAGTTTTCTCTGTCGAAAGATGTGATGCTACATTGTCGTGTAAAACAGTCTTCTTGTCAGCAATCGCTTCATGACGCGTGGAACAAATTCTTTGTGGATATCTCCCTTACAATCGTAGAATCAAATTAAGATAACCCTCACTTTTGACTTCTCCAAGCGACTTTTCTTGTATTTTTCAACTTCCAATGCTATCAATTCAGCAGTTTACCACTTTATTTCGGGCTTATACTCCAAAAACCACATCTCGTTACCAGTCACAGTCGTTTCCATGAAGTTTGGCTGCTTTCGAGCTCATTTGATAATGTATTTACTATGCTCAATTGGGTTGAATTTTTGGTCGTCGGTGAGTGTGTGGTACAAAGCTCGAATTAACCTTTGTAAGGCCGAACACTTCGGTCCAAATGAGATATATGGTTGTTTGAGCAATACCTTATTCCATTTCGATAAATTTTACCGATGATTGAACAATCTAATTGACGCACTTTTCAATATTTTCTTCTTGAAATTTCGCATACAAATAATAAATATTGGAAGGTAGATCTGTGGGAAACTTTAGAAATCAATAAATACAAACACTCAGGTAGACTTAGCAATGAACAAGTCGATTTAAGCCCTTCACCTCTATTGAATCTCTTCGGGGAGCAATCTATTCCTCAATTTTATTGGATATACCTGTCATAAATAACCACTCAAGTAGAAGCAACCCAATAAGCTTTTAATTACTCAAGAACATTTACATTTATATTCTCATTCTTATTTTCTGTACATTAATTTGTCTGAAGAAGCTACGGTGTAGGTAAAATTCCTTAAAACACAGTACTTGTTTTTTATTATTCATAATGGAATTTTACCAAGTAAAAGCCTCCCAAATTCAAATACTGGTTTTTTCTTTAAACAGTTCGGTTACTTTTAAAATGGAAGGTGTATGTCGTGACATATCCGAAAAAAAAGTGTGTTAATAATTTCTTGGCTACCGAAATTGCATTTCTTGGTGCAGTGTAATTAAAATCTGAGAATTCGTTCTTCATCAAATTCTGAAAGGATAATGTGAAAAAATACAGAAGTTGGGAGTATTTCAGGTTTCCACCGTAAACATGGATGAAAAGTTTATTACGATCATATTAACAGGCGGATTCATAAACAACATCCTGAAATAATGCTTTAACGAATAACACGAATATCCCGCTGCTCACGGTGAGAACAATAAAATACGTTTTTTGCGCTTAGCATGCCGTACTCAAGGAGTTGGGAGGTCAGTTGAATCTAAGACTTAGGAAAGTCTGGGCACAAAATAAACGCGTGAGGAGTCTCGTAAATTATGCCGAAATTCGATTATAAAAAGAATTTTTATTACAGAGTAAAAAAATCATAAAACAAGAAAAAACCTATTCATTTATATTCACAACATAACTATTATTGGGTTGTTCGGAAAGTAATTTCGTTTTTTTCTGACAGTAGACTTAATTGTATTTTTTTGTAACCAACTCCACACTTGAGCCATATAATTTTTATACGCTTTGAAAGCTCATATAGCAAGGCTTGTGTGTGAAAAATTTCAATTAATTTTACTCGGTAGTTTTTGGTTGGTGTTCTCTTAAATATGCACAGCGTTAAGCAGCATTTTCGACATATCTTACTGTTTTACAACAGAAAAAGTTAAAAATGCTGATCAAGTCAGAAAGAAATTGACTGATGTGTATTGAGAAAGTGTGTTGACAGTACGTTAGTACCAGGTTCGCTAAATTTCGATCCGGCAATTTTAATGTCGAAGATTCACCACGTTCGCGATAAAGGCATTAGTTGATGCGAACACGTGAGATCGGATTGAGGCTGAACTTATCCAATTCATCAATTTATAACTACTTGAAAGGGCTGGGATTATCCTCGAAGCTCGATGTATGGGTTCCCAATGTTCTCACAGAGAGAAATCTGTTTCGAAGCATTGACGTTTGCAATTCGCTTCTCAAGCGTCACGTAGCGCATCATCGCTGGGGACGAAAAATGGGTTGTGTACAACAACGGTTGTATACTTCAAACGCAAGAGGCCATGTAGCAAAAAAAGATTAACCGGCTCGAACCATTTCCAAGGCCGATATTCACCAAAACACGGTGATACTCTCTGTTTGGTGGGATTTTAAAGGAATCGTTTATTTTGAGCTTTCACCAGATAGTACAACGCTTAATTTGGCAGTATACTGTCATCAGCTGGACAAACTAAATGATGAACTTCGGAAGAAAAGTCCAGAACTAATCAACGGAAAGGTGTAGTGTTTCACCAGAACAACGCGAGACCTCACACAAGTTTGGTCACTCCCAAAAGCATTATTATTTGTTCCGGTTACTCCAAAGTTTTTTACACGGTAAAACTCTCACCTCAAATGAGGAGGCCAAAAACCACCTCTGTCAATTTTTTCCAGCAAAGACCATACATTTCATGAGCGTGGAATTATACTACTACTAGAAAGATGGAAAAAAGTGTTGGGCCAGAACGGCCAATATATAATTTAATGAAGTATTTGTTCATCATACGAAAACTGTCTTTCATTTTCACAAAAGAAACGAAATTACGTTCCGAACAACATTATAAATAAAATATTGCTGTCAAATAACTATTGAAGTGCTCGGTCAACAACCATTTTTCTACGATAATTTCTAACAAAAACACAGAAGTTCACTGTAGTACAACTATTAACCTGATCGATTATATAATGTCTGACAGATGGCTTCATCATTTCGTAGTAGAGAAAAAAAGTCTTCTCATCCTCTATAATGAATCTGTTATTGAACCCTTCGTTCAGTACCAAATGGAGAAAATTCAATAACCAGGTATTTTTACCACTGACACTAAAACCCTGAAAGAGTTCAATTCCAGATTTCAAAATGACATGTTACAAGATAAAATTTTAATCGCTTCAGTCAATCCTTTCCACGTGACAGTTTCAATACCTAAATTTTTAAATATTTTCAATTGTGTATGAATGAAAGAAAAGAGATAAGTTTCCGAAAGTTGGGTACTATTAGGACACCTTAAGAATAGTTTAATGTCTGAACGCAAAACAGTCTACTTGCCACAATCATAATTATTGTAATTCGTCAGTAAGTACCGTGCAAATCTTATAGGTTATTTAACAGTGATGCATTATTTAAAAATTCTACAGATGATTGCTTACAGAGATAAACACGAACATAGACTGATTATAAAATAATTTTCAACGCAGAGTTATACACTCATAAAATAAGGAAAAATCCTATTCATTTATATTCACAACATCACCATTAAATAAAATATTTCTTTCAAATAGCTATTGAAGTGCATGGTCAACAACCATTTTTCTGCGATAATTTCGAATAATGAACCGAAAATTATCATTGTTTCGTCTGATTATTCACATTCGTGTATATTCCTCATAAAGAAGTACAACAAATAAGCTCTTATGAAAATGAAACAGATTCGCAATGACTGAACTGAAATTGATGAAGTAATTTTATAGAAGAAAATCATGTTGGTTCCGGTTCTGCTGCTAGATGAAATATTTAATCTAGATTTGAGTATAACGCAAGATTGATAATATTGAGATCTTTTTGCAGAATAAGATACAGCCTAGAAAGGTATTCTGACAAATACACTGAAGTTCACTGTAGTATAACTATCAAACAGATCGAGTATATGATGTCTAACAGAAGGTTTCATCATTTCGTAGGAGTGGAAAAGAAGTCCTCTCATTCTTTCTAATGATTCTGTTATTAAACCCTACATTCAGTGCCAAATGCAGAAAATTAATTATCTAGATATTTTGACCATTGACCTTAAAACCTTGAAATAGGTCAATTTTAGATATCAAAATGACATCTTACAACATAAAAATTTAACCGCTGAAGTCGAACCCATTCACGTGAAAGTTGCAACCCCTAATTTACCAATTTTTCAGACAATATATTGATAAGAGAAAAGATTTAATACTCATCAAAAATACTCGAAAGTTGGGTATCATTAAGACACTTTAAGAGCAGTTTAATGTGAAAGCAAAACAGACTACTTGTGGCAATTATAATATTTGTAACTGGTCAGTAAGTATCGTGCAAATCTTTTGGTTTATTTAACAGAGATGCATAAAATAACAATTCTACAGATGATTGCTTATAGAGATAAAACACGAACACAGACTGATTATAAAAGGAATTTTTATTACAGAGTGAAACACGCATAAAACAAGAAAAACCTATTTATATATTTTCACAAAATTACCATTAAATAAAATATTGCTTTCAAATAACTATTGAAGTGCACGATCAACAACCATTTTTCTGCGATAATTTCTGATATTAAACCGAAAATTATCATCGTTTCATCTGATTATTCACAATCGGGTGTATTTCTCATGAACAAGTACAACAAATAGTCTCTTATGAAAAGAAATTGATTCGAATCGACTGAACTAAAATTGATCAAGTAATTTTATTGAAGAAAATCACGTTGGTTTCGATTCTGGTGCTAAATGAAATATTTACTCTAGATTTGAAAATAACGCAAGATTGATAATAATGAAGTCTCTCTGCAGAATACGATATAGCGTAGAAAGATCTTTTGACAAAAACACTGTTCACTGTTCACTGTAGTACAAATATTAACCTGATGGAGTATATGATGTCTGACAGAAGGCTTCATTATTTCGTAGGAGAGAAAGAAAATTCTTCACATCCTCTAAGATGAGTCTGTTATTGAACCCTACATTCAGCGTTAAATGGAAAAAATTCAATATCTAGATAGTTTTCCAACTGACATTGAAACCCTGAGACATATCAATTTTAGACTTCAAAATGACATCTTACAACATGAAAATTTAAGCGTGTCAGTTGCAATCTCTAAATTTACAAATTTGGTTGACACTGTATCAACAAGAGAAAAGAGATAAGACTGATCTTCCAGAAGTTGGGTATCATTAAGACAAATATAGCACTTTGAGAATAGTTTAAGGTCTGAACGCGAAACAGATTACTCGTAACAGTTATAATTGTTGTAATTGTCAGTAACTATCGTGTAAATATTTTTGTTTATTTAATAGAGATGCAGAAAATTACAATTTTACAGATGTTTGGTTACAGAGATAAAACACGAACACATACTGAAGTTCCTCGGCTGTTCCATGAAAAATTTCTAGATTTATCGGCTATATCACAAGGTGAGATTAGCAAATTTGAAAAGGGAAATTGAACATGTATGGAAAGTCAAAAGAGGAACCATCCTTTGCATTAAATGACAATACTGAATTGGACAAAACGCTCGAGATCGTAGAAAACCCTTATACTTCTAGTCGAAAAGCGGCCACTGAATTGAATGTTAGTGAATCATCTGTTGTATTTGAATTTGGAAGGCTTTTACTTGGTAAAATTCCATTATCAATAATAAAAAACAAGTACTGTGTTTTAAGGAATTTTACTGAATAATTGCGAGTCGTAAGGCATTTTAACACTTCGTAGCTTCTTCAGACGAATGAATATACAGAAAATATAAATGAGAATATAACTGTATATGTTCTTTAGTAATTAAAAGCTTATTGGGTTGCTTCTTCTTAAGTGGTTATTTATGACAGGTATATCCGATAAAATTAAGGAACAGATTGCTCCCCGAAGAGATTCAATAGAGGAGAAGGGCTTAAATCGACTTGTTCATTGATGAGTCTATCTGAGTGTTTGTATTTATTGATTTCTAAAGTTTGCCAAAGATTCACCTTCCAATATTTATTATCTGTATGCAAAATTCCAAACTGTGGGTCGAAAGAATGATTATTTTCTAAGAGATGATTCACGTAATTTGAATCTGATTTTTTATTTGAAAATTATTTGTTCTGATATTGTAATATTAAAATTTCTATGTGTTCTACCGATGTTGAAATTATCACAGTGATTGCAATTCAATCTATAAACACCTGATTTATTGTTTTTACCTGGTTTGGTTTAATTATATTTTATATATTTACCTAAATTATTATTAGTTTGGAAAGCTATGTTGAAATTATTGCTGCTTAAGAATGATTTCAGTTTCTCACTTGTAATGCCAGCGTAGGTTAAGGTGTTTAATTTTTGTTTCAATTTATCGACAGGGTAGACTTCATTCAATGCGATTTTTCTTTGTTTTTATTTAAAATATTATTTATTAGTTTGGGATTGTAACCAATATTTTTGGCTATTTGTTTAATCAAATTTAGTTCTTTGTTTAAATCTTCTGGTGATAACGGGATGTTAATCAATCTATAAATAAAACTATTGAATGCTGACATTTTATGTTGATATGGATGACAGGACGAGTTATGTATTATAATATCTGTGTGTGACGGTTTATGGTGAATTGCGAAAACATGTTTTCCATTTTCATTCGAAATTGTTACGTCTAAGAAATTTATCGAATTATTGCTTTCTATTTCGGTTGTGAATGCAATTTTGGATGTAATGAATTTATATGTTTTTGAAAATTTTCAACTGTCTATCTGTTCCTGTGAAGCAAATAATGACATCGTCTACATAGCGATACCAGTATAAACAATATTTACTGAGTGGATGATTATGAATTAATTTCTCTAAGTAAGTCATGAATATTTCTGCTAACAAAGGACTTAACGGATTGCCCATAATCATGCCGTCTTCAATAGTATAATATTTGTCATTGAAATGGAAATAATATCGATCTAAACAAATTTGTAATAATGAAAGAATATCTGATTTAATGATAGTATTGACATGATTCTTGTCTAATAATTCTTCAACTAAGTAATACGTATCTTTCGGAGGAATGTTGGAAAATAGATTCTTAACATCGAAAGAAATGAGTCTGGAATTAGGTGGTTTAATGGTTTCTTTGATATTGGCATTAAGTTGGTATGAATTTTTGACCGAAAATTTAGATTTAAAATAGCAATGTCGTTGAGGAATTTCAGAGTTTGAACGAAGGTGCCGTAACATAAGAAGCAACAGGTCTAATAGGGTAATTAGGTTTATGAAGTTTTATCAACGAATATAATTCGGGGGATTGTGGATTGAAGTTAATGAATTTATATTTTTCGTGGTCTGTAATTAATGATTTTGCTGTCGAAATTATGTTTTTAACCTCTTTCTGAAATTCTGCGGTAGGATCCTTAGTTGATGTTATATAGTTCCAGCTGTTAAGAAATCTTCAGTTTTAGAAATATAATCACTCTCTCGACCCACAGTTTGATATTTTGCATACAGATAATAAATATTGGAAGATAGATCTTTGGGAAACTTTAAAAATCAATAAATACAAACACTCAGGTAGACTCATCAATGACAAGTCGATTTAAGCCCTTCACCTCTATTGAATCTCTTCGGGGAGCAATCTATTCCTTAATTTTATTGGATATACCTGTCATAAATAACCACTTGAGAACAAGCAACATAATAAGCTTTTAATTACTCAAGAAATTTATATTTATATTCTCATTTATATTTTCTGTACATTCATTCGTCGGAAGAAGCTACGGTGTTGTGAAACGCGTTACGAATCGCAATTATCAAGTAAAATTCCTTAAAACACAGTACTTGATTTTTATTATCAATCATCTTTTGGGCGAGTATTAAAACGAAATAAATTGACTCCCCATAGAGTAATTCCAACTCTACGACTCCATGAAGACGACTGCAATAAAAGAATAGATTTCTGTAGCAAATTTTGCAGAAACTAGCTGACAATGTTATTCAACTACAAAACGTTTTATTTTCTGACGAAGCTTTGTTTATTTTTCCCGACGTGAGACGCAAATCTGTCATTGCTAGTCTCAGCAGAATCCGCATTGGATGCATGTAGTAAATAGCTAGTATGATATGTATGTAGATATGTCAAAACAATAGTCCACAAAACAAAACGACGCGATCTGACTGCCTTAAGAGGAAGAAAACCGCTTACCCTTAGGTCAATTTCCTCTTAGATGTTTACAAATAAGTAATGTGTCCAATCAACATTGGGTAGGAAGAGGGGGGTCGTTATACTGACCTTCGCAATCACCCAACCTTACGTGTTTAGATTATTTTTTGGGCTTCACTGAATAATTTTGTCTATGGAGAGATAGTTAAGTGCGATCATCTAATCCTAAGAATTGAGGAAGGTTGCAATTTCATTCCAAACCAACCGGATCTTATAAAAGAACCAGTTGGGCATCTGGCACAGTTCGTTCGAGAATATGTGTACGAGAGGGAGGATCAATTTTTGAAAACACTTGTGAATTTTTTTCATTTTTTTGTTAATTATTTCTTGTTTTGATTTTAACGTTTCAGTTTTGGAATGAATTTTTCATTTCTGTTTTGAGTTTTTGTCATCGTGAAATATTCGTCTTCCACTGATATCTTTTAACTGATGCATTAATTATCTTCTGAAAGATGGTCCAAATGTTTCTTAGGGATTACTTGTGAGGTCAGGCATTGCTTTAATTGACTGCTCTTCTTGAAGAGAAAAGGTTGTTATGATATTTTCATGGAATTCGAAAACTTCTTTAGAAATGACATGGACACACTCTGTAATTTTTCAATGAAAAAAATTGAAGAATAATTTTCGAAAAACGCCCCAATAATTCTTCCTCGCCTTCTGTAGTGAGATCATTAGCCCTGTCGTTTTTTATTACAGTTAATTTGGTTATTTGGGAATCACCTTTTCTTGAACCGTCGTTGACGCCTTTCATACTTCTTCTTCATGACAAACGTCATATTTTTCGAACGAATGTCAAAATTTTCTCCCAAATTTTTCTCAAAACTTAACAATTTCCACGAAGAAATAATATATGGGCGATGTCAACCCAGATTATTGGGCCCATAATGATTCTGAAACATCTATAGATCATAATCGGCATCACTTCGAAGACTGAACCTAGCCATCGGGGCTCTCTCGGTCAAACAGAGATGGAATTTGAGGAAAATCGCAGGTTATGTATTTTTCTTATTATCTCCTTAGTCTTTTTCATGACCTTGCTTCCTATGTAAAATCTTTTCTCAGATTTGTTTAGACATATAAGAAGTATGATTGTTGAAATATTTTTCTGCTGGTTTCCTTTTTCCATTGTTAGAGATTCCTGTCCCATACCCCCTTCCTTTCACCCTTGTCTTCGTTTGGAAATCATGGAATGCAAAAGAGAATAAAGCGGCTACGCGGAAAAATCTTTGGTACTTTTTATGTACACACACATCAAAATTATAGATATAAGCATTTATTGAAATTCAATTATTCAAATTTTGTAAATCCTCTCTTTTCAAAAGAATATATATATATATATATATATATATATATATATATATATATATATATATATATATATATATATATATATATATATATATATATATATATATATATATAAACACATAGGTTTAACTTTGATCTACACTTTATTTGAAAATAAGCTTTCAGAATTTCGAATTTTTAACATGTTCAATTGATAGTTGATTTGATCATTCATCTGTCCACAAATATTTTTATGTATCAATGTATCATGTAATGTAAGTATAATTGTATCAGCATCAGTATCAACTGATACAATTATACATAACTACTCATTACATCCCATTCAACACAAAGTTGCAGCTTTGAACAGCATGGTACATCGGTTACTCAATTTACCTTTATCAGTAGAAGATTATAATAAAGAGTTAAACATCATCAAACAGATAGCCATTAATAATTCATATAATCCGGATATGATAGACCTAATCATTCGTAAAAACTCTATCAAAAAGCAATAAATGAAGTATATCCTATTCATAAAGACTATAAAATATTCAACAGTTTAACATTCTGCGGTTCTGCAAGTACAAATATTAAATCCTTTTCGTCAAAACAAAATCTTAATATAGCTTTCAAAACTTCTAATAACTTAGGTAAACATATTAAAAATAATAAATCTCGTGTTGAAAAATCTAGTAAGTCAGAATCTATAAACTCAATTGCGGTTCTTGTGATAAAATTTATATCGGTAGGACCTATAGGAGTTTTGGCATAAGAACATCTGAACATAAACGTAGCTTCGACAAAAATAAATCTGATTCAAATTATTCAAACCACCTAATAAAAGAAAACCATTCATTCAATAAAAACTTTGACATATTACATATAAAATCAAAAAGTTCAAAATTAGATCTCCTAGAAGCATTAGAAATAAATAGATACAAACATTCGGACAAGCTTTTGAATGAACAGGTAGATTTGAATTACTCACCCCTACTTAACTTGTTCAATTAGTTTTTATTACCTTTCATACTAACTGTACAATGGCTCGGTGTGGATTTTCCTGTTATTCATCCAACTTGTTCTACGATTTGTTTATAATACCATACTCTTCATTCTATTTTTCATTCTTGATAAAGCTGCTGTGTCAGCGAAACGTCGTCGAATTTTTTCAAATAAAGTGTAGATCAAAGTTAAACCTTGTGTTTTTATCTCATTTATATCATGGATCTACATCAAGTAACGGCCTCCACAATTCAAATGTTGAAGAAAGCGAATACAAGCTTTTTGGCCCTTTGGTATTTTAAGTTGTTACTTAAAATGCCATAACATCCCAAAACCTGTGGTTTTAACCACGTGTTTGAAGAGTGATGTGTCCTAAGTACATCAAACTCAAGACCAACAACAACAGTTATGCGGCTCGAAGAGCAGTTATCTCTGGACAGAAGATATGGATCAAATCAGAATGCAAGATTTTGTTCCACAAGCGAGACATCTACAACATTTATCTCAAGGTAATTCATACCGAGTTATTGTACAGACTTCATCCACTTGAATTCGATTCATTAGATTACAATAATAGATTCAAAATTAGATCAATAATACATAATAAATATACCATCCAATACCGCAAATTAAAGTTTCTCGTGTCACGAAAACCGAAACCTACTCCACGTAAAACTAAATTTTCTGACCATCAATTTTTTGATAGATTCGTTAACCTTTCTGATACTAATTTCACAAGTGATGAAACTAATCTGTTGGAGAAAGGTTTCAAACACAATATTAAATCAAACAAGATAAAATCTGATTTAGAGGAACTTGGCATAGATACTGAAATTCTCTGAAAAATATTCCTAATAACACTCACCTTAAATATTTAGCATCTGACATTATAAAAATGAATCATTAGCTGACTTTAAACCGAGTAAAGAACAAAATATTTTAAAGGCCATCAAACAAAAATCTCAACTAAATGAAGTTATTTTACAAAAGCAGATAAGGGTAATACTGTTATTGCGTTAAATAAAATGACTACCTATTTAAAACTCTAAATTTCATTTCGTCCGGAAACTATACAATTTTAAACAAAGATCCAACTATTAAATTCCAGAAAATATTAAAATTGCAATAAATGACGCAAAATCTTTAATTAAAGCAATAGATAAATACAAATTAATTTTACCAAACCTCAACCACCTCAACTGTATTCACTCATTAAATTGCATAAAGTAAATAACCCCGTTAGACCAGTCGTATCTTACGTTACAGCCCCAGCCGTGAAATTGTCGCACTACCTTATAGATATTATTAAAAATTATTGTTCATTCAAATCAAAATTTTCTATAAAAAATTCATTCGAATTGATAAATAACATAAAGAACGTTAACCTACCACCTAACGCAAAACTTATTTCGTTTGATGTTGAGAATTTATACCCAAGTGTTCCTCCAGGTGATGTCAGAATATTAATCGAAAACATGTTGAATTCGAATTATGTTAACCACATAATCAAATCAGAAATATTGAATCTGTTGGACGTTTGCATTGAACAAAATTATTTTTCTTTCAACAACATCTATTACAGTAGTGAAAATGGTTTGATCATGGGAAATCCTTTGAGTCCACTTTTAGCAGAGATTTTATGAATAATATTGAACAGAAAATTCATACACATCCACTCATTTCCAAATTTCTTTATTGGTATAGATATGTTGACGACATCTTAGTATGTTTCATTGAACTACTCGTCAATTAGACTTATTTGTTAATTTCATTAATTCCATCCATTTGAACATTAAATTCACGATAGAAATTGAACAGAACGATTCCATAAATTTTTGGACTTAAAATCACAAAACAAAATAATAATCATGTTTTTTCGGTCTTTCGTAAACCAACACATACTGATACAATTATACATAACTACTCATTACATCCCATTCAACACAAAGTTGCAGCTTTGAACAGCATGGTACATCGGTTACTCAATTTACCTTTATCAGTAGAAGATTATAATAAAGAGTTAAACATCATCAAACAGATAGCCATTAATAATTCATATAATCCGGATATGATAGACCTAATCATTCGTAAAAACTCTATCAAAAAGCAATAAATGAAGTATATCCTATTCATAAAGACTATAAAATATTCAACAGTTTAACATTCTGCGGTTCTGCAAGTACAAATATTAAATCCTTTCTCGTCAAACAAAATCTTAATATAGCTTTCAAAACTTCTAATAACTTAGGTAAACATATTAAAATAATAAATCTCGTGTTGAAAAATCTAGTAAGTCAGAATCTATAAACTCAATTGCGGTTCTTGTGATAAAATTTATATCGGTAGGACCTATAGGAGTTTTGGCATAAGAACATCTGAACATAAACGTAGCTTCGACAAAAATAAATCTGATTCAAATTATTCAAACCACCTAATAAAAGAAAACCATTCATTCAATAAAAACTTTGACATATTACATATAAAATCAAAAAGTTCAAAATTAGATCTCCTAGAAGCATTAGAAATAAATAGATACAAACATTCGGACAAGCTTTTGAATGAACAGGTAGATTTGAATTACTCACCCCTACTTAACTTGTTCAATTAGTTTTTATTACCTTTCATACTAACTGTACAATGGCTCGGTGTGGATTTTCCTGTTATTCATCCAACTTGTTCTACGATTTGTTTATAATACCATACTCTTCATTCTATTTTTCATTCTTGATAAAGCTGCTGTGTCAGCGAAACGTCGTCGAATTTTTTCAAATAAAGTGTAGATCAAAGTTAAACCTTGTGTTTTTATCTCATTTATATCATGGATCTACATCAAGTAACGGCCTCCACAATTCAAATATATATATATATATATATATATATATATATATATATATATATATATATATCCTTGTCCTCCTGACGCGAATACAACATTGATCGCTATCAAACTGAATTTTGATTCCCATCCAGAAAGAACCACATTCCATTCTTTTTTTTTTTTTTTTTTTATTGGTTTGGTTTCGCCAATTGGAGAATGCGAACTGAAATTATTCGCTATTCTCACTTTTCTCATCGGAATGAATCAGCTTGCCAGTCCCTTCCTTTCGAATTTCGCTCAAATTCATATTTATTTGCATCGGTTTATATCGAGTTCGTCCATACCCTATCAGGTATAATAAAACAGTAAACATTCAGTGATTTCCGATAAAAGAACTTATTGCAAATTGTATTTGAAATTTATAGCTGAGTTTTCTATAAATATTTGATATAATTGGGGATACTCAGCTTTCGTTCTTTACAAAACCTTTTGATAGTAAAGATTAAGAGGCAAGTGATCTGAATAGGTCTGAATTTTGCACATAAAATTGGTTCTTAGAACAACACACAGAATGACAAATAAGTATTCATTTCTTTGAAGAACTTCTATAATTCAAGAATTTTCGATCATGCAGAATTTCAACAAATATATGAATAGATTAGCGGTTCAGGCTGTCACAGAGCTTCTCTTTGCAATTAAGTTAAACCAACGTAAGAGTTTCAAGTTTATATTTCATTCATCCCACAAACAAATGAGGTGAGACATAATTGAGAAATAATGTAGCCCGCATCACCTCGTTAAAATCTTATGGGACTTAAGGAATTCTTCTCTCTCTTCAAGTACCCTCCCTTTAATGGAAGTTGGCGACTACCACTTTATATTCTTCACTGTTCTGTGCCAGTCTAATGAGATTCTCTGCACTCCCTCAAGTTTTTGAGCCATGAAAATCTTTTTCGCCATAGTCTTCGTTTTCCTTCGATCTTTCCTTCCATGATTAGTAGCAGTAGATCGTATATACCATTTCTGGATATATGTGACCGAAGTAGGCTGCCTTCTTCTTCAAGTAGCATACGTAATCTGTTCATTCTTTTAAGGACCTCATCATTAGTAACCCTGTCCACCCAAGGAGTTTTGAGTATTCGCAGGTACCACCACAAAGGACTCAATTGGGTTCATGGTTGAAGTTTTCAGAACCCATACTTCATAACCATACAGATTTCATTCTGAAGAAACTATTGCGTGCGATTTCTATTCTTTATTCGATATCGTCATCTGGGTTCCAGTTCTCTGGGAGTAAGAAACTAAGGTATCTGTAACGGCTTACTCATTCAATTAGTTTTTCTTTGATTTATTAGGAATAGTAAGGAGTGTTTTTACTATTGTGAATATTGTTTTAAAGATATTCATATTGAGTCCTACTTCTCTACTTGAATTATATGCTTTATCCAGGTGGAACTGTAGATCATTTGGGCTATCTGCTAAGAGAATCGTATCATCAGTGTATATGATATTATTTATCCAATGGCCGCTCACCTTGATGCCTTATTCTATCTACTCCATCTAGGGCTCTTCTGAAGATATTTTCGGAATGAAGGTTGAAAAGGAGTTGGATAATATGCATACTTTCCTCACGCCCTTCTCTACCTTGATATCGGGAATTGTTCTGTTTCCAACCTTTATATATGCACTTTCGTTCCATTATAGCTTCACAATGATATATCTTTACTATCGAGATTTATACCTTTCAGTAGCTCCACAAGGATATCATGCTAGATGTTTTCAAATGCTCTCTCGAAATCTATAAAGCAGATGTATACCACTTTTTGCTGGTCTAGACATTTTTGAACGAGTACGTATACCATATACAATGCTTCTTGTGTAACGAGTCCACTTCGAAGTCCGAACTGGGTTGCAGTAATCCCCTCATATATTTTTCACAATAAGCGGTAGAGACTTATACAAACAGATATCTTATAAGAGTATGACTCATCAAACTTATTAGCCGGAAATCATTGTAGTTTCTGGCATTCATTTTCTTAGGTATTGTTATGATAGTGGATTTAGGCTAGACAGATGGTATTACTTCAGTGTCATATATTTTATTGAACAAACAAAAAAGAAAGTTGATCTTGTGTATATCTATCAACTTAACGATTTCTGATGGTTGGTTAGATTATACAAGGGTTGGCAAAGCCTTGTAATATCCTATTCAACTGGAATCCATGACTTTTAATCAATAATTTTCTCATTTAGACAATGGTTCCATTCAAAATCAGATACGACAGAGCAGTGAAGAGTAAATTATCACTGAAACGCTATTTCAAGGTCTGAGAGAATTTGGTTTTGGGCCTCTTGTGGAGCTCGAGGCTCAACTCTAACCGCAGCATATCAAACATATTTAATTTCGTCAGGAAAAATTTCAATCAGATAGAAGCTGACTAGATAAGAGTTACAGATGAGTCCAGATTTTGTCTGTGTCATTGTGATCAACTTTACGAAGTTAAATAGTGGCGTGGAAAGAATTTTTCCTAAAGCTCGCACTGATCTGGACATCGTAAACTATGGAACCCTGAATGCTAGGTAATTTCGGCCCCGCAGTTCTACATATATTATGATCGACGGTGTTCCCTTGGTAATGATTGTATTTGGGTGTTTATCTGGACTCTAGGTAATCTTTCACTCTACACATTAATTCTATGGTAGCTCGTGCGAAAAAATTGCTTGGTTTTATTTCCAGGTCTACCAGATTATTTACCCATATGCCCGCATTTATAATCCTGTAAGTTTCTTCGGTTTGTCCCAGCATAGAATACTGTTGTACTGTATGGTCACCTTTATATACCACTCACATACGGAGGATTGAGAGGATACTTGGAAAATTCATCAAACTGTTATGTTATCCCTTTCACATTATACACACAACGAAATTCATATGGAATCAACCGATATTTTGAATATTACCTCAAGTATTTTGGAAACTTCCAGGGATTGTTAGAGTTGAATATTTTCTGAAATATTTCAATTGAAAACAGAAATAAATCAAGGTTTATTATAAGGAAAAAACAAATGAAAGAAGATATGAGAATCTTTCCGAATGTAGTAAAAAATTGAATGTTGTTTTCTCACAGAGTAGATATTTTTTCTCGACCTCAGTAGCTTGTATTACCTCTTCTTGCTCTGATACAAGCCTTAATCCGTCTAGGCATGCTTTGGATTAGGTTTTCGACCCTCCCTGAGGTGATATTCTGCCACTCTTCTGTGGCGGCTTGGATGAGCTGTTGTAGGCGCGCGATCTAATTTTAATTTTGAGATTATCTCATAAATGTTCAATTGGATTTAGGTTTGGAGATCAAGCTGGCCAGCCAAAAATAGCGATTCCCTCTGTTTTAAGATAATGTCGCGTGAGGTTGCTGGTATGCTCAGAAGCATTATCTTGCATAAAAATGGAATTCTCACCGTAGGCACCTTGCCAGAGTCTTACTATAGGCTCCAGCACTAGGTCCACGTGCCATTCCAAATTATCACTCTGCCCCCTTGGTATTCCGGAATTTGTCTTGCTGCTCGTAGTCTAGCTTGTCTTTCACGACTCCTTAAAACCAGAGTCCGGCGGTCATCTGATAGAACACCACTTCTGGTCTCATCCGAAAAATAACATTTCGCCAATTCTCAATATTCCAATTTTGGTGCTCGATACACCAATTCAGTCTGTTAATTTTTAATTGTCTGGTTAGCTCTGGAACTCTTAAGGACCTCTGCTATATAAACCCTTTAAACGAAGTATTTGCCTTATCATTTCGATTGATACACTGATGCCTGTTGCTTCCAGAAATTGTCTTAGGAGTATGGGCTGCGACGCTCTAGGTTCTCTTATTAAAATTTGGCACAAAAAGCGGACTTATTCTTCAGAAGTAGTCTTCCTACGACTTCTTCTAGGCCTATTTCGAAGAGATTGTAGCTCCACGGCGTAGCATTTTGAAATCACCCCCTGTGGTACCCCTATTCTGGCCGCTATGTCCCTCTGTGTCACCCCTTCTTTAACGAGAGCAATTATTCGACCCCTCTTCACATCGGATAATCTAACGTAAGGCATTTCCAATTATGATTATAGGCTTTTTTAAATTTTGCAATTCACAGTTTCGAATCTCAGTGACAACTGAGTACAATATCCCGAACTTGGGGTGAAAATTCAACAATTCTTATCATAATATACAGTTTTTAAACAACAAAAAACTTCATTCTTCACAAGTAGTCAAAGATCCAACGAGTGAAAACAATCAACAATGTGAAATACCGAGTGATTCCATATAAATTTGGTTGTGTGCAGATCCTATTCCCATATCTTATTTACCTTCAATGTAGTAAACTTTCACATAAATTGCCCAGATATTTTCGAACTTAAATTTACTTAGGTCCGAGATGGGCACTTTCCGAATCCTTGTTCCTAGCTCCTTATTCGAGATGGCATCACCAGCATACAACGTATTTAGTTTTCAACTCAGAGTGTGAGGCTGAAGACGGACGCAAGTCCGAAATTATAAAAACAAATTCAGATTTTTTGGTAATAAATATACTGTAGTGATTATTCAAATACATCGTCATGATATACTTTGTAATATCAACAACGGAATCAATTCAAATTTCCGAATTAGTTTTCATAATATGAACCTTCTTTCCTATTCATCAAACAAACTACATTATCAATAATAAAAGAACAGGTACTGTGTTTTAGAGAATTCTACTTAATAATTGCGATTCGTAACGCGTTTCACTACACCGTAGCTTCTTCAGACGAATAAATGTATAGGAAATAAGAATTAGGATATAAATACAAATGTTCCTGAGTAATTAAAAGCTTATTGGGTTTCTCCTTCTGAAGTGGTTATTGATGACAGGTATATCCAATTGAATTAAGGAATAGATTGCTCCCTGAAGAGATTCAATAGAGGTGAAGGGCTTAAATCGACTTGTTCTTTGATGAGTCTACCTGAGTGTTTATGTTTGTTGATTTCTAAAGTTTCCCAAAGATGTACCTTCCATTATTTATTATCAGTATACAATATTTCAAACTGTGGGTCGAAAGAGTGACTATTTTCTAGGAGATGATTCGCGTAATTTGAATTTGATTTTTTATTTGAAAAATTGCTTTTGTGTTCCGATATTCTAATATTAAAATGTCTATGTGTTCTATCAATGTAGAAATTATCACAGTCATTGCAATTTAATCTATAAGCACCTGATTTATTGTTTTTATCAGATTGGTTTTCATCTTTTTTATATATTTGCCTAAATTATTATTAGTTTGGAAAGCTATGATGAAATTATTGTTACTCAAGAATGATTTCAGTTTCTCACTTGTAATGCCAACGTAGGATAAGGTGTTGAATTTTTGTTTCAATTTATCGACAGTGTAAATTTCATTCAATGACATTCTACTTTGTTTTTATTTAAGATATTATTTAAAATATTATTTATTAGTTTAGGATTGTACCCATTATTTTTGGCAATTTGTTTAATCAAATTTAATTCTTTGTTGAAATTTTCTGGTGATAACGGTATGTTAATCAATCTATGAATAGAACTGTTGAATGCTGACATTTTATGTTGATACGTATGACACGACGAGTTATGTATTATAATATCTGTATGTGACGGCTTATGGTAAATCGCGAAAACATATTTTCCATTTTCATTGAAATTGTTACGTCTAAGAAATTCATTGAATTATTTCTTTCTATTTCGGTTGTGAATCCAATTTTGAATGTAATGAATTTAATTGATTTTCGAAAATTTGTAACTGTCTGTCTGTTCCTGTGAAGCAAATAATGAAATCGTCTACATAGCGATACCAGTATAAACAATATTAACTAAGTGGATGATTATTAATTAATTTCTCTAAATTATTCATGAATATTTCTGCTAACAAAGGACTTAACGGATTGCCCATTATCTATCATAACCTACCTCGGCAGTTTTTCAAATGAAAAATCAGATTCCAACTACGCGAATCATCTACTAGAAAATAGTCACTCTTTCGACCCACAGTTTGGAATTTTGCATACAGATAATGAATATTGGAATGTAAATCTTTGGGAAACTTTAGAAATCAACAAACACAAACACTCAGGTAGACTCATCAATGAACAAGTCGATTTAAGCCCTTTAACTCTATTGAATCTCTTCAAGGAGCAATCTATTCCTTAATTTTATTGGATATAGCTGTCATCAATAGCCACCTAAGAAGGAGCAACCCAATAAGCTTTCAATTACTTGGGAACATTTTTATTTATATTCTCATTCTTATTTTCTGTACATTTATTCGTCTGAAGAAGCTACGGTCTGGTGAAACGCGTTACGAATCGCAATCATTAAGTGAAATTCCTTGAAACACAGTACTTGGTTTTTTTATTGAAAATGTTCAAAATTCCACACAATAACCTCATCATCTTCTTATGAAACATGGAATCTCAAAAATTATGTGTCTTAAATCGTACAGATTAATACAGTTGATGATTGATATCGGATAACTACGTCTGTTATAAACAGCGACATTCAACTGAAAGCGTTTTTATTATTTCTCAAAAGTTATAATGATAATGGGAATGTTATCTCCATTAAATTACGGCACGTAATGCACCGTCTTCATAAACTTATATTTTATTCAAGAAATCGATATCAATCAATAGAACACCAATCATTTTTAATATATAAGACACAAAGACATTCTTAGAAGAGTAGAATGAAGAAAATAAAAAACGATTTTCGAACAGTTTAAGAAGGCACACAACAAATTCAAGGTGGGCTCGACAAATTCGTCGAGGCTATTTGTCATTAAAGAAGAGAGATATTCAAATAGAACAAGACCTCATCTGAACCACTCCTAATACCACGCAATATAACGTGAAAAAAATCCCTCACTTCAAATTTTCAATACCACCCAGAACACATTTCCTTGAACTTGCTTGCTTCATCATCCATATAACCTAACCTACGTCCTTCATTAGAGTATCATAAAAACCTACGTCTCTCTCAAAAAGTGCGCATATTCTGATTTTCTCTCCTGGATTAACCGTCAAACTCAGTCATTAACTTTCAAAAAAAGTCTCTCCATGAATTGTATAATAGGACCAAGCCGCCTTCGGATTGCGGTCGTTCTTCAGATATGAGAGAAGCTGTTAAGAATTTCTTAGCCAGAGTTTATTGGGATTATGTCACCGAAACTGAGTCCAACGACATAAGTTATTCTACTAGCTTCGAAGCATTCAGTATAGATCCAATTGAATTTAGAGAGAAAATACAGAGAAGGGTCTGTTGAACTTCGCAATCAACAACGTTATACCGAAAAGTCATTGCTGGAGAACCTCCGCTAATCATGCATGAATATCGAATTGACTCAGAAACAACCATGCATCTACTTGGCATCACAGTCCACACCGAAGTTTGCTGACATGATCATGTAAATCTATTACCAAATCTGGTTCTGCTTTTCAGGGTTACGCAGTACTTCACTCCATCACAGGTGAAAGCTATTGGATAATGTCCTGAAGAGAGCTCTACTCCTCACCGACCACCCGGAGATCACAACACATAGTTTTGAACTTGCTTATAGTTCTCCATAATCCATATCTAACCTAACCTACGCTCTCCCTTAGCGTGGTTATAGAAAGCTACGTTCTTCTCGAGAAGTTCTTTTCTTCTGATTTGCTTTTCTGGATTAACCGTCAAACTGAGTCATTAACTTTCGAAATGAAGTATCTCCATGAATCGTATAAAAGGACCTAGTTGTCTTTGAGTTACGGTAGAGTCAAACACTATACATGATTCTTCTAGTTCCAAAGAATTCAGTATAGTTATTGAATTTATAGAGAAAATACCAGAGTAAGGTCTGTTGAATTTGGTCAATCTTAATGGAAACAAGACGCAATCAACAACGTTCTCCCGAGAAATCGTTGGAGAACCTCCTTTTATCATGCGTTGACATTGAATTGCCTCAGGAACAACCATGCAGCTACTCAGCATCACAGTCAACACACGAGTTTGCTGGCATGATCATGTACATCTATAACCAAATCTGATTCTGCTTCTCAGGGCTACGCAAAACTTTTCGCCATCATATCCGAAACCTATTGGATAATGTCCTGAAGAGAGCTCTACTCCTCACCGAAGATCACGCATGATCTCCTGCCTCTCACTCGAATGCGACAGGTAGCTAATTCATCTCTTTCTTACGGATGCCTTCCATGGAAAATGATCTGAAGAACTGAAAGACTTGGTTCGAGGAAGAATCCAGTTCCGAAGATAAAGCCAGGTTTGCGAAAAACTCTCATCAGTGAACAGTCCAATTAGCAACACGTACCTATCTCTATACAAATTCTCTTGTTTACAGAGCTAGTCTGCTGTGGAATCTGCTTCTATCGAAGATCTTTTCGCGAAGTTACAGTTTGGCCCTCTTCAAGAAGTGAGTGAACACACGTCAAATCATCTTGAGCAGCCACTGTTATGGCATAACAGGCATAGCTGTACCATTTGTACCACTCCTAATAACACGCAATTTAACGTGGAAAAAATCAGTCACTAATTATTTGAACTTCACTGATAACACCTAACTTCAAATACTTAAAACCACCCAGAACACATATTTTTGAACTTGCTTATAGTTCCTCACAATCCATATCTAACCTAACCTACGTTCTCCCTTATTGTGGTTATGGAAACCTACGTTCCTCTCGAGAAGTGCTTTTCTTCTGATTTGTTCTTCTGGATTTACCGTCAAACTGAGTCGTTAACTTTCACAAGGAAGTCTCTCCATGAATCGTATTAAAAGAACAAGTTGCCTTTGGGTTACGGTCGTTTTTCAGATATGAGAGGAGCTGTTAAGAAGAACTTATCTAGAGATTATTGGGATTATGTCACCGAAACCGAGTCAAACGCTATACGTGATTCTTCTAGTTCCAAAGAATTCAGTAAAGTTCCAATTGAATTCAGAGAGAAAATACCAGAGTTGAATTGAACTTGTCAATTTTAATGGAAACAAGACGCAATCAACAACGTTCTCCCAAGAAATCTCTGAAGAACCTCCTTTTATCATGCATTGACATCGATCTGCCTCAGAAACAACCATGCATCTACTCGGCATCACAGTCAACACATGAGTTTGCTGGCATGATCATGTACATTCATAACTAAATTTGATTCTGCTTTTCAGGGTTACGCAAAACTTTATGGATAATGTCCTGAAGAGAGCGGTTCTCCTCACCAACTACCTGCAGATCACACATGATCTCTTGCCTCTCACTCTAAGGCGGCAGGTTGCTGATCTTTTTCTATCTTACAGATACTCTCCATGACAATTCTCTCGAGAAAGGCTTGGATCGAGAAAAAATCCAGTTCCGAAAAAAAACCAGGTTTGCGGGAGACTCTAATCAGTGGACAGTCTAATCAGCAACAAGTACCCATACCTACGGAACTGAGTTCCAATCTCTATACAAATTCTCTTGTTCATAGAGCTAGTATGCTTTGGAACCTGCTTCTATGGAATATCTTCCCAGTAATTCACAATTTGGCCCTCTTCAAGAAGTTAGTGAAACCACACATCAAATCATTTTTCGCAGGCATATCTTCCTCCTAATAGAAGGTGGTACCCCTGATTTCATGGCATCATACAATGATTACAGATCTATTGTCGATAGTTTGGAGGTGCGCTCATTCCTTTCGCCAAGGTTTTTTAACATAATTATACCCTGATGATGATATCCTGCCTCATCGTATGATAACATTTTTGAAACTATATTATCAATCAGACCAAGAAATATTTGCGGTTCGGATCTGATTTCCTCGCGTTTCATGTTTGAATGTTTGTTAAGCAGCTGCATTATATTTTCAACCTCTCTGTGTAATCCAAGGCGACCTATTGTTGTTCCCTCAACTAAAAACTGCTCTCGGGTGACAGATATTTTCATGAAATGAAGAGGCAATATCCTTCATGAACCACTATTTTGCAGAGCGAACCCCAAGTGCTATTTGGACGGGTTACAGAGGATAACGCAGGAAAAACTGGGTATAGTTATAGGGAAACTGCTTGAGGTTGAAATATTTATTGAGAAAATGTCCTTGCATGTTTGTTAGGACATAAATTTTCGGACCACCAAAATATTCATAAATTGTAGAATTAGCATGTAACCGGTACTTGCAGATAGCGAAAGGAAATATTTCACTTAGTATCCAGCATCACTAACGCCCCTAGAAATGAAACATATCTAATTTGAGAGGAAATATATGGTAGGTTTAAACACTTATAGATGAGCCAGATGAGCATGGATCCACACGAAATTCAAAGAATGCAATAGTCAACACGATCTCCATATATGAACTGCATTGAATATGTTTGGGCTGAGATATCATGGCATTCACAACTAAAATCAAAATCTTCTAAATTCTTGAAGCAATCTTTATACAGATATGGCCAATGTCTAGTTGAAATTTTCAAGCAAGTTATTCCGTAGAATTTCAACAGCTTCGTTGCAGCTCCATTAAATATTTTTGCTTCTCTAGTTAAATATAATAACCACCAGCCGGAATATCGATCCCGGCCATTCGACCCTCCCGATCGGAATGAGAGGAGAAATGTGATTGTTTCCAATTTGGCAGAAGTATTCACCTTACAATGAATATAATCTGTGGCCGAGGATCCGCATCCTCAGATGCGAAGTGTATCACGTTAGGTACTATTTGAATAATCTTCGAGCGATATTGTGGTTCCTGTCAAAATAGAAGGTTCGGTCGGGTCGTATCCGACCCATCATTATTTTAACAGGTTTTCAAAGTTTTTCTGTAGAAATGAAAATAGAATTAGCATGTTTCGTTACATTATAAACACCTCAAAAGAGTCTAGGGAACACTTACCAATATCTTTAAGATATGAATTTGATGATTCGAAATTATAGAAATTTCACGGTTTTTGCTAGGATGTATTGTATATAATGTATTCTCAAGAAAACAAAATAATATTTGACTTCTCCAAAGCACCTATTATAAAAAAAATTGAAGAGTGGATTTTGACCCATTGTTTGGAGATAAGGTACCACTACAGGTAAAACTATCTCATTTGCGTAAGAATTTCCCGTGAGGTTGTACTGTATGAAAACGAGGTCAGTTATTCCACCAAGGCGTATACCTTCCCAAAACATCACACATCCGCCTCCCTGTCTAACAAATTCTCGAGCATGCTGGAGACGGTTCTGCTTTCCAGGTTCCCTCCATATTCGAATTCTTCCCAAATCGGGATAATAACTGAATCTAGATTCATCACTGAAGTGAACTGTGGCCCACCTCTCTTGATCCCAGTTTACGTGTTCTTGGCACCAAGCTAAACGAGCTGCGCGATTTCCATGGGTCAGTTGTGGAACTCTTAAAGGACGTCTGGAGTGGAGTTGACCTTCGTGCAGTCGATTTCTCACAGTTTGGTCGGAAATTTGTACATAATGAACTCGTGATAGCTCTTGAGCTAATTGAGATGCTGTGGTAGTACGATCTCTTCTGGCTTGTAAAACCAGAAATCGGTCATGGGCGACTGTAGTAATCCTGAAACGACCTGTATGGCATTCTTCTATGCTACCTGTTTCATTGAAACGCGACCATAAACGGTTTATGAAACTTAGGCTACTTCCCAGAACCCTGGATACTTCCTGTTGTGAGCTCCCAGCTTGGAGCATGCCAACGGCTCGTAACATCTCTTCTCTAGTCAAATGTCGTATTTCCATGGTCGAATCACAAAACTTGAATCTTTTATTTGTGCTTACAACAGAAACAAAGTGCCAACTAACTGATATCAAACACTGAATACATGAAATGATTATGAGGCAGCGTCGCATCTGCTGCATTTTTAGTTTTTTATAGAAAAAAAACTGAAATCGGCTGCGGCACTCCTCATAATTTGGTGAGAAATTGATGCAGGTGTTCATTTCTTTAAAAAAATCATCCATATTGATCGTTCTGAATACGATATATCGATATTCAGAATTGTTCCCTAGACTTTTTTGAGGTGTTTATCAGTTTTTCAACAGAAAATAAACAGAATTCATAATGTATTGTTGTATTTTTCATTTTGAAAAACTTGACACAGTATCACCCTTGTCTCCTCAGCAATACAGAATATAAAACCCAATATGATATGTTTCTCATATTTCTTATCAGTTCAAATTTATGTATATTACTACATTACTCATTGAAATAAAACACATTTCAGTATTATCAACACAAGAATAATTTATTTCATCTTTTTGTAGAATAATCTCTTAGTCACTTATATCAGTAAAATAAAAATTAATCATGTTAAATGAAATTGGTAAGCAAATTTAAAGAATACTAACGGCCCGATTCGTAATTACCTACGTATAAAGTGAAATCTAATAATGTAGCAGCAATATTGTATTCTAAACAATTGCACAACGTTGATCGATTTCACGATTTTCATCACCAATAAAATAAATTTGCAAAAATTGATGATCAGCGTGGGGGTATGGCAATAACGAACCAGCTTGATGATAAATCTGGCTCTGAATCTGTAACATATATGCAATATTAGGTAGATGTTGGATCAAAATTTTGAAAACTATGGAATACTTAATGGTAGCCATCGTTACCTTTCCTATGCAATATTGGGTATTGTAATGCATCCTAGCTACGATGAAGTTCCGAAACACGTTGCAATTGCTCATTTCTGCCTCAATCACGGGATTGAAACTGATCACCAAGGATTACATTTACAAACCTCATCAATTGCATTGAATCGTCTTGCATGCTCTCCAAATAGTGTTCTATCAGCTCTTATTACGATTTTGTGATGCAGATTGATATAAACATGGGACAATTTAACAATTTAAGTACCACCGAAAGTAGTCATTTGAAATGCCTAATTGTATTGTGGAATATGACTCAAAAAGTACTTCGACGTTTGAGATGTCCCAAAATTGAATGATTACAATGATTCGGTTGGAGTCTCTAATGATGGCAATCTCACTTTGCCATCAGCACAACACATGCCGGGCGTTTCGCCTGGAAAGTTAGCCGCATCACAATGTGGATATATTGCGTCCATCATTCCAATGTATCCGTACATATTGAAATCGATCCAACTGTTGCAATTAAAAGCAGAAGGCATCATTTCAGCAGAACAGCATGACGTATTCGTGATCGCCGTGCAAAATTCAGTACAGGCACAGGATCGACATATCTATTTCGTGCATTACGTTCACGCTGCCATGCATTATATTGTGCGCGTTCATCTGTTGTCTGTTACCGTCTTAGTAATGCCACATCATTTGCTTTACACGTTCGCCGACCTATATATGCTCATTTGGCTCGAGGCATTTTTCCTTCATATAAAAAACAATAAATCAATTTAAAAACAAATTGCTACATTAATAGTGATGTATCAGTATTTATACATGTGCGTATGGAAATATATATGACTGCACACGTCAATGTATATAAAAATGTCATTAAATGATTCATTTTAAATCGACGTGCTTTCATCTATTACAAAAGAAATACCCGTATGCACACAATATGTTTACATACATATAATTCAATTCAACATTTCAAAGCCTACCGTTTGTGTAAATACGTTTGACAATTCAATTCAAATAGAAGCTGTAAAGGATTTGAAATACCGACGAATCGCTGAAACACTGAGGAAAGTACACGAACACATATACATAGTTTATTTGGACAATTTAAGACACACCGTTTGTATGAATGCACTCAACAATATGTTTAAAAATATAAACACAAATAAATCCCTGACAATTTGCTTCAATCGAAGAACGTTCAAACTGAAATAACCGCACGAATGACATAACAACATGTCAACACTGAAAAGTGTTTCAAATTGACAGCACAATCCCCATCTGAATAAAGTTTTAATTAGACAGCAAAATCCCTATTAACAAAATGATCCGCCATTCATTGAATTGATTTCTTACAAACAATGTGATAAATGAAGAACCTCTCTACCGATTTTGTGCAAACATGACCTAACATGCAAGGACATTTTCTCAATGAATATTTCAACCTTAAGCAGTTTCCCTATAACTATACCCAGTTTTTCCTGCGATATTATCTGTAACCCGTCCAAATAGCACTTGGCGTTTCACTCTGCAAAATAGTGGTTCATGAAGGATATTGCCTCTTCATTTCATGAAAATATCTGTCATCCGAGAGCAGTTTTTAGTTGAGGGAACAACAATAAGTCGCCTTGGATTACACAGAGAGGTTGAAAATATAATGCAGCCGCTTAACAAGATTGTTACTTCATTCAAATATGAAACGCGAGGAAATCAGATCCGGACCGCAAATATTTTTTGGTCTGATTGATAATATAATTTCAAAAATGTTATCATACGATATAAGGCAGGGTATCATCATCATCATCAGAGTATAATTATGTAAAAAAACTTCGGCGAAAGAAATGAACGAGGTGTGTTCATTTCTTTCGCCGAAGTTTTTTTCAATAATTATACTCTGATGATGATGATGATACCCTGCCTTATCGTATGATAACATTTTTGAAACTTTATTATCAAACCACCGACAATAGATCTGTAATCATTGTATGATGCCATGGAATCAGGGGTACCACCTTCACCTGGGAGCAAGATATGCCAGATCAAGATGATTTGATGTGTGTATTCACTGACTTCTTGAAGAGGGCCAAATTGTGAATTACTGGGAAGATGTTCCATAGAAGCAGGTTCCAAAGCATACTAGCTCTATAAACAAGAGAATTTGTATAGAGATAGGAACTCAGTTCCGTAGGTATGGGTACGTGTTGCTGATTAGACTGTCCACTGATTAGAGTCTTCCGCAAACCTGGTTTTTCTTCGGAACTGGATTTTTTCTCGATCCAAGTCTTTCTTCAGAGAATTTCTATGGATAGTATCTGTAAGATAGAAAAAGATCAGCAACCTGCCGCCTTGGAGTGAGAGGCAAGAGATCATGTGTGATCTCCAGGTACTTGGTGAGGAGAACCGCTCTCTTCAGGACATTATCCATAAAGTTTTGCGCAACCCTGAAAAGCAGAATCAAATTTAGTTATAGATGTACATGATCATGCCAGCAAACTCATGTGTTGACTGTGATGCCGAGTAGATGCATGGTTGTTTCTGAGGCAGATCGATGTCAATGCATGATAAACGGAGGTTCTTCAGAGATTTCTGTCTTCACACAAACTATCTACCAGATAGTCCGAACAGATCCTGAAGATTTGGTTTGGATGGATGAGCCCGTTCTTGAGTAATAAAATTGCAACGAAAAGTGGCATTGATTCTTATATACAGGTGTCCGTGAATACCGTATACAACGTTATACAACAGATTCTTCAGCTCAACATAAGTCGAACTAGGCCAACTTATCTATACGAAAAGTTTCTTCGTTTGGCTGCTAGAGCTTGCCAAACCCAAAGATTATTTCTCTTATTTTTCAAATAATTCGAGAACGACTCGATCGATAGAAACCATATTTGGTATGCGTGATCGGGTGCGTTATTCACGTTTTTCAGTGATTCACTCAATTACCTTGACGTCGTTTCACAAGTGTGCCTAAAAACTCGAACGTTTCTAATCAACCATAATTTTTCTACTGTCGACTTATTTCGACCTGAAGAATCTGTGGTATAACGTTGTACACGCAATTCACAATATACAGGATATTGATTAAGTATGACATTGTGGTCTCGTCATCACTAGCATTATTTTTGGCACATTGTCACGCTTTTATTCAGTACTTTTCGCGAAATTACCTCTACTATACTGATTCTACTCATCAATTCGTTTATACTCATTTTATAGTTAGCATTTCATTTCAATGATTCACCGAATTGCTGCTACGATACTGATTGAAGGAGATTTCATATCGCTTTCGTAATATTTTCATTTACATTACGCGGAATTTCTCGCTATTCATAAGAAGTCTGTAATAAAAAACAAGTGCTGTGTTTTAAGGAATTTTACTTAATAATTGCGATTCGTACCGCGTTTCACTACACCGTAGCTTCTTCAGACGAATGGATGTACAGAAAATATGAATATAAATGTTCTTGATTAATTAAAAGCTTATTGGGTTGCTTCTTCTCAAGTGGTTATTTATGACAGGTATATCCAATAAAATTAAGGAATAGATTGCTAACCGAAGAGATTCAATAGAGGTGAAGGGCTTAAATCGACTTGTTCATTGATGAGTCTACCTGAGTGTTTGTATTTATTGATTTATAAAGTTTCCCAAAGATCTACCTTCCAATATTTATTATCTGTATGCAAAATTCCAAACTGTGGGTCGAAAGAGTGATTATTTTCTAAGAGATGATTCGCGTAATTTGAATCTGATTTTTTATTTGAAAAACTGCGTTTATGTTCCGATATTCTAATTTTAAAATTTCCATGTGTTTTACCCATGTAGAAATTATCACAGTCATTGCAATTCAATGTATAAACACCTGATTTATTGTTTTTACCTGGTTTGGTTTTATTATTTTTATATATTTGCCTAAATTATTATTAGTTTGGAAAGCTATGTTTCAATTTATCGACAGGGTAAACTTAAAATGTTAGGTCTAAGAATTTCTTAGACGTAACAATTTCGAATGAAAATGGAAAACAAGTTTTCGCAATTTACCATAAGCCGTGACATACAGATATAACTCGTCGTGTCATCCATATCAACATATAATGTCAGCATTCAATAGTTTTATTCATAGATTGATTAACATCCCGTTATCACCAGAAAATTTCAACAAAGAATTAAATTTGATTGAACACATAGCCAAAAATAATGGTTACAATCGCAAACTAATAAATACAATTTTAAATAAAATGGAAGTAGAATCGCATTGAATGAAGTTTACTCTGTCGATAAATTGAAACAAAAATTCAACACCTTAACCTACGTTGGCATTACAAGTGAGAAACTGAAATCATTCTTGAGTAGCAATAATTTCAACATAGCTTTCCAAACTAATAATAATTTAGGCAAATATATAAAAAATAATAAAACCAAACTAGGTAAAAACAATAAATCAGGTGTTTATAGATTGAATTGCTATGAGTGTGATAATTTCTTCATTGGTAGAACACATACAAATTTTAATATTAGAATATCGGAACATAAACGCAGTTTTTCAAATAAAAAATCAGATTCAAATTACGCGAATCATCTCTTAGAAAATAATCACTCTTTCGACCCACAGTTTGAAATTTTGCATACAGATAATAAATATTGGAAGATAGATCTTTGGGAAACTTTAGAAATCAATAAATACAAACACTCAGGTAGACTCATCAATGAACGAGTCGATTTAAGCCCTTCACCTCTATTGAATCTCTTCGGGGAGCAATCTATTTCTTAATTTTATTGGATATACCTGTCATAAATAACCACCTAAGAAGAAGCATTCCAATAAGCTTTTAATTAGTCAAGAACATTTATATTTATATTTTCTGTACATTCATTCGTCTGAAGAAGCTACGGTGTAGTGAAACGCGTTACGAATCGCAATTATTAAGTAAAATTCCTTAAAACACAGTACTTGTTTTTTTATTATTGATAATGGAATTTTACCAAGTAAAAGCCTCTAAAATTCAAATGTAGAATAAGTCTGTTTTGCATGAAATCTTTTTTTGCGGGACCTCCGATAAGAGTACCTGTGAAGGGAACTTCGGCAGAACTGTATTTCAGTTTACTTTTAGCTTTCGTTACTAAAAGTTAGTATCGCTTTTACGGATTAAAAGCCTGAAAAGTTAGTGGCTAATAGTTAAGTTGTGCAATATACCTCTTTCTTTTTCTTGAGATACCTTAATTACCAACTTCCAGTGATCTGATCGGATTTGGTCCAGAAATAAAGAACCTAAATAGGCCCGCATTACATCATGTAAGTTTATCTTTTTTTCCGAAAAGACAGAAACTTCAATCTGACCGATATTTAGTTAGATGTTTGACACAGTTTTTTCATATGACACAGGGCCGTTATCCCCTGAATCATTCCAATCTCACTAGGGTCAGATCTATACTTTACATCTGAGTATTACATGAAAACCGATCATAATTACTGATACAAATTTTAACATCAGATCCTGGATTGAGTTTCAGACAAAGCACAGGTCACTTTCGACATCAAGTTTGTTGCGGTACTTGGTTTTGATCGCCACAAGAGGTGAAAACGCTTTTTCGCTCATGTATGTTGTTGAAAAAGGCAAATACATCTGAACAGCTTTATCTGAAACACTGGGGTAAACTTTTAAGTACTTTAAATAAAATGAGGGCCCACCCCGACCTATCCATCGGTTGCATCGAATGTATAATTCAAGGATTCCCCAGCTTATCCACAAAAATGTGCTAGTGCCCCGTCATGCATGAACCATATTATGTCTCTCACCAAAAGTGGCACATCCCAATTATTCTCACCCAGACAGAATTGTTCTTGATGATGAGATTCTTCAATCAAATGGAGGTTTTCCTCACCACAATAACGATTACTGTGAAGATTCGTGATAGCAGTTCTGGAAAAGTGAGCTTCGTCTGTGAACATTATTCCACTGTGAAAATGAGCATTTTCTCTTATTTCATCCAAGAACCATCGGCACAAATTCAGTCTTGAAGGAAAATCTCGAGGAAGTAGAGTTTGGACGCGTTGAATATAATACGGTTACAAAAAAAGTTGTGGAGAATTCTCCAAAGTAGAACATCAATATCACAATTCCAATTTTTCTTGTACTCACATGAGGATTCAAATCAATACAATTCAAAACTGCTTCATCAATATCTGGAGTTCTCATAGTTTGAGTTGCACTTTTTAAATGATTATTTGCAGTAAAAGTACCAGTTTTCCTCCACCTTCTGTGGATATTTGAAATTGTTCGCCTGTCTAGTATTACTCAATTTGGAAAGCGCACCTTAAATAATCGCCTAGCTTCTGTTGTGTTTCCGTAATCCAGACCGTACATATCATGAGTAGCAGCCAATTCGGCGTTAGTAAAATTAGGCATTTTTTCTTACAGCAATAACTTCAAAAGTCTTGAAACTAATTGTTAATGAATTAACCAATTCGAGCAGACACTTGTTCAACTTTAGCAACTGCCAAAATAAATAAAAGAAAAAAATCAAAGTCTACTAGTAATTTTTTCAATTAGGAGTGCTTTCAATTCAGCGAATGCGTACAATCGTTTCCTAATTTTTTTGCTCGAGAACAGTTGGGGATACGAAAAACTTGCAAGTGTCAAACAAGTTTCTAAATTGAAAAAAGATGACGAAAATTGATTATACGGTGATCAGTGGCTTACTACAAAAAAAGTTTGAAAGGGCAAAAAAATACATGGCTCCGGAAAAGAAAACACCTTATAGATTCTTGTGAAAATTTAGGACGTGTAATGATGGTAGCTTCAATGATAGCTTGTATTCCAGATTTGGGCTGAATATCTCAAAAACTGCAGTAGTTTTGAAGGAAAAACCAATTTTTTTTCAGAACTTTCAACACCCTGTAGCTCCATAATAAAGCTATGTTTATATGAACTCAAGTTCATGTATTATTGCTCCCTTCTCCTCAATCGTAAATGCTTCACGGTGTTGAGATGAAATTTTTTTCCACAGAAAAATGAAAAACACAAACGACAAACAGAAAACTAACTACCCTCGAGTACCCATTACTCACTGAGATTCAAAATAAAAACAGACCACGTGCCGAACGTCGTCGGGGTCAACGAACATTACCGAAGGTCATTAAAACCGGACATAATTTATTAAAAATGGGTCATAATGAGCGACATGTCACTGGAAGAGAAGACTTTTTATCCGACTTTTTGATAATGTATTTTATATGAAAACCAAACTTCGTCATATTAATCAGTTGGTCAGTATTGACGGAGTCATAATAAACGGAATCTGCTGTATTTGTTTGAACGACTAAAAATTTTAATATATTTTAATATTTAAATATACCTGACCTTCATTTAGTAATTTTTCTTTGGATCAATGAACGTTTGTCTTGTTAATAAAATACTGCAGATTACTTGGCACTCCAGAATATGAACCTCCATTTACCCACCCCTTCTCTTCGACTGACGAGTTATTCTCTTATTAGCTTTTAATCCCAAATATTCATCATGTGATAAAATTTAGCTCATATCACTGTTTTCTGCTCTACATACGCATTAATTACATTTGATGTGTGATGATGAAGTGGAATAACAAAATGCATATCTTTTGTTCTTGGCTGCTGTTGAATTACTGGATTTAGTTGCTTCTTGACAACCGCTTCTTTCCTAAGACAGTTGCAATACTCAATCAAAGCGACTTCAAAATACGGGGGTCATGCATCCGCGTTTGCGAGGGTGTTTCCGGAAACGCATCTTTATGTTAATTCAATTTATTCAAATTAAAACTGTTTACAGCCCCAATGTCAATAATCACAAAGGAGTATCACATCGGCCATCTTCTGCTGTTTCTTTTCGTTGTTTTGTCTTTTGCGTTATGTCCACGATATATACACCCCCTTCCGTGAGGTTGTAGAATTGGTTTATTATATCCGGCACTGCTAACATGGTCTCTATCATTTCTTCATGGTGCCCAGAAGACATCAGAAAAACTGTTTAGTGCTACTTGAGCTAAACGACACAATCATTTTGTCAGATTGGTACATGAACGTTGAACTTCGAGGGCTAGGTACTGAGTAAAATATGTGAAGGTCATACAGACTACTTGAACGGCTTCAGCGCAACTGGCAAATTGGGTAACTAGAAATTACAAACAATTTCATAGCGTTAGAGTACTATGGCAAAAAAAACTTTGACGACCAGCACTGTGCCTCTCGAGGTTCAACTCGGCAATTTTGGAGTGAGAACTTTTTTCTCGATTCTCTTAACATTTGAATCAATAACAAATACAAGTAATATTTTTTGAGGAATTTTACTGAATAATTGTGAATCAAAACGCGTTTCACTACACCGTAGCTTCTTCAGATGAATGAATGTACAGAAATTATGGCATCTATATATAGATACAAATGAGAATATAAATACAAATGTTCTTAAGTAATTAAAAGCTTATTGAGTTGCTTCTTCTTAAGAGGTTATTGATAACAGGTATATCCAATAAAATTGAGGAATAGATTGCTTCCTGAAGAGATTCAATACAGATGAAGGGCTTAAATCGACTCGTTCATTAATGAGTCTACCTGAGTGTTTGTGTTTGTTGATTTCTAAAGTTTTCAAAGATCTACTTTTCAATATTTATTATCTCTATGCAATATTTCAAACTGTGGGTCGAAAGATTGATTACTTTCTAGGAAATGAGTCGCGTGATTTGAATCTGATTTTTCATTTGAAAAACTGCGTTTATGTTCCGATATTCTAATATCCAACTTTCTGTGTTCTACCAATGTAGAAATTATTACAATAATTTCAATTCAATTCATAAACACCTGATTTGTTATTTTTATCTGATTTGGTTTTATTGTTTTTATATATTTGCCTAAGCTATTGTTAGTTTGGAAAGCTATGTTGAAATTATTTCTACTGAAGAATGATTTCCGTTTTCACTTGTTATGCCAACGTCGGTTAAGGTATTGAATTTTGTTTCAATTTATCGACAGGCTAAACTTCATTCAATGCAATTCTACTTTGTTTTTATTCAAAATATTATTTATTATTTGGGATTATAACCATTATTTTTAGCTATTTGTTTGATTAAATCTAATTCTTTTGAAATTTTCAGGTGATAACGGAATGTTAATCAATCTATGAATAAAACTGTTGATTGCTGACATTTTATGTTGATACGGATGACACGACGAGTTATGTATTATAATATCTGTATGTGACGGCTTATGGTAGATTGCGAAAACATGTTTTCCAATTTCATTCGACATTGTTACTTCTAAAAAATTGATTGAATTAATACTTGCTATTTCGGTTGTGAATTCAATTTTTGGATGCAATCGTCTACATAGCGATACCAGTATAAATAATATTTACTAAGTGGATGATTATCAATTGATTTCTCTAAATTATTCATGAATATTTCTGCTAACAAAGGACTCAACGGATTGCCCATAATTAAGCAGTATTTTCAAGGATAATATTTGTTATTGAAGTGGAAATAACTTTGATCTAAACAAATTCGTAATGATGAAAGAATATCTAATTTAATGATCGTATTGACATGATTCTTTTCTAATAATTCTTCAACTAAGTAATACGTATCTTTCGGAGGATTGTTGGGAAATGGATTCTTAACATCGAAAAAATGAGTTTGGAGTTAGGTGGTATAATGGTATCTTTGATATTGGCAATTAGTTCATATGTATTTTTGACCGAAAATTCAGATTTAAAATTGCAATGTTTTATTAGCAAGTCATAAAGAAATTTTGAAAGTTTGAAAGAAGGTGCCGCTACATAAGAAACAACAGGTCTAATAGGGTTATTAGGTTTATGAAGTTATGTGAACGAATATAATTCAGGGGATTGTGGATTGGAGTTAATGGTGGTCTGTAATTACTGATTTTTATGTCAAAATTACGTTTTTAGTTTCTTTCTGAAATTAAGCGGTAGGATCGTTTGTTGATGTTATATAGTTTCCGGCTGTTAAGAATTTTTCAGTTCTTGAAATATAATGGGTTTTACTAATAGCGATGACGTTGTTACCTTCATCTTCTTTAGTGAAGACTATTTCGTTATTGGTACTATTTTCACGAACTTATTATTTTATAATCGAAATTTTAATGAGGTATTAATTTCGCAACACCTTCTTTGATGATTTTTGCTGTTTGATGTTTGGCTGATATATTATCTTTGGAGTTTTTAAGAATGATTTCGGAGTCGATGCCCAACCGTTCAAAATTAATTTAAGTATGTTTTGGAGGTAAATTAAGTTTGGGTCCTTTTTCTAATAAATCTTTTTGTGGTTTTGAAAAGTCGGTATCAGTTGAATTTGTAAATCTGGCAAAAAATTCATGGTCTGAAACTTTATCACTGGAAGGTTTGGGTGGAGAAATTTTGAGTTTGAGTGAATTTAATAACTATACCATTAGATTCGCCAAAAATCATCAGGAAATCTGCATCGGGAATAGTACGAAGATCGAATAATAGTCATTACAGTTGCAACATATCAAGAAATATTATACACACACCACAAAAATTGTCTTATCACCTAGTGTTCTGAATTCCTCAATCGATTGAGCAACTCGATCGCAGTTTCTTTGACAACATATATTTTTGGAAAATAATCTTATCTATGCAGTAAAATTTGTTTCCATATGATCTCAAACAATGTCTGAAACAAGAATGAGATTATTTGACTATCAGTATTCATTCAATTCCTCTTCAGTTTTCACGTTAACTTAATGCAAGTTTTCTGTAACTCTTGTTGAATTTCGAATCTTTGCATTTATTTTAACGGCTGCTGAATGTACTGGACGCTATTTGAGTGATCAGGATGTGGTAGGAATTGTAACACTTTTAAAGGAGGGGTGAAGCCATTGTTACGTGGCTAACTTGTTGAATGTTAGTCAAAACACTATTTCAAAAGCAATTAATTGGTACGTCGAAAAAAAGGAATATGGAAGAAGGGCCGGACAGGGAAGAAATCCGATAACAACACCAGTTGATGATCGTTAGCTGTACTAAGAGTTCGGCACTGTACTGCTAGAATACTACAAAATGAACTTTCTATTTTCTGAAATGTGCATATTTCATTGCAAACTGTTAGGAACAGGCTCAGAGAAGACCAAGGGTGGCTTCTACCGGCCCGCGTCTCACCAAAGAGCATAGAGTTGCAATACTTCAGTTTGCGAGGGAACATGCGAATTGGGGTATTCCAGAATTGTCAAATGTTCTCTTTTCCGGCGAGTCCAGGTTCTGTCTAGTATCAAATGATAGACGCATGCCTCTATACAGACGACTTGGGGAACGGTATCAGCAATGCAATTTCCGGCAAACCGAAAACTTCGGAGGGGGCTTAGTAATGGTGTGGGGAGGCATTTCTCTCCATGGTCGAACTGAGTTAGTCCTAGTGAATAATGGAAGAAAGACAGCGGCCAGATACATCACAGATATTCTTGAACCCCATGTTGTACCATTTGTCCCATCGATTGGCGAAAACTTCATTTATATGCATGATAATGGTCGGCCTCATGTAGCTAGAGTAGTTACAGAATTTCTGCAAAATGCCGAAATTGATATTTCAAGATGGCCAACCACAGAAGTTCTGACTTGAATCCCATAGAACATGTTTGGGACAACATGGAGTGCCAAATTAAGCAACGTAGGATGCCTTATAGAACACTCCAACAACTAGAAAATCTGCTTCCTGAAATTTGGAACTCAGTGACTCAAGAGTACATCCAAAATTTGTTTGAGGGGCTTCCGAGACGTATACTGGCAGTAATTAGGGCCCCGGGGAGGAAACACTCGATTTTGAGAATGATTAGTAACCATTCGATGGTAGTTGATTGGTCTCTTCCCGAATGATGGTAGAATTTTTTAATTCTTCATTAACTCGATAATTGTTGATAATTTCCATCATAAACCCATCTTTTTTGAATGATATCTTCTTATTCTACACTTCTGAAATTTACCAAGCGACTCTTGAATGACCAACCTAAAAGTTTATGTAGTATTGTCGTAAAAGTAGGGTGATGCGACAATTTTTGTGGGGAGTGTATTTTCATTCATGTAGCGACGAGGGAGACAGGTTTTCCTCACATTTTGTCTCCCTGTTCCGTTAAGGCATATAGGAGATTACGTATGGTTCACCCGATTTTTTCATTTTCCTAAGCTTGCATTAGGGGGGTGATAAAGACGACCATCCTAGAAATTGTGATTCCCCCGATCGTGCTTTGTGTCACATCAAAATGTGGCAATATTGAATAATTTATGTAGTCAACCAATTTGCTGTTACTCTCTTTTTAATTCGCAAAAATAAATTAATAGGGTATTTTATAATTTGTTTTACTGTATCACTTCAATACTTAAAGGCGGATTGCGACACAAACAATAACCGAAGCAAAACAAACGTTATAGAGCTAACATCACACATCTAAATTTTCAATCATGATCTATATTTTCTACTCCTAATTTATAAGGCACCAAAGGAACTGGATTCAGTTGATCCCAATGTACTAAACGCAATAATCATATGTCCTCCATTTGACTTCTCTCTGCGATATATGTTGGTCGCCAACGATAGTTTCATTATGTTTCGTATTAAATTCAGACGTGACTAGAATATAATGCAATTGAATAAAGCTAAGCAATGGGGGTGGCAATTGAACATTATTATCTTACATCTAGAACTAATAAAGAACTAATAAGCATGTCATAAGGATGAGTTGGTTAATAGTTTGTGAACATTGCCATGCTCAAGTACTTTTGAATTACTATTTCAAAAGAGAATAACTGAGGGAAACATATCAACCGTTTTTTACTGAAAAAATGATTTACATGAGAAAGCACCCTTTTTCTGAAGCAATTGAAGGGAGGGTCGATAATTCGTAATTCAAAAGTGGGAGCAAAACTGTGTTCATAATTTCTAATGAAAACTGAGGAAATAACTGTTTAAAGTAGTTTTCACCCCATTTTGATTTCGAATATACATTTTATTTAGTGGAAATTGAAACAATAGTGTGAAAGTATTTAGGCGCATTCTTATTTTTGACTAGAATGTTGTAAGAAATTTCATATATTCTGTCGAAGAAGTACCTGGAATTGATAATTAGAAAAATTTTCAAAAAAATGCTTTAAACGATTGTTTGTTGTTGTTACGTTGGCACAACTGTGTTGTTTACTGACGCGGAGTTTGAACGCAATCTGTCATTTAGTTTGTTCACAAAGCTCGATCTTGTCAGTTCTCACAAGTGTGTTTTGCGTTTCCTACAATGGATGACGCGGAGTTTGAATGACATTCAAATCGTTTACAGTGCTCGATTTGTTGTTTCAAATCTTGTATTGCGAATAGAATTTCGTATAGCAAATAATATTTTGTGTGCCTAATCGCTGAAAATATTATAGAAGGTTGACGTTGAATCTACAACAAAATATAAATGGTACAGAGTATTCAACAGCGGTCGAGATGTGGTAGAAGATTTGCCACACTCTGCTCAGTCATCAACATCTTCAACTGAAGTTAACATCGATAAATTGAAGGAAATCGTAATTGAAAATCGCCATTTAAGTTTGAAAGGGATAGGCAATGAAGTTTATTTGTCTCACAAATCATTTCCTACTCTCTTAAACGATTTTTTGGACATGAAACGGGAAATCACGTAACGATCGCTGAAGACATATCAGATCGCGACAATTCCGAGTCTACATTCGTATGCACATTGTAACTGGTGATGAGACAGGTTCATAAGTTGTAAAGTAAAACGAAATGAGAGACTTTTGTCACTTTTCCACAATTTATTCAATAATCACGACCGATTTCGACCCTACGGTCATTTTCAAGTAAATAACAATATAATACATGAGTAAGCAACTACAAGTACAGAATGAAATTTATCCTAAATATTGAGTAGTGGGGATCCATTATGCTCTAGTTGGCTGTTGAGAGTAGTAAATTGTGGGTTTTTACATAGTTTGTCCAAACTTTCCAACAAATTCATCTCCCTCCCTTTGTTACATGCATGAAGGATTTTAAGATTGTTCAATGATATCAAGTGGTTAGTTGATTTTATGTGTTCAAATATTGGCGAATTTTCATCTGAGGAAATATGTTCCTTGAATCTAGCTTCAAAACTTCTCCCTATTTGTCCGACATAGGCTACCTGACATTCATTGCATTTGATTTGATAAATTCTTGATTGCTTGAATTTATCCTTCTTTTGTTTGGCATTGAATAATAATCTGCTTAAGGTTGGACCGCTTGAGAATGAAGTAGTTATGTTCAATTTAGAAAAGTAGTTACTGATTTTGTTAGAGAGTTCGCCGGTGTATCTGAAGACAAGTGTTTCTTTTTTCTGGGGTTTCTACGATGCTATATAGTAATTGGGAGGTAATACGTTGTTCTTTACGTTTAATGATTGTATTCAGAAAATGTTGTGGATGTTGTTATTTGAGGCCATTTTTCTGATGATATTAAGTTCAGTTTGAAAATTTTCTTTCGAAAGGGGAACAGAGTAAGTTCTATGAATCATGGAGTTATATTCAATTAGTTTGTGACTTAAATGACTGAACGAGTCCATAGGAATCGATGCGTTTGTGAATGTTTCTTTTCTGTAAATTTTATAAGTGAGTCGATTATTTGAATTTGTAATGGTTAAGTCGAGGAAATTAATTGAGTTATTATTTTCTAATTCAGAAGTGAAGCTGATGCGGCAATGTATTTTATTCAGGAAATTTAAAAATTGCTGAATTTGTCTGTTTGAACCACGAAAACCAACTAAAATATCATCTACATATCTGTACGAGAAACTAATGTGTTTTTTAGCGAAGTCTGTGTTTAATATTGAGTTTTTCCCTAAATTATTCATGAAAATGTCAGCTAGTAGAGAGCTAAGAGGTGAACCCATTGAAAGACCTGAATTTTGTTTGAAGAATTTAGATTGAAATTGAAAGTAACTTTGAAATAGGCATATTTGAAGAGGATTGATAAATCCATTAGTGACATATGGCGGTGTTTTAGACTCGGATAAGATACCTATAACAAGGGGAAGACACTCATTCGTTGGAATGTTCGGGTACATATTTTTGACATCGAAAGAGACTAACTTAATATTTTGGGAGATTGTGAGATTTGAAAGTTTATGTATGGGATCTACAGAATTACAGATAGTGTATTGTGCTTGAAAATTCGAGAGGTCTAGAAATTTTCAATTCAAGAATTTTGCTAGTTTACATGATGGTGTGTTTATATATAACATTACAGGTCTTGCAGTTTTTTCTTCCTTATGTAGTTTAATCAATCCGTACATTTTTGAAGCTTTAACATTCATTGGAAGCAGTTTCCTCTTCTCCCATTCTGTGTGTGCTAGGTTTTCTGTCAAACTTAGCTCTTCTTTGATTTCTTTTGAGAAAAGTTTGGTTGGATCTTTCGGTATTTCGGTGATCTCCATTGTTTTCAGTACATCCTGCGTCTTTTCTTCGTATAGGTCATTATTGAGGCATACTATACCTGCCTTTGTCAGCTTCAGTTATTATGAGATCTTCGGCTTGGATTTTGCTTGATATGGACTTTATTATTTTCAACTGATTCTTATTGTTAGTTTTTATGTCAGATTTTCTGATAATTTGTGTGAGTTTGTGGAGGCTTGAGTTGGTGATGATATCTTTATGTTTTAGGATGTACTCCAGTTATTTCCTTGTCTGCTTTGAATTTTCCGTTTTACGGGGTGAAATTTAGAGAACAACTGAATATTAAACACAGAGTTTGCTGAAAAACGCATTACTTTCTGGTACAGATATGTAGATGATATGTTAGTTGGTTTTCTTGGTTAAAACAGACAAATTCAGCAACTTTTAAATTTCCTGAATAAAATACATTGCCGCATCAGCTTCCCTTCTTAATTGGAAAATAATAATTCAATTAATTTCCTCGACTTAACCATTACAAATTCAAATAATTAACTCACTTATAAAATGTACAGAAAAGAAACATTCACAGACGCATCGATTCCAAAGGACTCGTTCAGTCATTTAAGTCACAAACTAGCTACATATAACTCCATGATTCATAGAGCCTACTCTGTTCCCCTTTCGAAAGAAAATTTTCAAACTGAACTCAATATTATCAGAAAAATTGCCTCAAATAACAACATACCACAACATTTTCTAAATACAATCAATAAACGCAAAGAACAACGTATTACCTCCCAATTACTAAATAGCATCGTAGAAACACCGGAAAAAAGATACACTAGTCTCGGATACACCGGCGAACTCTCTAACAAAATCAGTAATTACTTTTCTAAATTGAACATAACTACTTCATTCTCAAGAGGCCCAACCTTAAGCAGATTATTATTCAATGCCAAATAAAAGACCGATAAATCCAAGTAATCAGGAATCTATCAAATCAAATGCAATGAAAGTCAGACAAACAGGGAGAAGTTTTGAAGCTAGATTCAAGGAACATATTTCCTCAGATAAAAATTCGCCAATATTAGAACACATAAAATCAACTAATTACTCGATATCATTGAACAATCTTAAAATCCTCCATAAATGTAACAAAGGGAGAGTGATGAATTTGTTGGAAAGTTTGGAGATCAACAAATCATGTGAAAACCCACAATTTACTAAACTCAACAGTCAACTAGAGCATAATGGATCCCCACTACTCAATATTTAAGATAAATTTCATTCTGTACTTGTACTTTCCTATTCATGTATTATATTGTTATTCACTAGAAAATGACCGTAGGGTTGAAACCGGTCGTAATTATTGAATAAATTGTGGAAAAGTGACGAAAGTGTCCCATTTTGTTTTACTTTAAAAATGAATTTCCATAAAATAAATAAATCATCAATACTCTCAATTCATAAGTTGTGTTAAACGTACCCCCGTTATCAAGTTTAGTGCGATCGTCGTTAAATTTATGAATAGTTAGTATTAGTGTTATATTTTGAGAATAAGCTGCGACTCTCTTTTGAAGGTAGGATCGAGTTTATTTCGTTTTTTTTCTCATGATTTGATTGAATGAGTTTGTTAGGAAATTTATGAAGAAATAGACCTTTGACTAACAAGGAGCTGGAACTTGAAGTTAAAAAAATTGGTGGTAGGATAAGACGATACTATGAAAGGATCTGGTAATGAAGAAAGACTGGGAGTTGGTAGATAAATCAGAGGTTGAAGATTCTAGTGACGATATTAGTGAGCCTCAGGATAATAGCCAATCTACCCTATTATAAAGGCCCCACCGATAGAATTGGCACCTGAGGTCGCGTACAAATAGACAAGTCAGCGCATAAACAACTCAATGTGGCTACGAACGCATTCGTAAGTTTGTAGTGCTAGGTATCTGGTACTCGATTGCTTTAATACAGGAATATCCACCGGGACCATCCGTTAAAAACTTTTTGAGTTCCAATTACAATATCAAGCTGAAAAAATATACGTGACCATAACTAGCGATTTCCAATTGAAGTGATACGATTTCCGGTTATAACGGAAGTGGGTCATCACTTTGTTATTTCAAATGGCAATCTACCTTTTTTATTATACATCTAGAAACGACATTTGAGCAAAGCATAAAATACCCAAGTTGTTGGCACTTATCTGTCAAAACTTTTGACAGATTTAATTATTTTTGTTATAAACCCGATTTTAGAGGAACATTTAAAAAAATTGTAGCTCATAGATTTTTTGCACTACAGACACAATTTTTGCTTGGGCGAATAGAAGAGGGATCAAGGAATTTTTTAAGCAGTCTACACATGTCAAATGTTTATTGCCTTTTTCAAACAGCAATAAATCAATTTTTTCAAGTGGCACGTGCCAGTTTGTATGTCGCCATCAGATGAAGCATCAAATTTCAGATGGGATTGTATAAGCATGTACTATACCCATCTCTTATAGTTCCGAAATAATTTGGGAATATATTGAATTTTGACGATTTTGCAAGAACTAACAGAGAATGCGTTGAAATATTTGAATCAAGTAGCTGAACTGGCTACGCTCACCTGACGGGTGCCTAAAATTAATGTACTTGTCACTTCGTTCATTCGAATTTGATATTTCAACAAGAATTGTTGGTAATTCGAAGTGAAAATTTTTGAAAAACACCAGATTGATAATAAAATGGCTGAGTATTCAAACGAGGATATGTTTAATCTCTTTTTAATTCATGGCGAATGTCAAAAAGTGGTGGATAGAACTTACAGGGAATTCACTAACCAATTTCCAAATGTGGCGCCTATGAGTAAAGCAACATTTCGAAGGATTAGAAGCAATTTTCTGCAATTTGGTGGAACAAAATACATTGAATCTAGAAGAAAACCAATTCTCGAGGACGACGGCAATCAAATTAATACGCTAGCGTATTTTCGTACCAATCCACATGCGTCCATTAAGTCAGCATCAATGGATATTGGATTGAGTTATACTTCTATTCAAAGGATCCTCAAGAAACATAACATGCGCCCGTATTCTTTTAGCCGACTACAAAAATTGACACCTGCTGACCTTCCCAAGCGGCTGAATTTCTGTGAAAATTTATTAATTCAGCTATTAAGAAGATGAGACAATTCTGCAAAAAATTATATGGTCTGATGAAGCCAAGTTCAATGAAAGTGGAATAACCAACAGGAGAAATCGATATTTTTGGGCCACAGAAAATCCACATTTCATTGAGGTTATTGATTTCCAAAATAAATTCAGCGTGAACGTTTTTGCAATTTTAATGAATGATTTGTTTGCTTATCACATTTATGAGCAAAATCATAATGGACAAAGATACCTGGAAATTTGGAAATGAACATTAGCAAATTTTTCAGATGGATTACCCCTGAACATTCTGAGGGATTGCTATTACCAAATGGATTGTGCACCAGCACATTAAACATGAGCTGTAGATCGGCAGCTAACAGAAATGTTTGAGGATAGATGGTGAGGTAATCAAGGACTAAATTTATGGCCTCCGCGTTCTCCGGACCTGACGCCCCTTTACTTTTATTTATGGGGCAAAACCAAGAGTGAAGTGTATCTTATTCTTGTAAGAAGTAAAGAAGAGTTACTAGAGCTCATTCATAATGCTTTTCGTAATATTGATCCTGAGGAAACTAGGAGGGCAACTCATCATGTTCGTATACAAGCTGTCAAGTGTATCGAGCAAAATGAGGCCCATTTATTCAGATCCTAAATCAGTTTTATCCTATGATGTTTGCTATCATTTATTAGTATTAATGTAATTATCTTCGATGATTGGTTTTCGCTTAGTTCCTACAATTTTTATTCATCTGAATTGTAGAAAATTGCTTCTAAAGCTCCTACATTTTATTTTACTCATAGACGCCAAATTTGGAAATTGGTTATTGAATTGCCTGCAATTTCTACCCACTACTTTTTGACATTCTAAAATGAATTAAAAAAAGAATAAATATATTTCCGTTTGAATAACCAGGGCTTTTATTCCAAATGTGTTGTATTTTTTGGATACTTTCCATCTGAAATAACGACAATTCTTGTTGAAATATCAAATTCGAATGAACGAAGTGACAAGTACATTAATTTGAGGCACCTGTCAGGTGAGCGTAGCCAGTTTATCTACTTGATTCAAATATTTCAAAGCATTCTCCGTTAGTTCTTGCAAAATCATCAAAATTCAATATATTCCCAAATTATTTCGGAACTATAAGAGATGGGTATAGTACATGCTCATACAATTCCATCTGAAATTTGACGCTTCATCTGATGGCGATATAAAAAAATTCATTGATCCTTCTTCTATCCGTCCAAGCAAAAATGTGTCTGTAGTGCAAAAGATCTACGAGCTACAATTTTTTCAAAAGTTCTCAAAAATCGACTTTAGAACAAAACTCATTAAATCTGTCAAAAGTTTTGACAGATAAGTGCCAACAATTTGGGTATTTTATGCCTTTCGTAAATGTCGTTTCTAGATGTATAATAAAAAAGGTAGATTTCCTTGTATATTATCCTAACCTCATATTTAATTTCTGGACAGAATTATGAAAATAATAGTGAAATAAACTTCTCCTTCACAAAATTAAAGATAATGTCGAAAATTTATCGATAATACATCATTATGCAGCTCCTGGAAATTATAATCTAACAGTAAATAGTAAAACAAGAAATGAAAACTTGTCACTTCATGAAATCCTCAAGATCCTCGGTAGCAAAAACTCCGAATATACAGGGTATCCCAAGTTGAGTGTCCTATTAGACGTTCATAGAGAACTAATGATGCTACCGTTCTGAAATTCGTGCAGTCGTTTCAGGTGGTCCAAAACTCTATTTCTAAAATAAATCCATCTCAATGGCATAACATAACAACTTTGGTATTTAATATAGAACACCCTATACATTCATAACTGATTCGATAACACTTCTTAATCCAATGATAAAAACACCAGAGACATAAGTCTAGCCTGTTTTGTTCATGAAATGTCCTAGTTCTACTTGAAAATTATTGAATTTTTGATTTTTTTTAAATTGATATATCTCGATGACGGCGTGAGCTACCAAAATAATGAGAGGTATTTTGCAAACAAGAAACTATGCGGAACATAACACATGTCCGACTAAATCTCAGTCAGTATACAGAGTGCTCTTTTTTCCGCCACACATTTCGAAACGAAGAAATATCGAAAACTAAGTTTTCTCGAATTGTAACCCATATTTTTTTAATTAATTAGATTTCCGTAAAAACTAAATGAAGTTCCCTATACGTTCCCTGTACCTGAAATTCCAAACTCTCAAGTTATGGCAAAAAAAAACGAATTTCACGTACCTATCTAAAGTTGACAAATGCGGCTTAGATTCCTGAACGTGCATAGACATATCCCAGAGCATAGACAGGCTCCTGAGGATAGATAACAAACTACTATTGTTTTAACTGTCAGTCTAAATAATTCGAACATAATGGCTAGCTACACAAATGATCAAATACTTAATTTATTTTTCATTCATAGAGATGAGAGACAGAATGTGAGTAGAACTTGTAGGAGATTTAACGAACTGTATCCAAATATGCCGTCTATGACAGCTAAAAAATTCAAGAGATCCGTTACAAATTTTCTTTCGACTATAACGGCCCAGAATTAGATATAATTTTCATCGCCTGTAGTCAACAATGAAGACAATGAAATTGGTCTAAACTCCGCACCTCTGAAGGACAACAGATTTTCGTATTTTGAGTATGATATTGTGGTGGAAATATTCAACAACTATTTTGTTGCTGGTGTGGAGAGTTATGTTAAAGATGGCATGAATACCAACAATGGTACAGTACTGAATCCATTGGTAACATATGATACTGCAGCGATGAACAAAATGGAAAATATACGATTAATGATAAAAGATGAAGTGGAAAGAATTTGAAAAAATCTGAAAAAAAACTAACTCAACACATGAAATAGATCTCAGAATCATTGGGGCTGAATGTGAATTTGCCATCAATAAAATTACTGATCTTCAGAATGCATTTTTTGAGAGTGGAGTAGTGCCTGCAGAGTGGAAGGTTGCTACAGTAGTACCGGTTCATAAAATTGTTGATACCATCAAGGTGGAAGAAGTCAGACCAATCAATATGTTACCATTAATGGAAAAAAGAATGGAAACTCATGTCAAAAATCAGCTTTTTGAATTACTTAATAAGTACTAATATTTTTTTGAGAATCAGTCTGGATTCGAGGCAGGGCATTCTTGCGATACTGCTCTTCAGCTAGTAATTTCAAGATGGAAGGAACTGTTGGATGATGGCTTGGTATTGGTGGTAGTCCTCTTGGATTTTGAGCGAACATTCCAGTCTATCTGTAGAAAGATACTTGCCTGTATATTGGGAGCTACTGGAATTACTGGGGTTATCAAGTGCTTTGAGAGCTATTTGAGTGAGAGGTTCCAGTGTACAAGGCTGAATGATATCACATCGGAAAGAAAATAAGTGAGATATGGGGTACCGCAGGATTGCATACTGGGCCCTCTGTTGTTCATAATATATCTCACTTATATAGTTAATTGTGTTGGAGCAGAAAAACTCAAATAAACTGCTGATGACACCTTACTATACGATGATGGTGCTCGGGTCCACGAGGTAGCAGGGAGGTTGCAGGGGAAGCTTGATGAAGTGTCCCAGTCGTTGCAGGATAATAGTATGTTCGTCAATGTGAAAAAGATTAAAGTGATGTGTTTCGGTTTTAACCAAAAAGTTCTGTGTCTGAAATTGTTGGGACATAACCTAGAAGTCGTTAGTGAATCTAGATACTTGGGTGTTTTTATAGGTGAAAATCTAAATTTTCGAAGTCACAGTGATAATTTAGTTAGGAAATTGAGTAAAAAGATAGGTTTATGCAGAAGGGTCAGTCGATTTTGGTTAAAACAAGAACTTTATTATATAAAACCATATAAACACCACATTTCGAGTATTGTTCAACAATCATATAGTATTTTGATAAAAGAGAAAAAGATAGGCTCCAAATATTACAAAACAAGACCATTAGAATCATTTTAGATGCTTCAAAAATCACTGGCGTCAATAGTACGTTGGGTAAATCACAGTTTCTCAGTATGGAGCAGAGAGCGTTTCGAACTTGATTTTCATATACGAGATAGTACACAAGATGTTACCTGATTATTCAGCCATGTAAAATAAGATTTGTTTGTGATATTCATCATTATAATACGATTCCAGTCGGATATCTATGTACCAGCAGCTAAAAAGGCTAAGACTGAGAAATCGCTCTTTTACAAGGGCTTGAATTCAGTTCATTTGTTTATAAGATCTTGTATTGAGTTAGGGGAATTCCAAAGGCTTATATTACAGCATGTAAAAGAGAAGAATAATCGTTGATTTTTGTTGTATGTAATTTTGAATTTGATTGTTAACTTTGTAGCAAATTTTGCCAATGAATATGTCTCATCTCATCATATCATAACAACATAAATGATAAAACTTATATGGAGATTTCAAGGACGGTAGTGAGTGACTTCGTGAACACTTTATCAGTAGGTGAATCAAGGCGTTGTTGGTACCAACTCGATGAAGCGCCAGCTCATCACACAAATGTAAATTACCGAATTTTAACTGATATGTTTTAGAATAGCTGGATAGGGACGTCTTTGTGGCCTCCAAGGTCACCTGACCTACTGCCTATGGGTTTTTATATTTGGGGAACGCTAAGAGATGGAATTTAATTTGAACCTATTACTTCAAGATATAATTTGCATAATAGATTGCAAAATGCTTTCATGTAATTGAATGTGGAGTAACTGAGGCGAGCCACATCACAGGGTATTATGCGTCGAGTAGAACTATGTCTAGAAGTGAATGGTCATCACTTTGAAAAATTTTTATGAAATTTAGGAAAATAGAGTTCAATTCGTATTGATATTTCTTAATTTGACTTTGGAAATTCGACAACAATTGCAGTTTCACATTTTTCTCTCTTAATTTATCAATTATCCAATGACAAAAGGACAGTTATTTGCTAATGCTCTGGGAACTGTCTATGCGCGTGCAGGAATCTAAGCCCTCTTTGCCAACTTCACAAAAACTTGGGTTTGTTTCCCTAATATTCGAATATTAAGTAGTTGTGAATCATCTTAGTCTACCGTAGGAGAATAAGATGGATAAAATTGTAGAAAATCTTAATCTGCGATGAGATACTAAGATTCAGTAATAATTTGGACACAGTGATGAGTTTAATGAAATAAAGATATTTTATTATCGTTCATTGTACTTATATACTGATTATTGCATGACGTAATAGATTGATGTCGCTGCCCCAAGTTCCGCGCGTGGTTCGTTTGCACCGGAACTCCATCAGACGGTAGCTTGCAGAATATCATTCCTATTTCCCGTCACGGGTCGTTGAATTGTTGATTAAGCGACTTTTGGAGTATTTTCACCCTATTCTGGTTCAAGTGGATGAATTTTTAAGGGTGAAACCAACAGGTAGGTACGTAAAATTCGTTTTTTCGCCATAACTCGAAAACTATAAATCTCAGGTATAGCGTATGTATGGAGAGCTTCTTTCAATTTTAATGGCGAATCTAATAAATTGGCAAAAATATGGGTCAACATTCGAAGAAACTTAGTTTTCGATGTTTCGTTTCGAAATGTAAGACGGAGAAAAGAGCACTCTGTAATTGACTGAGATTCAGTCGGACATGAATTATGTCCAGCATGATTTCATTTTGCAGAACACTTTTCATTATTTTGGTATCCCACGCAGTTCTCGTGTTATCTAGATTTTTTCAAAAAGCAAAAATCAATCATTTTCAAGTTTAAATAGGAAATTTCATGAACAAATTAAGCTAGACTTATGTGTTAGGTGTTTTGTAGTTAGAATAATGAGTGTTATCGAAACAATTGTCAATATACACGGTGTTCTATATCAAATAACAAAGTTGGTATGCACATTTGGTATAAACGTTAGTACCAGTAAGGTGAAAATATTTTAGAAATAGAGTTTCGGATCAGCTGAATCAATTATCAACATTTTAGAACAAAAACATTATTAGTTCTCCATAAACGTCTAATAAGCCACTCAACTTGGGATACCTGTATAGCAATTAAATATTTTAACAATCGCTCCGATGCTCTTGAAGTTATTCTAGGAGCGAAGGGAACTTCAACATGTAAACTTACTGTTTGGATGAAATGAATGCAACTTGAATGTTAATTTATTATGAACACTTCACATGTTTATAGAATGGTATTAACAGATTATCAAATAATTTTATACATTGTTATTAAATTTGAGTGAAAATTTTTGTGATGGAATATGGGGCATCTTTGCAATAAAAAAATATGTTCATTCAAAATGACTAAAACAAAGATGTGAAACAGTTTCATAAAGAGTATTCCGCAGTATTGGTTTATTTTGGTTATTATTCTCTAGCCGGATGTATTAAAGTACCTCTATAGGCAGTGGTCTGGCGGGTTGTCTAAACTGAAACCAATGCCTATACTATTTGTTTTCTCTGGTTTTATATAATGAAAAAAATTTGTTCTAAAGAGATCTTGCCGGCGAGGTTTACATCGAGGTTTACATGAGTCATATCATGCTTTTTGAAAAATGAATGTTTTTTGGATGTGTCCGTTTTTAACCACAAAAAATGAAACTACGTGCAAACAATAACTGGCCTCAAATAAAATAGAAGAAATACTTCATAAAAATAATGCCTGACATTTTACTGTACCTATCCAAATCAGTTAAAGTCTATACCATGTATATGCGATAATAGAGTCAATTTATTCAAATCAAACACCCTTCCAAAATTGAAGCACTAGTTCAATATTAAATTTCACTAATAATATCATGCAATAAATTACGTTTCGCAAATAAATGATATTCAAATAATCATTTCACAGCAACAGAAATACCGTGTAACGGAAAATTCAATTAAAATTGAGGGGACCTTTCAAACAAAATGTTATATTTCTGTTAGGCCGAACAAATAACAACAGAAGCATCCCACAAATTTACCAATTTGTTGGCGCAAACAATTTTAATTATTCTAGATTGGACATACGTGTATCATCGTATTTGATGGAATTCAGCTCGGAAAAGCATTTGATAACAGACGTCGTGTTCACGGGAGTGGGAGGCCAGCATGTGACCGGATCTGCCACAGGTCCGCAATAGCCTGCTAAATATTGTTCCGATAAACGAAATGACTCATTCAGGTAAAGATTTTCACAGAATGTCTGATTGATGAAAGCTTCAAACACTTCGAAATGTGTATTGTTTGTCAAATATTCTTCTGTGTTCATGGGGGGTTGGATTGCAATGTTTTCCACGTTTTCTATATCTGGCTGCCAGAAATCATGGTCCATTTTGAATTCCTCAGGAAACAGTTTGTGTTCATTTCCCCAATTCTGCATTCATTCTCCTGAAACAAATAGAACGTTGTCAGAGTTTTTATTTTGAGGCATAGCTTCGTTATTTTAGGTTACATTGAAGTTGAAATTGTTAGTTAAAATTGTCGTTAATTGGTTTCACAAGCAGTGCTGATCGTGGCTCCAAAATGACCATCTCGGCACCCTACCCCTTTTTAATAACTCTTGGAAATTACCCATCTTGATTCAGACTACCACAGATAAAAATAAGGGATAGTCTCCTTCTGCCTTAATCTTTATGTCCTCATAATTTTACTGTTCATTGGTGGTTTATAACTACACTCCCCACAAAAATTGTCACATCACCCTACTTTTACGACAATACTATATAAACTTTTAGGTTGATCATTCAAGAGTCACTTGGTAACTTTGAGGAGTGTAAAATAAGAGGATATCATTCAGAAGAGATGAGTTTATGATGGAAAATATCAAAAATTTTCGAGTTAATGAAAAATCAAAATTGTTGCCATCTCCAAACATTCGCGAAGAGACCAATCAACTAGTATCGAATGGTTACTAATCATCTTCAAAATCGAGTGTTTCCTTCTCAGGCCCTAATTACTGCCAGTATACGTCTCGTAGTTCCTAATTTCAGGTAACAAATTTTCTAGTTGCTGGAGTGTTCTACAAGGCATCCTACGTTGCTGAATTTGCTTCCCCATGTTGTCCCAAACATGTTCTATGGGAATCAAGTCTTAAAATATCAATTTCAGCATTTTGCAGAAATTCTGTAACTACTCTAGCTGCATGAGGCCGAGCATTATCATGCATATAAATGAAGTTTTCACCAATCAATGAGCCAAAGGGTACAACATGGGGTTCAAGGACATCTACGATGTACCTGGCCGCTATCATTCCATTAATCACTAGGACTAACTCAGTTCGACCTTGGAAATAAATGCCTCCCCACCATTACTAAGTTTTCGGTTTGCTGGATATTGCATTGCTGACACCGTTCTCCAGGTCGTCTGCATACAGGCATGCGTATATCGTTTGATGTTAGAAAGAACCTGCACTCGTCAGAAAAAGAACGTTCGACCATTTGGGAATACCCTAATTTGCATGTTCCCTCGCAAACTGAAGTCTTGCAACTCGATGCTCTCTGGTGAGAACGATAGAAACCACCATTGCTCTGATATCATCTTCACTGAGCCTGTTCCTAACAGTTTGCAATGAAATATGCACATTTCTGAAAAGTGCAAGTTCATTTTGTAGCATTCTAGCCGTACAGTGCCGAATTCTTAGTGCAGTTAAACGAAGCCAACGATCATCATCTTGTGATGTTATCCGATTTATTCCCTGTCCGGCCTTTCTTCCTAATCCCCCTGTTTTGTGGTATCGATTAAATTCTCTTGAAATACTGCTTTGGTTAACATTCAACAAGTTAGCCACGTAACGTTGGCTTCGCCCTTCCTCTAGGAGTGTAACAATTCTTACCACTTCACGATCACTCGAATAACGTCCAGGACTTTCAGCAATCATTACAATAAATTCAAAGATTCGAAAATCAACAAGAAACACAGAAAACTTGCATTAATTTAGCGTGAAAACTGAAGAGAAATTGAATGAATGCTGATAGACAAATAAACTTATTCTTGTTTCAAACATGTTTGAGATCATATGGAAACAAATGTTACTACATAGATAAGATTTTTTTCCCCTCATATGTCCAGAAACATATGTTGACAAAGAAACTGCGAACGAGCTGCTTAATCGATTGTGGCAATCAGTTTACCAGGTGATGCGACAATTTTTGTGGTGTGTGTATAACAGAAATAAAAATTAAATAATCAGATTACGAAAGTTAATGACAAGTGTAATGTGAAAAAGGGGAATATGTTGAATGAAATTTGAGTGAAATTATAAATCAGAGAGGAAACATTCTAGAAAGTAGAACGGAATAGGACACTTTGTCACTTTTTCACAATTTATTTAATAATCACGACCGGTTTCAACCTTACCGTCATTTTCAATTGAACAACAATATAACAGATGAGTAGGTAATTACAAGTACAGAATAAAAGTTATCCTAGTTATTGAGTAGTGGGGATGCATTAAGCTCTAGTTGGATGTTGAGGGTAGTAAATTGTGGGTTTTTGCATAGTTTGTTAATGTCCAAACTTTTCAACGGATTCAACTCTCCCTCCTTGTTACATTTATGAAACATTTTAAGGTTGTTTAATGATATCGAGTGGTTGGTTGATTTTATGTGTTCAAATATTTGCGAATTTTTATCTGAGGAATGAAAAAAATGTGTTTCTTGAATCTTGCTTCAAAACTTCTCCCTGTTTGTCCGACATAGGCTACCTGACATTCATTGCATTTGATTTGATAAATTCCTGATTGCTTGAATTCATCGTTCCTTTGTTTGGCATCGAATAATAATCTGCCTAATTTGTGGCCGCTTGAGAATGAAGTTGTTATGTTGAATTTGGAAAAGTAAAGACTAATTTTGTTAAAGAATTTGCTGGTGTGTCTAAGCATAGTGTATCTTTTTTACGGGTTTTCTACGATGCCATAAATAGTAGAGGGGTAATACGTTGTACTTTGTGTTTAATAATTGTAATTGAAGCCGGCTCGGTGGCGTATGGGATATGATGCTCGTCTCCTACGCAGAGTTACCTGGGTTCAATCCCCACAAAGTCGGTGCGATTTTTCGGATTCTGGGAATCGCTTGAGTGTCCATATTTCAGAGGAGATGTAAAGATGTCGGTCCTGTCTAACAGAGATGTGTTGGACATTAAAGATCCCTTCCCCGACACGAGAGGGTTCGGCAAAATTCTCAGGTTAGATTATATATATATATATTTATATATATATATATATATATATATATATATATATATATATATATATATATATAGGAATAAAATACCAGCGGAAGAAACAGACCATGCCCGTTCCTTAATCAGGCATCTAAACTGGTGTCGTGCCTCCTACGGTTGCCCCTAAAGTGTGAGCTCAAGAAATGTAACAGGGGAACCATACTTTCTTGCGTATGATTCAATAAACGAGGGGTATATTTTTATTTGAGGCAATTTTTCTGATAATATTACATTCAGTTCAGAACTTCTCTGTCGAAAGGAGAACAGAGTGAGCTCTATGAATCATGGAGTTATATGCAGCTAATTTACTGGCTAGAATGGCAGAAATAGTCCATTGGGATCGATGTGTCTGTGAATGTTTCATTTCTGTAAATTTTATAATTGAAATGGTTATTTGAATTTATGATGGTTAAGTCTAGGAAATTAATTGAGGTATTAATTACTATTTCAGAATTGAAGCTGATGCAGCTATATATTTTATTCAGGTAATTTAAAAATTGCTGAATTTGTCTGTTTGAACCACGAAAATCAACTAAAATATCATCTACATATCTGTACCAGAAATAATTTTAGCGATATCTGTGTTTAATATCGAGAGTCTCTCTAAGTTATACATAAAAATGTCCGCTAGTAAGGGGCTAAGAGGTGGTCCCATTGGAACATCTGAATTTTGTTTGAAGAACTTAGATTGAAAATGAAAGTAACTTTGAGATAGGCATATTTGAAGAATATTGCTAACTTTATTGATTGATATATGGCGCTCTGTTATACTCGCATAAGATATCTGAAACAAGGCGAAGACGCTCATCCAATGGAATGTTCGGGTACATAAGTTTGACATAGAAAGAGACTAACTTTATATCTTGGGAGATCTTTTTTGTCAAATAATAGCTTAGTTTGTCAGAACACCTAGCACACATAGACTGTGAAAATAGGAAACTGATCCCAATGAATGTTCAAGCTCCAAAATGTACGCATTGATTAAACTACATAAGGAAGAAAAATCTGCAAGATGTCATATACAAACACACCTTTAGGTACACTAGCGAAATTCTTGAATCACAAATTTCTCCAATTCTGTAGATCTCCTTCATAAACTTTCAAATCCCACAATCTCCCAAGATATTAAGTTAGTCTCTTTCGATGTCAAAAATATGTACCCGAACATTCCAACGGATGAGTGTCGTCTCCTTGTTACAGATTACTTAGCCGAGTGTAACACACCGCTTTATATCACTAAGGAACTTAGCAAACTTCTTCAAATATGCCTATCTCAAAGTTACTTTCTCTTTCAATCTAAATTCTTCAAACGAAATTCAGGTTTTCCAATGGGATCACCTCTTAGCCCGCTACTTGGGGACATTTCTATGAATAATTTCGAGAAAAACTCAATATGAAACACAGATTTCGCCAAAAAACATATTATTTTCTGGTACAGATATGTAGATGACATTTTAGTTGGTTTTCGTGCTTCAAACAGACAAATTCGGCAATTTTCAATTTTCCTGAATAAAATAAATTGCCGCATCAGCTTCACTGCTGAAATTGAAAATAATAACTCAATTGATTTCCTAGACTCAACCATCATAAATTCAAATAACTATCTCACTAATAAAATTTACAGAAAGGAAACATACACAGACGCATCGATCCCAATGGACTCGTTCGGTCATTGGAGTCATATATACAGATATGTGGTTGATTAATCTCATAGTGATGTCGTCCATGCAAATGCTACCTTGACCATTGCTTTTGTATTACAGTATCTGATACGAATGGTAGATTCAGCAGGTCATCCATAGTAGCAAGATGCGGAGGTGTATATCCCTTATCAGACAACGATACCACTCTATGGAGGTCAGAAGTGCGAGCTTTTGCAGAGAAGAAATCTCTGAGATTTCTAATCTGTTCGGTGTGTAAATTAACAGCATCTATTAATCCGCTTCCTCTTTTTTTCGCTTTTCGCTTCGAAGTTGTTCTTATCACAGACGATTTTGGATGATGATTATTGTACCTTATCAGCATCGTTCGGGACTGTCTTTGAATATCATGTAGTTCTATCTTAGTCCATCTGAGTGTTCCAAATGAGTAAAGCAACACTGAAATGGCGTAGGTTTTAATTGCTTTGACTAGATTCCCCGAGTTCAACATAGATTTCAGCACAGTCTTCAGATGCTGACTGTACTCTAAACAAATCTTCTCCTTTGAATGTTTTTGGTCTAGTTATCTGGCTTGTTGGTATCCAAGATATTTGTAAATTTCGCCATCCCTCATACACTTTATAATATCACCATTTGAAAGTTGTGTTTCACCTTCTATGTCTTGCCGTCTTTGAATATTCAGGGTCTTACACTTTTCAATTCCGATTTTTATAGGGGCTTCTGCCGAGAACTTACTGTATCCGCCATTATTATTATTATTATTAAAGAAAGATAAGGGCTATGTACAGGTCCTATTGAGCTCACTACAATAACAAATAAGGAAATAGACGTGAACGTTACAGGTGCATGAAATATGACAAGCAAAATGGAGAAAACAAATTCGTCAAGCAAATAGATAACTACATATCTAATAGTATTCTATCAATTTGGTTCTTGACGACAGTCACCGATGGAGAATCGTTGATCAACGAGTCGAGGCCATTCCATGCATTGAAGATCCGGTTGGATAAAAAATGATCTCTCTGTCACAAATTCTCACGAATAAACTCTCCAAATTCGCATAGTTCAACTTCATCATTCGAAATGAAATGATGAGATCGCCTCGAAAGACGATTAACCGAGCGAAATGAGATACGCGTGGCGAGCCGCTGTACATTTTTCAATAAAGCTTGGTCATGAATCAACACAAGACACTACACTGGACCCGAAAATTTCAAGATTGGACGCACTTGAAGAATTTAATGGAGGTTTCGAATGAAATACAAGCAAAAGATTTACGAATCATAAAGAGAAATCGGTTGGTGGGTTTGGAGATTTTGATGATGTGTTCCGACCAGGTCAAGTCTTTCGTGATTTTAACTCCCAGATCTACATGGGAAGAAACCGGGGTTAGGGGGTTGCCATCGATGAAATACGTCACATGCGGGTTGTTTTTGCCAACGTGGAGCACAATAATCTTTGCAGCACTCAAAGGTAACAACCAATACTTGCTCCACTACAAAATGCTATTCAAATCGGCCTGAAATTTGTCATAGTCGGTCAGCGGGTTAGAATAAATTTTCGCGTCACCAGCAAAGGGGGATTTAGAGCTTTTTGTCTGAGCACCAAGATCACAAGCAAAGGCTAGGAACAAAAGTGGCCCCTTGATGGATCCCTGTGGAACACCACTCAACACAGGTTTCAATGATGAGTAGGAATATCCTGTTCTGACCATCAATTTTCTGTCAGACATGTACGCATCTAGCCAGAGATTCAACTTTCCTCGTACTCCACAATTGTCCAGTTTGAGCATGAGTCTTTTAATAGTAACTCTATCAAAAGCTTTTGCGAAATCGAAATACACTACGTCCGTAGGTATGCCCTGATCACGAGAATAGGTCCAATCATTTAGACAAGTAAGCAAGTTTGTTAGCGGAGACTTTCCTTTAACGAAGGCATGTTGCTCGATGGGCAAGACTCTGTGGGCAGACAGAAATTCATACATATTTTCAGCAACGATGGACCCCATAACCAGAAAAAAAACAGAAAGTAGGCTTATTGGCTCTTGATAGTCACCATTTTGAATACGGCCGTAACAGATGCAACTTTCCAACTTTTTGGAAATATTATTTCTGGATCGATTATCGCATTTCTAGTTTATACAAACCTTCAGAAGCTTACCTGTTATCAGACACAATTTAATTCACTTCCAAGAGTTGAATAAAATTTCACTCCTAAATAAATTAAATTAAATCAATAAAAATGGAGAGATTTTTCTCATAATAAAATGCAGCAACGTACCATCTCATCCAATAAACAATGAAGTATTATTTGGATTATTTTTAATATCTCTGACATATACCATTCCGCTATTGATAAATGGCTAGCTGCGATAGCACACCGTTGAACTGTTTCCATAAAGAATTATTGAAACCTGAACAATCAATTGACACCATAAAAGGAAAATAATCATAGAAAACTTCTCGGAAAAGAGTTGGAAACAATTGACAGGATACTGCGAAATTGAGATAAAGGAAACGGCCAGTATAAAGTCCGCCGCGGTAGCTGTTTGAGTGAAATTCCTATCAATATAGTGGGGTTAGATTTATTTAATGTATCGGGTTTACCAATAAGGATGCTGGGATTTCAAAATACAATAACAACAGAACGCTTTGAGATTTCGGGCTACTTCTTTTTCATATTGTACATTATTTTATAATATTACTTATAGCATTCAACATGTTTAATTCAGCCGCCTTGCCAACGCCGGCAGAAGCTTTCTCTCTGAACCCAATTCTCCATGGCTCTCAGACAGGCTGACTAATTCGTTGATAGCGCTGTCAATATTCATTTGAAGTTGGTTCAAATTTGTCGGTCTGTTCGAATAAGCTATTTATTTAGCCAAACCCCACAGAATAATGTGTGGCGACGTGATATCAGTCGATCCAGGTGGCCGACTGAGCCAGTTTTTGAGATTACTAGCTCACTTAACTAGCTCTTCAGCATATTGATTATTCCGATCGCTGTAGGGCATGTGGCTCCGTCCTGCTGGAACCACATGTCATCCAAGTTCAGTTCATCAATTTGTTCTAAGACAAAAGTCATCAATGGTCCAATGACACCGCCAGTATGAACTCCGCACCAGACCCTCAGTTTTTGTGAATGAAAACGCTTCTCTAATATCACATTCGGGTTTGGCTCACACCAAAATCGACTATATTTCCTTTTGCAAAGCCATTGAGCCAAAAATAAGCTTCGTCAATAAAGATGATTTTCTTGTGATAATTGTCACCTTCGTCAAGCTGCCGGAAGTCTCAATTTGCAATTACGCGGCGCTTTTGAGGTCACCCGGCAATCGCTCTTGGGTATATAGGATCTTGTATGGATACAGGACAAAGTTCTTTCTCAAAATATACCACATTTTCGGCGCTCCTTGCATTTCTTGATCTAGAAGGAAGCTCTACATTCCCTAGCGTGAATTTCGATTCAAACTTCCTCACTAAACACTGAATGGCGGATTCAGAAGGGGCGATTTCTAGAAATTTACTCAAAGAGAACAATTTCTATGATGTTTTAAAAATCCCAGTACACCTTATGTGATTCCGAAAGTTGTTATGGTTGTTTGTAGTTCGCAATATATAAAAAGAATTCCTAATAATAAAAATAGTATATATATATATATATATATATATATATATATATATATATATATATATATATATATATATATATATATATATATATATATATATATATATATATATATATATATATATATACTTATATATATCACTTGGCAATTGCGATCCAGGATCAGGTTGTTTTCACGAGGAATTATAGAAAACACATCATCAAACAAAATAATATAGATGATTCTTGCCGTAGATGTTTCTGTTCTTCAGAAACAGTTTTTCATATATTATCATCTTGCTCAGTCCTTGCTTCAACTGATTATTTAGAAAGACATAGTGCCGTCGCTAATATTATTCATTTTAATCATGGAATTAAACATGACCTAATTCCCAAAAGAAAAAATTTACAAATATGAACCTGAGATCATATGTGAAAATGACAAATATAAACTTTATTTTGATAAAACAATTCTTTGCAACAGAGCTGTAAAACACAATAGACCAGATATCATTCTTAATGATGAACAGAATCAAATAACATATATAATTGATATTGCTATACCCGACACACATAATATACAAAATAAATACATTGAAGAAATTTCTAAATATATGATGCTTGGCGACGAGATCAAAAAATGTGGAAAATGAAAAAATATTTATTTTACCGATTATTATTTCCACAACAGGTGTTATTCTAGAAGTCTTCACAAAAGTATTGAAATTTTGGGTCTGAAGAAAATTTGTTTGAACAGTTACAAAAGATAACAGTCATCAAATCTTGTAATATTCTTCGTAGGTTCTTTCCGAAAAAATAATGAGGTAGAGTCATAGGTTTTCTCTTTAGTTTATACTGCTCAGAATCTCATTTCATATTTTATTTATTCGTTTATATAAATGTAATATAATGAACTGACAATTTTGTTATATTTATATTCAGAGCAGTATTCTATTCGATCGTTCACCACTTCACACAAAGGAAACTATTAATGAGTAACATTCAGTGTTACTTGACTAATGTCCGTACACTGGATTTTTCCGGGGAGAAAGCCTCTGACACTACTCGTTGGTACATTGATATCATTGTCTGATGATGCTATAGTATGTATATATTCTGGTAGATTGATATATTCTCATAACATTTAACGTTATTCTAATATATAATTATTCCAGGATATGTTATGATTATAATCATTGTCTGGCAGTGGTATTAATTACACACGGGTGGTGGATTTATATTTTTCATGAAATCAGTTTGATTGCATGAACAGATATATGGGCAACTCGTCGGGGTGAAACCCCATAATATATATATATATATATATATATATATATATATATATATATATATATATATATATATATATATATATATATATATATATATATATATATATATATATATATATATATATAGGTGCTTCAACGAAAACTAAACAGAGGCTATAGATATTCATTCATTGTATCCAAAGGTTTTGTACGATACAGGATATGTTATGATTATAATCATTGTCTGGCAATGGTATTAATTACCGGGTGGTGGATTTATATATTTTTCATGAGATCAGTTTGATTGTATGAACAGATATATGGGCAACTCGTCGGGCTGAAACCTAATAATATATATATATATATATATATATATATATATATATATATATATATATATATATATATATATATATATATATATATATATATATATATATATAGACAGGGTGCTTCAACGAAAACTAAACAGAGGCTATAGATATTCATTCATTGTATCCAAAGGTTTTGTGGTTTATGTAAAGATCACACAATATGAAATTGAAAGAACGCAATATGATATTCAACTTATATTTCATGCAAACGACATAAGAATTACATGGAGCTGAAATATAGAAAAATTTGCCGACAGATATCATGAAAGGGTACGAAACAGTTCCTGCATAACGCCACATCACATTCCCTGCACAATGTCGTGAAGCGGACAGGTTTTGCTCTAGCACTACACTGCGCACAACGTTTAAATGTTCCTTCCACAGGAAGATGGTTACCGACGTTCATCTTCCTCATCGACACCAACAGACCGACCACTTGGTTTCCTCAATTCATTTTTGGTGTCTTTCTATTGCAGATTTTTTCAAATAGTTGATCAGCCAAAGACTCCTGAATGATAAATATATATACAGGGTGCTTCAACGAAAACTAAACAGAGGCTATATCTACCAAGATATTCATTCCTGATCAAAACGCAAAACAGGTCAATTTTTGTTTCAAGGAAGACATCTTTTGGGGTACAAAACTTGCCTGAAATATAAACGAAAGAAAGGTATTATCTTTTTCGGCATTCCCGTGAAAGAATTTTAATTTTTGATCGAAAACTGTAGAAGATACAGAGTGAGCCACTGAAAAATAAAAGAGACTATCTATCGCTCTGAGCTATTCAAGTATTAGAGCAAAAACATGGAACAGATTCATTCCAGATCAAAGGCTGTCATCTTTCGAAACACCATTCACATCAGTGTTATTTTTAAAGCTGAAGATAGGTCCAGTTATAACCTTCTGAGAAAGGATTTTTGTTTGTCTCCACAATGGTGTGCAAGCTTTCGTTCTCCATCAGTGGCTCACTCTGTATCTTCTACAGTTCTCAATCAAAAATGAAAATTCTTTCACGGGAATGCAGACAAAGATAATACCTTTCTTTCGAGTTATCACTCGACCTTGGGTCGAAACTTGAATAGTCTCAGCGAAATAGTCTTCCCTATCTTTCAGTTGCTCACTCTGTATCCTTCACAGTTGTCAATTAAAAATAGAAATTCGTTCAAGGCGATGTAGATCAAGCTACGATCTTCCTTTTGAGGTATCGACCCATCTTCCCTATTCAAAATGTTCAAGGGTTGATGTTTCAGGCAAGTTGTGTACCACGAAAGATGTTCCCTTTAAAACAAAAATTGACTTGTTTTTTCGTTTTGATCAGAAATGAATATCTTGGTAGATATAGCCTCTGTTTAGTTTTCGTTGAAGCACCCTGTTTATATATATATATATATATATATATATATATATATATATATATATATATATATATATATATATATATATATATATATATATATATATATATATATATATATATATATATATATATATATATATATATATATATATATATATATATATATATATTGACTGATATACCCCATTCAATTTTTAGTGAAAAAACGTTCCATATATATGATATATATATATATATATATATATATATATATATATATATATATATATATATATATATATATATATATATATATATATATATATATAATATATATTCAGTCAAAACTTCAAGTTTTTCAGAATAATTTGACATTTCGATCTTAAAATAATCGAAGAACTGGTAAAAAATAGAGTAAAGAATTTTGATTTTCAGCTGAAATTGAAATATTCTCTTCAACTCATGGCGTTGGCACTCCTGAAGTTGTTATGTTTTTCATGAATGTTCTAGAAAGACAAAGAACCATTTTTTACTAACACCCACCTAAAATTTGAATTTCGCTCGAACTCAAAATGGCCCACTTCCTCAAATATTAACAATTTTCTGTGTGTATTAAAAAAGTTTTCCCGGTAGTAATGAAAAAACTGCGTAATTCATTCACTAGATTGAACCTTCTCCATCATTTTGAGGAGCCATACTCGAATATATCCAGAATTGTGCCAATTGTCATCAATGATGTTTCTCTTTTTCAACATCATATGCACCTGCCGTTATGAAACTTCTGAACATAGACTGCATGCAATAACTCCAAGATAAAGAAAAAATGATGAAATGTCATCGAGTTTTATATGACATCTGGTTTGAACTCGAATTAATTCTTGGTGTTGCTTGTTTTTGACGTTTGAAATTGTTAACAATGGTTTTAACAAATGAGGATAAGCGTTTCATTGAATGTTTATTTATGCGCGGCTATACTGCTAGGCGAATATTACGCCAATTTCCAGCTCCTAATAACAAAAGAAGTTCAATCTGTGATCTTGAGAAAAAATTTCGGACAAAAGGGTCATTAGGAAGAAGATCAGGATGACTGTTTCCCAAATATCTCAGAGATGCCAACTGTCAAACACATCTGCGAGAATAAAAATACATGATTTTGTTTAACAAATAACATGAGTAAAAACATTCAGCAAAAATAATAAAGTACTCAGAATGAATGGAATATGATCTCCATTGGCATCCACAACCTGCACCCGTCTTCTCCAGCTCTCTATGGATCTCGAAATTACTTCTTGAGCAAGATTGTTCCAATATTCTTAAATTTTTTGCCTAAGCTCCTCACAATCATTGAAAATATGACCATTTTCCTACACCATTTCTTTCAAATTTGGGGGCCATTGTTCTGGTTCGATGATATCGTCTACGCGTTGTCTTAGATAATCCATAGTATAGTGATAGGTATGACATCTGGCTCCATCCTAAAATCAATTAAAATAGATTTCATTTAGATACATCTAATTTGGGACACCCTATACATTGACGGCCAGTTGAGAGTAAGTAGTGTTTTTTTTGTGATATAGTACTGGTTGTTCATTTCTTTGACAAACCTTGTCAGAAGATTATGAAAAAAATTGTAGAATTTCAAAGAAGGTTTGTACCAATAAAAATCATCCAAAAATCTACTAAATGTCTCAACCGTTCATTTTCAGCTGGTGGCAACTGTACTCATTCTTGTCATACAAAAAACCGCAATCATTCACCTGCATAAAAGTGAACCGAGGAAATGACGCCTCAATAGTTGGTAACATATGATCGAGAATTATATGACAATAATTTTCCGAAGCTAATCTTATGCCTTGTTCTATAAAAATGATATTTGATTTAAAGTTCCTCGAAATACCGACAGAGACCATTAAATGCCTAGAAAATTTTTGTCTTTCCTTCTGTAAACGAATGGAAGGCACATTCCTCTTGATTTCATTCGTCATTCTGGCTGTTTTTTGGTGGGGCAACACCGTCTGTGATACAGATATTTTCAATTTGTCTACGTGGTCTAAATCTATTTTATAAATTTCTGCATTGCTCGAATCTGCGCTCTTTGACAGCTTGAGTCAATTGAAAATAATAGTGCCACCGAAAATATTTAAGACCCAAATCGTGTCTTATTATTCTTCTCTCAGAGGTTTTTGTGATTTGGCATCTCTGAGACATTTGGGAAAGTGTCAAGCTGGTTCCTGGAGCTCTGATAGGGCTGACTGCTAATGCAGAAATTCGCTGAATGTTATCCTGAAATTGTCAATTGAGTTTGTTATTCAAAAAATGCACAGTTGATGCTTTAAACAGATTGGGCATAAGGCGAGTTGTAACAGTTCTAGCTGCACCAGTACCTGGTCTTCTTCGTAATGACTGTGTTGTCCGCAATTATTCCTCGAGATCATAGATTGTACTTTTTTTGTAATTAGGGGCTGGAAATTGGCGTAATAGTTACCTAGCAGTATAGCCACGCACAAAAAAACATTCAATGAAACGCTTATCCTCATTTATTAAAGCTATTGTTAACAATTTCAAACGTCAAAAACAAGTAACACCAAGATAAAATTCGAGTTCGAACTAGACGTCGTCCAAAACTCGATGACACTTCATTATTTTTTATTTATTATAGATTTAATGCATGAAGTCTATGTTCTAAGGTTTCACAACGGGAGGTGCATATAATGGTGGAAAAGAGAAACATTATTGACAACAATTGGCACCATTCGGAATCAGTATTCAGAGTTCGAACCCTCAAAATGATGGGAAAGGATCAATCTAGTGATTGTACTGCGCAGTTGATTTATTACGACCGCAAAAACTTTTTTGATGCTCGGGGAAAATTTAATCACCGAATATATGTATATAAAGGATGATTTCCGTTCTAATTCAAAATGGCCGACTTCCTCAAATATTAATTTTAAATTTTTCCGGAGCATATATATATATATATATATATATATATATATATATATATATATATATATATATATATATATATATATATATATATATATGGTGATTCACCAGCGGCTCGGTGCTCTGTAACTCGTTTACTTTTGAAGATTTCATTTTTGTTCGAACGGTATTGTATTTAGAAAGTAAGGATCTACTTCAGCAGTAAACAGGGTGTCCCAGTTTTCAATAGGAAAAATCTTGGGTGGTTTTTTCAGATTGCAAGATCACTTTTTGTACAAAATTCAGAAGCGGCCTAAACTCTGCTAAAATGTCTTTAAGTAATGAGATTTTTTTCTACAAACCGTATGAAACTCATCAGCATCCATCATTATTCGCACAGAATTTTTTTTTCTGTAATAATTCAAGTACTAAAAAATGAAACCTAAGCAAGATAATTCTTTTAATGAGTATTAAAATCAAGATGATTAAAACGTAAATCGAAGTATATGTTGACATTTTTTTATTTGTGCCTTCTCTCGGGTGTCCGGACATATGACGGTCAAATTATCAGTGTTTCGTTATTAAACATTGTTAAAGACAGGTTTCAACCCAATTTTCTCAATTGACTGCCATGAAGTTCTCCAAAGAAGAAATAGTTGATATGATTTTTTTTCTGGGTGAGTGTGATAGAAATTCTTTGTTGGCAAGTAGAGTTTATGCACAAAAGTTTCCTGATAAGAGGCATCCAGATGCAAGATGCTTCGAAAACTTCTAATTAGATTTATCCAAACTGCTACAGCTGAAGACAACCAGTTATCAGTGTTTTCGACAGTGACAGAGGACCCATATAAAAGCCAAAGAGAGATTTCTCAGTTAATAAATATAAGTCAAACTTCCGTTCAGAGAATCTTGAAAGTGAATAAATTTCTTACATATCATGTACAGCTTCACCAGGAACTGAACAATCAAGACTATGAAAATCGAATCAATTTTCACAATTAGGCAATTGACAAAGTATGCCAAATATGTTTAGCAGAGTTCTTTTCTCGGACGTAGCAACTTTTCACAAGAATGGGCTTGTTAACAGGCACAACTTTCATTATTACGCCACGGAAAATCCCCACCCCATGGAACAAATAGATCACCAGCATCGTTGGTCCTTGAATGTATGGGCAGCTAAAGTAGATGGATATCTAATTGGGTCGCACTTTTTCGAAGGGCACCTCAATAGTGAAATGTATTTAGATTTTCTGCAAAATCGTCTACCAACGGTACATGCCGATGTAACAGAGCATATAAGATATGATTTATGGTTACGTCAGGATGAACACCGGTACATTACTCACATCATGTTAGGGAGCATTTGAATCATGTATTTCCAAACAAATGGATAGGACTTAGTGGTCCTGTTAGATGGCCAGTTAGGTGACCGGACCTTACAAGTCTTGATTTTTTCTTGTGAGATTATATTAAGGGCATTGCTAACTAGAATACTTCTACAACACAAATGGATATGAGACAGAGAACAGTCGTCGCCTTTCAGTCAGTTAGTCTGCAAATGTTGTCGAGAGTTCAATGATCTTTCCTTAAAAGGATTGAGTTGTGTCTACAAAGAAGAGGGCAACATTTCGAACACTTATTGAAATAGTTCAACACCTTGTAGATCATTTCACCAAAAACTAATCTATTACGTATTTCATACACGGCTACCTTAAAATATCTTCATTTCTCTGATCAAGTATAATGATATGTACTAATAAACTCTTCTTTCGCAACCTCTGATTTTATTATCTTAGTTTATTTTTTTTTGTATTTCAAAGCTGGTCGAAGATAAAGATAAGGTTGCTTCTGCAAAAATATAGCACAATATTTTGTGGGTTGACATGAATAATAGAGTACTTTCGGAATTGTTTTTCACAAAATGGTTTATCATATAAGCAAGCACCTGGTAAATTTCTACGGGGGAATCAGTTTCAGTTTTTGGGATATGGAAGATAATAGATATAAAAATGTCCCATTCGACCGTATAACTTTGGTTTAACTTGAGTCCTTTGAAATAAACATTATATCAGAGCATTTCACCAATCCTATATTATTGTGCTTTTAGGGTCGCTGATTCTGTATCGGAGTTGGGTCAAACTTGTCGTTCCTTCAAAACTAGATATAGAAAACAATAAATTCCATTCCATATTAATAAACAAGAATCAAAATTAGCTAACCTCTTCATTCAAAATGGCCATTTTTTCCTAGTATTCATAAATAAAAGGTTCTACACTATGTCCAAAGGATAGAAACTAAATTACCTAGAATGAGTGGAAATTTTAGAAGTTAGAGTTTTCAGTGACATCTTTCAGATATTGGACGGCCCGACGATCTATGTAGATTCTAAATTTTCAAGTTATCTGAATAATAACTCCCGTTCAATAGTTGTTGAATATAGTCCTAATAACTGATTTTTTCATATCTAAATAGCGATCTACTCATACATCCTGTCAAAACAGTTTATATGTAAAATCTGCTTAAAAGGATTGTGAAAATCATTTTTGTTGCTAACTTTGTACAACAATTTTCTATACTCCCGTGAATTTTAGATGTCAATTAAGTTGTTCACAGTGCACCATTTTATCATTTCTCACAAGCGTGTTTTGCGATCATCGGAATGGATGGAAATATCGAATGATTAATATAACTCAAATTTTGTATAGCAACTGGAATTTCGTATGCCGAGTGGCTGAAAATGATACAGAAGATTTAGGGTGAATTGACTCAATAAAAAGCACATGCATATTTGTGGTACAGTGAATTCAATGGCGGCCGAGATAAGGTGGAAAACTTGCTTCGCTATGGTCGATCATCATCATCTTTAACTGAAGTTTGAGAGAGATAGAAAACGAACTTTCATTATCTCATGAATTAATTCGTACAATTTTAAACGATTATTTGGGTAGGAAACGCGTTGCCACTCGACCTGAATTTTCTTCAATGCTAGAACGAGTCAATTCCGACCCCACATTCATAAAACGCATTGTAACCGGTGATGAGACATGGGTTCATGAATTTGACTAACTGAACCGAAACCGAAAAAACCAGGTCCAAGTTGATCAAAACTCAAGGTAATGTTGACTGTTTTTCTTGAATGTGTGCACTCAGAATTCTCGCCAGAAGGTGAGGTAAATGAAGAATATTATCTTAGCGTAATGCGTCGATTGAGAGAGCAAATATGCCGAAAAAGGCCAAATTTGTGGAACGAAGACTGAAAACGTTTCAAAATGTTCTGTTGATTTGATTATTTGTTGCGTAAATTTAATATTTCGGAAGGGGCATACTTTGAAGCGATACAATAAATTTGGATGAATAAAAATATTTTGTGTTTCATGACCAATTCTCGGTACTTTTTTTGAGTGAATGTATATATTTCAAGTCACTCTATCCTTCGTTTTTATACTGTCTTGTTTGTTTTGCCTTTAACGTACTCTGACTTTCGGCTAATGACACGCCGGGGAATTCTGTCACCTGACTAAACCAGGAATATTGCCGAACCCCTTTTGTATCGAGGGAAGTGATCTTTACTGTCCAAAATATCTCTGTTAGAAAGGACCGTCGGCTTTACATCTCCTTCAAAAGATGGAAACTCAAACGATCCCCAGAATCCCATAAATCACACCAACTTTGTGGGGATTGAACCCAGGTAACTTTGAGCAAAAGACAGGCAAGATATCCTCTACGCCACCGAGCCGGCTTATACTGTCTCATAATTCAAATTAATGACTGTTTCATTACGAGATATTCCAGATAATAATACTATTATTATGAAGAATTTCATTAGTTTAATTCTTGAACAGCAGACAGCTATAATTTTGATTTATTATGTTATTCATAGATCTTCTCTCGAAATTGTAAACATTTGATTTATTATAGCATTACACTGTCAAGATGATAAAAGTTTATATGTTTTTATTTCTGGAAACTGGTTGAGTATAATTAACTATCTTACCATCATTATGATTCTGTTCGAATCTTCGAAATGTCGATATGAACAAGTTGATTGGATTTGGAAGATGTATACAGGTTATCCCAAGTTGAGTGGCCTATAAGACATTTATGGAGAATTAAGAATGCTATCGTTCTAAAATTTCGGTAGTTGATTCAGCTGGTCCGAAACTCTATTTCTAAAATATTTTTAACACAATCGCATTTCGTTCATAAGATATCCCAGATTTATTTGAAAATTCTAGATTTTTTGCTTTTTGAAAAAATTGATATATCGAGAACGGCGTGAGCTACCAAAATAGTGAAAGGTGTCATGCAAACAAGAAACCATGCTGGACATAACTTATATCCGACTGAATCTTAGTCACTATACAGACTGCTCATTTTTCCGCCTCACATTTCGAAACGAAGAAACATCGAAAACTACGTTTTTCAAATTGTAACCCATATTTTTTCAATTATTAGATTCGCCGTAAGAAACCAAATGAAGTGCCAAATATATACCTTGTACCTGCGATTTCAAGTTTTCAAGTTATGGCGAAAAATTGAATTTTACATACTGAGTTCTGCACCTGCATACACATATCCCAAAGCTTATGTTATTTGTTATTCCTTTAACGTGCTCTATTTCCGCCTTTCGGCCAATGTCACACCGAGGAATTCTGTCACCTCACAAACCCGGAAATTTTGCCGAACCCCTCTCGTGTCGAGGGAACGGATCTTTAATGTCCAACACATCTCTGTTGGGCAGGACCAAAGGTTTTACATCTCCTCCGAAAGATGTATACTCGAGCGATTCCCAGAATCCAAAAAATCGCACCGACTTTGTGGCGATTGAACCCAGGTTACTCTGCGCAGGAGACAAGCATCATATCCCCTACGCCAACGAGCCAGTATCCCAAAGCTTACACAGGCTCCTGACCATAAAAAACAAACTATTATTGTTTTAACTGTTAGTCGAGTTAATTCGAACAGAATGGCTAGCTACACAAATGTGCAAATACTTAATTTATTTTTCATTCATGGAGACGAGAGACGGAATGTGAGTAGAACTTGTAGGACATTTAACGAATTATATCCAAATATGCCATCTGGCATCTAAAAAATTCAGGAGGTACGTTACAAATTTTCTTTCGACACGAACCGTCCAGAATAGGACACCATTTTTATCGCCTATAGTCAACAATGAAGACAATGGAATTGCCGATCTGAATTCATCTTATGGTACAATTCAAAAAAACATAAACTGCACCATTATAAATTTTCATTGGTCCAAACTCCACAAGCTGGCGATCCACAACGAATTAAGCTGTGTGAAATCCTTCTTCTCAGAACACAATAGGATCCCGATTTCTAATTAGGGGGTTTTTAACCAAAATAACTCACACTTTTGGACCAATCAAAATCCTATTACTAGGGAAAGCAATGTTCAAAATAAATTTAGTTTTAATGTGTTTGCACTTCTGAAGAACAACAGATTTTCGTATTCTGTGTATAATGAAAACTTAAATGGTGAACTTTATACGGAGATTTTGACGACGGTAGTAATTGACTGCTTCGACACTTTATCAGTAGCTGAATGTAGGCGTATTTTGCACCAACTCGATGGAGCGCCAGCTCATCACACAAATGAAAAGTATCGAATATTAACTGATATATTTGTAGATAGACGGATTGGAACGAACATTTCGTCTTTGTGGCCTCCAAGGTCACCTGACCTAACGTCTATGGATGTTTATCTTTGGGAAACGCTGAAAGATAAAATCTATTCTGAACCTGTGTGAGATATGATTTGCATAATGAACTGCAAAATGCTTTCATGCAGTTGGATGTGGAGGAACTAAAGAGAGCCACATCATAAGGTGTTATGCGTCGAGTAAAACTATGTCCAGAAGTAAACTTTCATCACTTTCAACAACTATTATGAAATTTAGGAAAATAGAGTTTAATTCGTTTTGATATTTTTAATTTCACTTTGGAAATCCAACAAAAATTGCAGTTTCGCATTTTCTTTTCTCTTAATTCATCAATTATCCAATTACAAAAGGATTGTTATTTATTATTATGTTAATGTTTTGGGAACTGTCTATGCACGTGCATGAATCTGAACCACCTTTGCTAAATTTAGGAAGGTACTTAAAATTCGTTTTTTCGTCATAACTTGAAAACTTTTAATCTCAGGTACAGGGTATGTATGGGAACTTCATTCAGTTTTTCACAGCAAATCTAATGAATTGAATAAAAATATAAGATATAATATGAAGAAACGTAGTTTTCGATGTTTCTTCTTTCCGAAATGTGTGGTAGAAATAAGACCACTTTGTATACTGACTGAGATTCAGTTGGATATGAGTTATGATCCGCATGGTTTCTTGTTTGCAAAACACCTTTCAATATTTTGATAGCTAACGCCGGTCTCGAGATGTATCAATTCTTTCAAAAAGCAAGAAGTCGATAATTCTCAAGATGAACTAGGATATTTCATGACATGAACAAATTACGCTATACCTGTGCTAAGTGTTTTTATAATTGGAATAACAAGTATTATCGAAAGAATCATCATTATAAAGGATGTTTTATATTCAATAACAAAGTTGGTATGCACTTCCGCTATGACCGGAAGTTAGATTGAGGTCAAAATATTATATAAATAGATTTTAGAACCAGCTTAATTAATTACCAAAATATGTCGGAACGGTAACATTATTAGTTCACCATAAAACTCTACTAGGCCACTCAAGTTGGGATACCCGGTATGTAATGTTTACTTTGTTTGCTGTCAAAATCGAGAATATTTGCTATGAATCTCACACGTACCCTATATGCTGATTCACCAAATAGGAAACAATTAGTTTGTACTACTAACAAATCTCGAACTGAACACCCAACACTAATAGTTACAACACGGTTTTGCCACTTTTCACATGTAAAAAGTCTTCATTGAATAAATCGCGACGACAGGAAGGTTTCTTTTAATGAACTGAATTAAATTCCAATTGTTCATTTCGAAATAAAAAAATCGTTATCTCTTAAGTCAAACAATAATGTTTGCGAATGTATGAAACTACTGGCTCTACTATCATTGCACCATTTAAATGAAGGAGAATCTTTACATTGTCGACTTTCCTCGTAACAGTCGCTCACTACTAGACATTTATATATCAAAGACGTGATTTGTAGATTTAATGTTTATGCGTTGGTGTGGAAATATTTTTGGATCGTATTGTTTACTGATTTATATCATTCAGGAACATCACACTGAAATCTGAATCTTTTGTTTACTGAGTATCTAGTATCCGAGATTCCCACGATTGAAGAGGATTTTTGAATGATTTGAAAGTTCCAGGAGTAAATGAATACATTTTTAAAAAATCACAATATATATTTGATATATTTATATATTTCCAATTTGAAACATCAAAATATGAAAGAAAAAAAACTTTTGTCAGGAGGGCTTTGAGATTGTCTAAATTTTTTTTGTGGTTATTGATTGAATATTTCAAATATTGTCTGCAGATTTATGTCCTTTGAACCTGTATTCTAAATTTCTACCTGTTTGACCTATATAAGCTAAAGGGCATTCGTCACATTCCATTTTGTGAATTCCAGATTGTTTAAATCTATCTGTTTTCTGTTTTTCGTCAGAATGTGATTTGCTAAGATCAGAACCGCTCTAGGATGAGGTGGTTATTGTGAATTTTTAATAATAATATTTTATTTTATGAGAAATTGGGCCGAGATAATTATAGCATATTTTTTTCAGGTGTTCTTGAATGCAATTTATGTACTATTTTGTTTTCTGCGTCTAATTATTTTTTTATTAGCGGGTATATAGTTGTTGGTGGCTATTTTTTATGGTATTTATTTCAGTTTGGAAATCTCAAATTGAGAATGGGATAGCAAAAGCTCTGTTGACCATAGAATTGTAGGCGGAAAATAAATGTTTTAAATGATTCAATGAGTTCATGGACATTGTTACGTCTGTGAAGGATTCTATTCTATAGATATTGAATATTAGGATATTATTTATGTTTGTTATAGTTGAGTCAAAAAATTGTTGAATCATATTTAATCTAGCAATGTGCGAGGAAAGTCGTTATATATGGAGCTCCAATAAAAGTGACATATACATCGAGATAATAACGTATTAAAATTGTGATTTTCAGCTACAATATATAACTCCATTCTCCGGATATGTTGGTGCTAAATTTGGTTCGGTGAGGTTGGTGCCTTTTTGGATAGCGAGAATAAAATATTGTCACCCTGAAGGTGCGGTTGCTGCAGTGAATGTTTTTGGTTCCAACATCTGTGTACCATATAAACAATACATATGAACGTCATGTGAGAAACATTTTCCAGCATAATCACAAGAACATAGTGGTCTGCGATAGATGTTCCAAGGTGTACTCTGCCTTGATTAACAGCAGATGAAACCAAGTATATGCAAAATGAAAAACGGAATCTTAGGTACCTCTGCATGAACTGTAAAGAATTTACTACCATTAAAGTTCTGACAGGTATCATAGATAATAAAGTCAAAAGCATAGAATTACTCGCAGGGAATTTAAAGGATATTGAAGAAAAAAATAAGATTTCAGCTCAATTTCCGACGTATTCCCACGCCTTATCAACCACAATAAGTCCAACTGTGGAAACAAAATTGGAAATACGCCTTGTATAAACATTCCTCACAATAATGAGAAGGAACCAAGTATAAAAACTAGAAGAGAGCTTATTAAAGTAGTTAACCCTGCCGAATTAGCTATAGGCATCAATTAAATAAAAAAATGCGAAAAATAGTGCAATCATATTTAAATGCGACTCGAAAAAATCAAATGATATTCTGAAAGGAGAACTAGAGAAACAAATGATCAGTAACTATGAAATTAGTGAAACTAAGTTGAAAAAACCGTCGTTCACAATCTCTAATATTGAACTGAATGTAACACAAGATTTGCATAAAAAATCAAAATACTATATTCACGTCCGAAGATACATTGGTAGTAAAACTTTTCAAGAAAACGAAGAAAGGAGATTCAAACGGGGCGGTAGTTGAATGTGAAGGTTCGGTATTCAAAAAAGTGTTACTAGAAAGGAAATTGAATATTGGATACAACCGATGTACAATTCAATAAAATATTAACATTCCTAGATGTTTCTAGTGCCAAGGCTTCTTTCACAGTAAGTTCGACTGCAATGGTAATGTTACTTGTGCCAATTGTTTGGAAAATCATGAAACAAACAAGTGTTCGAATAGTATGGTAATGTGTGTGAACTGTGAAAGTGCGAATAATAAATTCAAAACAAACTATTATGTCGATCATAGAAGCCTGGATCCTCAATGTCCAAGTTACCAAAGACAGTTAAACATAGCTAAGGAGAGAATAACTATTCACAATAATAATTTTTTCAAACTTTGATTCTTTATGGACCATTTTGTAAGAGATTTTGAAGATCCTGATAAAATAGATACTTCAGTCTTTGATACCATGAATTATTATAATGAAATGGCAGCCCTGAGAGATTGTAATGATTTCAGGGTGTTCCATAATAATATCAGAAGTACCAATAAGAACTTCGATCAGCTGCTTGTGCTTCTAAGTCAGTTCGAACATAGGCTGATTGTATAATTCTGTCTGAAACATTTCATATTTAAGATTTAGATATATTCAATATAGATGGGTACGATTTAGTTTATAACGAGGACAACTACAACCTGAACGACGGTGTAATCATATTCATCAAAAAAACATATACATATAGTTCTCGAGTAATAGATGTGGGGGAGACAAAAGTCATTAGCTTGGTCAAATAACTGGAATTTGTAAATCGCGTCCTATTTCAGTTAACCAATTCATTATAGATTTTCATAACTACCTTGAGACAGAATGTAATAGTGACTGTCATCTGGTTGATGATGACCTCAATTTGGACATTCTTGAAGAGGATGATTTCAATACCATTAATTACCTCATTGTTTTAAGTGAGGATCAATCAGTTTCATTTGGTTATTAATAGGCCTAACCGAGTTGACAAAAATAGCTCGACTTGTATCGATCATATACTTACAAAAAATATCAACTTTTTCACATCTGCAGAACTGAAGACCCATATAGCAGATCATCTTTCTATAGTATGTTTATTTATTGTTGAATATTTACCATTCGATGATGAAAGAAATGAACGAAATCGTAGAATCAACCTAGATAAAATGAAAACTGAGTTCAGACATATCGATTGGAAATCATTTTATCAGATTACGGATATTGAGGACCCTACCAAATATTTAGTGGGTAAAATTCGAGATTGTATCGAAAAAAGCCAATATGAACAGATTTATAGGAAGAAGGGATGTCTAGGATAACGAACGCGTTGATAACTTCAAGTGAAAAAAGAAATGAAATGTACAAAAAATAGGAACGGGACAAAACAAACGAAAATTGGACGGAATTTGAAAACTATCGGAATAACTTGAAAACAATATTAAGAGTAACAAAAAGGAAATTTTACATGGATAAAATAAATGAAATTAATCATAACAGTAAACAACTTTGGAATGGAATAACTAAAATTTGTCCAAAACGGAAAGCTCGTACGAAAATAAAAACGAAAAATTCGGAAGGTTAGATTTGCCCCAGCTGCAGAATTGACGAAATATCTGTATTAAAAGCAGGAACCAGTATGCTATCTGCCCCAATCGCACATTGGGTCAACCTGTTTTTCAAGGAGGGCTCATTTCCAGATCAAATGAAAGCTGCTATCAATATACCATTGCACAAGGGGGATGACATAAAATTATGAGTAATTATAGGCCAATTTGTCTAATTTCAAACTTATCTATGATAATTGAGAAAATTATCAAAATAGATTAGTGAATTTTTTGGATGAAAACAAAATATTATCAAATAAAAAGTTGGGTTTCCGAGATCAGAAGGCAACAAGCTACACCATTGCTGAGGTTGTCGGTAGCATACATGAGGCACTTAATGACAGTGAAGTGGCACTTTGTATACTCATTGATATTGCAAAGGCCTCTGATATGATGAGAGAATTGGAGTAGATGGTGTCGGATTAAAGCTACTAAAGTTATTTGTTAGGGTGGAAGCAAGTTGTCAGAATAAACGGGGATGTCACTAGCAAATTTTGCAATATAGATTATGGAATTCCTCAGGTAACAGTGTTGGGTCCCATACTTTTCACTTTGTACATCAATGGCTTGCTATTTTTTGCACTAAAATTTGCTTTAATCAGCTTCGCCGACGACGCAACGGTGGTGTGCAGGGGAAAGGGATGAGATGATATTAAACACAGAGTAGAGAGTGATATAGAAATAATGAAACAGTGGATGGATTGACATTTACTTTCAATAAATTTCACAAAAACAAAAGTTATTCCGTTTTCACTTGACATACGAAACTTGACGCCAAATGACAATATAATTAATAAAAAACAAGTACTGTGTTTTAAGGAATTTTACTTAATAATTGCGATTCGTAATGCGTTTCACTACACCGTAGCTTCTTTAAGTATTAGAATATCGGAACATAAACGCAGTTTTTCAAATAAAAAATCAGATTCAAATTACGCGAATCATCTCTTAGAAAATAATCACTCTTTCGGCCCATAGTTTGAAATTTTGCATACAGATAATAAATATTGGAAGGTAGATCTCTGGGAAACTTTAGAAATCAATAAATACAAACACTCAGGTAGACTCATCAATGAACAAGTCGATTTAAGCCCTTAACCTCTATTGAATCTCTTCGGGGAGCAATCTATTCCTTAATTTTATTGGATATACCTGTCATAAATATTCATTTAAGAAGAAGTAACCCAGTAAGCTTTTAATTACTCAAGAATATTTATATTTATATTCTCATTCTTATTTTCTGTACATTCATTCGTCTGAAGGAGCTATGGTGTAGTGAAACGCGTTACGAATCGCAATTATTAAGTAAAATTCCATAAAACATTTTACTTGTTCTTTATTATTCATAATAGAATTTTACCAAGTAAAAGCCACCCAAATTCAAAAGACTATATAATTAACATAATAATAGACGACTGTCAGATTGATTTGCCTACATGTTTTAGTGGCAAAAACTTTGGTGTTGTACTGGATTCACATCTACAATGGTCTTCGCATGCAAAGTCCCTTATAGTCAAACTTAGAGGATTCATATCTAAATTCAAATACTTATCGAACATTTTGGACACTAATCACATGATGATAGTTTACAAAGCTATGGCTGAGTAGCATTTGAGGTATGGGATCATTGCCTGGGGAGGGGCTTATGAGAATATACTGAAAAAAATAGAAATTCAGCAAAAATGGTTGCTAAAGATTATGTATAAAAAGTATTCTCTTTCCCACAGACTCAGTCTTTAAATTGTCAAGTTGTTGTGATGTTCATAAAATATATGGCTTTGATATACTGAAGTTTGCGACTGGTTGATTGGATCGATATAAATTGGTTCAACATGGACAGAATACAAAGTATAGTCTGCTGGCAATGACCATCCCAAAAGCTGAAAAACTCAAATATCAGAAAAGATTTCTGTTCCTTGGCCCCTTATTTCTTAAATACGCTTCCTGTAGAAATAAGAATGATCAAAAATAAAAAAAGGTTATATTTAAGCTCAAGGCTTGGATAACGAATTTGAGCCGACTCTATTTCAAAGAACTTATAATGTTTTGATTTCTTCAGTCGCATTACTCAGAAAAACTTGGTTTGTTTTGATGGATAGAGATTGTTAATTATTGAAGAAAAAAGTCTATAAGCATACTCACCACGGGCGTGTTTCCTTTGTGAGTTTCTATATCTTTGTTTTTGTGTGCCTGATGACTTGAAACTCTTCTATTTTGTAAGTGATTCATACGAATACGAATAAAGATTATTATTATTTTCAAGTTCAACGGCAAATTTCGACTGTTCCTTTGTTTTATTGAGGCAGTAAAAAAATGTATCTAATGGTCTATTTGAACCAAAAAACTCAATCAAAATATCATCAACGTATCGATACCAGAGCATGATATGTTTTTTGGCTAGGTCGCTGTTCAAAATTGATATCTTTTCTGAGTTGTCCATAAACTATCTTACAATAGGAGGCTAAATGGAGATCTCATAGAAAGTCCTGATTTTTGTTGAAAGAATTTATTATGGAACTGGAAATAATTTTGTTCGAACATGTTTTAATAGGTTACAGAATTCAAAGTGATATGTGGAAATGTGATGGTTTTGGTGAGAGTATTTGAAACTGATGGTAGACATACATCCGTTGGATTGATCGGGTATATACTTTTGACATAAGAGAACAAGCTTAAAGGAATTACTCATTTTAGGTAAGGAGAGTTTTTGTAGAAGATTGTTAGAATTCAAAACGGTATTTTTTGAGCCAAATTTCCTGAGTTAAAACTTATAGATTGAAAATTCAGCTAAGTTACCCCAAGTAGTGTTAATGCAGAATACTAAAAGCCGACTAGATTCCTCTTCTTTATATAGCTTAATCAATCCATACATTTTGGGTGATTTGAGAGTAATCGGAAGAGTCTTCGTTTTTGCCATAGTGTTCGCGATAGATGTTCTGCTTGTTTCAATGATTACCATGTTCACTACACAGACATAACCATAGATCGCTCTAGGCCCCTCCAATTAAGCGTGTTACCGTGTTCACCACGCTTTCTAACCACAGATTGCCTCCGGCGAAGCTAAACACGGAACGTGTTCTGTTCCTACTTGTACCGAGGGTTTCAATATCCATGCATTTCTGAGACTTGTTCTCCGTTCCTTCACCGATCTCATCAAGTTTACATTGTCTCTGTAGATCGTCTGCAGCACGCGTTGCCACGAGTCGACTATACGGACTCACGCCGTCGGCCATATTGCCAAACATCCGTTGTCTACCAGCGAACTACGTGTCTTATTTAATCTTACATTTACGTTTACAACATATGTTTGTGTGAACCTGTAAGATATGAATTCTATTGTAAATAATTCAGTATTAAGATATATAATTGTACATAAACTACTTGAATAAGTACCACGGTGATGTACAGTTCATTAAGAAATATACGTTTAGTTGGGGTGATTGAATTTTCATTTACTTAAAAAATATAATATTGAAAATATAGTCCCCAAAGTGCGTTGCATGGTGTCAGGTGTTAAATCCAACCAGTTAATTATTAAAAAGCTGACGGATTGATCAAATATTTGTGGAAAAATGGATGAACTCCGAATTCCTCCGGTGATGGATTTCAGCAGAAATGTTGCCAAGAATTGGAGCACATGGCTACAGAAATTCAGAAATTTCATGATGACTTCAGAGAAAAAGGAACTGAAAGAAGAGGTACAAATTGCGATATTTTCAAATCTCATTGGTGACCAAGGCGTGAAAATATATAACACGTTTAAGCTGGCAACTGAAAAAGTGAAGCTGGACGACGTCATAGTGAGATTCTAAGAATATTGTGAACCTAAGAAAAATGTGGTATATCAAAGGTACAAATTCTTAACCTGCATTCAGAAAGAGTGACCATTATTGAGCCAATATATTTTGGAATTGAAGTCACTAGCAGCAACATTTGAATATGCTACCACAGATCAATTTGTTAGGGACAAGTTGATAATGGGACTCTTGGATAACCAAGTACTATTGCAAATGGTTGACCTTACCCTAAAAAAAAACTGAAGAAATGTGCCACATTCATGAAGAGAGCAGAAAATAGACAGTCAAAATGATTGGAAGCAAGGAAGCAGAGGTTTCCCTGGATAGCACACGCCAAACTAAGCTAATTAGATTTAATAATAATAATAGAAATCAGAATTTCAATAATTATAATAAAAAATTATCTAGTAATAAGGGTAGAGATTATGATTGCCTCAAGTGTGGAACAAGACATAGCCAGGGAAAGTGCCCAGCTTTTGGTGAAATTTTAAATTTTTGTAAAAAACCTAACCATTTTGAAACAGGTTGTATCAAGAAGAAAGCTTCCAGAAAAAAATTTTTTAATAATAATAATACAAAATGTAAGAAACTTCTTTATACTTTGCAGGAAGAGCAGCAGAATTCGAGTGATGATTCTGAGGAGTTTCTTTTGAATAGCATAAGCTTAGAAATAATGAATGCTGAATTAACTAATATTAAAAATAAAATGAATTGGTTGAGCACATTTTGATTAATATTGTTTCTATAGGTTGCAAGATCGACCGTAAGTATGTCATAGAAGGCTATTGGTATTGTCAAAAAGATGCTCACAAAATGTCTATTAGAAAGTGGCAATTCTGATATATAATAATAATAATAATAATAATAATAAAGCCTCAGGGGCTCAGGAACATTGTTTCTGAGTATGGGCTTAGCGAACCCGAGGTACCCAAGCTGAACCTGGCAGTAGGTAAAAAATGCAACTGATCCAATGATGTACAATCTAAGGAATAAACGACATTGAATCGACATTGTACCACCATAACCTCTTGTCGCGTTCAAGATTTAGGAAGAGGGTCTTGTTCGGAAAGTGAGTCACAGTCTCCCTCGGTTAGCGACGGAAGCAGCGTGATATCGAGTAGGGATACTGCAACACAAAACCAAGTGGGAAATAACATCAATACCTCCCAACCGACTCTTGATGTTTCAACGGCGGCGCAAGCCATTATGCCTACGACCACGAGAGCCGGACTGCCTAGGAAACGCATGAAGTGGACCCCAGAGATGAATTCCTTCATTATGCGTTCCTATTACAAGATTACAAACTTGGAATCAGAAATGACAGCATACAGATACGCGTTACATCTTGCGTTCGTAGAAAAATATCCTGAATTACAGCACATATCCGAGCAAAGAATTTCGGATCAAAGAAGAGCAATCGTTAAAAACAGGCTACTTTCTTCAGAAACGCTGCAAAGCATACGAGAAGAGGTCATAATGGAACTTAGAAGCGAAAATGATACTCATAACGGTATACCTGCTGGAGTCAATGAAAGTGTTACAGATAACATCGAAGCCACGGAAACGAATATTAACATGGAACGCCCTCTTGAGCAGAATCAGCAGGACGAATATATGTATTTAGCAAGATCGGAACTCAACAGAGCAATAACTGAATTCAGTGGTAGTAACCCAACTAAAAGACCTAAACTGCCCAAACTCAAGACGAACAAGAACACCAATATTATCCTAGCAAGCGTGAATTCAGTGTTTGAAGAATATACCGACCAGAACACCTTGGAGAAGATTCACACTTTGATTTACTGTGGAGCAGTAGCGGTTCTTCGACTTCACAAACAATAAATCTCCACAACTCTGATTCAAGCTGAGCCAAAAAGTGTCCGAAAACCACCATGGCTAAAACGACTGGAGAGGGATATTGATAATATTAGAGCAGAAATCGGTCGCCTCACAGAATTCCTGAGAAACAGAAAACCCTCAAGGCGCTTGAAATCACATATACGCAAAATTTATAGGAAAATTGGTACGAACACAAAACACCCTGATCACAAACAACACATCGACGTGTATATGGACACGTTGAAACAGAAACTCTAAGCGAAAGCAAAGAGGCTTTCAAGATACGTCAAGTGTACTGAAAGGAAACACCAAAACCAAAGGTTCCTCCAAAACGCAGCCAATTTTCATAAGGGAAATAACAAAACTGCGACCAACAATAACAGAGAAGTACCTGACGCACAGTGCTTGACCGACTACTGGTCATCACTATGGTCGAACCCCAAAGAACACAATAGAGATGCGGAATGGAACACGAATGAAAAAGAACGCCTCGATATCAGACATATGGACTTCGATGGAATAACGGAGGAAGAAATCACAACAGTAGTTCGAGCGACCAACAATTGGAAGGCCACAGGTATAGATAATATCCACAACTACTGGTACAAGAAGTTTGATAAGCTCCATGGAGCCCTAACGAAACAGCTCACATATGTTCTTCAACATCCCAAGAAGACACCCACTTTCCTAACGCAAGGCTTAACATATATGCTACCTAAGAGCGATAGAACACAGGATCCGTCTCAATATAGGCCAATCACGTGCCTGCCAACACTCTACAAAATACTCACCTCATGCATATCCAATCGAATATACCAACACCTTGACGACAACAGTATATTAGCAGAGGAGCAGAAAGGATGCAGAAAGAAACACCACGGGTGCAAGGAACAACTCATCATCGATTCTGTGATAATGAAACAGGCACACGTAGGGCATCGCAATGTTCATTCAGCTTTTCTCGATTATCTGAAGGCATTCGATAATACCGCCCATTCTTGGCTTGTTGAAGTATTGCAGATATACAAAATTCACCCATCCCTGGTAGAGTTCTTGAAGACAACAATGACACACTGGCGCACGTCTCTTCAGGTCAACATGAACAATAAATCAATTAAAACCGACGAGATACCCATACGTCGTGGAATTTTTCAAGGAGACTCTTTGAGTCCACTATGGTTCTGTTTGGCAATGAACCCATTGTCCTCAATGCTCAATAGAACAGGATACGGATTTAGGATAAAAGCAGAAAGGAATTATCATACAATCTCCCACCTGCTGTATATGGATGACATCAAATTATATGCTTCGAACAAGAAGCAATTGGATGATTTGCTGAAAACTGTCAGTGAGTTCTCGGCAGATGTTCATATGAAATTTGGGATTGAAAATGTAAGACCCTGAACATTCAAAGAGGAAAGTCATAGATGGTGAAACACAACTTCCAAACGGTGATATTATACAGTGCATGAGAGATGGCGAAACATACAAATATCTGGGATACCAACAAGCCAGATTGCTAGACCAAAAACAATCAAAGGAGAAGATTCGTTCAGAATACAGTCAGCGTCTGAAGTCTGTGCTGAAAGCGATGTTGAACTCGGGGAATTTAGTCAAGGAAATTAACACCTACGCCATTCCAGTGTTACTTTACTCATTCGGAATAATCAGATGGACTAAGACAGAACTGGATGATATTCAAAGGCAGACCCGAACAATGCTAACAAAGTACAACAACCATCATCCAAAATCGTCTGTGATACGAACAACTTTGAAGCGGAAAGAAGGAGGACGCGGATTGATAGATGTAGTCAATTTACACACCGAACAGATAAAAAATCTCAGAGAATTCTTCTCAGAAAAAGCTCTCACTTCTGACCTACATAGAGCGGTATCGTTGGCTGATAAGGGATATACACCTCTAAATCTTGCTACCAGAGATGACCTGCTGAATCTACCATTCCTATCAGATACTGAAAAGCAAGAGCAATGGTCAAGAAAGGAATTGCATGGACGACATCACCATGAGATTAATCAACCACACATCGACAAAGAAGCCTCCAACAAATGGTTGATGAAAGGAGAATTATTCGCGGAAACAGAGGGATTCCTTATGGCCATCCAAGACCAAGTGATCGCTACAAACAACTACAAAAAATTTATTATGAAGGACGGAACATTACAAACAGATAGGTGCAGAAAATGCCATATAAGATCGGAGACTATACAGCATATTACGTCCGGATGTGAACAACTGGCCAATACAGACTATCTTCACAGGCATAATCAAGTGTGCAACATTATCCATTAGAAACTTGCCCACAAGTACGGACTTCTGAATACATTCCAGCCATATTACAAGTATCAACCGGCGCCCGCATTGGAAAATGACTCTATCAGATTATACTACGATAGGCCTATTATCACTGACAGAATGGTGACGAATAATAGGCCGGACATAGTGGTGTATGATAAGAGAGCCAAAACAGCAATGCTGGTGGATGTCGCCATACCGAATAATAACAACGTGCTGAATAAGTTCCAGGAGAAAAAGTCCAAATACACAGACCTTGCTATTGAGATCAAGCAGATGTGGCACCTCGAGAAAATAGATATTGTTCCTGTCATCGTATCCTCCACTGGGTTAATACCAAAAACTTTGCATGATAGCCTTAAGAAATTAGAATTGCATAAGAATACCTATGTAGAAATGCAAAAAGCTGTTATTCTTAATACATGTAGAATAGTTAGAAAATTTATGTCAAGTATATTGTAATCGAGCCTATTCCCTTTGATTGCTGAATCTGGGAAAGGTAAATTATATCCAGCTAACAGCTGAGATAGTGCATAAATAATAATAAAAGCCTCAGGGGCTCAGGAACATTGTTTCTGAGTACGGGCTTAGCGAACCCGAGGTACCCAAGCTGAACCTGGCAGTAGGTATAAAATGCAACTTATCCAATGATGTACAATCTAAGGAATAAACGGGTGAATCGACATTGTACCACCATAACCTCTTGTCGCGTTCAAGATTTAGGAAGAGGGTCTTGTTCGGAAAGTGAGTCACAGTCTCCTCGGTTAGCGACGGAAGCAGCGTGATATCGAGTAGGATACTGCAACACAAAACCAAATGGGAAATAACATCAATACCTCCCAACCGACTCTTGATGTTTCAACGGTGGCACAAGCCATTATGCCTACGACCACGAGAGCCGGACTCCCTAGGAAAAGCATGTAGTGGACCCCAGAGATGAATTCCTTCATTATGCGTTCCTATTACAAGATTACAAACTTGGAATCGGAAATGACAGCATACAGATACGCGTTACATCTTGCGTTCGTAGAAAAATATCCTGAATTACAGCACATATCCGAGCAGAGAATTTCGGATCAAAGAAGAACAATCGTTAAAAACAGGCTACTTTCTTCAGAAACGCTGCAAAGCATACGAGAAGAGGTCATAATGGAACTTAGAAGCGAAAATGATACTCATAACGGTATACCTGCTGGAGTCAATGAAAGTGTTACAGATAACATCGAAGCCACGGAAACAAATATTAACATGGAACGCCCTCCTGAGCGGAATCAGCGGGACGAATATAGGTATTAAGCAAGATCGGAACTCAACAGAGCAATAACTGAATTCAGTGATAGTAACCCAACTAAAAGACCTAAACTGCCCAAACTCAAGACGAACAAGTACACCAATATTATCCTAGAAAGCGTGAATTCAGTGTTTGAAGAATATACCGACCAGAACACCTTGGAGAAGATTCACACTTTGATTTACTGTGGAGCAGTAGCGGTTCTTCGTCTCACAAATAACAAATCTCCACAAATCTGATTCAAGCTGAGCCAAAAAGTGTCCGAGAACCACCATGGCAAAAACGACTGGAGAGGGATATTGATAATATTAGAGCAGAAATCGGTCGCCTCACAGAATTCCTGAGAAACAGAAAACCCTCAAGGCGCTTGAAATCACATATACGCAAAATTTATAGGAAAATTGGTACGAACACAAAACACCCTGAGCACAGACAACACATTGACGTGTATATGGACACTTTGAAACAGAAACTCCAAGCAAAAGCAAAGAGGCTTTCAAGATACGTCAAGTGTACTGAAAGGAAACACCAAAACCAAAGGTTACTCCAAAATGCAGCCAATTTTCATAAGGGAAATAACAAAACTGCGACCAACAATAACAGAGAAGTACCTGACGCACAGTGCTTGACCGACTATTGGTCATCACTATGGTCGAACCCCAAAGATCACAATAGGGATGCGGAATGGATCACGAATGAAAAAGAACGCCTCGATATCAGACATATGGACTTCGATGGAATAACGGAGGAAGAAATTACAACAGTAGTTCGAGCGACCAACAATTGGAAGGCCACAGGTATAGATAATATCCACAACTACTGGTACAAGAAGTTTGATAAGCTCCATGGAGCCCTAGCGAAACAGCTCACATATGTTCTTCAACATCCCAAGAGAACACCCACTTTCCTAACGCAAGGCTTAACATATATGCTACCTAAGAGCGATAGAACACAGGATCCGTCTCAATATAGGCCAATCACTTGCCTGCCAACACTCTACAAAATACTCACCTCATGCATATCCAATCGAATATACCAACACCTTGACGATAACAATATAATAGCAGAGGAGCAGAAAGGATGCAGAAAGAAACACCACGGTTGCAAGGAACAACTCATCATCGATTCTGTTATAATGAAACAGGCACACGTAGGGCATCGGAATGTTCATTCAGCTTTTCTCGATTATCTGAAGGCATTCGATAGTACCGCCCATTCTTGGCTTGTTGAAGTATTGCAGATATACAAAATTCACCCAGCCCTGGTAGAGTTCTTGAAGACAACAATGACACACTGGCGCACGTCTCTGCAGGTCAACATGAACAATAAATCAATTAAAACCGACGAGATACCCATACGTCGTGGAATTTTTCAAGGAGACTCTTTGAGTCCACTATGGTTCTGTTTGGCAATGAACCCATTGTCCTCAATGCTCAATAGAACAGGATACGGATTTAGGATAAAAGCAGAAAGGAATTATCATACAATCTCCCACCTGCTGTATATGGATGACATCAAATTATATGCTTCGAACAAGAATCAATTGGATGATTTGCTGAAAACTGTCAGTGAGTTCTCAGCAGATGTTCATATGAAATTCGGGAATGAAAAATGTAAGACCCTGAACATTCAAAGAGGGGAAGTCATAGATGGTGAAACACAACTTCCAAACGGTGATATTATACAGTGCATGAGAGATGGCGAAACATACAAATATCTGGGATACCAACAAGCCAGATTGTTAGACCAAAAACAATCAAAGGAGAAGATTCGTTCAGAATACAGTCAGCGTCTGAAGTCTGTGCTGAAATCGATGTTGAACTCGGGGAATTTAGTCAAGGCAATTAACACCTACGCCATTCCAGTGTTACTTTACTCATTTGGAATAATCAGATGGACTAAGACAGAACTGGATGATATTCAAAGGCAGACCCGAACGATGCTAACAAAGTACAACAACCATCATCCAAAATCGTCTGTGATACGAACAACTTTGAAGCGGAAAGAAGGAGGACGCGGATTGATAGATGTAGTCAATTTACACACCGAACAGATAAAAAATCTCAGAGAATTCTTCTCAGCAAAAGCTCTCACTTCTGACCTACATAGAGTGATATCGTTGGCTGATAAGGGATATAAACCTCTAAATCTTGCTACCAGAGATGACCTGCTGAATTTACCATTCCTATCAGATACTGAAAAACGAGAGCAATGGTCAAGAAAGGAATTGCATGGACGACATCACCATGAGATTAATCAACCACACATCGACAAAGAAGCCTCCAACAAATGGTTGATGAAAGGAAAATTATTCGCAGAAACAGAGGGTTTCCTTATGGCCATCCAAAACCAAGTGATCGCTACAAACAATTACAAAAAATTTATAATGAAGGACGGACATTACAAACAGATAAGTGCAGAAAATGCCATATAAAATCGGAGACTATACAGCATATTACGTCCGGATGCGAACAACTGGCCAATACGGAGTATCTTCACAGGCATAATCAAGTGTGCAACATTATCCACCAGAAACTTGCACACAAGTACGGACTTCTGAACACCTTCCAGCCATATTACAAGTATCAGGCGGCGCCCGTATTGGAAAATGACTCTATCAGATTATACTACGATAGGCCTGTTATCACTGACAGAATGGTGACGAATAATAGGCCGGACATAGTGGTGTATGATAAGAGAGCCAGAACAGCAATGCTGGTGGATGTCGCCATACCGAATAATAACAACGTGCTGAACAAGTTCCAGGAGAAAAAGTCCAAATACACAGACCTTGCTAATGAGATCAAGCAGATGTGGCACCCCGATAAAATAGATATTGTTCCTGTCATCGTATCCTCGACTGGTTTAATACCCAAAAGTTTGCATGATAGCCTTAAGAAATTGGAATTGCATAAGAATACCTATATAGAAATGCAAAAAGCTGTAATTCTTAATACATGTAGGATAGTTAGGAAATTTATGTCAAGTATATTGTAATCGAGCCTATTCCTTCGATTGCTAAATCTGGGAAAGGTAAATTATATCCAGCTAACAGCTGAGATAGTGCATAAGTCCACGATAATAAATAATAATATAGTTTATTCAGATTTGAAGAATGTATAACAAATAATATGAATTTCTTACCTAATAACTATTATAAGTCTGAATAAACGTTTAATCACAGAGACATTACATAATGTCTGTACGTGAATTGAACTTAAATAAACAATATATTTCTCCCATAAGTACAAAAAATAAAAATATAAGCAAACAACAAAAAACAAAACCAACATTTCTAATTAGTACCATTGAAATTTCATAGTCACCACGAAGAAAGTTACTATCAATGTCCCTTGATATGTCGCTATCGTTGGGAAAGTCACCATCGGTGTGAAAGTCACTATCGGTGTGAAAAATCACTATGTTGAGTCACTGTCGGTATAAAGGTCACGATCGGTATAAAAAGTCACTATCGGTATGATAGTTGTTAAAATATAGAAACACCCTGATTCCTGCTATTGGATCTTCTCCAGCACAAATGTTATTCTATAGAAGATTGAAGGATACCTTACCAACTGTGGATTTTTTGCTTCAATCTAAAATTCAAACTAGTAAAAATGTACGAAAAATTTTAAGAAAAAGACAAATTAAACAGAAATTCTATCATGATAGAACTGCAAAAAATTTGGCGGAGGATAAAAGAGGTGACAATATTTATTTAAAATATAAATCTACCTGGAAAGGTGTGAAAACTCGTCAACACATAATTGCAAATCCTCAGTTTAATGTCAATAGTTATTCCAATAATGAAAAAAGACATGTGATTAGTAGGAATATTCCAAATATAAATAATAATTCGTTTGAAGAAGATAGATATATAGTTAGTAGAAATAGGGTAAATAGAAAAATTGAAGGCAGTCGTTATGACTTACGAGATAAGAATAGAATTAAAAACCAGATAGATTTTAAGTTGTATATTGTAAATTAATTTCTCTTTAGCAATAAGTATAGTTAGATATTGTAAATAAAATTAGGAGTTAGTATGTATGGAATATAAGAATTAGTGATTTTGAAAAACTTATTTCATTTTTGAGTTTATCTAAATAACTACTTTAGCTTAAGAAAGAAGATGTAAGATATGGATACTATTGTAAATAATTGTGTATTAAGATATATAATGAGAGTCGGCAACATTGTACATAAACTACTTGAATGAGGTATCGCTGCGGCTCTCGCGCCCTTCTCAGCTTGACCACGGTGATGTACAGTTCGATAAGGAACATACGTTTAGTTGGGAAAATTGAATGTTCATTTACCTAAGTAAATATAATATTAAAAATATAGTCCCTAAAGAACGTTACATACCACCGACGTTTTTCTTCGTGTATGTGACAGCATTTGTTTGTGAAAATATATGAGAATCGACTAATAAATAAATTAAGATAAATGATTCAATGAAAATTCTTGTATTCTCTTGTAGAATTGATGTAATGTGAGCTCCTGCCTTTCTGCCATCGATATCCTGCACCCTTAGGCCAAAGAGAGGAACCTTTTATTCTATAGAAAAAAGAATTTGAATATTATCCGACGAACACTATCATCAGCTTCAATAAGGATATGCTCCAAACCCACGCAGGGAAGATATACAATAGAGATGTAGTGCAAGCGCTAAGCTAACCCTTGTCTGCTATATCAGTGAAAATATCTATCTTTCTCGAATAAACTTTACTGAAATAGCTATTCGCATAAAACGAAATAGAGATGTTTCGCACCTTCTGATTGGAATAAATTCTTGATAATCGGTCAATGTTAAAACTAAAATTTTATTATTCGTGGATTGACTCATTTCTATTACCACAATTTTATATTACAATAACCAGGAATTTAATTGAACCTTGAGGGTGAACTTCGAAGTTAATTCACGTTGATCCTATGTATAAACCAATGTTACATCCCACAAACTAATAAACATGAACAAACAAGTTTCCTTTCTCTTCTCGGTATCGTTCTGATGGAATTATCTATGAAATTCTGAGGAATATTAATTACCTCACTTCTGTAAAGTGACTTCTTCAACCCACTGAATAAATACTGAAGGATTTTGAGACCAAATGAATTGTCCCCATATCTTAGACCAAATATGTTTACAGCAGTTCATGTATGGAGAAAGTATACGTCATTTAATTCTTTGAATTCCGCGGAAAATTCAGACACCACAACTTCTCGATGAGAAGATGCAATACTATTAAACGACTTGTTATTATGACCAAAAGCATCTATAGGCAAAACGATAATTTTTTTAATAACTTAATCTTGTCATAGAACAGTAATTCATGATATATTTCTCAAACAATCAAGCCAATACATTTATCTAAAGAAATTCCATTCCAGACTCAAATATAAGGTGTCACTGTGTGAGATGATCGTTTGGTTCTTGGGAGAACCAGTTGCTTTATCGCAACGTTTCAACAGTAACTTCTGCCTTCTTCAAGCGTTGTGAACGGATACACTACTAGCAATCAAATACCTGATACATAGCACTACAACCTCACAAGGCATTCGAAATCATAATGAGTTGTTCTTCCACTGACTTGTCTATTTATACAAGATCTCAGGTTGTATGACGTCCGAATGTTACACATGTGTATGGCTTGTTTTCGTTGCAGTATGAAGAGGGTGTGCTAGCTAGTAGCGTGTTTTTTCTGCTCTATCTTCATATTTTTATTACCTCTCTAATTAGTCGCTATTGTAAATCGTCTATGTTTGTAATCGTCTTCGATGTGGTGAAATCGATTTCGTGTTTTATTGACTAAACATGTAGATAACTCAATGAAGTTTCATGTCTGCATAGAACGCTGTAAGAACTCTGTTTTTCAAGAGGAATGATAACCTTTGGACTTCTCATGATTTTTGATATTGTATGTGGACGAAATATGGTTCTGGTATTGTTGCTTCTGAGTAGTTCTGAGATTTTAACTTATGGAAGGTTGGCTGTACCGTTATATTCAACTTCTTTTTCATTCATAGATTGCTTGATAGTTATCGTCATCGATATCATAATCGACGTGTGATAGCTGTAGCCGTTATTTTTCAAGGTTTAAGATAGGTGTTTCAACTATTCTTCTTTATTGTTGATAGTACATACATTATAAATTCAAATGTGCAGAATGTTTGTGTGAGTTCTCATTTAGATATCTATTTGTGTTCAGTGATTTGGCATATACTGTATAGTCAAGGGTATTATTATGATGTTCTTCCATTAGTAATGCATTTAGAAAAGGTAAGGAGTTTTAAACTTCTAGTTACAATGTTCCAATGTTATGGTGAATATAGTTCAGGTACGATAGAGAAAGTTTCAAATCCGATTTAACATGGAGCCATGAAATAAATATATCATCTACGTATCGGAACCATACTTGCGGTTTTCGATGTGGCTTTCGTTTCAAAGTTATTCACGAAGAGGTTAGAAATGACGGGTGATAGTGGAGATGCTATTTGTCCCTCTTCAACTTGTTTTGTAAGGCTGGCTATTGTATATAATATACATGTTTTTCAGACAGTGCTCTACCTAGTATTATATCTGGGCTGAATCATAAAATCAGGTGCTGTTTTTTTGGGGAATTTTACTGAGTAATTGTTATTCGTAACGCGTTTCACTACACCGTAGCTTCTTCAGACGAATGAATGTACAGAAAATAAGAATGAGAAAACAAATACAAATGTTCTTGAGCAATTAAACGCTCATTGAGTTACTTCTTCTTGAGTGGTTCTTGGTGACAGGTATTTCCAATAAAATTGAGGAATAGGTGAAGAGCTTAAATCGACTTGTTCATTGATGAACACCCAGTGTTTGTGCTGGTCGATTTCTAAATTTTCCCAAAGATTTACCTTCTAATATTTATTATCTGTATGCAAAATTTCGAACTGTGGGTCAAAAGATGATTATTTTTCCGGAGATGATTCGCGTAGCTTGAATCTAATTTTTATTTGAAAAACTGCGTCTATGTTCCGATATTCTGATATTGAAATTTCTGTGTTCTGCAAATGTAGAGATTATTACAGTTATTGCAATTCATTTCAATCTTTAAACACCTGATTTATTATTTTTATCTGATTTGGTTCGATTGTTTCTTATATATTTGCCTAAACTATTTTTAGTTTGGTAAGCTATGTTGAAATTATTTCTGCTCAAGAATGATTTCAGTTTTTCACTTGTAATGCCAACTTAAGTTAAGGTATTGAATTTTTGTTTCAATTTATCGACAGGGTAAACTTCATTCAATGCGATTCTACTCTGTTTTTATTCAAAATATTATTTATTATTTCGGGATTATAGCCATTACTTTTAGCTTTTGTTTAATTAAATTTAAATCATTATAGAAATTTTCTGGTGATAAAGAAATGTTAATCAATCTATGAATAAAGCTGTTGAATGCTGATAGTTTTGTATTATAATGTCTGTATGTGACGGCTTATGGTAGATTGCGAAAACATGTTTTCCATTTTCATTGGAAATTGTTACTTCTAAGAAATTTATTGAATTATTGCTTTCTATTTCGGTTGTGAATTCAATTTTTGGATAATGAATTTAAATAATTTTCGAAAATTTTCAATTGTCTATCTGTTCCTGTCAAGCAAATAATGATATCGTCTACAAATCGGTACCAGTATAAAAATTTTTACTAAGCGGATGATTATGAAATAATTTCTCTAAATTATTTATGAACATTTCTGCTAACAAAGTACTTAAAGGATTGCTCATAATCAAGCCGTCTTCACTAGTATAATATTTGTTTTGCAATGGAAATAATTTTGATATAAATAAATTTGTAATAATGAAAGAATATCTGATTAAATGAACGTATTGACATGATTATTTTCTAATAATTCTTTAACTGAGTAGTACGTTTCGTTCGAAGGAATGTTGGGAAATAGATCTTTAACGTCGAAAAAAATGAGTTTGGAATTAGGTGGTATAATGATATCTTTGATATTGGCAATTATTCATATGTATTTTTGATCGAAAATTCAGATTTAAAATTGCAATGTTTTATCAGCAAGTCGTTGAGGAATTCTAAAAGTTTGAAAGAAGGTGCCGTTTCATAAGAAAGCACAGGTCTGGGAGGTTAATTAGGCTCATGAAATTTCATCATGGAATATAATTCGGGGGACTGTGGATTGAAGTTGATGAGTTTATAATTTTCGTTGTCTGTAATTACTGATTTTGCTGTAAAATTACGTTAAAATGTAATAATCAGTAATAAGAGAGCACAAAAAATATAAATTCATTAATCGAAAAATATAAATTCATTAATTTATATTTTTCGATCAAAAATACATACAAACTAAAGGTCAATATCAAAGATTATACCACCTAATTCCGAACTCATTTCTTTTGACGTTGAAACCCTATTTCCTAATATTCCTCCAAAAGATACGTACCACTTAGTTGAAGAATTACTAGGAAACAACCATGTCAATACGATTATTAGATCCTAGATATTCTCAATTTTTCATCAAAAATACATACGAATTAATTGCCAACATCAAAGATTATACCACCTAATTCCAAACTCATTTATTTCGACGTTAAAAACCTATTTCCTAACATTCCTCCAAAAGATACGTACCACTTACTTGAAGACTTATTAGAAAGAATTTTGTCAATACGATTATTAAATCAGATATCCTTTCATTAATACAAATTTGTTCAGATCAAAATTATTTCCACTTCAATAGCAAACATTATACTAGTGAAAACAGATATATTATGGGCAATCCGTTAAGTCCTTTGTTAGCAGAAATATTCATGAATAATTGAGAAAACTTAATTCATAATAATGATAGAAATTTCAATATCAGATAATCGGAACATAAACGCAGTTTTTTAAATGAAAAAACTGATACAAATTACGCGAATCATTTCCTAGAAAATAATCACTCTTTCAACCAACAGTTTGAAATTTTGCATTCAGATAATAAATATTGGAAAGTGGATCTTTGGGAAATTTCAGGAATCAACAAACCAACACTCAGGTACACTCATTAAGGAACAAGTCAATTTAAGACATTCACCTCTATTGAATCTCTTCAGGGAGCAATCTATTCCTTAATTTTATTGGATATACCTGTAATCAATAACCACTTAAGAGGAAGCAACTCAATAAGCTTTTATTTACTTGAGAATATTTGTATTTATATTCCCATGTGTATCTTTATATAGTTGTCATAATTTCTGTACATGCATTCGTCAGAAGAACCTACGGTGTAGTGAAACCCGTTACGAACCACAATTATTCGGTAAAATTCCTCAAAGAACAGCACTTGTTTTTATTATTAATAATGGAATTTTACCAAGTAGAAGCTTCCCAAATTCAAATTTGGACTGAAGTTATTTTCCATGAATATTATGTCTGAGGCTTCATCTGTCGGATCGTTTGGATATAGAGAAATTATTTGCAGACTTAGTATGATATCTACTTCATCAATCTTCCAGTTGGTAATTTTATGTATGAAAACTCCTGAATTTTTCATATATAAGTTCATTGTTTTAAAGCGGGCTTTAGTTATTTAGTAAAATATGCTAACTCTCTTAGGGCAGAACCTTAGGAACTTGCAATTCGTCTCAATGTATATTTGTTTTATGAGTTTTTATTAACGCTTATAATTTTGTAACTCTGGAAGACTTTTCCCTGGGAATTGATCGATTCTGTATAATGTGATCTATTTTAGAAAGCTTAATTTTTGCTCTAGTAGTTTTTCCTAGATATGTGGTAGGATCTGAGTTCGCTATTGAATAGGAAGAGTGTTCTAGTTTCATTTTGATGTCATAATCAATTTTTATTTTTATTTCTTATTTTCTATTTTGCATCAACCATGATAGGTATCAGTAATTGGATTCGTAGGTTACCAATAAGAGGTGGATTATAAATTACATAATTATTTTTGTTGCTAGATTTTTGTTAGCAGATTTACTATTATAATGTATATTTTCATTTGACGTATTAGAAATAATTGTATATTGTTTTGTGCACGGTCTATGAGTCTTTCGTCATTATATTTCCTGCACCCTGCTAGTATCTGATCAACGGTGAGCCTCCTATTGCAATGGGGACATATGAGCGGTTCTGTTTTTTGAAAATGAGTTCGTGAGTCAGCCTAGTATTCGATGTGAAAGTGGGATATTATCATTAGGGTTAGTCGACTGTTAGGTAGGCATTTTTTATCTACCTTCTGCTGGATTGTGTGCAAATGGCTTTGGTTTCGATTCCATCTTGTTTGCCACTCATTCTTGATGAATTTTTCAATCAAGGATTTCAAGTTAACATAAGTCGAATAGTTTTGTGCTTGGGATTGCTCGTTTTGCTGCGTCGTCTTTTTTCGTTACTCAACATAATGGTATGTGAAGGGACCCAAACTATGATAATTTCTTTATTATTATATGAATTGATATAAATTCTTCCTAATTTCTCGTTGCATAGGATTTTTCAAGTAGTGTTATTTGAGGCCGTCTGTTAAAAATGTGTCTTCAAGTGCTGATTCTGCAATTCATACTACTGTATATACGAGGTATATCAATTAAGTTCGCGGAAGTTGGCAATGCTGGGGATGTTAGTAATACCGCAGCGTTCGCATTGGTTTCATTCGAAAGATAATTAATTTCTGCGTCAGGCTTTGCTAGTTTCGTGTTGATCGGTTGTATACTTTGTGTTTTATTGTCCTTTGAACATCGACCTGTCTTGACCCTCCGCCGTAAAGATGAGTAATAAAATAACTGAGCAAAGAATAGTGATCGAATTTTTGGTGTTAAACATGGAAAAATACTTCAAAAATCTTTACACCGAATCAGAATATGAAGAAGAACCCCCAGAAGAAGACTTAGAAAACGACATCATAAATGAACCGGTAACAATCACGAAAGAATAAGTAGCTATGGCAATAAGTAAACTTAAAAATAGAAAAGCTCCAAATGAATATAAGATAACAAATGAGATGATCAAATATGGCGGAGAAGCCATGAGAGAAGAGTACACAAAACTGTTTAACATCATAATTCAACACGGAAAAATACCAGAAGAATGGAAAAGAAGTGTAACAGTGCCTATCTTTAAAAAAGGAGTAAAACAAATCCTGCAAACTATCGCGGAATAATCTTATTAAGCACCTCTTTGAAACTGCTTACAAAGATTCTTGCCGATGACATAACGTCAACAATGCCAATCAGCGAAGAGCAACAAGGCTTTCGAAGAAACCGGTCCACGGTCGATGCACTATTTATAACAGGGCAATTAGTAGAAAAGTCTCTTGAATATAACACTCCAGCATATCTTCGTTTCATAGACTTAACGAAGGCCTTCGACAGAGTCCAACTGAAGGATGTAATCGAGTTACTGGAAAACAAAGAGGTACCCAAAAAATATATAAGACTCATAAAAGATCTGAACACTAATACAACAACGCAAATACGAACAAACCACACCCTAACGCAACATTTCGGAACAACGTCGGGCATCCGCCAAGGTGATAGTCTTAGCCCTCTACTATTAAATATTGTTATGGACCAACTTGTAGAGACCGTTAAAAACTTGGGACTAGGATACCGCATGGGAACCTACAAAATTAACATCTTATGCTATGCCAATGACGCCGTACTCATTGCAGAATCAGAAGACGACCTACAAAGAATGTTATACGCCTTTAGCAAACGCGCAAAAAATTTCAATATGTAAATCTCAACAAGTAAGACAAAATGCATGACCATAGCTAAGGAACATCTGCGCTGCAAGTTAACAATAGACAACGCCACTATAGACCAAGTCATGTCATTCGAATACTTAGGGTGCAAAATAACAAGCACAGGATACCTTGAAGATGAAGTGAGGAGACAAGTGAACAAAGCAGCTGCAGTATCGGGACATCTTAAACAACCAATTTGGAGAAATAGACACCTCAGTATACCATGCAAATCCAGAATCTACAAAACATGTGTGCGACCAATTATGACATACGGGACAGAAACAAGAGCGGAAACGTCGGTAACAAAGAGGATACTAAGAACAACAGAAATGAAAACGCTAAGAACTATAACCGGTTACACATTGAATGACAGACAAAGAAATACCGACATAAGGGAAAAATGTGCAACAGGCGATATTGTAAGATGGGTAAGAAAAAGAAGAAGAGAATGGAACCAGCATGTAAACAGAATGACCACAGATGGAATAGCCAAAATCGTATATAGCAACATACCACACGGAAGAAGACCCGTTGGACGACCACCAAAACGATGGCAGGACAGTTGGCAATCAACTTCACAAGAACTGCTGCAGGGGAACCGGAACTGAACAGGCGCTACGCCTTCTACATGGTGAAGAAGAAGAAGAATAAACAGTTAACCGACGCCTATAAGGAAGATTATCTGGAAAATTCAGCTCTCTACGATTGAGCAAATCAGTTCGAAAGTGGCAGATATTCAGTGGAGAATGAGGGAGCTTCATCCACCTCTCGAAACGCACAAAACATGGATTGGCTGCTTCGCGAGTGCTCGGAGACCGTCGGGTAAGCCTTAGAATTTAGGAAGTTGAGTTGGGTATCAACAAGTGACGATCCGGCAGATTCTACACGAAGATTCAAGGATGCGTAAGCTGTGTGCGAAAATGGTTCTCAAAGTGCTCACAGTTGAGCAGAAAGAGCTCAGATTTCCATCTTTCAAGACATGATATCTCAAATTGACGAATGTTATCACTGGTGACGAGTCGTGGGTGTTTGAATACGACCCTGAGACCAAGATACAGAGCATGCAGTGGGTATAAAAGGGGGGTAGGCGCCCCACGGAAGCCAGAATGTCAAAATCGTACGTGAAATCTTTACTCATCGCATTTTTTGCTATTATTGATGTACACCAAGAATACGTTCCAACAGATCAAACAGTCAACGCAGTATTCTACATTTGAGTTTAGAAACGTCTGAAGTCCCGTGTGTTTCGTATACGTATGGGTGCTTCATCATGACAATGCTCCGTTCCACTCCTCATTCGCAGTTCGTGGTTTTTTAACCGAAAACGGCATTTCTACACTTCCACACCTCCCTACAGTCCAGATCTGGCTCCTGTGACTTCCATATGTTCCCACAGTTGAAGTCGTACCTCAGAAGAAACAGATATGACGGAGTTGCGGAAGTCCAAAGCATCACGACGGAGGTTCTGAGTGACCTATCTTTGTGAGGGTTCACGGTGTGCTTCCAACAGTGGTTTTAACGGTGGTGCCGGTGCATCGAACTCGAGGGAGACTATTGCGAAGGCATATAAGGTGTACTTATATGTACTTTCCGGACCGTCCAGGTACTTTTTCGCGAACTGAATTGACATACCTCGTATACTAAAGTTGTCTGAAAGTTTCAATAGCTAGTTGCCATTCGTGAGCTCGGTAGCCGCGGGGCATATTCCTGTGTCTATTTGAATGCATCTGTATAGATGTATGGCGGTGGGTATGATTGTATGGCGGTGGGTAGATGTAATTTGGAGCATTTCGTTTGATTTTCGCAATGCTAAGTTTTCATTGAAATACAAATTTACATTCTGTAACAAAGTGTCTGTATAATATTAATTACTCATAGATTGATTGGTAGAAGAGGAACAATTGAGTGGCCAGCGAGGTCACCTGATTTGAATCCTTCGGATTTCTCTTTATGGGGTCACCTTACTTCAAGAGTTTATGCTACACAACCTGAAAACTTGGAAGAGCTGCTGAGCAGAATCATCACTGAATGCAGACTTTCGATATCAGAAGTTCTTCAAAATATTAGAGGAAAATTCGAGAATCATCTATATCAGAGTATTGAGGTACACATTACATTGATTCTTACAATGTCAAATTTTCGTTTAAATATAAATAAATTTTGTTGTTGCGATTGAAGTGTCTGTATGGTACTCAATGTATTTAACGATACTATTTTCGAAAAATGAATTGGAAGACCCATAACCATAATATTTAATATTGACTTATGTGCTGCTGCGGGTATGAGGTTGTTCCTACATGCTTCACAGCAGTTTATGAATTGGTCCCTCTTCAATCAAAAATCTACGAGTCTCAGCTTTTTTCGATATAATCAGTCTTTGTTGACTAAGAAGAGGAGGCAAATTTTCTTTAGAATAAAAAGCTTTGTTGTGTTTGGACATTCTGGGTGATATTAAACGTCTATTTTTTGTTCTCTTCTTCCCGAGATATGCCAGTCGACCCACTTTCCTTATAATGAATTTTGAGTTAAGTGCTGCTGAGGATATTGGATTGATTTTGATTTATCGATATGATATATATATATATATATATATATATATATACCTGCATCAATTTCTCACCAAATTATGTAGAGTGCCGCAACAGATTTCAGTTTGTTTTTATAAAAAACTAAAAATGCAGCAGATGCGAAGCTGCTTTATAATCATTTTATGTATTCAGTGTTTGAAATCAGTTAGTTGGCACTTTGTTTCTGTTGTAAGCACAAATAAAAGATTCAAGTTTTGTGATTCGACCATGGAAAAGCGACATTTGACTAGAGAAGAGATGTTACGAGCCCTTGGCATGCTCTGAGCTGGGAGCTCACAACGGGATGTATCCAGGGTTCTGGGAAGTAGCCCAAGTGTCATAAACCGTTTATGGTCGCCTTTCAATGAAACAGGTAGCGTAGAAGATCACCATACAGGTCGTTTCAGGAATACTACAGTCACCCAAGACCGATTTTTGGTTTTACAAGCCAGAAGAGATCGTACTACCACAGCATCCCAATTAGCTCAAGAGCTATCACGAGATCATAATGTACAAATTTCCGACCAAACTGTGAGAAATCGACTGCACGAAGGTCAACTCCACTCCAGACGTCCTTCAAGAGTTCCACAACTGACCCATGGAAATCCCACTGCTCGTTTAGCTTGGTGCCAAGAACACGTAAACTGGGATCAAGAGAGGTGGGCCATAGTTCTCTTCAGTGATGAATCTAGATTTAGTTATTATCCCGATTCGGGAAGAATTCGAATACGGAGGGAACCTGGAAAGCAAAACCGTCTCCAGCATGCTCGAGAAGTTGTTAGACAGGGAGGCGGATCAGTGATGCTTTGGGGAGGTATACGCCTTGGTGGAAGAGCTGGCCTCGTTTTCATACAGAACAACCTCTCGGGAAATTCTTACGCAAATGAGATAATTTTACCTGTAGTGGTACCATATCTCCAAACAATGGGTCAAAATCCACTCTTCCAACAAGATAATGCCCCTCCTCATCGTGCAAGAGTTGTCTTGAACGTTCTTGAAGAGAATGATATCGATCTTCTACCGTGGCCATCCTGCTCCCCAAATCTGAATCCCATCGAGCATGTAAGGGACACCCTCAAAAGAATCTCCTGCGTAAAAACGTCTTCCATCATGAACAGGAGCTTCGATTAGCAGTTCAGGGGGCTTGGAATGACTTATGCCAAAATGTAATAGACAATTTAATATTGAGCATGCCGCGACGATGCCAAAGTGTCATCAATAACAGAGGTGAACCTTCTGGGTACTGAAAAATATATGTGCTTCCATATCGTTTCGAAAATATTAGTTCAGGATTTTTTTTTGTGTTTTACCAAATTTCGTCATTTTCAAATTCCAAACTTTTTTATAATAGGTGCTTTGGAGAAGTCAAATATTATTTTGTTTTCTTGGGAATACATTATATACAATACATCCTAACAAAAACCGAAAGATTTCCATAAATTCGAATCATCAAATTCATATTCTAAAGAAATTGGTAAGTGTTCTCTAGACTTTTTTGAGGTATTTATATATGTAATACAGGGTTAGGCACTGGAACGGTCAATTATCTCAGTTATTTACCCAGCGATCTTTTTGAAAATTGACATTCCTACATTGCTAAACACAAACAATTCAGTGTTGATATTTTGTGCTCGCTAGTGTTTCCGGTGTAGCCGGAAATAATCAAAAAAGCGAATTTCAAAAGTAACACCCTATATGTATATTGATTTTTAGATTCAGAGAAAAAAACTTTTACAGAAACAATCAACAAAAAACATTTCCTTTCAATGTCGAGTTCATAGAAAATTGAAATAATAAAAATGATATCACCTAAGTCGAATTACTTTTACATTAATTATCAACAGGAAGGGTTGACAAATATAGTCAATCATTTGTTGAAGTTTAGATTTTTGCAATTCCTAATAATGTTATTCAACCTCAGTGAAGCAGAAGGGATCGAGGTTTTGATGATGCGTGGATATGGTAACAGACAATGATCTTACCAAGAAGGTCGCAGTCTGTTCAATACTGTTCACAGAGATCATCAAATTAGTAAATCTACAGTATGCATAACTATTCAGCGATATGATGCAAGTCGGCAAGTGAAAAATATTTCCAGAGCAGGACGCCTTAAGTCTGCCACTGACGAAGAAACAAAGTTGGACATTTTACTGGCAATGGGGGAAAATCCTCAGGTTTCTACAAATAGACTAGCCTTGAATTATGAAATTTCTCCTGGTACTCGTTCAAAAATGTCTAGACCAGCAAAAAATGGTATACATCTGCTTTATAGAGATTCGAGAAAGCATTTGAAAACGTCAAGCATTATATCCTTGTGGAGCTACTGAAAGGTATAAATCTCTATAGTAAAGACATAGATATCATTGTAAATCTATAATGGAACAAAACTGCGCATATGAAGGTTGAAAACAACTTCCGATATCAAAATAGAGAAGGCGTGAGGCAAGGATGCATTCTACTGGCAATTGAGGAAAATCCTCAGGTTTCTACGAATAAACTAGCCTTGAATCATGATATTTCTCAGGAGTCAGTTTGTAGGATAGTGAAATCACAAAAAATTAAACCATATTAAATTCATGTCGTCCATGAGCTTACTGAAGACGATCCTGACCGTAAAGTACAATTTTCAGAGCCCATCGTGGAAATAATTATAGAAATTTTTTGAATAGAATCGTATTCTCGGATGAAGCTACGTTCTTCCTCAACGGTATAGTAAATAGGCATAATTGCCCTATTTGATCGAGAGACAACCCACATTGGATTAGAGAGGTTTATACACAACATCCACCAGAATTGAATGTTTGGGCCGGTATTATCGGTGACCACATAATTTGTCAATTTTTTAGAAGAAAAATTAAATGGAGAGCGATATTTGGCATTATTAAGAAATGAAATTGGGCCAGCATCACAGCTTTATTTGAAAATTTAAATAATCTGTCAACCCCAGCTGATAATGTATGGTTCCAACAAGATGGGGATCTCCCACACTTTGCAGTAGATGTTCGAAATTATATGTGTGAAGTTGTATCGGTAGAAGAGGTTCTATCGAGTGGCCCCCGCGGTTACCTGATCTATCGCCTCTGGACTTCTTTTTATGGGGCCGATTGAAATGCCGAGTTTATAGAGAACGACCTGCCAATCTAGATGAGTTAAAGCATCGCATGAAAGAAGAAATCAATTCGATACCCCCACAATTTCTGCAAAATTCTCTTAGAAATTTCAGTGATCGATTAGGTTGTTGTCAGGAGGTGAACGGAATTCATTTTCAACACTTGCTATAGTTTCAATGAGAAATTTTCACTCGTTCATATAATAATCAAAACTTCAACAAATACTTGACAATAATAGTCAACATGTCACGCTGATTATGAATTCGAGAGTAATTTGATTTAGGTGATAATAATTATTATCATTTTTATTTTTTTATGAACACGACCTTGGGGGAAAAGCATTTTTCTTGATTGTTTCTATATAAGTTTTCTCCTGAATCTAAAAATAAATAAACATATAGGGTGTTATATTTATAATTCTCATGTTTTGGTCGTTGGCTACACCGGAAGCACTATTGAGCACAAAATATTAACACTGAATTTTTTATGCCTCAGAATGTAGGAATACCAATTTTCAAATAAAACGCTTGGTACATAACTGAGATAATTAGCCGTTTCGGTACTTTTATCTAACCCTGTATATACAATATATATTGGTGATTAACCAGTGGTGCGGTGCTCTGTAGCTCGTACACTCTTGAAGATTTTATTTTCGTTCGAATGGTATTGTATTAGGAAAGTAAGAAATCACTTCAGCAATTCATTTTGCAGTAAACAGGGTGTCCCAATTTTCTATAAAAAAATCTTGGGTTGTTTTTTCAGATGGGAAGACCACTTTTTTGTTCAAGATTCAGGAGTGGCCTTAACTCAGCTATAATGTCTTTAGGTAATATATTTTTTTGGTGAGTAGTTTCGTCACATTATTTTTTTTTTCCGAAAAAATTCATGAAAATAGGCTCTCACATCATTGCCCAAGGATAGCTTTATTGACGAATTAAAATAGATTATCCTCATTTCATACAGGAGTGACTAAAAAATTATTGAATATTGTAATTTTAAAAATATCATATCTTGATTTTTCAAATGGAACACACTGTATTTTATTATTCATGTCAACGCATAAAATATTGTGCCATATTTTTGCAGCAAAACCTTATCTTCATCTTCGATCATTTTCGGAATATTCAATTATTTATAAAAATTTATGATGAAAATTCTACAAACCTCATCAAACTCATCAACATGCATCAGTACTCGAACAGAAGTTTTTTTTCTGTAATGATTCAAGTAGTAAACAAAATGAAACCTAAACAACATAATTCTTTTAAAGAATGATAAAATCAGAATGATTAAAACATAAGTCGAGGTATGTGTTGACATTTTTTTTATTTGTGCCATCTGTCAGGTGTCCGGACATATCATATTCTGCATTTAACATACTGAACCTATCAGTGTTTCGTTATTAAACATTGTTAAAGTGGGGTTTGAACACAATTTTTTCAATTGACTGCCATGAAGTTCTCCAAAGAAGAAATGGTTGATATGATTTCTATTCTGGGTGAGTGTGTTAGAAATTCTTTGTTAGCAAGTAGAGTTTATGCACAAAGGTTTCCTGATAAGAGGCATCCTGATGCAACTTGCATTGAAAAACTTCTAATTAGATTTATCGAAACGGGTAATCGTTTACAAAAAACATGAAAAACCAAGAACTGCTACAGCTGACGACAACCAGTTATCAGTTTTGTTGACAGTGACAGAGGGCCCATATAAAAGCATATAAATAGCAGAGTTCTTTTCTCGGAAGAGGCAACTTTCCACAAGAATGGGATTGTTAACAGGCACAACTTCCATTATTACGCCACGGAAAATCCACACCTCATGAGACCAGCATTGTTGGTCCTTGAATGCATGGGCCGCTATAGTAGATATCTTATTTGGCCGCAATTTTTCGACAGGCACCTTACTAGTGATATGTATTTATATCCGGCAGAATCATCTACCAATCTTACTTGATGTACCAGAGCATATAGGTCAAGATTTGTGGTTTCCACAGGATGGAGCACCGGCACATTACTCACATCAGGTTAGGAGGCATTTGAATCATGTATTTCCAAACAAATGGATAGGACTTAGTGGTCCTGTTAGATGGCCAGCTAGGTCTCCGGAACTGACAAGTCTATATTTTCTCTTGTGGGGTTATATTAACGGCATCATTTACAACACGTTTGGATATGACGATAGATATTTTGTGTCTACAAAAAACAGGCAATATTTTGAACACTCATTGAAATAGTTCAACACCTTGTAGATCATCTCACCAAAAACCAATCTATTACGTATTTCATACACGACTACCTTAAAATATCTCAATTTCTCTGATCAAATATAATGATATCTACTAATAAACCCTTCTCTCGCAATCTCTGATTTTAATATATTAGTTTTTTTTCTTTCGAAAATGGTCGAAGATAAGGATAAGGTTACTTCTGCGAAAATATGGCACAATATTTTAGGCGTTGACATGAATAATAAAATACAGGATATTCCATTTGAAAAATGAAGATATGATATTTTTAAAATTACAATATTCAATAATTTCTTTTAGTCACTCCTGTATGAAATGAGGATAATCTATTTCAATTAATCAGTAAAGCTATCCTTGGGCAATAAGGAAACGAAAGGAAAAAGTATTCATTCTCCCTGGCCGGAGGAGCATGCGATGATGTGAGAGCCTATTTTCATGAATTTTCACGGAAAAAAGAATATTGTGACGAAACTACCCACCAAAAAACTTATTACTTAAAGACATTATACCAGAGTTCAGGACGGTCTTGAATCTTCAACACAAAAGTAGTCTTCCAGTCTGAAAAAAAAACTTTTTGTTATGGAAAATTGGGATACCCTGTTTACTTCAAAATAAATTGCTTTACTTTCTAAACAATACCGTTCGAACAAAAATGAGATCTGCAAGGAGAACGAGCTACAGAGCACTGCGCCACTGGTGAATTACCCAGTATATTGATATATATATATATATATATATATATATATATATATATATATATATATATATATATATATATATATATATATATATATATATATATATATATATATATATATATCCATATACCAAACTAAAAGTAAAAGTTTTCGAGATTCTCTTCTGAAATCAAGTTACATCTCGTAATAAATTCTCCAGTTTCAATAAATTGGATATATTCCGCATCATAGAACGAGAATATCGCATTTTTCAGGAATGTGACTTGAAATTTCGACTGAAGCTCACGAAGCCGTCTATTGCGATGGAAATCAATTCTAGAAGCTTTTGAGGTTCGTTTCAAACTTTAATTGAGCAATCGCTATAAAATTCACACATTTTGGATCAAACCGTCGTAAAGGTATCCATAAACTCGTCTACAGTTCGTGAAAATCAACCTAATGGTTCATCAATTATTCAAGTTGTGTGTTATTCCTGTCGTACTACCTCGAACGCGGTTTGAAATCTCAAGTTCGGTTGCAGTATTTTATGCCAAGGAGGTATACGAGGGCGGTTTGATAAGTCAGTTACTTTTTAAATGAAATAAATTTTTTCCGGCAAATATACATTTTATTTTTCTACATAATCACCTCTTAGCTCGATACATTTAGTCCAGCGTTTCTCTAATTTTTTTTATTCCCTTCCAAATAATTGATTTTTTCGAGGCTCTCGAAATACGCGTTCATTCAACTCAAATCTCTCACCACCCCAGCCATTTCTTTAGATTTGGAAACAGAAAATAGTCGCAGGTGGCTAAATCTGGAGAATATGTTGGATGGGGTAGCAGATCGTATCAGTCCGATTCCTCGAATTAATCATTTATATCTTTTAAACTCAGTTTTCGTGATTTTTTTCAATGATTCAATCTCGTTTCATCAAGTTACATATTCAAACAGTTTGAAATTCGAATCAGGAAATGTGTTAGATCTTTGTAAAATGCTGAGAGGTATCATAAAACTAGAGAGCGAAGGTCAATCTTTTGAAATCATTCCTATAACTGATATAACATCTAAGCTTCATATTTGTCAAGAAAAGTTAAATGAAGTTACGCTCCATTTTAAAGAACCTTTCACGGGTTCTATGCAACGTAAAATTAGGACGAAACTAGCACATCTTCTTGGTCGTACTGCACAGATTAAAGTTTCTTCTTATAAAGTTCAAAATAAATTAAGGTCTAAGCTTCTCACCTCAGTTCTGTCACTTGTTTCTAAATTTATATCTTCCATAGAAAAACCTATTGATCCTGAAACATCTGATATCCCTATAGAACTTGAGTTAGAAAATTTATTGAATACGGAATTATTGTCTTCAACACCTAAAACACCAACAAACAAATCTTTATCTGCTCAATGTCCAGCTCTCAATGCTTGTTCACATTTAGGTGTCCAATCAAATTTTACATTTTTACGAGTAAGCTTGGTTAGTGGTTCGACTATCGTAGACAGATCAGGAAGAAACTTATGATACCAGATTACCATACCTATTAAACGTCTCACTTCTTTTGGTGTCTTAGGACGCGGAAAATTTACTATAGCGCTAACCTTTTCATGATCTACTGTTAATCCATCTCTATTTATGACATGTCCGAGAAACTTAAGCTCCGAACTACAAAATGAACATTTCTCTTTATTTAGAATCAAATTCGCTTCAAACAACCTCTTTATGACTTTCTCCAATATGACTAAGTGAGAATCAAAATCTGATGTACAAATAACAATATCATCCAAATAGTTGAATACGTTATTGGCTACTTCTGGACCAAAAAGTTTGTCCACTAATTTTTGACAAGTAGCAGGACCATTTGTCAAACCAAATGCTAATCTTTCAAATTGATATAAACCACGACCTGAAATTGTAAAAGCAGTATACTTTTTACTGTTCTCTGCAAGTTTTATTTGCCAATATGCATTTTTCATATCAAGTGATGTTAAATATTTAGAATTACCTAAAGAGTCGAGAATAGTTGATAGGTGAGGTAACGGATATGCACTTTTTTCTGTAACCGCCTTAAGTTTACGAAAATCAACGCAAAATCGATAAGAATTGTTTTTCATAAAAACTATCAGGATTGGGCTACTCCATCCACTATCAGAAGGTTCTACTACGTCTAGTTCTAACATTTTATCGAGTTCTGCATCAATATTTGTTTGAACAAATGGACTGACTGGATAATATCTGGACTTAATAGGTTGACTTTCAGTTACAATTTCATGTTCTATAACATCAGTGCATCCTAACGGAATATTATTAACTGCTTCAAAGTACTTATCAATAATTGAATTTAACTTTTCACGTTGACCTAATGTTAGATCATTTGATGTTTGGATAGACGAAGTTAAATTATCAACAGAATGTGTTTCATTTTCAGAATATCAGCAACCTTTTCTGAAATCCGGAATTATACCCATTTTAACCCATAAAACTGTACCGAGAACTATATTGTGACGTAAATTAGGTAATAAGTAAACATTGAAAACATGCGTTTTAACCTGCAAATTGATTGGAATTGTGACATTTCCAGAACACTTCAACTCTTGGTTGTTAGCTACTGTACAAGTTGGATTACTGTCGGTCAACAACTTCGGAAGTTGAGAACCTTTGTTGAAGAAAGATTAAAATCGGCTCATGAAAAAGCTAAACACACTTATAATTTAAGACAAAGACCACAATCTTATAATGCTAATGAATATGTTTGGGTAAAAACACACTATCTTTCCTCTCCTATTAAGAACTTTAGTGCAAAACTGGGAGATAAATATGTGGGTCCTTATAAGGTGAGAAAGAAACAGCATTTAGAGCTGGACTTTGAACAGATGAAGATTTATTTGTTGGTGTTTTAGATGTTGAAGACAATAATTCCTTATTCAATAAATTTTCTATCTCTAGTCTATCTATAGTGATATCAGATGTTTTACGCTCAATAGGTTTTTCTATGGAAGATATAAATTAAGAAACAAGTGATATAACTGAGGTGAGAAGTTTAGATCTTAATTCATTTTGAACTTTATCAGAAGAAACTTTAATATGTTCAGTACGACCTAAAAGATGTGCTAGTTTTGTCCTAATTTTACGTTGCATAGAACCTGTGAAAAGTTCTTTAAAATAAAGAGTAACTTCATCTAACTTTTCTTGACAAATATTAAGCTCAGATGCTATATCAGTCATAGGAATAATTTCAAAAGATTGACCTTCGCTCTCTAGTTTTATGATACCTCTCAGCATTTCATAAAGATCAAACACATTTCCTGATTCGACCTTCAAACTATTTGAATATTTAACTTGATTAAATGAGATTGAATTATTTAAATAAATTATGAAAACTGCGTTTAAAAGATATAAGTGATTCATTCGAGAAATCGGACTGTTACAAACACTTTCTTCTTCGACAAATGTAAACTCTGTAAACCACTTCTTAACCATTGAAATTAATGGTGCCGAGTCCCTGTAGTATTTATCAAGTCTTTCCCTAGTTTCAGTGACGGATTCTCTACGTAAAAATAATGCTTAATCAGCGCACGAAATTCACTTTTTTTCATTTTCGTAAAAATTCTGGAGGTTATCTGCTTTGAACGGCTATCAAATACCAACTGCACGAAATAGCTTGCTCAAAATTAGAAAGTTACCCACTCGTAGATTACAGCTGAGGACAGCTTTGTTGCATTCGAAGTAACTGCGCGGTAAATTCATAAAGTCGCTGACTTATCAAACCACCCTTGTACTTCTAGTCGAGTCGTTGAAAACTGAACTACTCCAAGTTGTTTTTCATTTCATTTTAATACCTATTAAAGTTTGTGTTTGAAATTAAATGAAAATTTCCTGCAAAAAGTTATTTAGAGAGATTCCTCATTTACACAAAAATAATAATATAGTGTCACAAATGAGGTCGAATCAGATTTCAGTTTGGAATTCTATCTTTACCAGAAACTATTTTCGAATATTCTTGCTTTTCGTTTCTTATGAGGGAACGATAATATCTTCTTCCGAGATTTACTAGGATTTGAGAGGAAGGCACTCACAGACACTTACATCTACACGCACACGAAACATAATTTTCATGAGGACTGGCCAAGCTCAATCCTTCTCCCTCCGTATCTACACGGCTGTATTACAACATAAATAAATAGGTTGAGTGAAATAATTAATTTCATTTTCTTCATTCATTTACTGTGTCTTTATTCATTTACACTTCGAATACTTTGTGCATATTTATGGATAGTTTTGTGCGTTCTAAAATAAAAATAAGATGAAAATTACTAGTGACTAAAATTGATAGATACATAGATAGATAGATAGATAGATAGATAGATAGATAGATAGATAGATAGATAAATAGATAGATAGATAGATAGATAGATAGATAGATAGATAGATAGATAGATAGGTAGATAATATGTTTCGTGCTTTACTTATACATAATCAGTTTACACACGTCAGATAATAAATAAAGGCATGGCATACAATAATTGAGAACACAATCAATATGAAGATATAAAAATATAAAAATTTAAATGTATAAAAATATAAAAATTTTAATTTTGAAATACAAAAGACAAAAATAGGTACCAATGAAAGCAGAAGATAATAAATTAGAGAAATCATAACACAAGGACAAGTCAGACTATTGTTAATACTTCTGAGTAAAATCTATCTTACTGAAATTTGCAAGTAAAATGACTTTGATTCGACTTTTGAATTTTTGATAGAAAAGTGGAATGTTAAAAAAGCTTATTCCTTGGAAACTGGAATTTCTCTGCGGCCTGCTGAGTCAGTAGTAATTTTTTTTGTATTAGACCTCTATCCTGAGTATGGGTATCTCCATGCAGTTTAAAAGAATCAAGGTTCTGTTTCTCCTGAATGGGACATTCCAGAATATATGGGGATGGCAAAGTTAGAATGCCTAGTTTAACAAACATATCTCTACAACAGTCGCGGTATTTAAGGCCAATTCTGACTGCCCTACGCTGTAATCTGAAGATTGCCTGGTGTTCGGCGCAATTTCCCCAGACTAAGATGCAGTATCTGAAATGGGTCTCAATGAGTGCCAAATAGATCGTTTTGAGGACATTACGTGAGACTGAATGGGAGAGATATCTCAGAATGTACGAGTTACTGCCGATCTAAGAAAACAAACGCCTTGCATGACTGTCCCATATGAGACCTGAATCCAAATGTACGCCCAAAAGGCACACACTGGAACCTCACTGCGGTCAATCTGAGCCCCATGCCTCAAGCTTATCAAAAGACTTTGAGTCTTGTTCTCATTCATGCTCAATCCATTTACATTAAACTATTCCAAACATCCGACTGCCCCCCATGACAGCTCACGTAACACAGTTAGTAACCTTGTTACTAACTGACATATCTGTATCATCCGCAAATAGAGTACAAGATGAGCCAGTGTTGTACTCTGGGAAATCATTAATGAAAATCAGGAATAATATAGGTCCCATAACTGAGCCTTGAGGAACTCCGATTTCAACTGTGCTTCTCTCAGAAAATGTTCCACGGGCAAACACACTTTGCTCTCCACCCGATAGAGAAGAGCAGATGATACGCCTATTACTATTATTGAAACCATAGGCCTCCAACTTCCATAAGACCTTTTCACGGGAGACACAATCGAATGCCTTGGTCAGATCCAAGAACAATGTGAGTGCATTCCAAGCTCGAGACATTCCACAGCGGTGGCCACGAAACCCAACACCGCGTCACAAGTGCTTCTACCCTTCCTAAAGTCGAACTGATTTCCCGCAAAGAGGCTCATTGATTCGAAGTAGTGCACGATCAATTGAACATCAATTTTTTGATGATCTTTGAAGGAACCTGGACCGGGGAAATTGGTCTGTAATTCGAGACATCCTCACGATTACCCTTCTTAAACATTGGAACGACTTTAGAAACCTTCAGACAATCAGGATAGACCCCAGCACTGAGACATCTGTTGATAATCTTGGTCAAAAGATGAAAAGGAGCTAATATTTTTCTGAAGTAGAATAAATGATAACCCATAGTAGTCAGTTGACCTACTGTTCTTCAGATTTTGTATTACGTCCCTAATGAAATCTCAGTAAATTGAAAGCTGCCATTAGCTGGTACGTCTCTCCTGAATGTTGATTCAAGGTCCATATTGAACTTGGTAATGTTGTTCGATATTTAGAGGAATCGACACAGAAAATCATTGAAAACTTGGGGTCTTAGGGCATTATGACAACTGACAGTATTATAACTACTCCATTCATTAACGATGCCCTACAAAGTATTACCTCCATTAGAGTATTCCCTTGTGAGCCTATCATTATATGCATCCTTAGCCTTCCGAAGTTCTAGTCTGTATAAATAACGTAATTTCCTATGCCCAAGTAGTAGATCATTGGTTTTGTATTTATTAAGTAAGTCAGACACTAGATGCAACTGATCACGCATCTCCCTCAAACCATGATTGAACCAACCATTATTGCGAAAACTATTATTACATGAACCCGACTTTTTAGGATGATATCAAGAAAGAATCAATGAAATTTTACTGAAACACTGTAATTATTAACAGTTATTGAATATATAAAACATGAATCACAAAAAAAATTCGAAGTATTCAGAAAATAAGAGAATTGTCAGTCGAAGACCATTTTGAGGCATGTGGAGTACAGATGGCAAAAGTTAACATGATTATTTCATCAGTATACAGGTCACCTTCGGGAAACCAAGAAATTTTTTCTCACAGCTGACACAATGTTTACAGATTGTTACTAAAGACTCTCGATTCAGGGTGACCATATCTGGGGATTTCAATATAATTTTTCTAAAGCAGAATAGGAATTAGATAGAAATTATAGAAATGATGGAATGCTTCAGTTTATTTCATATATTCAATGAACCTAGTCGAACAACTTGTACAAGTGCAACGTGCATAGACAACGTTTTCACAAATACTAATGATCAATTCTGCATCTTCTGCACCTTTGACCCCTTTTTGTCTGATCACCGAAAGCAGGAAGTTAAATTCAGTGAGGAAGTATTTGATTAGCGATGTGAATATTAAAAAATTCGAAGACGTATTGAAAGAGTTTAAATGGAATAGTGTAATCACTAAAAGAGCAGAAAATAGCTATGATTACTTCCACCAAACAACACATACTCTTTTTGACCGAACTTTCCCCAATATAGCAGTATGAGCAGGTATTTTGCGGGTTAACCCCTCTCCTCACTCAGAAATTTGCGAATCTCTGAAAAAGGCGATGGATGTGACGCAAACTATTCATGGGGTGCAGAGAAGTGAAACATCAAAAAACTTTTCAATGTCCTCAAACGGAAACTGAGAAAAAACTATACGTTCAGCAAGTGTCATCTGCCGAATACAAATTAAAAGCAATATGGAACATCATCACAAAAGAATTTGGAAAGAAATCAGCATCAGTTGATACCAAGCTGACTGCAAGAAAATTAAATGATTATTTTTCAAGTATTGGCGAAACCATATCTAATTAGTGCTCCCCATCAATTGATGAAACGGTGAAAATGACCCGAAATTTGACCTCCATCCTGATTAGGTCACTTAACTTCCTATTCAATTACTGAGTTACTGAGAAAGAACTGAATGACATTGTCCAGATAATAAAAAACAAAACAATTGCTGATATCTAGGTATGAACACTATACTTTTGAAGAGAATATTTCCTATTATTCGTTGCCCTTTAAAATTAAGCAATGTCTCGAACAAGGAATATTTCCCAATAAACTGAAGATTGCCAAGGTTATACTTGTCTACGAGAAGGGAGACGTGAACAATCCGAATAATTATAGACCAGTCTCGATTTTGCCTACACTATCACAATCATTCGAGATCTTGAAGCGTCCGCTTGTCGGATTCTTAGATAGAGAAAACCATTTCGATGAAAGGCAGTTCGGTTTCAAAAAAAGTAGATCCACTACGGGGTGGGCCATCTAGCGTTCGAAATTTGAACCCATACTTATTTTGAAATAGAGGTCTAATTTTACACATATGAACTGACATATTTATAGTAACAGGTTTGACATTTACGGAATGGGTCGCTTTTCGCTTGAAAAAAGTTGGGAAATATTAAAAACATATTTCTGAGTCTTTCACTCAAACTGTAAGATATCTGCCAAAAATTTTGGGTAGAAATAAAGTGCCATCAATTCAGTTTGAGGTTCAATTTGTGAAGCGAGTTCGCCGAACTGGCTAGTTATTCGACAAAGCAACTCGCGTACGTTCTCGTCCAGTGCGTTCGGAGGAAAATATTGCAGCTGTAATTCAAAGTGTGGTCATCAACTCGTCACCGTTCGCAACAATTGAATATGTCATGTACGTCTTTACGCCGAATTTCGTATCAATACCAAGGTATTAGGGAGACCGCCTCGGTAGCTGCACGGTTAGTGGGCAAGTATGTAGGAATATGCTTAGCCGAGGTGCCTGGTTCGAATCCGGGTTCAAGTCATGGATGTTATCCTTGAACAAAAATGTGAATTTGACAAAGACGTACATAGAGATTGGATACATAACCATAGTTGTTGAGTCCATAACCTCTGAAGGCCAGATAACTTGTAATCCTGAGAGGTGGCAGTTATCATTGCACGGTCTAGGTGAGTGGTTCGGAGTCCACTATAAACTGTAGGTCCATAGAAAAAAGAAAAGAAAAGAAGGTATTAGGGGTTATAGAGTTCAATTGGTTCAAGAATTTAAGCATCATGATCATCCAATGCCATTTCGCTTCGCTCAATGACTGAAGATCGTTCGATGGAAGATGAGCATTTTTACCGAAAAATCGTCTTTTTCAATGAGGCTCATTTTTACCTCGGACGGTATGTAAACAAGCAAAATTGCCGCATTTAGAGCTCGGAAAATTCACCGGTCATCGTAGAGAAGCCAATGCATCCTCAACGAGTGACGGTTTGGTGCAATTTTTGTTCCGGAGGCATCATAGGTCCATTTTGCTTTGAAAATGAGCAAGAAGCCGCCATCACCGTCAATGGCGAACGTTACCGTGAAATGCTAAGTGACTTTCAGTTCCCGAAAATTGAAAAGGATGACATAGAGAACATATGGTTTCAACAGGATGGCGCTACGTGTCACACAGCCAACGATACACCTGATCTTTTGGACACTTTGTTCGTAAATTGACCACCTCGCAGCAGCGATTCATTTGACACAGTTAGAGTATCATCGCTGGGACGCCAAGAAAGATAAATGCTACGCAAATAATCTGAGCCTATTGCGGCCTTAAAATATAAAATCAAAGCTGCCATTGAAGAAATAGAGGCCTGATCAATCGAAAATGTACTGAAAAATTTGGTAGATCGAATGGGGTGCTGTAAGGCAAACCGGGACAGACATCTTAACGATGTTGTGTTTCGTTCATAAATGCTAATAACCAATAAAAAATTATTTCGATCAAATGTCCACTAGCATTATTATTATAGCAAAATGAAATTTCAAATCCAAAATGGCCCACCTTTTACAACAACCTTGGTTGATCTTATAGAGGCCATCACTGAGGCCATTGACCAGTGTCAGCAAGCACAACTATAAGCATGTGATCTGTCAAAAGCTTCTGACTGTGTGTTTAGAAAATTGCTATGACAGAAGTTACAGTATTATGGGGTATGCGGAAATGCCTTATCTATTTTTGAATCGTACGAAACAAAAAGAACTGTACCATGGAAAAATATCCAATCACAAGGAAAAACAATAAATGTAGGAGTTCCACGAGGTCAATATTGTTCATCTTGTAAGTGAAAGATCTTCCTTGTAACCTATCAGACTCGAAAACATGCTTATACGCATATGATACAACAATTCTCAATGTTGATTCAACGAGAGCAGATACCGAAGTTAATACTAAAAAATCTTTGCAGAACGCAAAGAGTGGTTTTCGATGAATGGATTAAAACTCAATGAATGCAAATCACAAAGAATGAAATTCGTAACAGAGAGTTCAAAAAGTACTGTTGTACCATGGAAAAATATCCAATCACAAGGAAAAACAATAAATGTAGGAGTCCCACGAGGTCAATTTGGGTCCAATATTGTTCATCTTGTAAGTGAAAGATCTTCCTTGTAACCTATCAGGCTCGAAGACATGCTTATACCCATATGATACAAAAATTCTCAATGTTGATTCAACGAGAGCAGATACTGAAGTTAACACTAAAAAATCTTTGCAGAACGCAAAACAGTGGTTCTCGATGAATTGATTAAAACTCAATGAATGCAAATCACAAAGAATGAAATTCGTAACAGAGAGTTCAAAAAGTACTGTTGTACCATGGAAAAATATCCAATCACAAGGAAAAACAATAAATGTAGGAGTCCCACGAGGTCAATATTGGGTCCAATATTGTTCATCTTGTAAGTGAAAGGTCTTCCTTGTAACCTATCAGGCTCGAAGACATGCTTATACGCATATGATACAACAATTCTCAATGTTGATTCAACGAGAGCAGATACCGAAGTTAATACTAAAAAATCTTTGCAGAACGCAAAACAGTGGTTCTCGATGAATGGATTGAAACTCAATGAATGCAAATCACAAAGAATGAAATTCGGAACAGAGACTGATGATTGCGATTCCATAAATATACTCGGATTATCCATTACCCGTGATTTCATTTAGCCACAGCCATTTTCACCATTTAACAAGTTTGTAAAATTGGAATTTAGATAGATATTTTAAATTGCATTCATAATTACTTGCATATTCCAAATATTAGGGTTGAGAAGGAAAAGATTGTTTCTATTGTGTTAAGCTTTGAAAATTTCTAAAGACTTTAGTTAATTGAGAGTATTGCTTTTCGGGGCACGATGAATAATGCTGTGCGAAGGTGAAGTGACTTTTGTTTTTACAAAAGGAATAATGTTTTTTATCTGATGCGAAAAGATCTAAGTGTCGGCACTATGTATACTGTTACAACATGACAACACACTCCTGAATTGTCTAATTTTTGTTTTGCATAGAAAAGTAATGGTGATAATTCACATATAGCTTTGAAGGCAATTTTAACAGCATGTTGCAAATCGAATGTCAACTCACAATATAAAAATTGCCTTCGAACCCACATGTAAACTACCACAAATATTTTTCAATACAAAAGACAAATCTCACAAATTAGACAATTCAGGAGTATACAGACTGTGTTGCCCTGATTGCAATGGTGAATACAGATTTCAAAAGCTGAACACAATAGTTCTTACCCTACTTAAAGACAACACAGACCTTTGTTATTCTCCAACTTTTGGGACTTAGTATTTATGAATGAAGCTTCAAATACTTATCTATATTGCAATAGTAGAAACTTGTTATTTTCTCTCTTTATGATTCATACTTTTTTTCATATTCCAGACAAATTGTGTAACTGTAACTTAGTTTTAAGTCACAATTTGAGAACGTCTGGTGATATAAATATCGAAATAGCTGTCACATTTTGTTAGTTAAATATTTTCTACCAATTTTTATTCTATATTCTATACAAAGTAAACCAAAATCATCGTATTTTGTCTGGTACTTTCGAATTTTGTTTAATTTTTTACTTTGATATTATGTGTTTTTTCTCTTCATCAACTTTCAGCTTTCTTTCTATAATTTATTTTTGACGTTTTATTTTTGGAAATTTTGGTAATTAAAAAAACAAATGTTGAGTGGCAGTTCGTTCTAGAGAAATAAAGACCTAACATCAAAACACTAAGTTCATTTTGAAGAATTCTAAAATTTATTCAACGAAATGTAAGTCGCTTTTCTCCTGAAAATTAGCATTACTGCACTTGTATTTCTTTTCTTCTGGAGTAGCGATATAATCCGCTCCCTAGTCATTTCCAAAAAGGTGATCATAATATATCGTAAGGAACCTCTCATATAGTCGATTCACGTTAAGTCATAGCTAGAGATATCTGGTTGGAAAAGATTGCAATGGATAAGAACAAATTAACTAGTCACGCGCAAAGGAACTACTAGTGACATACGGTGCCATTTGGTTATGACAGTTGGCATTGAAATGCGGGGTTCACGTATTTTTATTGTTTTTTCAGTTCGCTTTCTTGTGCTGATTGAGATTGGATTGAAGTTTTCTTCAAAGTTTTGATAATATTTGAGTCATTTTTTTAAAATCAGTTCTTTTCAGAACTCAGTGTTGCGAATATTCCTTCTATATAAATAGTGAAAATGCCAAGAGCTTTCTCGAGCCAAGCCCAAAACATGATTGCATCATTATGCAATTATTTCCAACAAGAACGAGATAATGGGGGCCTCTTCTCCCCCTTATAGCTGTAAGAGATGTAAGTACCACTGAAATTAATAACAGAAGGGGCCTTTCACCTTTGAAAATGAAATGAAAAATGATACAACTTAAAGTGTTCATCTGTTGGTTTCCAAATTGTCTACACATCTACTTACTATGAACATTTTTGCTTACAGAGAGTAGCGAGGGCTTTACAAGTAAGCATTTAATCCATTAACAATATTATGGCAAAGACAAAAAGTGGTCTTCCACCAAGGAGTCCAAGAAAAAAAACGAATCGTGAGAAACCTGTAGTACATACTGACGATTTTGATCAAAGTGCCATAAGAAATACTATCTATGAGTCTAAATCAAGTTTAATATTATATTATTTGTAGAGGAACATATTACGTTGTCTCCATTAAAAGAGAAGCCCCACGTAAGAGATAGTTTCAATGGGTGTAAGACATCTCTGTGGAACATTGTACAAAACATTGGATTTAAGTATTCCAAAGATAATCCAAGAAGAGGTTTGATGGGACTACCTAATATTGCATTGAAGCGTATCCATTTTATGCAATCATTTATTCGTATAAAAAACTATTAGGATTACGTGAATTTGTCTATCTTGACGAAACATGGATTTTCAAGGAGGTACTATCGGTCGTTCGTGACAAGATGAAAATATCAAAAGTGTGAATACAACAAAAGTTGGTGAAACCAGTTGATAATCATTCCAGATTCATTGAACTCTATGCAGGTAACAGGCATGGTTTCATTCCTGGCGCAGAATTTGTTTTTCTTCAAAAGCTTTGGACAGTGATTACCACGAGGAAATGAATCAAGAAATCTTCAAGCATTGGTTTGTGCACCTACTATATTTGAATTTGTAAAAGCCTTCAACCATTATACTCGATAATTCAAGTTTATCATACAACTATTTAGAACAAAGCCCCCACAACAGCAACTAAAAAGGGTGAGATCCAAGAATGTTCAAGAAGCAATAGTATTGCTTAAAAGGAAAGAGATTTGAAACCACAATTATTGAGCCTAGTTAAAATGTAAGTACTGAATTCAAATAGGATTGTATTTCAAGGAGTAGGTTTGTTTTTAATTCAAATACGTTTCACAGGAATGAGCCAAAACCAATATATGAGATTGATAATCTCGCTTAAGAATATGGACATGAAGTATTACGTCTTCCTCCCTACCACTGCATTTTCAACCCAATTGAAAATATTTGGGGTATATCCAAAAACTATTTTCGGGACCATGCAGGGAAGGAAGGGAAAATCTCTTTCTGTATGGAAAGAAGCTCCTCAGAAAATTACTCCAGAGGTATGGAGTGAAGCTATTGAGCATACAGAAAAAGAAATTCAATATTGGTGGGAACGTGAACTTCATTTTGATCTCGAAGATGTTACCAATTTGATAATAAATATGGACGAGAATGACATTGACAATGAAACATTTTTAGACGAACTTTCAGAATAAAATGGAGTATACATTTTTTCCATTAATTTTAATTTTTCAACCTTTCCTTTGTTAAATTATCATTAAATAAATGATATATTGATTTCTGTTATTAGATAGTTTTACCTGTGCTCCTTATTTGAATCTGCAAATGCCAAGTATACGACATTCTAGTTTCTGTTGAAAGATTGAAACATTTCGAAAATAATTATTATTTCATGGCCTAGTGAAAATTATGTTTCATCAGTCAAAAAGTAACGTTTTAATTTAAATTTTGGACTTATTCAAAACTTGATTTTCTCTAAAACCTTATTGATTTCCATTGTATTTCAAATTCAATGAGATCGCCACTGCTCTAAACATTTATTGAACAAAGTGCATAATGAAAATTTTCTCTCTCCCGTTTTTATATTGAAAAAAGGTGAACAATATTTAATTGAATTATGCCTCATGTGTTGCATTTACAGGTTTTGATACCCCACACTAGCGGTCTGAGAGTCTGAGATGCGTAGTTTTCGATATACAGAATGCTCCATTCAAGAGATATTGATATGAGTGATTATTGAAAAATTTTATTTTCGGGAAAGGAAGGTCGCGAATTAATTTTAAACCGGGAGTCAATAAGCCGAGGAACTTGTATATCTCGGAAACTATTTGTGATAGAAGCGAAATTTTTTCTGATTATTGTTTTATAAGTATGTGTGCATTCTTTAAAATATTTATATATATATATATATATATATATATATATATATATATATATATATATATATATATATATATATATATATATTTTACATGGCACAACCTGTATTTCTTCATCATATTACGATATCTGTTTTGTGCCCAAACAACTATCGGTAGATTTTAAATTAATCAAAATATCGATAATTTCGGGAATTTGGAAGTTTTTCAAAAGTTCTCAAATGCCTCATTTCGCATAATTTACGCATGATATTTTTTTTCTTGAGGTAAAAGTGTTGTACCTTATTATCAAATGAAGAAACATAATTTTTTTTATACCGAGTGTTCCTAGTAATCCGGCGGAAATGAAATTTTTCAAACATAAAATACTTTTTTTCAAATGTAAAACCCTGTACCTTTTTTACGTGTTTTGTTCCTACTTGAATAAGCTTTACAACGACACCATTTTTTTCAAAAATCCGATAGAGATTTCCCAGAAAATTTCAAAATTAGTGTGAAGTTTAGGTATTTCTCGCAATAAACATGCTGTTGATGAAATTCAGACATTGAAATATGCAAATTTCAACACAAAATTAGATTCTTTGCTGTTCAATGAAACTTAAACATCAAAATTCCCAAGGTGTATCGAAATTTCTTCTCAAGAAAAGATTTATTTGCGATTTTATCAGTTGTGCTCAGAGCTAAGTCTTCACTTAATCGAAATGACTCAGTTCGAAATTTTCAATAGATGTTCAAGAAGTCAAAACAACCTTCATGCTATTCTCTTCATTGAGTACACGCTTATCTCTTTCATTCTTCTCATATCCACCTTGTGATTAAACCATAGAGATAAATATGACTTCGATGGGCATACCACACGAAGATAGAAAATATTGTTCGATAGTTGTTGTGGTTTAAACCACCACAGCCCATAGAAGACTTATTTCTAGGGTTTACTCACAATGCCCCAAGATTTGACAGTTTTGAATTGTATGATTCCAACGTAATATGAGTGAGTCTAAGTGAGAAATACATAATATTATTACAACAATGAATTTTACACAATAAGAGTTAACTAATATGATTTTTATTGTTTGGGAGAAGGTGAGATGAATTGTTTTTTGGCGTCATATATTTATTCCCAACGTTACCCAAATAGTAGACATCCTAGGAAAGAGGCATCCGAGAGACTGTAGGAAAGGTTAGAAAGAACTGGACAAGTTGGATATGAGGAGAATGAGAGAGCTAAACGTGTATTCAATGAAGAGAATAGCATGCAGGTTGTTTTGAGCGCAGTAAAGAATCCTCATGTTAGCACGAGAGATGATAGTCGAGACTTGGGCATTAGTCAGACATCTGTATCCAGACTTTTGAGGAAGAAAAAGTTCCATCCTTTTCATGTTCAACTCTACCAACAGTTGGAGCCCCTGGACTTCGGGCGGGAATTGGATTTTTGTAGATGGTCTTTAAATAAAATAGCAGACCAACCGAATTTTTTCAGTGGGGTACTTTTCTCTGATGAGGCCACCTTTCATAAGAATGGATTGGTGAACCAGCATAATTTTCATTATTATGATTGTTGACCACCAACATCATTGGTCTCTGAATGTCTGGGGTGGTAAAATTGATGATTATGTGATCGGACCCTTTTTTTTCCAAGAACATTTGAACGGCGAACGTTATTTGAATTTTTTGCAGCATGATCTGGAGCCTTTGCTTGTTAATGTTCACCAAAACATAAAAAACAATATGTGGTTCCAACACGATGGGGCACCAGCACACTATAGCGGCAATGTCCGCGATTTCTTAAATGGTAGGTTTGAGGGAAATTGGATAGGCCGTGGAGGTCCTGTAGGATGGCTGCCTTGGTCTCCGGACTTGAATATATTGGATTTTTTTGTGGGGATATGTCAAAGAGAGGATACATTGAGACCCTTCAACAACCAGGGAAAATATGATGGAGAGAATTACAGAAGCATTCGGGAGTATAACGCCGAATGTTCTCCAGAGAGTGACCGAATCATTTAACAATCGTGTTCGAGAATGTATTCGTCCAAATGGGGGACATTTCAAATATCTAATTTGATTTGAAAACTTATTAAAATAGAATTAAATTGGTGTTTATGATTTTGATTTGCATTTTTTTTTCCGTGGATGTTTCATTTACGACAAGCGGTTCAATTTCGTTTCTTAATGATAATTCCGGAATATTTTGGGCAATTGTAAAAATAATACAAGTTCAGTGAAAAGAACAGGGTGTTCCATTTAGAAAAAAGTTCTTTTATCTCCAAAAATTCTATTTCGTTGGATCACCAACACTAAGTATGAAAACCCGTTGATCTCTTACTTCAATGATGAGGAACATATTTTCTTCAGAGAATAATTATTGTCACACTCAATTGATACAGAATGAAGATTGTGAGAAGTTCTGAAAAACCTTCCAAATTCTCGTTCTTTTCCATATTTTGACTTTTTGATCATTTATTGAGATAATTTCGAACTGAGTAATTTCAAATAAGTGAAGACTTAGCTCTGAGCGCAAATGATAATATCGCAAATGAATCTTTTCTTGTGAAGAAATTTCGATACACCTTGAGAGTTTTGATGTTTAAGTTTCATTGAACAGCGGAGAATCTAATTTTGTGTTGAAATTTGCATATTTCAATATCCGAATTTTATCAACAGCATGTTTATTGCAAGAAATACCTAAACCTCACACCAATTTCGAAAATTTCTGGGAAATCTCCATCGGATTTTTGAAAAAAAGGTATCGTTGTAAAGCTTATTCGAGTGGAAAAAAAACACGTGGAAAAGATACAGGGTTTTTCATGTTTGAAAAATTTCATTTTCGCCGGGTTACTAGAAACACTCGGTATGAAAAAAATTTCTTTTCTTCATTCGATTATAAGGTACAACACCTTAACCTCAAGAAAAAAAATATATCATGCGTAAATTATGCGAAATGGGGCATTTGAGAACTTTTGAAACAACTTCCAAATTCCCGAACTTATCTATATTTTAAAAAATTTAAATTCTACCGATAGTTGTTTCGGCCCAATACAGATATCGTTGAAGAGAGCATCCAAATTGTAATCAGAATATGATAAAAAATACTGGGCGTGCCATTTAAAAAAATCTATGTTTGTCCCTAGAGCAAAAATGGAACACCTTGTATGTACGAAAATAATTTTATTTAATGCACACGTACTTATAAAACAATATTCAGAAAAAATTTTGCTTCTTTCCCAAATATTTTCCGAGATATAGAAGTTCCTCGCCTTATTGACTCACTTGGTATGCCTCATATTAACATCAGACAAAGTTTTCTCAAGAAAAAAGTCGAAGTGACAATCGAATTCATTTTGAAAAAAATTCATACCACTAACTCATGAATGAAACAGCCTGTATTTACGAAAATACGCATCTCAGACCCCTACTATGGGTTTCAAAACACTTAGAAAAATAATCTCTGTACAATTATGTTGAAAAAATACGGGGTGTAATTTTAAAAAAATGATCGATGACGAATCACATAAGAAAAAATTTTTCTTTCTTCAAAATAATTTCGAGTTGAATATAGAGATCGGCCTGTCTGGTTGATGACGTCACTTTAAACTCAACGTGAACAGACTATGTTACATTCATTGTATATTGCATTTTTATAGGCATTTTTAGCAGTGAGAATGAATCTTCATGGAATTAATTAAAAGTAAATACAAAAATCACAACTGAATACATATATCGATCTAACTATTTATAAACATTTACCAAAATGTATTGACAACTAGACTGAAATTGATTGTAAAAATATTGCCAAGGTAAATATAAATTATTACAATATATATATCTAGTAAAACGAAATATTGAAATTTCCGTACAGCAACAATATGGAGCATTTCAAGCAAGCCAATACCACCAAAGTCCACTCAGACAAGTGATTGAACTGAGACGTCTTCTCATTGATTTATGAATGGGTCATTTTGTCATCCAATCTTCTCCTTATCCAAACTATTAGAGTCTCAATTACACGGACGGCACAGATCCATTTCGCCACAAAAGCGGAATGAGCGAGGTCAGATGAAAAATAGTAGACCCTTCCTCGGAATATATGTTACAAAAGTTCTTGAAACTTTGTACGATATATAAGAGAAATAATGGCTTCGAATGACTTCGATCCCCACTGAAGTTCAATGGAATTGCTGTTTACAATCTTAAACTTTACGCATGCATGACAAATTATTTTTATCTTTTCAACCATCCGTTGTTCGAAAATCGATTGTTTCTTTGATTAGATCTGTCAGGTAAACCGAATGAGTTTTGATAACATCGTAGACAGGTATCGATATCAGATATCCAATGCCGTCCGAGTACGTATATAAATAAGACTCCCAGAAGATGTTTATTTCATAGGGAAATATTAGCTCCGAGAGTAACTTGTTCTTTCCCCGAATACTACTTTGTACTTAATCCACACAAATCGATCAAGTTTCTAGAAAATATCGAGAAAAGAGTCGTATTCATTTGAGAAGGGAAGGGATATCAAGATCAACTGAGATGCTCCAAGTCGAGGGTCCGAGGAGTTTTGTTAAAAGAGAACACGAAACTGATTATTTAAAATAGCTGCATAGACCGATTGTCAAAAATTTTTTGTTGCTGAGTTGTTTCGTATACTGACGCGAAGTTTGAACGCGATTTGACATTTATTGCCGATTTGGTAAAGCCATTGAGTAATAAATCTTTAGTTCACAAAATCGTGATAGGTTTGCCATTAATTATATTCTTACATATTAGAATCCGGGTACTAGGTATAATATTGGCAATTCCTATCAAGAATGATTAACAATAAACAATACAGTTCTGATAATTCAGTGGTACACAGGTACCACCACCACCAGGTATGTTCAGACAAATATTCACTCATATAAGGGTTAGGGTGTATTATTAAGTATATTCTCCGAATTTAACCCCTAGAAATGTAATTATTACATAGATATTAGGTGCGCAACTAAGTTCTCGCTGTTTGTCAATAGATTGCTCCAGCAGAAAGTACTGATCGAGTTTTACACATCAAGAACGTCTGAAACAAAGCTTTGACATACGGTAAACAAACCACTGTGACATATTATTGATTTTGTTTTTGCGTCATATACTTTTAGTTGTGAGAAAATGTCTGATTTTGTTACACTAATCGTCGTTTACGGAAAGTGTTGATTTTCTCCTTTCATTCGAAGAAAACGGCGGCTGAAACTCATAGAGAGCTCCAAAAAGTTTACGGAGATGATGCAACAACATAAAAAATGAAGAGAAATATTTGGAAATAAAACTAAAGTATTTAGATTTTCACTATATTAACAAAACTATGACCGGTTTCACCACACTGTGGCTTCATCAGATAGATACAAACTAATGAACAGTTATTCGTTATAAGTTAGTCTTATTTCCTACTTAATATTCCAATAGGTACAAGAGGTATGTTGGAAAACCCATTGGAGTTGCTTACTTTATGAATTGAGAAGATTGAGTGAATGAGAAGGATTTAGATCTAATGGACTATTAAGTAACCTACATGAATTCTTTTCTTTGTGGTTCTATAAAATTTCCTATAAATTGAGTTTTTTTCTGTTATTTTCAGTGTGTAAAATTTTGAAATTATGATTAAAGTTATGGTTTTCTTCGAGTAAGTGATTAGAATAATGGGAATCTGATTTATTATAATTAAAACTACGTTCGTGCTCCGATAATCTAACTTTGAGATTTCTGAAAGTTCTACCAATATAAATTTTATTACAATCCCCTCAAGACAGTTCATAAACACCGGACTTATTACTTTTATCAATTTTAGATTTGCAATTTTTGATATGTCGGCCTAAAGAATTATCAGTTCGGAATGCTATATTGAAATTATAATGCGAGACGAATAATTTTAGTTTTAGACTAGGATCACCAATATAAGTCAAGCTGTTGTACTTTGTGTTAGAATTTTTTATACTTGGAAATACTTCCTGGATTGCTTTTTGAAATGTTTTGCGTGAAATCATGTTCTCAATCATAGTTGGACTGTAACCGTTATTCACTGCTATTTGTTTAATTATATTTAGCTCTTTTATGAAATTATTTTATGACATTGGGATATTACTGAGGCTATGTACCATACTATTGTAAGCTGCTAATTTATGTGGATAAGGATGTGTAGATGAGCTGTGAATAGTAATATATGTATGCGATGGCTTATGAAAAATAGAAAAATCATGTTTGCCGTTAATTTCAGTAATAGTTAAATCCAGAAAATTAATGCAGTTTTCTGTTTTTATCTCTAACGTGAATTTAATATTATCGTGAATTTTGTTAATGAATGTTTTGAATGACTCTAATTGTCTGTTTGTGCCAGTGAAACAACAAATGATATCGTCGACATATCTAAACCAATAAATAAAGTGTTTGAATAACGGATGTCCTTGGATAGTGTTTTTCAATATTATCCATGAAAATTTCAGCGAGCAGAGGGCTCAGAGGATTACCCATGATTAAACCTTATTTACTATTATATAATACTGCATTGAAGTTAAAATAATTTTGTTCTAAACAAATTTCTAAAAGGTATAAGATTTCTGATTGAATTATCGGATTGACTTTATTAATTTGAAGGGCGTTCTTGATGAGTTTCACTGTATCACTAGCTGGAACACTGGGAAAGAGATTTACTACATCCCATGACATAAGTTAAGCGTTCGGTGGTAATATCGTGGACTGAAGAGTTTTTTATTGAGAATCTAGGTTCAAAATGAGCGTACTGTTGAATGATGTCTATGAGAAAGCGTGAAAGTTTTGCAGCTGGAGCTTGAAAATATGAAACTACTGGTCTAATGGGATACCCTATTTTATGGAGTTTAACGAGGGAGTAAAGTTTTGGTCAATGGTTGTCAATGAAAAGTTTATATTTTTGGTTAGTAGGTATCATAGACGTGACAAAAGTCACGATAATATTAAATTCACGTTAGAGATAAAAACAGAAAACTCCATTAATTTTCTGGATTTAACCAATACTGAAATTAACGGCAAATATGATTTTTCTATTTTTCATAAGCCATCGCATACAGATATTACTACTCACAGCTCATCTACACATCCTTATCGACATAAATTAGCAGCTATAGTATGGTACATAGACTCACTAATATCCCAATGTCAGAAAATAATTTCATAAAAGAGTTAAATATAATTAAACAAATAGCAGTCAATAATGGTTACAGTACAACTATAATTGAGATCATGATTTCATGCAAAAATTTCAACAAGCAAACCAGGAAGTTTTTCCAAGTTTAAAAGTTCTAACTCAAAATACAACAGCTTAACTTATATTGGTATTCCTAGTGTAAAATTGAAATCATTCCTCTCGCATTATAATTTCAATATAGCATTTCGAACTGATAATTCTTTAGGCTGACATATCAAAAACTGCAAATCTAAAATTGATAAAAGTAATAAATCTGGTGTTTATAAACTGTCTTGAGGGATTGTAATAAAATTTATATTGGTAGAATCTTCAGAAATTTCAAAGTTAGATTATCCGAGCAAAACGTAGGTTTAATTATCATTAATCAGATTCCCATTATTCTAATCACTTACTCGAAGAAAACCATAACTTTAATGATAATTTCAAAATTTTACACAGTGAAAATAACAAACAAAAACTCAATCTATAGAAAATTTTAGAGATCCACAAAAAAATTGAGGTAGGTTACTTAATAGTCAATTGGATCTAAATCCTTCTCCTCTACTCAATCTTTTCAATTCATAAAGTAAGCAACTCCGATGGGTTTTTCCAACATACCTCATGTACCTATTGGAATATTAGGTAGGAAATAAGACTAATATATAAGGAATAACTCTGTTCAATAGTTTGTATCTATCTGATGAAGCCACAGTGTGGTGAAACCGTTCATAGTTTTGTTAATATAGTGAAAATCTAAATACTTTAGTTTTATTTCTAAATATTTCTCTTCATTCTTATATTAAGGAATTTGTTGCATCATCGCCGTAAACTTCTTGGAGCTCTCTATGAGATTCAGCCGCCGTTTTCTTCTATTGAAAGAAGAAAATCAACACTTTCCGTAAATGACGATTACTTGGCACAAAATCAGACATTTTCTCACAACTAAATGTATATGACGCAAAAACAAAATCCATAATGTGTCACAATGGTTTGTTTACCGTATGTCTAAGCTTTGTTCAAGAAGTTCTTGATATGTAAAACTCGATCAGCACTTACTGCTGGAGCAATTTATAGACAACATACCTGGAGGCGGTGATACCTGTGTACCACTAAGTTATCAAAACTGTATTGTTTATTGTGAATCATTTTTGATAGGAAATACTCATCAAATGTCATGGGAAGTAGTAAATCTCTTCCCTATGGTTCCACTTAGTGATAATTCAATCAGATATCTTACACCTTTTAGAAATTTGTTTAGAACAAAATTATTTTAACTTCAATGGAGTATTATATAATAGTAGAAATAGTTTAATCATGGGCAATCCTCTGAGCTCTCTGCTCGCTGAAATTCATGGATAATATTGAAAAAACTATGCAAGAACATCCGTTATTCAAACACTTTATTTACTGGTTTAGATATGTCGACGATATCATTTGTTGTTTCACTGGCACAAACAGACAATTAGAGTCTTTCAAAACATTCATTAACAAAATTCACGATATTATTAAATTCACGTTAGAGATAGAAACAGGAAACTCCATTAACTTTCTGGATTTAACTATTACTAAAATTAACGGAAAACATGATTTTTCTATTTTTCATAAGCCCTCGCATACAGATATTACTATTCACAGCTCATCTACACATCCTTATCCACATAAATTAGCAGCTTACAATAGTATGATACATAGACTCATTAATATCCCAATGTCACAAAATAATTTCATAAAAGAGCTAAATATAATTAAACAAGTAGCAGTCAATAACAGTTACAGTCCAACTATGATTAAGAACATGATTTCACTCAAAAATTTCAAAAAACAATCAAGTTCTAACACTAAACGCAACAGCTTAACTTATTTTGGTAATCCTAGTCTAAAATTAAAATCATTCCTCTCGCATTATAAATTCAATATAGCATTCCGAACTGATAACTCCTTAGGCCAACTTATCAAAAACTACAAATCTAAAATTGATAAAAGTAATAAATCCGGTGTTTATAAACTGTCTTGCGGGGATTGTAATAAAATTTATACTGGTAGAACTTTCAGAAATTTCAAAGTAAGATTATCCGAGCACAAACGTAGTTTTAATTATCATAAATCAGATTCCCATTACTCTAATCACTTACTCGAAGAAAACCATAATGATAATTTCAAAATTTTACAGTGAGGTGAAACCGATCATAGGTTTGTTTATATAGTGAAAATCTAAATACTTTAGTTTTATTTCATTGAAAATATGTATGTCGATTTTCATCAAGTAACGACCTCATCAATCAAATTACACAATATATAGATTGTTGTGACCTAAAAACTTGATAGTAATCATCATCCATGAAAACTGCCTGCCAGTGAATTCAATGTAAAAAGAAAGGAGTGATTTATCTTTCGAGGGAAGTACTTTCGGAATATCTGGCATGTCAAATAATACTCTGCACGTACGTCCGCAACGTAGTCAACTTATTTTCAACATTTTGCGAACTTCATTCGTCAAATATTTAATGATCGGTGAGAGATCGCTTTATGAGCAAGAACCGAATTTCATGAAACATATTAAAGTATCCAAATTGTCGTTTCACAAGTCTTCATAATGGCGTCGAGAACATTTTCTGAATGGGTTCGAAGTGATATGATTACCAATATTGAATATAACACCCTGTAGATTTCATTGACGTTTTTAACTGAAATTTAACATATTTCATCAACTATAAGTATATAAATTTTTTTACATCAATTCTGATTTCAATCGCCTAGTATTCAGAATTGTCTCTGATTGGACTGAAAACTAATATTATTCCAAAATTAATATTTTTTTAATAAAATACTTCAGGTGTGATGAAATTGTTCTGGTGGCATATTGAAAGAGCTACCTTTTTGCGTCCGATGATGTATTCAGAGTTTTGCTTGAGTGATATGCAGGGTGTTGTTTCATAATCTATTCATAAAATTAAATTTCTACAGTCCCGCTCTCTGCGAATAGTTGGCTACTAGGTGACTGACAATTCTGAAATTTTCATTCAAATCGGACCAGCGTTTTCAAAGTTATGATGCCTGGAAAATGTAGCCAGTTCACACCAAACAGCCTGTATATGCGAAATGGAGTCGCATAAGTCAGAAAGATGTATCATTCCGACACATCAGGAAGGTTGCTTACCACCACCGAAAATATCTGACTTTCCTCCTGAATCACCCTGTATGTTTCACAATAAATAAATCATTACTACATTATTACAATTTGTTCTCAATCCTGAATGAATATTTTCTTGAAATAAATGGTATTTTTTTTCTACACAAACAAAGAAAAAACTGCAAAAGAAATTTGTATAAAGCCCAGTGTCACCTACAGTGTCACCTGTAGGTGACACCCCTATAAAAACCAACTTGGTGTAGTTGTATATTTTTTTATTTTTTTTTTTTGAGATGTGTCACATGTATCTGTAATAGTTTATAAGGGTCTTGGTTTTTTCTTTGCTGAATATATGCATGGGAATTAAAGAGAAATGTAAATTTGAAGACATCCCTTGTAGATTGGCTCGATAAAATATTGCATATTCCATACCACCATCATAATTCTGTTCTTTCTGAAAATCTGAAATATTTTTGAAGAATATATTTTAATGAAAAAATGAGAATATTGAAACATAAATACTTTAGATTTCAAAAATCAGAAAAGATAGTTCAAAAACAATCGTAAATGCAAACGCATTTGATGAAGATGGTTGGCTATCGGTTGATTTCCTTCTGAAATTACCATTTATATTACATGTTCAATATGCTGCAACAATTGGCTCCGTGGTAAAGGCTCCTCACTATGCATCGAAAATAAGCCAATCGATGCCTCAAACCTGGCTCAGTGGCTTTCTCTCTACGCAATCATAGCAAGAAAATTTTTTGAGAATTTATATCGTGAACAGCTGAATCATCCCCTGATAGACAATTTCCTATTACGGGAATTGAAGAAAACACCCACAGTTTATATTATAACAACTTTCATTGCTAATATATGATATTTTTCAACTAACCATTACAATTATATTCAAATTTTCTCTATATTCACAAACTTATGACGCGTAACACCACACTAGGAGAAAACAGAATTCCCTCGCCTGGAATACGTGGTGCTCAAGTAGTTATAATAAAGGACTCAGACACGAAGTAGAAGAAAAATTGTATTACACATTGAATTCCCTTTGTTTAAAAAATGTTCATTTCTATGGTTTTCAAGGAAAAATGAATCATTTCAAATCGTTCAGGTGGAAAGTCTCAGATCAGAACTCCTGACATTAAAGTATGGAATACCCCAGGCCTCTGTTATAGGTCCTCTCCTTCTGATATTGATAAATGATATACAAGGTATATCTTTCTGTATCGGCCTACACATCGGCAGTAATTGAAGGGTCGAGCAAAGAAAAGCTAAAAGCGGAAATAGAAACTATAACAAATAGAAAAAATTGGTGCTTGACGAGCAAACTAAAATTAAACGGGGAAAAATAGAAGGCATCTAGGACCAAGGTAATAATTCAAACCAGTAAAGTTTCTAGGTGTGTGGATTGATTCGAGATTTGGTTGGACGCCGCATTATGAAAAATTATCTAGATCACTTTTTGTATTGAAAATAATGGTAAATGTTGGTATTTATACTTCCATGCAATTACGATATATGAAGTAACAATATGAATACTGTCATCTGAAAGAAAAATGAATTTCATATTACAAAAAAAGCAGTTATTTTGAAGCTACTATGTAGAGCGTTTTGTCAGCAAGTTTTCAACAGGAAGCGCCTTCATCATTCTACCATTACCATATATTTATTATTTATTGAAGCTGGTTCATGCTGGTGGAGTAGCATATGACAAGGCATTTGACATTGTGATGCACTCTATACGCTTGACTAACTCTTATCGCTGTGGTAAAAGGAATGTGCGATTGCAACTATTTTCCTTCTACTTGAGAGACAGGTATATGTCCGTCTGCATGCAGGGCCAATGATCTGGGCCGTTACTTTTTTTGATTTATATCAACAACCAACCGTCTTTTCTAAAATCAGTAGGTGGCGTTCTCTTTGCGGATGAACTACCATGTTTTGTTCCAACAAACACCTTCAAATTGCTAACAACGTGTGCGAGAATACCATTAATCAAGCTGAGACATGGATGACGGCGCACTCCCTAAAGATAAATAGAGAAAAGACCAAGCGACTAACAATAACAAGTAACCACAGGTCCTCGACTGGAGATACAGTTGAACTATTGGGCGTTACATTGGATGATACCTTATCGTGAGGAGCGCATACTGATTCTATAGAAACCAGACTGTATTCAACATTATTTGCTCATGATAAGCATCGTCTTCATTTTCGAACGAATTGGGCGAGGTTTTCTCGGTTTTAACTCATTTTTTCCCGCCCATTCCGATTGTGGTTGACTCGTTAGAGTGTCGAATTCATAGAGCCATGTCTCGTAACTAGTTATGATCCGTTCTATGAACGTGGATCAGAATTTGCACGATCTAGCATGTTCGCAATAACCTGCATCCGGTACTGTTTTTGAAGAAAATTCAGCTCTATCGGAACGAGCCGAGCGGCGACACGCCCCTTGTCCAATAGGTTCATCAAAATCAAATGAGCGGTTTCACAAGAGATGTTGAGATCACGAGCTATCTCTCTAACACTGGCATGACGATTTTCGATCCCATTTCCTTCATTTTGTGGACGTTATCGTCGGTTGAAAAGGTCGAAGGTCGTTTGGAACGAGGCAAATCTTAGATGTTCTCCCGACCGTCTTTAAAGGCTTTGTACCACTCGTACGCTTGGGTTGAAACAGAGTCTTCACAAGCCTTTTCCTGCATTCGTAACGGTTCAGCGCAGGGAATTTGGTTCAAATAACAAAATTTGGGACTAACCTGTTGTTCAATATTTTTTTCTATTGTAAAAATAGCAAAGTACCACGGAAGTCGACTGGTTCCAACAGTTGAACAAACCAGTTGACAGGTCGTATATATAGAAAGTAATGACTGGAGAACACTTAAATGTTATTTGAACTAAGTTCCGACGATATTTTCAATGCTGTTGGATCTCTGGTTATACCGGAATTTGACAAGTTTGTTATTTAAAATGACATAATGTATGCTTATACTTTTTTCGTTGTTGAAAATTGAATTTTGAACAATTTATTCCCGTAATATTGCTACCTGAAATCAACAGAAAGGAAGATATGAATTTTGCAATTGGAATTCTGCGATTTTTCGTTGTCTCTAAGAAGGCATCATAAAAATACTAAAGATCAGTCAATATCGATTATTTCTAACTTGTTATAAGTGAAAAGGCTCACTCAAAATTCAATGCATTTATAGGATTCACGGTATACAGGGTGTTTCCAACGCATGTGGCAACTCGTAGTAGTCTCGCGTGGACACCCGGTAGATTATCCAGTGTGTTCCAACAAAAATCTGCCACCCCCTCTATCTCAAGATGGACCGATTGTAGCGGAAAAAGCTTGGACATGTCAATTATTGATTGAGTGGGGACCAATTTTGAGTGTTGGTTCAGCAGCAGCTAAGTCGAAATTGATTATAGGGAAAGTGGGTCGAATGGCAAGTCTTCAGAAAGGTCTTTCAATTCTCTATTCAAAAATAGTTTGGTTATGAATATTTAATATCATACAGACAAAACTTTGACAATGCCAAAAATCAAATTCCATGCTCCATATGGGCTCATTCTACTTCCATACAAACGGTTCTCCATTCATCTTCTGTTCTGAAAAACTCCTGGTGACCAAAGTCTGCATTCAATGATGATTATTTTCTGCAGATATTTCTTGTTCAGGTTGTTTACCATAAACCCCTGATTTAAGATGACCCCAGAAGAAATAAACCGAAGGGCTTAAATCACGTGAGTTGGCTGGCCACTCAAGTGTTTCTCTTCTTCCAATCCACCGATTAAGGGAATTTCCATCTAGATATCATCGCGTATGAACATCGTAATGTGCAGGAGCACCATCTTAACGTATCTCATTATATAAAAGATTGTCATCATTTTTCAAAATTTTGGTAAACTTGGGGAGTATTAATTTTTCCAATGACTGCAAATAAGTGTCTCCAATGAGATTAACTTCGATAAAAATAAGTCCTACAATATGGTTTTCATAAATTCCAGCCCAAACATTAAATTTCTGAGTCGTTTTTGTTTATGCCTGTGTGAACCATTGAGGATTCTGAGTATCACAATATCAATAATTTCTATTAATTTCACTATTGAGAGTGATGGTACTCTCTTCAAAAAAACAGGTATTATACAGAATATGTAGATTATTATTTATATTTTCACTTAAAATTTTACAAAATTGCAAGAGGCGATCAGGAAAATCTTCGTTTATTTCATGAAGTAGTTTACTTTATAAGGATAATATAAGTGATGTTTTACGATTCTGTAGACTGTTGAAGCTGATAGATCAAACACAAGTCAAGATTGTCAATTTCGGTCTCCAGACCATCTTTAGCTGACAACAAGTATTGAACTGAGTTCAATATGGTCTAGAGAACGAAATTGCAATCCTGATTTTCAATGATTTTTCAAATCTCTAGTGATAGTTAGGGTTGCCATCCGTCTGGGTATCCCCAGATTTGTTCTAATTTGGAAGACGTCCGGGGAGAGCCCGGGCGTTGTTTAGATAAAAGTCCGGGTTTTTAATCAGACCTGTTCCCATAATTTATGTATATAAATACTATGGGTTAGGTAGTTCACCGCATGCGACTGATTTAGTTTAGTTCAATAGGAGAATACAGTATTTGTTTCAGTAATAATTCATTTAGATACATTAAGTGTTACCGAAAAGTTCAAATTAATAATGTAGTAATTTGACTTCAAAATTTAAGACATTTTAATGTTATTATTGTAAAAGTTCCTACTAATCAAGAAGTAAAGTTTTATTCGAGTTTAATATTGATTTAATTCAGTTACGACAGATTGTGTTTTCTTTCTTGAAATACAAAGCAATAAACATGTAAAGCTGATGAATTTGTCCTTAGTATGAGTTATTATAACTTACTGAATTTGATTTAAGATTTAAGTTGTTTTAAAATGAATATTGTAAGTAGAATGGAGAAATAAAAAGTTAAACAAGTTTTTATTTAATTTCAATAACTGAATAACTAATATTGGGTTTGTTTATTTTTTAAACCTAAACTAGGAGGTTAAAAATAGAGCATGAATACTAACTTTTCACAAGAACGATTAAACACACTATTTTATGCAACAAAAGGGGGTTAACATCAAAGTTTTTTTCTATCAAGTAAAATATATTTTAATCAAGATGTAAGTAAATGAAAAAAGTATTGAAACTTCCGGGGTGAAAGCTCCAAATTCCAGAGAACTTACGCTTACGGTCCTGGGGGGCAGGTTTTAGAGATGGCAGCTCTAGTGATAGTATAATACGTAGTATAATTTCCTTATTATCATCAATTGTGCGTTCGGTATAAAACATTTATGTTTATAAATTATTACATTTCCTTGAAAATTAAGAACTTGAAAGTGCTGTGAACATGAATCATCACTTGAAAATAAGAGCGGATGATTAGAAATGTATCGTTGAATGAATGTCGAAAGAGGCCATTTTCGGAACTCGTTTTCGTTGTTGAACAAACTATTGTTGTATTTGGACAGTTTTTTGATATTAAACGTTCATAGAGATAACATTTTTTAATTGAAAATTGGAAGTCGTTCCAAGAGATGTGTCACTCGAACCACTGTCTCAATAATGAATTTCAATCTAAGAGCTGCTCAGGGTAGGGGGTTGATATCACATGCTCCAATCTGTTGGTCCCCCTACAATAAAAAATTGAAGTAAGGTACATGAGGATATTAAGGCCTAGCTGAGGGAAAATTGTTATAAAATAAATACAAATAGTTTAATCAACTAGCTCTATTAATTAATCAGTCGTTCAATTAGGTAACTACAAAATTAAAACAAAAAAAAACAACTTCTGCATAAAATTGTAACTAAAATAACTTTACCATATACAATGAGAAAGTTACTGGTTAAGCCTAGGTAAATATGAGCAATGAGACTCTAATTCAATATTTGTCACTGAGGTCTTAGAAGAAGAATTCTAGGTAATTATACTCAGAAATTTGATTACATAAACACCTCAAAAAAGTCTAGGGAACACTTCTGAATATCGATCTATCGTATGCAGAACGATCAATATGGATGGTTTTTTTTCAAAAATGAACACCTGCATCAATTTCTCACCAAATTATGTAGAGTGCCGCAACAGATTTCAGTTTTTTTTATAAAAAACTGAAAATGCAGCAGATGCGACGCTGCTTTATAATCATCTAATGAATTCAGTTTTTGAAATCAGTTAGTTGTCACTTTGTTTCTGTTGCAAGCACAAATAAAAGATTCAAGTTTTGTGATTCGACCATGGAAATACGACATTTGACTAGAGAAGAGATGTTACGAGCCGTTGACATGCTCCAAGCTGGGAGCTCCCAACGGGAAGTATCCAGGGTTCTGGGAAGTAGCTCAAGTGTCATAAACCGTTTATGGCGGCGTTTCAATGAAACAGGTAGCATAGAAGAACGCCATAGAGGTCGTTTCAAGATTACTACAGTCGCCCAAGACGGATTTTTGGTTTTACAAGCCAGAAGAGATCGTACTACCACAGCATCTCAATTATCTCAAGAGCTATCACGAGATCATAATGTACAAATTTCCGACCAAACTGTGAGAAATCGACTGCACGAAGGTTAACTCCACTCCAGACGTCCTTCAAGAGTTCCACAAGTGACCCATGGAAATCGCGCTGCTCGTTTAGCTTGGTGCCAAGAACACGTAAACTGGGATCAAGAGAGGTGGGCCACAGTTCTTTTCATTGATGAATCTAGATTTAGATATTATGCCGATTCGGGAAGAATTCCAATATGGAGGGAACCTGGAAGCAAAACCGTCTTCAGCATGCTCGAGAAGTTGTTAGATAGGGAGGCGGATCAGTAATGTTTTGGGGAGGTATACGCCTTGGTGGAAGAACTGACCTCGTTTTCATACAGAACATCCTCACGGGAAATTCTTACGCAAATGAGATAGTTTTACCTGTAGTGGTACCGTATCTGCAAACAATGGATCGAAATCCACTCTTCCAACAAGATAATGCCCCTCCTCATCGTGCAAGAGTTGTCTTGAACGTTCTTGAAGAGAATGATATCGATCTTTTACCGTGGCCATCCTGCTCCCCAGATCCGAATCCTATCGAGCATGTGTGGGACACCCTAAAACGAAATCTCCTGCGTCAAAACGTCTTCCATCATGAACAGGAGCTTCGATTAGCAGTTCAGGGGGCTTGGAATGACTAATTCCAAAATGTAATAGACAATTTGATATTGGGCATGCCGCGACGATGCCAAAGGGTAATTAGTAACAGAGGTGGACCTTCTGGGTACTGAAAAATATAAGTGCTTCCAATTTCGTCATTTTCAAATTTCAATTTTTTTTTTATAATAGGTGCTTTGGAGAAGTCAAATATTATTTTGTTTTCTTGAGAATACAATATATACAATATATCCTAACAAAAACCGAAAGATTTCTATAAATTCGAATCATCAAATTCATATTTTAAAGATATTAGTAAGTGTTCCCTACACTTTTTTGAGGTGTTTATTATAATTATAAGTAAAAGCAAACAATATCAAAAAAAGCTTCTTGTTATATGTACTTATCTTGTTGATAATCAAAGATTGTTGGTCCTGTAGAAGCAGTTGAGGCAGAAGTCGTTGATCTTGGGTTCAAGTTCCAAAAGTCTATTGTATTCTCATGGAGTGAAAACCTCTTTTTCGACTTCTGATTCATCTAGATTTCTGGGCTTCAGATATAAATTGTATTTCGGCCTCTGGGATCCACCGAGGACTCTTCGCCTAGGAATCTCCACCTAGTACTGTCCACCTAGGAATCTCTACCTAGGAATCTCCACCTAGGACCTATATTTTTGATATAGGTCGTTACACAGTATTTAAGATAAAGATATATCTGCAATTTTCAAATTACTTCAATATAGTTTGATTATTTCAAATACAATCAAAGATGATCTTCAAGAACTAAGAAGTTTGAAGGTTGGCGAAAGAAAGCAAGTCTGAATCTTCCTGAAGCGAAGTCGGTAGGCCGAATCATCTGATAGCTGGGTTATGCGCATCAAACTGTTAACCAGAGGCGTGACACAGGAAGAGGGTCGACTGGAATCAGGTATTTTAATTCGAATTGTTGTGGCGTGACTTTAGCATGTTACAAATCCAAATAAAATCTAACAGTTTTTGAAACACTTTCAATAGCCCTTATTGAAATTAGGTATGGTAATAAAGCGTATTGCTTAAACTTCTTTCCAACTTAATACTTGAGATCAATAAGCACTCAGTCAAAGGCACAACAGTACTATAGCAGTCTAAGAATTAAATAAGTAGCCTCATTTAACATCCACCAGGGCAAACGAAGTCATCAGACTCATCTACTGACGAACCGATACAATCCTCATAATACAACTTGAAGCACTGCCTCATGTCATTCTTTCGGTTTTCTTCACACACATGACAGTACGAACTCTCTTGAGTGTCTGCAGCGTCCTTTGTTCTAGCAGATCCGCGAGATGACTTTTTTTAATTGCACTTGCATTTTTTTTAATTTTTAATTTTCAGAGACCCTTTTTCTTTCCCTTGTGTTGCTTCTTCTTCAGTAATGTATTTCTATTTCCTGCATTCTTTTTCTTACCACCATTGTATTTCGCAGAAAGATCTGGAGTCCTTCGATAATTAATAGCCTTGCGTCAGACAGTAGGTGTTTTATGTTGAATCTTAGCAGGTGTGGGCATGATATCATGAAATCCAGATTTTATTCGATCTTTTCCTCTGTATAGTCGAGCAAGTGGCACATCTTCTTCAGAATCACTTGAAGAATTTCAATAGATTTGGTAACAATAGCTGCGTTTTGCAGGTGATTGACTTAAAGTCTGCTGTTTCGGTAATACACAAATTTGGCTGGCAACCGAACCTTGTAGAAGGATCAGAACTCTCCGTTTGGGAATGACCAGGAAGTGCCACATTTTCTTTCCCGACATCAGGTGCTAAATTTATTTGAGGATTTGATAGAGACCTGCTATCAGCTTCTGGAGAGTTTTGACTGGTATAATTCTAATTCTCTTCTACGAAGTCAGGCGTTAACACCTCCGTCAAAATTAATGGCCATTCGCGTTCCCGAAGTATCGAGAGGTTGCAACTTTCTCTGTTCATCATCAGCAGGTGCAAGAACTTCTGCCAATATTGAAGGAGCAAAGGCTAGAAATAAAATTCATCAGAAAAAAACACGCAAAACCCAGAAGTATAATAAGGCCTACTACAAAGTTTTAGAGGCCTTATTACCCACGAGTAGGTATTTATGGAAAACGAAATAAATACCATTTGGACTATATCACGCTAATCAATAAGTCAATATGGAAAACGTTTAAGTTCACACTAACACAGATAGCAATTACAAGTAGAAAAGTATAATAATATAGTAAATACTTACGTTTCAACGGAGCCAATATTTATAAAATCGCAACGTGCGCCAACTCACGACATCGTTAATATCGCCACTGACGGGGGAGTGAGGTATCAACGTTTGTCGCCGTGTGGCGCTTCACACTTGTTATATGCATGTATGAGTGTGACCTTGAGCGCAAAATCGTATTCTGAACATTATTTTTGAGGTTTAGGTCTTATTAATCGACAGGCTTTAATACCCGCATGTACCTTATTTCAGCTTTTTCCACTACATTCAGACTTGCTTGACATGAAGGGGGTGGCAAATTTTAGTTCGAATACGAACTTTCGTTGTGTTTAATCTTTCTGTGTGAAATTTATTTTTGAATAGAGCACTGCATCTAACTATTTCTATAATGAATTCTGACTTAGGTCCTGCGGAGTATAAAGAGTTGATTTTAAATGCTCCGAACCAACTCAAAAATCCCCTTCGGATCAAAAATTGACGTGTCTCAGCTTTTTCTGCTAGAATCAGCCGTGTTGAGATAGAGAGGGTGGAAAAGTTTCATTGGTATACACTGCAGTATAAGCGTATTTGCTCACATTCAAACTCGATTATAAGTTTCAAATCAGAGAAAAAATATAATGAATACGTTCATAATAAGTAAACATCACATCGGCTGTGGCATGTTGGTCGTACAACAATCCCACTAAGCTTTCATATTTCCAAAATAACCCAAGAGGTGTTGGAGATTACTTACTTTCAGTAAGAAAATTCATTACTTTAGAACCTCCGGAAATAAATTTTATGGAAGACCTATTTTTCGTGTCGTAGCTATAAAAGCCTACGGCATCACATTAAGGGATGAACATTAATTTGATTACTCATATTCCCCCAGTGGAATTTTCGAAACATGATACCCGAAAAGGTGGCTTTTTAGTTTTAAGTCTAGAACAAAATTCCCAGTTGAAATAATGCCCTGAGAAACTTGAGACAAACATTTATTCTGGGAATTTTAATCCAGCCGAATAGTGTTCTGCTTTTTTTGTTGGGACCCTAGACAATTAGAAACTTTTTAAGAGCTGGGGGAATATCTTTTGAAAAACTAAACGTGCAGGGTATGAATCTTAAAATACTTCTTCCATGTTACTTTATGGAAAAAACTATTAGGTTGAGTAAAGGCATTGATTCTTCTTAGCATCAATAAATCTCCTACATCTAATTCAGAGTTACCCAAGTCCTAACCATACGAAATCTATACAGGGCCATACTTTGTTGGATAATTGGAATAATTTCATAAATGAAAAAGAAGGACTCTCTCCTAATTCAAATGTATTCGGTGAAACTCTGTAATATTCGGGTCAATTAAGAATCTTCTTCGAACACTTTCGAGCAAAATACGTATACGTATACAGGGTGTTCAAAAAAGACACGGCAATATTAAAGGAGATGACTGCTGAAGTCATTTCATTGAAAAAGTTCATATAAATATAGATCCGCAAAAACTTTGGTACCTATTTACAGGTTGTTAAAGTTTAGCCGAAAGGTGCAGTTAAATACTCAGCTGAAATTTTGAGGGGGTCGAAAACTTTCAAAGAAGCATAATTCTCATTACCAACGAATATTTATTACTCACCAGTGGGCGCGTATGGGCACAACGCAGGTTATTATCAAAGAAAAATAGGACTCTACTAATTTTTTAAAATATCAAAATTAATTTTCGAAGTTTCCAAGTTTTCTTGGAATCATTGATACCTGTTCTATGCAAAGTCATAGATCTGTTCGAAAATGATTAACTTCAGTTTTCATTAATTTTACTTCTATTGAATTTGAATATCGAATCGGCTATCATGAATCGTTATACGAATGCTGAGATGACCGACATGCACTTCATGTATAGCTCGGCGTTTGTACAGGGTGGTCAAATTCGAAGTATTTGTACAGCAGCTATTTGAAATATTGGAGATAGAAGAAAATAAACCCTCCCCTATCGATCTTATTTTCAGGGACTAGCTTAGAGGTGCCAAATCTCTTTCCGTTCTGGACTTTTGTGAATATGGTCCAGCGCGAATATCTCGATCATCATCAAAGTTACATAGAAATAAGTTTGACAGTCTACAGGCACTTTTTTAAGTAGAATACAGTTCTGTATGAAAAAAATTTTTTAGCTCCGCGGTTTTCGAGTTTCAATGCAAACATGCTCTATTTTAAATCATAAGAAATTTTACTTTTATCGGATGCAGCAATTTTATTCCTTTTCAGAAATATATAACAATTGTAGACGATTATTGCATTCAATTCCTTCATTTAGAAAAAAAACCTGAAATTGCCATGATTCCATTCAATAGGTACATGCTCATCAACGATTTATATTGTTCTATCACTGAAAACCACAGATTTTTAAGATCCTTTTCAAGATCATGGTTATTTCTATGGTTTAATTCGATTAAGACCATAGTAATTAACTGTGGTCTTAAAGTTCTACAATCACTTCTACTCTTTATAAATCGAATTACAGATGAACATTAATTTTTTTGAAATTCGAAACTTGCCAACCCGAGGAATCTACGTTGCATATGAGTCCATGCATGTTGCGTTGGTAATTTTCTATTAGAATTATTAGAAAGTTATGTGAGTAAAAATTATATTATTATGAACAACAAATCCTATGACATTTAACTTTTTCTCAAACGAAAATCAAAAACACATACGAAAATCTTTAACAGAAACAAAATGTCCTAACGACACAAATGGGGGAAACTATTTTGTCGCAAATATTCGAAAGTGTTGGCATAGTTTGCAATGCATAAATTACATCGCCGAGAAACACTACGGCAGGCATTGTAATTATGGATATTGATAACAGAAGCAATTCATTTCTGAAATTCTATTTTATCTCCTTTGAGTTGTTACTGTTCCTCTTGTAGAGTAAATCCTCAACATGACTTCAAAGAAAAAATCTAGTTGCGTCCAGTCAGGGGAACGGGCGGCCATCTCACAGGATATTCAGTCCCTATCCAATTATGCCCAAAATCCAAATTCAACAGATCAGTGATGGCCCTTGTTTGGTGGGAAGGGGCACCATCGTGTTGAAAAAAAATATTTGATCTTTGGGCTATCGGGCGTTGATCGAGAAATCCTTCAATGATATTATTGTTGATAATTTCTTCATAACGTGCTCTATTCATTTTCATCAAAAATTTCAAACGCCAAAACGGGACTATCTTTGAGTGCACATAACACATTGAAACCAAATCTTCCCATAATTTATGGTATATATGTAGTATGGGGGTTCCCGGATATTTTCTAGATACCAATTGCAGAAATTTGGTCGGCGAGGGGGATCCCCTGGCTACAAAATTGGGAGACTCGCATTTTGTAGGGTTCAAACTGGTTCTCCTTCTGAATGCCGAGCCCAAGACGTCTCAAAATTCCTGTTTCTGCTTCTATTCGACTACTCGAAATTGAAGGTTTGGCCGTTACAGCACCTTTCACTTCGATCACTGCTTCCTCTCTATCTCTTACATGATATTGTTTTTCATAAATTGATTATCTGAATGAACCACTATTGATAAAGATCTCTTTCATTCTTTCATTGAAATATGTTTCGGCCGTTGCTGCTGAATCATACTGAAACACCCCCAACCCCGGTCTACGAAAGACGATGCAAAATGCATCGCTTTTACGTAAATTGCAATACCTGAATTATCTTATTTTTTTCCCCATATTAATTACACCTGAGACCGACTGAAATCGGTCAAATGAAAAGCCATGTGATCGTCTAGTACCTGAACTTGCCTTGAAGTTCTCTTATATGAAATAGGACCATTTTCTTTGTTGCGTTGTGTATTTGTAGTAACCCACTCAAATTCTTTTATATGAGGTTTGATGTGATACGACCAATTCTTCGTCGCTTAAACCATAGGTTAGGAAATTAGAAAATCAAAAACAAATTCGGTAACAATGTCTTTTTGATCTTTGCAGCATTTGTATTAAATTCTTATCATTGCATTCTTTGGCGTCTTTTAATGAATTTAATGAAATATCAGATCATTTAGATAGAGGCTCAATTTGCCCTCACCCATATTTTGAGTGGAAGTTGATACGTCAGATTATTATATACAGACCTAATTGGTCCTCACCCATATTACGAGTGGAAGTTGGAATATTTAATTATTATGAACAGACCTAATTGGTCCTCACCCATATTTCGAGTGGAAGTTGGAATATTTAATTATTATAAACAGGCTCAATCGGCCCTCATCCATATTCTGGATGGAATTCGGATATGAGATATTATAGACAGGCCTAACCGGCCCTCACCCATCTTAAGAGTGGTAACTGACCCGATCGAAGGGTTTTGGTAATATGATATCATGTTTTCTGACGAGGTCGTTGCCCTGATATTCAAAACTCTGGAAGATTTGCTTTTAAAATTCTAAGGAATACGTCCACATCTGACAACTTGCAAGCGTTAATTTGCTCGCGTATTTTTAATCGAATTCAATAATTCGTATAGTATTAAAACGTTTATATGGAACTAGAGGTAAGCCCGTAAAGCCATACGTGATTCTTCTTGCTCAACTGAGCGCCAACGGGCAGTTTTATTATTATTTTACTGTGTCACTGACTGAGGATCATATTCTATTCCCATATCGCGGATTTGCCAACCAGGGAATCATGCCCTCTGATCATACACCTGTATGTACCACAAACGTCACATACATTCCACCAACTCAGACATTCTTCAAAACTTTCATACCGACAACATACAAGCCTCAATGTCTGTGGGTCCATACATGCGTATCGTTCCTAAAGCCATTTATTTATACTAATGAGAAATGATATTATTCGTAGGTGATCATTACACCTGAAGGCATTAAAGTTCCCTTTTTGAGCTTAAGAGTATCGGACATCAAATCAATAATTTGAAAGTAAGATCTTTGCCATAGTTGGATACAATGAAATATAAACATATTCGTTACAGTTTAAGTACGTTCTGCTAAGTTATAAACTGAGAAAAATAGAAATACCGAATAAAAGGACTATGGTATTTCAAATAGATAATTGGTCCATTTATAGAAGCAAAGATAAAAATCGATATTAAATGTTCTCACATTCGAATGTATCGTTCATCAGAATATGAACAAAAGATTTGGATTGGTAAATTGGTTAAGTAACATTTCACTGGGATCAATTTTCTGAGTTATAAAAGTAAAGTTTCACATCAGTATTTAACTTCATAACATCTCAAATTCAAATATTTCTCAACGTTGGTGGAATCAGTACACAAAAGCTTAATTACGTTTCAATAATGTTGCAAGTTTGATAAACAAATGTTGATATCAATACTAAAGAATTTTAGTGTACTTCAATATAATGTGTTGAGTTAAAACAGCTGTTGAAATCAATATAAAATAAATTCAGTACATTTCAAATTATTACCAAGTTAAGAAGCAAGTGTTTTGAATAAGTCTATGAAAAAGATCTTCAAATAAATATTAAAAATGTCAATGCAGTTCGAATAGATCATTTGCCAAGAAGAAAAAAAAATACGCGAAGATAATTTGGAAATTGAGAAATGATAACTTAAACTCGCCCTTAGTGCCTTTAGAAAAAACGTAGCATATACTTCGGGAAATTCGTGAAAATTAAATAGTGAGCAGAAATATTGAAGGAAATTCAGAAAGTAATCACCTATGGACACAGCGGGAACGGCTTCTCGGAGAGGAACAATCGGCGTCTTTCATTCTTCAGGACTCATGTTATGCACGATTAATTAACGTAAATTTTATTCCGATTCACACGAATCAGTAAATTCACTGATATTAGAAAACTAAATAACTGAATTATAAGAGTAACTGCACATCTGACGAAAAATACCTCAATTATAATCATAGTCATAATATTCAAAAAATAATGATCCCTTAACGTCGCGATCGACGTTATATATGCGTGACCTAGCAGCTTTCATCCCCTCACTTCCCTCTGCCCTTGGTACTCAAGTACCTGTTACATAGTCTTTTACAGACGCATTCCTTCGTCGCGACGTGGGAATTGCTGTTTTAGAAAATACCAGATGTGGAATCGTGGATATACGAAAGGGTGCTTAAGAGCTTAGGTATTAAAGGCGAATATTGTTTTCGCTGGATTTCTGATCTGAGTTCAGATAAATTCCTTCGCCTCGATATTTACGCTTTGGGTGATTTTAAGCTGCTATAAAGATACGTAATATTCTACCATATTGAGAATTTAAAATTAAATTATTTAATCATTCTGGCAAATGACCGTCTTTTCACTGTAATTGTGAAATTAGATGAACAATATGAAATGTTATGCAGGTAGATCTACAAAATACAGTTATTACAATTGATAATAAAATTCAATTAGATAAAAACCAAGAAATATATGGATAGTTTTAGCAAATTAACAATAAAAAAATAGACCCCGGTTCTGGGTCGTCCACTAAGAATATAACAATCCATCATATCGAATTTCTCATAATTTTCATAGTTATTATTTCTATACTGCATCTTGAAACAACCAAAGTCTCAGGTGAACAAATTCAACAAATGTAATAGTTGGAACATACAACTAACAAGCAGCTAGTTCGATACATAATACATTAATACCTACACCGGAACTGGAATCGTAAGGTCAAACTTTAAGACCACAGTTGATTACTATGGTCTGAATCGAATCAAACCATAGAAATAACCATGATCTTAGATACGATCTTCAAAATCTTTGGTCATAGAACAATATGAATCGATGGGCATGCACCTAATGAATGGAATTGTGGCAATTTCAGGTTTTTCCCTGAAAAAAGTATAGAATGCAATAACTGACTACAAGTGTTATATGTTGTTGAAAGGAAAAAAATTACTGCATCCAAAATGGATAAAATTTCCTATAGGTCGTTTAAAAAAAAGCACGTTTGCATTCTTTTTCTTGTTCTTGTACCATATGCACTACACGTTGTCGAACACTCGTTCTTTTCCCATCGTATCTTGCTCCGCCGGAATAATGTTGCTGCGTCTGAAATATTGCACAAATATTTCACAAAACTCAAAAATTTGCATTACAACTCAAAAACCGCTGAGCTAAAATAATTTCGTCACACAGCACTGTATTCTACTTTCTGCAGAATGTCAAACTTATTTTTATGTAACTTTGATGATGTTCGAGATATCAGCGATGGACAATTTCACCAAATTCGAGAAATTTTGAATAATTCCGGAACCAAAAGAGATTTGGCACCACTAAACTAGTCCCTGAAAATAAGATCGAGAGAGGAAGGTTCATTTTTCTTTATCTGCAATATTTCACATAGCTGCCGTACAAATAAATCGAATTTTCCCCATCCTGTACAATCGCCGAGCTTCTAATGCATTTCCGTCAACATGTCGATCATCTCAACATCCGTATGACGATTCATCATAGCCAATTTGAAATACAAATTCAATAGATTTAAAATTATTGAAAAACACGAACACTCAAATGAAAACTGACGTTGATCATTTTCGAACAGATCTATGACTGAACATAGAACAAGTATTATCAATGATATCACACGGATTCCAAGAAAACTTTTTAACATTTCATTACTCAAAAACTGGGCATCGTAGAGAGCTTTCTTCTTGAAAAATAATTGGAAAATTAAAAATATTTTTTATTTTTAAAAACATGAGTACCGTCCTAGTTTTTTCTTCGAGAGTAACCTGCATTGTGCCCATACACGCCCACTGATGAGTCCAAAATATTATTTGGTATTGAGAATTAGGCGTCTTTGAAATTTTCGACATCTCCAAAATTTTACCTGAGTATCTCAAGCGGTTTATGCAGAATTCATATTTATATTCTTAATACATTAAAACTCAAAAACCTCTGAGCTCAAGAAAAATTTTTACACAGCACTGTATGTTACTCAAGAAAGTGTCTCTAGAATGTCAAACTCATTTTCATGTAACTTTCATGATAATCGAGATATCCGCGAAGGACGATTTTCCCAAAATTTGAGAAATTTTGAACAGAAAGGGATAACAACAAAATTTATGCACCTAGTCCCTGAAAATAAGATCGAGAGTGGGGGGGGATTAATTTTTCTTTGTATGCAATATTTCACATAGCTGCCGTACAAATACATCGAAATCTACCCACCCTGTACCGTGGAAGATTACCAAACCGTATTATTCCCGATAGAAAAAGTTTTGAAAGATCCATTGACACATATGAAAAGGGCACGACGATATGAAGGAGCAGGAAGTCCAAGGGAAGTAAGAAGTTAGAACTGGAAAATGAGGTTCTTGCAATAATTCAAGACAACCCTGGTACCTTCACTCGAAAAACTGCACACGCTTCAGGTGTCAGCAATCGAACTGTTTGGCAAATCCTTTTTGAAAATTTGTTGACCCTCCCACCTACAACTGGTACATCCTTCGAATTTTTCTGCCTTTATTGCGAATTATCAGTTGCATCAGATTGCTCAATTTCTTATGCTGATATAAACAAGGAATTTTCATGATAATCATATGTGCTGTGAAGAAAATCCACATCAAACATATGAAGAACGATTTCAACATGACTTCTCGTTGAACGTTTGGATCGGCCTTATGGGAGACTGCCTTATTGGAGCAATATTTCTACCAGGGAGACCTACCTGGGAGTTGTACCGCTACTTTTTGGAACACACTTCTCCACAATTCTTGCAGGATGTACTTTTGGCAATTAGACAAACGATGTGGTTCATGCACGATGGCGCGCCTGCCATCGTGCATCCTAACTCAAGAGTATGGAAATCTCTTAATTAGTCGAAATAGACCTCAACTTTGGCCTGCACGTTTCCCAGACTTAAACTCTCACAATTTTTCCCTAAGAGGTCATTTGAAGTGTTTAGTTTACACAACCCATGGCAAAGGTGAGGGCTTAAGAAATAAAGTCATCCCTTAGAACAGCTTTTGTAATTTTTTGAGATTTATTGGTGGTACTCAAAAGTCTTTGTTTCGCCCTCGAATCAAACTTTCGATTTTCGAACATTGGTTATTTAATGATAAAAAGAAAGACACTTCCTTCTTTTCTTTTTATTTCAATCCAAGACTACGTATCGAACAATGAAATGTATGGACTTTCTTTTCTTATTCTTTTTGAAAATATGTCACTCAAAAACTTGGCGTCGTACAAAAAAATGTTAGGAGAGCTTTTTCCTTGAGTTGTAATAGGAAAATTCAAAAAAACTTCTCATTCGAAAAAAACAGTAGCGTCCTAGTTTTTTCTTTGTGAATAACCTACGATGTGCCCCTACTCGCGTAATTGGTGAGTCCAAATTATCGTTTTGCCTCGAAAATTATGCGTCTTGAAAAGTTTTCGACACCCCCAAATTTCACCTCAATATCTCAAGCGGTTCACAAAATTCAAATTTAACTCCATCTTTCGATTAAACACCCTGTAAATCAGTAACGAAGTATTTGCGGACCTTTGTTCATGAATTGACTTCATCAATCACCTTCTTAAAAATTGCCGTCTTTTTGAAACATCCTGTTCAGTAGAAATCCAGAACTTCAGCCAATCTGATTGTGTCGATTAGTGAACGAGTTGTTTTTTCTTATGTATTTGACCTGCCTTTGGATCTGCAGTTTTTCTTGCAACGTGATGCAAAATGTATTTCTTGTTTTCATGCAATATTTGGCCCGCTGAATGAAGCCATTTGGCAGACGAAAAAGATTGATCAGGTTGAATAATCTAGATTTTGAACAGACTCTTACAGACGGAAGATGAATCTCATGTTTCTAGTTCACATAACGACTCTCTAGATAGAAAGGACTGTTCTGCACAAGCTGCTAATGAAGATAGTGAACAAAAAAGAAGATAAAATCAAAATTAATGATGAGGAGATCATTCAGATTGAAGATGAAAATATACAAAACAATGTATTCGTTGGATCTAACGATTTTAGATGGAATTCTACGAGGATAGTCTGAAAAATTTCCAACCTTTACTTGAAGATGACACCACTCGTAGGTAAAAGCTAGTAAATTTTCATTGCTTCTCTGTTGACAGTTACTCATCAGTTTCTGCCGTTTTGGAATCTCAGTTGTTATGGAACAGTCGTTTGAGTAATTGATTTGAGTGTTTTTGCGAAAATGGATAAAATCAAGTGTCGAACTGACGAGAAATATTTGTTTCTGAAAGGCAATACGCCTATGAAAATTGAAGCTAGATTGGATTCTGCGTATGAGGACTCTGCACCATCATTAACCACACTGAAATTTTGGTCAGCTGAATCTAAACGAGACCGTGAAAGCTTGGGAGACGAACGTTGGCGTTATTTAAAGTAACTTACTATTTTAGTAGATAATTCCTCAATTTTTTTTACATGAAAAAGGATAACTCATGAATGATGCTTTATTTGCTAATTTACTGCAATCATAAAAACGCATTTCGAATTGTCCCAAAATATTTGATAATTCAGCCTCATGCGTATCATAATTCAATTGAAGAATCCTTGCTTTCAAAGACAAAAAATGTTTCAGATCCTTTCTTTTCAGTTGATGGATCATAAGTTGCAATTTACTTTTGAATGCGTTCACGCCACTAACCATCTCGATGATACTTTTTTTATTACCTAATGGTGTTTAAGTGCATTGTAATATCAGTAAAAAATGCCAAATCAGTCAGCCATTTTTCTTTTTTCAACATCTGACGTCATCACCTCTTTCGTCTAGAAACTTCTTGAAACCTCTCTAGGAATTTTCCGCGACTCAACCACCTGACGTCCGCGTGACGAACAAATTCAGTGTGTTCAGTTGATTCCCTATCTATCTGTTTTAAGACTTTTGAACACAAAACTTGTTGATGAATGAGAAAAATGATGGAGAATCTTCATTAGCTCGACACAATGCCACAAAACCGTTTTTGTTTCCAGTCATTGCTGGTGCTCCATCGGTTGTAATGCACACTAATTCATATATTGGTAGCTTGTAGTTTTTTACGAAATGAAAGAAAATGTCGTATATATATCTTCGCCATAGGCCCTCCCCTTCAGAGGATTGATTGTCAGAAATTATTCCTTAGCCAACATGTCATTGAATACGATCCGAATTAAAATACACGGCTCGGCAATGTCTGTATATCGGTGGATTCGTCGAACTGTAAAGAAAAGTATGTACATTTCATAATATCATGTTTCAGTTTATCTGCCATGTTCGGACTCATGACCTCAATACGCCTTGCGACAGTCGGACGACATAACTGAAGTTCTATGATAGCAAACATGATTTCTGTTTTATTTTTAAATTCTCCTAATAAAGTCTTACCCGCTTCAATAATTGCTTTCTTCACAACCGATCCATCTTCGAATGATTTCTTGTGTTGGCCAATATATGAGATATTTCAAATTACGCGATCTTAAAAGCATTTAATTGTTTGGCTTGTAAACATGGTTTGTTTTATTTTCAAACAAGATATCAAATCACGTACTTTTCGTTTTCTTAATTCACTTTGTGGAAAGTACTTTTCATAGTTTTTATGAACCGTTTTATGATGACGCTCTAAGTTACCACACTTAGGTATTGCAACTGACTCACGACAAATAAGACAAATGCACTTATCCTTCAGCATACAAAAGAAAAATTTTTCCTTCCAATCGTTATTAAAATGAACGTTTTAAATTTCTTCACTACACTCATTTTGTACTATTTAATGATAAACTTTGTATCGGCGTAGTATTTCCTTCAAGTTACAATTCAGAACAACAACAAGAATAAAAAACGCGGCTTTTCTCTGACCACCGCGCGTCCCTTCGATAAAGCTGCCTTTTGCCGCTTGCAGAGTGTTATTTTATTACGTAATAAATTTTTGTAGTTTAGTTACCTACTCATTAAAATTTTTTTTCTTCTCGAGATCTACTCTAAAAGTACTCGCGATCGATCGTTTGAGCAACCCTGTGCTTGACATATCATTAAAGTTTTATTTGAGCATGGTTCTACCTGAATAAACTCTTCGGCATCTTTAATTTTCTCCCCATATTTGCTCCCGAAGAACTAAAATATTCATTGAATTCAGTAGCTTCATTTTATTCATCACGAAATAATTTTTTTGTATATCTGATGTAATCTACTTTCCATTTATAATTTTGGTACAGATTTCTGTACAATTCCACAAAACTTTCAACTCGGATTTGTTTTTTGTTATTTTATTCTGAAAGTATTGTTCTTTTATTTATTTATAAGTAAATATAACAGAATTCTATAATCAACATATTGTTCTCTTAATTCGAAATTATTCAAATTATGTAAGACTCTTATATGTAGCTCATTTTTCTTCATTAATGGACTGATGGAAGACTGGCGTTATCTTGTCCTTTATGTAGGATTTGTTCCTTATTTTATTCACCCTAGACGAATCAATGTCTACCAGCTCATTTAATCTTCTGATGAATTTATCAGCAAATGTTTTTCTATCCTCTCTTGACTCACTTATATACCTATTTACTGAATTCAGAGATTTTCTTAATTGACCATAGTTTATGAATTTATTTTTTAACTTTAACTTTGTCGTCAAAACATTTGTTAGTGGTTCAATATCTTTGGCATAATATTATTGGACAATCATTTGTGATATATGGCAATACCGTCAACCGGGGTAAAGTGAAGCATACGGGGTGAAGAGAATCAGAGGGACGATTGTCTGTTCAGAGGCCTACCGAAGGTGAACGTTTCATCGGTGATCGTGTTTCTTGGGTTCTGAAAACGCTGTAAACAAACGGTTTTGGGACTGTAACTGTACGTAACACCTTGTTAATACAATAATGAATTGAATACGGTATTATTTCTCACAATATATTGGTTCAATTTTATCTAGAACATGGAGAGAATTATGAGAGTTGTCAAAACGGGCCTACTTTGTGGTAAAGTGAATCACTATTTTTTTACAACCGAACAAGTTGCGGCCATGCCACGAAAGTACAAAAACAGTTAAGCTCAGCTGGAGAAAGTAATTATGATGCAGCTTCTTCACAAAGAGCTTTGGCGGAAACTTAAGCATGCGTCAAGCAGCTGTTCAGTACGCAGTACCCTTCAGCACAACTCTTCGCAGAGTACATTCAGGAAAATATGGCAGACCTTCTGCTCTGAGCTCTAAATATAAGAGTACACTGGCTTATTGTTTGCAGATATGTGCAGAATAGGGATTTCCGTTAGAAAGTGCAGATGTGAGATATATGGTGCAGCAATATTTGAACGGAGCTGAATTGAATGAAAAGAGGTTCAAAAATAGCCCACACTTAACCAACTGGTTCGTGAATTTTATGTAGACGAAACCCATACTCACCGTTAAGTTAGGGTTAAACACAAAAAGAGTACGAGCAACGGTTGGCTATGACATAATCGGAAATTATTTTTAATAATTGCAGAGTTGTTTAGAAATATGACCAAATGTGGTGAAAGTAATTTTACTGATGATCCAGGGGAGAAAAAAGTTGTAGTTAAACGAGGAATCAAACACAGAATTATCTTCCCAGACAAGTACCAATGCTATGTTTGCCACAAAGGCAGGAGATGAATTACTACCTCCATACATTGTGTACAATGCGATGAAATTATACCCTACTTGGACTGAAAGTGAGACAGAAGGTTCAAGATATAAGAGGACAGCTATATTCGAGGATTGGTCGAATCAGAAAATTCTGTCCTATGTTAGAAACCGGAATGTTCCGAAAGCATTGATAGGTGACAATTTGAGCAGCCATTTGAACTGATGCCAATACAGATACATCATTTCGCTTAATGGAAGTCGAGATAAATCTCCCGTAAAATCTAACCACATACACGAGCTCGAATTGAATGAAGTTAAAATGTGAACTTAATGCTTCTGCCAGGACTGACTCAAAATACAAAATAAAATTCAACTTAATTCCGGAAAATTCTAGAGTACTAGATTACGGAAATCCCGAAAAGTCGGAAAAAGGCAGCTATTAATTATTTCTACAGAGAGTAAAGCGGTTTATTTACGACGATGAGTGCAGCTGTCGAATTCGATACGTAGATTTTCTAACGTTCAACTACTGCCGTGCAGGTTATTCAGAAATATGAAGAAAATGAAATCCGCTTTATCCTCCTGTCGACCAAATTGACAAATCTTTTACAACCCTTAGATGTGGCTTATTTTAGGCTATTAACATCCACATAGAGAGATTGTTTAGAAAAATGGAAGACCAAAAATCGAGGTGTGTTTTCTAAACCTATGTATCCTCGTCTGCTGAGATCAGCTGTTGAAAAAATAGGAACAAAATCGTTAGCGAACAGCAAAGTGACATTTAGTACTTGTGGCATAGTGCCATTCCATCCCGACGTTGTGCTGAGAAAGGCTCCGCCAAACACGGCATAGAAAAACGAAAATAACGAAAAGACCTGTACTCAAACATTGGTGGATCATTGGAGCACTATGAGAGCAGGTTCTTTGTATCAAATCCCGAAAAGAGGAGAAAGCTTAACAGATTGACCGCCAGGAAAAAGGGTTTCGGTTAGTTTACTGCCGGCAATAATTACCGAGTAACCTTGGCAGGATGTTATAGCTGCTAGAATTTCCCCCACATCTTCCGACTGCGACGAAACTCCAAGAGAAACTCTTCCAGTAGACGACAAAGAAAATGACTTGAATCAAACAAATTCTGCAGACTCGGAAATTGAGGGGGTCGACTTCGTGTCACCTTAATTAACGATAAACAAACGAGACCGACATTATATTGGAAGATTAGATGAAATCTCCGGAAATGATATAGTTATCAATAATTTACGAAAACAACTCGTTTCAAAACAAGACATTTTTGTTTATCCTGTGGTTCCAGATATTTATATGGTTACAAGAGAACAAGTAGTACAAAAAGTTCACCTTATTTCGAGCTAGAAAAGAAGACATTTTCAATATTAAAACCAGTCACATCGAATAAAATACACACAACCAACCTTTTTTTTTAGACAAAATCATCCAACGTAAAGAAAAACATCAAATATCGCAATTATTATATTCCATTAAAGATACTTCCTTGAAAAAAGACGTTAGTTTCAACTACGCTGATCTTCTCTCCAATAATTTGAGCAACTATTATTCTGATTTTAAAATAAGGACCTCTTTCTCAAGTGGTCTGAACTTATGAAAATTACTATTCAATGCTAAACAAAAAACAGACAAATTCAAAAAATCAGGAGTTCACAAAATTGCTTTCAATGAGTGAAAGGTAGTAATTTCAAAACTGGATTTAGGGAATATTCATTCTCTGGCAATAATTCTACGATATGTGAACATATAAAAACCACAAGACATTTAATAATATTATATAATATCCAATATCCTTTTCCATTGTTACAGATTTTTCCTGTCCCAATTCCCCTTCCTTTTCACCCTTGTTTTCGTGAAGAAGTCCTGGAAATCATGGAGTGCATGATAACAATGAGAGAATGAAGCTGCTTAGCAGAAAAATTTTGGTACTCTTTTCGTACACACGACACTAACACACCATAAACAGACAAGCTATTGCTAGTGCAATAGCGATAGGGAAACGAGTTTCTTCCACGGGATTTTTCACTCGTTTACTGAATCATACGCAAGATAGTATGGTTTCCCTGTTACATTTCCTGTGCTCACACTTTAGGGGCAATCGTAGGAGGCATGAAGCATGTATACAGATACAGGGTACTTCAACGAAAACTAAACAGAGGCTATATCTACCAAGATATTCATTCCTGATCAAAACGCAAAAACAAGTCAATTTTTGTTTCAAGTGGGACATCTTTTGGAGTACAAAACTTGCCTGAAGTATCAACCCCCTAAGCGAGGCTTGCAATCCTTGAACATTTTGAATAGGGAAGATGGGTCGAGTGATGACTCAAAAGAAAGGTGGTATCTTTGTCTGCATCTAATGAACGAATTTCCATTTTCAATTGAAAACTGTGAAAGAAACAGGGTGAGCAACTGAAAGATAGGGAAGACTATTTCCCTGAGACTATTCAAGTTTCAGTGAAGTAAAATGGAACAGATCTGTACTGATCAATGGCAGTCATTATCAAGTACCATTTTCATCCCGAATTTCAGAATTTCAACCCCAAGAGCAAGGGTGACCACCCTTGAAAATTTGTAAGAGGGTAGATGGGTCGAGTGATACTTCGAAAGAAAGGTATTATCTTTGTCTGCATCTCCGTGAACGAATTTTCATTTTTGATTGAAAACTGTGGAAGATACAGAGTGAGCTACTAAAAAATAGAGGAGACTATTTATCGCCCTGAGCTATTCAAGTATTAATGCAAAAAAATGGAACAGAATCATTCCAGATCAAAGGCTGTCGTATTTGATCTAAATGAATCTATTACAGTTTTTCGCACTAATACTCCAATAGTCTTGGGGTGATAGTCTTCTCTTTTTTTCAGTGGCTCACTCTGTATCTTCTAGAGTCGACCAGTCTTCCCAATTCAAAACGTTCAAGGATTGCAAACCCCGCTTAGGGGGTTAATATTTCAGGCAAGTTTTGTACCCCAAAAGATGTCTCCCTTGAAACAAAAATTGACCTGTTTTTGCGTTCTGATCAGAAATAAATATCTCGGTAGATATAGCCTGTTTAGTTTTGTTGAAGCACCCTGTATATATATATATATATATATATATATATATATATATATATATATATATATATATATATATATATATATACATATATATATATATATATATCAACATTCATGATAATTGCGACAAAGGAAAGAAAATGAATCAGTTAAAATGTTTGTGAATCAATAAACTTTGTAAAAACCCAAGTAAAATCATCCTCAATGGCCAGGTAGAGATGAAAACCTCTCCACTGAATATCAAATTGGACAAGTATCTATAAAGTAAGTTCATTTCCTGTAGTTTGCCAGTTGACAGTCAAAACCGGTCGTGTATGTAAAAATAAAACTGTAGAAAGAATAAAATATATTCAACTTCATTTTCATTTCCAATATTATGAACTCGAGAGCCGAAATGTATTCGTTCCAGGAGAGAGATTATTGGAGTAGTCAGCGTATACGTTTCAGCCTTGTATTACAATAGATTAGTAGAAATTTCAAATATCTTCATGCAGGAAAACATTATATAGTTGATATAGGTCCATAATGAAATTAGGAAGCCAGGTTATTACAGACGAATTTCACTATTCGAAACGTTTGCATAGTTTCGAAGCTACGGGTTTATGCTTAGAGTGTGTCCGCCTCTGTTTCAGTTATAACCCCCTAATTTGAGACCAGGATGATTAATTCTCTGTATAATTAGTATCGAAAGAGTGATAAAGAGAGAATATAACCTTTGTGACTCTATATCATAATTACAAACCGAATTTCGTAAAAAGCATCACGCAGAATTAATTTCTTCCCTTTAGCATAACAAACTCAGCTAGACTTATAATTAATCTCTTTGATACATGTTCTCTCACTCATCATATTCATGTCTTTCTTCTGTGCTACATACACGTTAAATATACATATATTTTAGGAAATAAAAATAATGAAGCTGAAAATTTTCCACATTTTTTTAATGAAATGATTTCATATCACAGATCTTGTTGACGTTTTCGTGAAGAAACTAAATTTGGGTAAGATACGAATAGTTTCTCAACATTTTGAAAGATATATTGTTTGAAATGGATTGTTAATTTAGAATATGCGAGTTATCAGAGGTCTTTGCTCTTGCTGTACTATCCTCTTTTTTACGCACCCCCAATTTTGTTTCGAGGAACAATAAAAATCACCCATGTGCTTTCCATTTTTGTCGATACAAATTTTTTAACGGTTAGCTCGAGCGCAAGATTTTGTTCACCGAGGTTGTCGGTTGTGTTACACTTTTCCTTCCAGATCTGGACCTAGTGAGCTGCAGTTCGAGAAAAGTTCCTTGTTATCTAAGACTTTAGAGATAAATAAGAATATCGGTTTCCGATTAAGCTTCCTGCGATAAGGATTGAAGAAAGACAATATATTCTATGCCTATATTCAAAGTCCAAGACAAAGTCTCTTCATACAATATATAAACAGGATGTGTGAATTCCAACAATAATCAAGTTCCGAGATGCTCAAACGGTCGATCGTGAGAGCTTTTTGAGTAGATCTTGAGAGGGAAAAAATTTTAATGAATAGGTAACTAAACTATAAAAATTTATTACGTAATAAAATAACACTCTGCTAGCGGCAAAAGGCGGCTTTATCAAAGGGACGCGCGGTATTTGTCAGAGAAAAGCCGCGGTTTTTTTTCTTGCCGCTCTTCTGGAAATTTTGGGAGCCCGTTTGATGGGAACATTCGAGACTTTCGTTCACACCGATATAAATGTTGCGCCTGCAAGAATATATCATAAAACGGTTGATAAAAACTATGAAATGGGTTTTCCAACATAGAGTGAATCAAGAAAACGAAAAGTACATGGTTTGATATTTTGTTTGAAAAAAAACAAACCATATTCATAAGACCAGCCAAACACAATCAAAAGGTGCTACTATCGCGTTATTTAAAATATCTCATATATTGGCGAAACACAAGAAACCATTCGAAGGTGTATCGGTTGTGAAGGAAGCATTTATTGAAGAGGGTGAGACTATATTTGGAGATTTCAAAAATAAGACATAAATCATGTTTGCTATTAGAGAACTTCAGTTTTGTCATCCGACTGTCACAGGGCGTATTGAAGTCATGAGTCAGGACATGACAGATAAACTAAAACATGATATCATGAAATGTACATACTTTTCTTTACAGTTTGACGTATCGATATGACAGACATTGCCCAGCTGTGTATTTTTATTAGGATGGTATTCAATGACATGTTGGCTAAGGAAGAATTTTTGACTATTCCTCTGAAGGGGAAGACGCATGGCGAAGATATATAAGACATTTCTTTCAATTTTGTAAAAAAGTACAAGCTACCAATATATGAATTAGTGTGCATTACAACGGATGGAGCACCAGCAATGACTGAAAACAAAAATTGTTTGGTGGCATTGTGTCGAGTTAATGAAGATTTTCCTTGATTTTATTCATTCCATTGCACATTATACATCAACAAGTTTTGATTTCAAAAGTTTTAAACCTGGAGGAATTATGGGCATTGCAAACAAAAATTGTGAATTCCATCCATGCACGTAGCTTTGTAATGGTTTTGTTTCTGATTTTGTCTAAAATTGGAGAAATATTTCAATTTTACTGGAACTACGAAACTTAACTAATGACGTGTAATGACATTAAATTATAAAAAGGCTAGTTGAAGAAAATTACAATTGACACTACCTATTGATACGTATGCCTAGCTTGATCAGAGTCCCTTAATCTCAGTGTGTGAGATCTTCGTATAGAACCTAGGTCCTAGATATAGCCTTAGGAATAATACTCATCACTTCAATCAACTAGCTTTATTACAAGATAAATATCCAAAATCACAGTATCTGATTAATAATTTACTAACTCTAACCAAAGAAAATTATACAAAAAAAATAACTTAACTAAAAAAGATTAACCACTAACAATAAAATGAGTCTCAGATGAGATGCATTCAAATTACATAGTACAAATTCTCAATTTAAAATAATCTGAGGTCTTCAACAAAGCGAAATTTAATGATAGAGCTCTGTCAACAATTAAATAAAATAGAAAAAAAAAGAATTTGATGGTTAAGAGAAACACTTAGCTTTAATCAATGAGATTAATTCCCACGATGATTTGATTTGGTGTTTTACATCAGATTTCTGGTATTCCTGTATCGTACAGCTACAGGTTACTTATTTGGCTGAATATCGTTCGCAACGTGACTGTCCTAGGTGGCAAGACTTTTTACCCAAAAAACGTGGTTACCCCAGACGTAAGATAACAAGGTTTGGCATAAAGTTGAAAACTCAAATATCTTGACGGTGAACAAAAAAAAATCTATAACAGTACCATATCTCTCGAATATATATTTTTAAAATGAACAGAATGAATTTGACTTACCCTTGGAATAGCAGATATCGATCTAGGTTCATTTACAAAAGAAAATTCGAAATCTCTCCACTTGCTAATTGAAATGGTTGTCGAGGAAATCCGGCAAAATTACCGACTACTTATACGCCTCAGACGATTAGAATTTATCCAGAACAATCTATGAATACGTAATTTCAATTTCTGCAAATTTTTCACTCCGATCGCGACAACACAGCTTCAATAAAATAACAAATGATTCCGAAGATTTCTAAATGGACAAGAGAAAGAATCTAATGAATTCCAAACTTATATAGACTCGGTTCTATCAAAAAACTATTGATATTCAAAAAAATTAATAAAAAATCGACATTATTTTCGTCACAACAATAAAGTGGAAACGAAACATAGAATGAGTTACTGTTTTCAGTTCTCTCACAGAAACGAGGAAACGATCTTCTTTCTGACTTCACAATCAACCAGCGAACAACCTAGATCAATAGCAGCGACACCTTACGGATATAACTATAATTTTCATTGGGTATCGTTAATTGTAGATTCCTAGTTCGAATTTCAAACCGTTTGAATATTTACTTGATGAAATGAGATGAGAGATCAATAAAATTATGAAAACTGAGTTGAAAAGATATAAATGATTATTTCGAGAAATCGAACTGTTACAGCTTGCAACGGCGGTTCTTTAAGGTACAGTTTGAATATAGGGAGTCCTCTGATCACATACTGATTTACTTCTTCACATGGATGTCAGGTGGTTGAGTCGCTGAAAATTACTAGAAAGGTTTCAAGAATTATTACCCGAAATAACATCTTTTCTAGACGAAAGAGGTGATGATACTCAAATGTTGGATCGATGAAGTGAGGACCAACCAAAAAGCCATTCACCATTTCCAACGAAATATTCCGAAACCTATGTTGTAAATAGTTTTGGCGTGTAAGTCTAGGATTTTCCTGTACCCATTCAAGTGAATTTCGCCAATTGAATAGACCGCTTTTCCTTAAAGTGGCCTCATCGCTAAATTATATTCTATACACATGTGGCTGATGCCCAACGATCTAACGGCAAAAGGTCAGACGAAGGTTGTTTTCTTGGAGTTCCTGTCCTTTCTAATAATGATTTGGAGGGTATTTCTCATTTTTCAAAACTCGCCAAGTGGTTATTTTGGTCAACCCCAGATCATGAGCGATTTTTCTCTAATAGTTTGCGGGTCATTTTCAGTAGCTTGGGAGAACTTCTCTACGCGGCTGCATATCTGCTCTTTCTAGCTTTATTCTGCTTGAAAAAATCTCATTTTGTTGTAGAAACAGTAAAGTTTTAGAAAACGTGTTACTGTTCGGATGTCTGCGTAGGTAGAAACGCGTTCGGTATTCTAATCTATCTGCATTACCACTTCTGTTGCATAATCCATAAATGAATACCATATCTGCATATTCTTGATTCGAAAATAGTAGAGGCATAATCTGTCAGCTGGTGAAATAGTTTTTCAGCACAAAATCGAACGATTAGCAACAATAAACACTTATTACATAAGAAGAGGGATTCAAAAGATATCAACACTGAAAAAATACAAAAGTACCAGTGTAAATAACTGATATTTCGTATTAATTATGTGACCACTGAATTTGGAAATATTTTCTATATTCTTTGATAAGAGAGTTATCACAAGCTAATTGTTACTACATAATGGAGAGACCAATAATTTCTTAACATAAAAATGAAGAGATCTGAAAATTTGATAGTAAACATCATTTATGAATGCTCGCTGCCATTGAATTCAATGTGAGAAGAAAGGAGTGACCTATTTTTCGAGGGAGGATTTCGGAATATCTGGCAAGTCAAGTAATACTCTGCACGTAGTCAACTTATTTTCTACATTTTCCCAACTTTATTCGTCTAATGTTTAATGATGGGTGAAAAATATCGAACCGAATTTCATGAAACAGAGTAAAGTATCCATATAGTCATTTCACAAGTCGCAATAATGGCGTCAAGAACATTTTATGAATGGGTTCGAAGTGATATTATTATCAATATTAAATGTAACACCCTGTAGAATTTATTGACGTTTCAACTGAAATCTAACATATTTCATCCACTATAATTGTATCAATTTTATTTTCATCAATTCAGACGTAAATTGCCTAGTATTAGAGTATTAGAGTGAAAACTAACATTATTCCAAAATGTTAAAATACCTTAGGTGTGGTAAAAATGTTCTGACAGAATATTGAAAGAGCTATCTTTTTCGTTCTGATGATTATTCAGAATTTTCTGAAGTGATATACAGGGTGTTGTTTTATCACCAATTCATAAAATTAAATTTCATTAGTCCCGCCCTGTACGAGAGAATAAATTCCCTGCGAATAGTAGGTTTACTAGGTGACTGATAATCCTGATATTTTCATTCAAATCCGATAAGTGATTTCAGTGTTATGATGTCTGGAAAATTTAGCCAGTTTCCATTGAACAGCCTGTATATGCGAAAAGGAGTCGCGTAAGTCAAAAATATGTATCTTTCCGACACACCAGGAATGTTGCCTACCATCACCAAAAATATCTCCCTCTTCTCCCGAATCACCCTGTATATCGTAAATCTATCTACGAAAGACATTTGCATTCCTTCTAATTCCTGTCATTCTTTTCAGAATGAATTAGGTGCCATCATTTCTATAATTCACAGAGCTTTCACATTACCTCTTTTCATTACAAAACTCAATAAAGGAATTTCATTAATTAAAACTATTGCAAAAAAACGACTATGCCTCCTCAATGATAGACGAACTTGTGTTTAAAAATCGTTTGCAAAAAGCATATAACGGTATTTATCCTCAGAATACTTCCGACAGCTGCACACATCAATGTTTCTCATTAAACTATTTCAGCCTAATTTTTAAAAACATTGCCAATAGCATCCAAATCGCCAATGAAGAATTAGCCTACAGAACTGAACCCATACTATCAAATATAATTTTCTATGCCAAAGATAAAACTCAAGAATTAGATAATTTAGAAGTGTATAAATCAACATGTCCCAAATGTAATGGAATTTATATTGGTCAAGCAGGCAGGTCGTCTAGATTTAGATATGAGGAAAATCATTCACATTTTTGTGAAAACAAAACCGATTCCACTCTGGCACAATATTGAATAGAAAAAACAAAAAATCGATCATTACTCAACGATCAGTTTTAAACTTATACACACAGCCAAATTTATTTGGAATCACCCAATATTTCGAACATTACCTCAGAGATTTTGGAAATTTTGAAGGATTGTTAGTATCAATCCTTTCTGAGATATTTCAATTGAAAAAAGAAATTAATAATCTTGAAGGGAATAAGACACTCTTTCCGCATGTAGTAAGAAAATTGAAAATTGTTTTCTAACGTAATAGGTCTTTTTTTCTCGACTACAGTAGCTTTTATTACCTCCTCTTGCCCTGATACAAGCCTGAATCCATCTAGGTATGCTTTGGATTAGGTTTTTTACCTCCTCTGAGGTGATATTCTGCCATTCTTCTGTGGCGACTTGGATGAGTTGTTGTGGGGTTCTTGGATTATCCTGGCGCTATTTGATTCTCCTTTTGAGATTATCCGATATATATTCAAAAAAAAATGTTCCTACATAGCGATTCCCTCTGTTTCAAGATGATGTCGATCAGGGTTGCTGGTATGCGGAGGAGTATTGTCTTGCATACAAGTGAAATTCTCACCGTGGGCACCTAGCCAGAGTCTCACTATGGGCTCCAGCACTAGGTCCTCGTAATTTCTAACCGTTGCACTAAAGAAAACGAAATCAAATCTGTTTTGCGCCTCATCAGCATAATGCCACTCCAAAACATCACACTGTCCTCTTGGTATTTCGGAATTCGTCTTGCTGTTTTGTTGTCTGTTTAGCTCTGCAAGTCTTAAGGGACTTCTTCCGTATAAAACCCTTCAACGTATCGTTTCGACTGATACACTGATGCATTTTGCTTCTAGAAATTGCCTTTGGAGTATGGCGTGCGACGCACTAGGGTCTCTTCTTGCAAGTTGGCATAAAAAGCAGTCTTGTTTATCAGAAGTGATCTTTCTACGACTTCTTCAGGCCTATTTTGCAGAGATTGTAGCTCCACGTATAGGGCGTAGGTTTTTGAAATTATCCCTTGTGATACCCACATTGTGGCCCCTATATCCCTCTGTGTCACCCCTTCTGCAGCGAGAGCAATTATTCGACCCCTCTGCACATCGGACAATCCAACGTAAGGCATTTTCAATCATGATTATGGGCTTTTTAATTTTGAAATTCACACTTTCAAATCACACTGACGGCCGGCTCGGTGGCGTATGGGATATGAGGCTCGTCTCCTGCGCAGAGTTACCTGGGTTCAATCCCCACAAAGTCGGTGCGATTTTTCGGATTCTGGGAATCGCTTGAGTATCCATCTTTCGGAGGAGATGTAAAGCCGTCGGTCCTGTCTAACAGAGATGTGTTGGACATTAAAGATCCCTTCCCTCGACACGAGAGGGGTTCGGCAAAATTCCCGGGTTAGTTAGGTGACAGAATTCCCCGGCGTGTCATTGGCCGAAAGGCGGAAATAGAGCACGTTAAAGGAATAACAAATAAACAAATCACACTGACGGTTGAGTACAATACCCGAACCCGTGGTGATAATTCAACATTTCCTATCACACTATCCAGTTTTTTTACAACAAAAACTTCATTCTTCACAAGTAGTCAAAAATCAAAGTTTAAGAATAATCAATAATGTAAAATACCTAGTGATTCCATATATATTTGGTTGTTTACTTTATTATTATTATTATTATATAATAATAGAAGTTGAGAGATATGCCTATAAACCCATTGATAAAATTAACAATTTCAATATCGAATGAATAAAAGAAAAATTATCGAATAAATGCTTAACCCTAAGCTATAAAAAGAACAAGAGAACAATAATTCTTAAGAAAAACTAAAAACAAAATATGACGGGAGCATGAAATAATTGAACGAAAATTGTCAGATCAGATGAACGAAATACAAGTAATGCCAAAATGAAGAAGGAAAACGAATAAATTTCAACAATAGAATAATTAAATAATTAGTGATTGTTTGAAAGTTGAAATAGACGGTGCTTGAACAGCCAGAGTTCCACCTCTCGAAAATTCTGTTCACTAGAAAATTTTTTCAAATTGTTGTGCAGAAAGGTTCTTTTCTTAGTTTATATAAATGTCCGCGAAGACAATGGTCTGGGTTACAAGTAAACATGTGCTCAAAATCACCAAGATCCCCGCACAACACTCAATAGGTAAAAATCAGATCACTCCGTACAAGTCTATCACTTAAACTGTCCAAGCCCGCAAAACTCAATCGATCCACATTGGAAGGCCGACTGATACCGTAGCCAATCCAAGTTGCACGACGTTGCACTCCAGTAGGTTCTGATCTCTAATAAGATGGCGTACCATACTCTTCCTCAAAATTCTAAGAGGGGTCTCAGTTAAGTTTTGTTTAGGTTAACAAATACCCTTGGAGAAAACTTTGGAAAAAGCTAGGTGTTTGCTTTTCTTCCTACAGCCGATATATGAGAAGACCACCTCAAGTGACAGTATTTCCGAGGTCATTATGATTTTGCAAACAATTATTGTTCATATTGTGGTAATATTTTGGATTTGATTTACCAACTTGCAGCACAACACACTTGTCCAAGTTCAAAGGCGGCATCTATTCATCACACCACCTTGAGACCAGATTCAGATCATCCAGTTGCACGCTGGAAGTTGTAGAGTTACAATACATTTTTGTGTCGTCTGCATATGAGGTGAAATCAGAATGCATGTTATTCAATAAATCAGATGTGTAGATGAGAAAAAAAACGGGACCCAATACTAACCCTTGTGGAACACCCCCCTTATTACTGGTCTTTCATGTGATGTTGAGTCACCCACTCACACAAAAAAATTTCTTTGGGACAGAAAGTCTTCAGTCTATTTCGAGAGTTTTCCACGCACTCCAAAATATTCAAGTTTTAAGATAAGCCTATTTTTATTATGGTATTAATATCAAGACATTACTATCCATAATTTCAGTTCAATCGTTCAAAGATTGAATCAGATTAGTTGTAACTGAATATTTTTTTCATGAAACCATGCTGACGAGAAAAGATAATCGAATACTCCGATAAAAAAACCATCAGTTGATCGGCAATAATGGACTCCATTATCTTTCCAATCACAGATGTCAAACTCACTGGACGATAATTTGACGCATCAAGCTTATTTCCCTTCTTAAATATTGGTGCAACGGAGGCCGTCTTCCAAGCGGATGGTAATTTGCTCTCAAGAAATGACTTTTTCATGATCTGACTAAGTGGATAAGCTAAATGCTTCGAGCATTTTTTCAAAAATAACGTAGGTTTTCCGTCTGGTCCTGGTGAGCCAGTTTTCAGCTTTTCGATCTTAAATTCAATACTTTGAGTCGAAAAATTTATCTCAGATATTTCGTTTGTGTTTCTGTCGCATGAAATAGTAACGTTCCGCAGTATTGGTGACTCCTATGAGTACGAGTTGAAAAAGCATTCGGATAGTATTTCGGCTGAACTGCTAGCGATATTACCCATTTTGTTCTTCAACAGAAGTATAGAAACTTTAGAATCGAGATGAGAACGAATATATTTATAAAGTTTCACAATTTTTGAAATCGCAGAGATTCAATTCATAGTTTTATAGTTTGGTCTAGCAGTTGAAATATCCTGGCTGAGCTTGGTCGCAAATTGTCGGTGAGTATTGTAATCCTCATCGGCCTTCTCTTATACTTCTTCCACAGTGATCGTTTCCACCTGATAGCTTTCAATAAATGTGTATCAATCCATGGTTTTATTTTATTGTAATAAATTCGCCTCTTGTTAGTGTTTCGTGACTGAATTGTATCAACAATATTGATAAATTTTCTCCACATAGAATCTATATTCTCGTTCAAAAATAGAGCATCCCAATCAACCTTGGCCAGTTCTTCGTTGATTTCGATATATAATGGTATCGTTAGCTCTCTCCAATCTTCATTCATAGATAGTGGTTGCATAAGTAATTCTAAAGATGTGGAGATCACATGATGAGATTTTCCGATAGGAGGTAAGTAAGTAATCTATTTCAGAAAATAAATCAGGCTCATTGGTCAGCAAAAGGTCAAGAGTATCATCGAACCTATTATAAGTAGGTTCCGCATTCAGTTGTGTGACATTACTTTCCAAGAGCAATTTCATAAGAGGATGGTTATCTTTTACAATAGGATTATTTTGAATAGGCCAATTCAATGAGGGAAAATTGAAGTCTCCAAAGATGCATACATTTGTATGTAATTGGGTAAATTCAGTAATTCTATTACACATATTCAATGAATCATCCAACGATGCTTGCGGACGACGATATAAGCACACGACGATCAAGGAAAGAGCCGATGACTCCATCAGTAGAGCCACTGAATCAACGCTATTGCAATTGAATGGAAGCATCGTTATTTTGAAAAGAGAAGAAATTCTATTTTGGATATAACTTGTCTGATGATAAACTTTTTCATCTCAAACAGTATCATTTTTCTACGTAGTAATATTCGCAATCCTCATAATCATACTAGTAAATACTAATTACATTGAGATACCTTTTTCCAAAATGAAGAAAATTAAAAACTAGTGTTTATTTTGATTTTTAAACTACTAACTGATGTATAAAGATTAATGACCAGTTTTGGTTTGAGAATTAAATGGTCTGTTTATGTATATACAGCAAATAAAGTTATTATTTTATTACATCGATATATTTTAATTGTTTCTTTTATGTTTCAATGGTTAAGCCAGAGCATTCTCATCTAGCAGTTTGAGATGGATACTTTTAGAGATGATAAAAATGGTGGATATTTTTACTATGCCGATTTATTTAAATTGTTTATTTTGTGTTTCAATTAAATACAGGTTAAGCTAAAGCATTCTCATCTACTGGTTTGGAACGGAAACATTTAGAGATGATACTAGTGGCGGATTGAACCATGGGCGCTATTTTAACGTTATCTAGACTTCTAAACTTCATCTTTAAGCTCCAGATCAGAGGTCACCAAATGGCAGACCGCGGTCCAGATCTGTTTCACCGACGAACCTTATGCGGACCTTGTGTTAACCATTTAACTGGCAGAATTATGTTTTTCGTTTTCTCCAAGATTTCCATTCATGCACATGTTGAATGAAACTAAATGAAGAGGAATTTGAGAAAAAAACTATCGTCAGAAGAAGAGTGGGGGCGAGGTGGTTGATAAAGTAACCACAAGGCGTTTGGCACTGACTTTTATCCAAAGGTTTTGTGGTTTATGTAAAGATACCATAATATAAAATTGATAGAACGCAATATGATATTCAACTTATATTTCATGCAAACGACATAAGAATAACATGGAGCTGAAATATAGAAAATTTCAAGATTTGCTGTCACATATCATGAAACGGTGCGAAACAGGTGCTGCATAACGCCACATCACATTCCCTGCACAATGTCGTGGAGCGGGCAGGTTTTGGCTCTAGCACTACACCGCGCACAACGTTTAGGTGTTCCTACCACAGGAAGATGGTTACCGATGTTCATCTTCCTGAACGAATTATCGACACCATTAGACCGACCACTTGGTTTCTTTTTTTTTATTTTTGGTGTGTTTGTATTGCAGATTTTTTCAGTAAGTTGATCTGCCCAAAGACTGATGAATTTATATATATATATATATATATATATATATATATATATATATATATATATATATATATATATATATATATATATATATATATGTAAACTTGGGACAAGACGAATCATTCAAAAATCCGTGGATCAATGAATAATCCCTCCTGACAAGAGCTAGTTCCCACATCTCCCGCCATGCACGCAGCCCCTAAGCGCCACAATGGTGCAATTAAGCAGGATGCCGAGAAACGAAGCGGCAGACTGCAGTTTCGCCCTTATTAGGAGCTCATCAGTGTCGCATATCGCTTCTCAGCATCCTACCAAGCTACATCGTGGTACCCTATCAATTCCAGAAACGACGCACCTCGTACATACGTATGGGAGTCGCCCTCTATTGACCGACACGGCGAACCCGCTACCGGACTTTGAGAAAGATACGGACAATAACAAACAGATGTGGAAACGTTAAAAATTCCAAACATTTGGGAGACATCTTTCGCCGTTCCGTGAATCACATCAACGGTAGAAAACGAGCGAAATAATCCTGCTGGAATAGTGCTCTTTTCCTCTGTTTCCGAGATAAACCTCCCGTCGGAAAATATTTGGTGGGTCAAATATCTTCCGCGATAAACTTCGCGAGGAATCCGCATATGTAAACTTGGCACAAGAATCATGCAAAAATCCGTAGATCAATGATCAATATATATATATATATATATATATATATATATATATATATATATATATATATATATATATATATATATATATATATATATATATATATATATATATATATATATATATATATATATATAGGATTTACAAAAATTTGAAGAATTGTATTTACAATAAATGCTTGTATCTATAGTTTTGGTGTGTGTCAAAAACACAAGTGTGAGCTCAGGAAATGTAACACGAGAACCAAACTATCTTGTATATGATTCAATAAACGAGTGAAAAAACCTGAGGAAAAAACTTGTTTCCTTGTCGCTATTGCACCAGCAATAGCTTGTCTGTTCATGTTGTGTTAGTGTCGTGTGTACATAAAGAGTACCATAGATTTCTCTGTTTAGCCGCTTCATTCTCTCTTGCATTCCGTGATTTCCAAACGAAGACAAGGGTGAAAGGAAGGGGGTTTGGGAATGATAAATGAGACATGGGCTTATTCTTCAACATATTTTCCTTCGTTTTATGATTTTTCACAATTGTTGCGTCCAGGAAATACTAGAAGAGTTTCATCCACCAACGACGGCTCTTCCATTCGATCGAATAATATGACATTTACTGATCGAGCCTATTGACTCTGCTCATATATTTATTGTAATCAGAAATGGATTCTGGGCAATTCACATGTTCCTTCTGACCGTTTTTGTTGTTTCTCGTGACTTTTACGGATGCAGAAGCATCGTGAAAAGAACTCGCTACTATAGCACTCTTTTTACCACGGTCTTTCCATTTGAAGGCAGAAATATCCCCACTACGTGCATATTCATATTCTCCAGTGGCCATTTCCCTGTCTTTTTCATAATTTTTCTGGATAGTGTTTGCGATTTTCGCGAAGAGTTCTGCACGCAGAAGTGCTGTTTGCCAATTAATTGGATAGAAGATTGATTGATCAAAATAGACACAATAGCCCATGTTGAGATACTTTTCCACCATTTCTGTAACAGTTCTTTTTCGCAATGTGCTTTCTCTGGCCACTGATAACCTTTCTCCATATACCTTGAAGTTCTGGTAGAAGAGTCCGCAGCGACCCAAATTTTGAAACTCCTTTTTATAGGTTTCATTGGCATATTATGTTTCAACATAGAGCGAACCTTGAAGGTTACCATACTTTCATCTACAGATAAATTTCTTGAAGACGATATGAGTCAATAAATTTATCATTCAAATAAGACAGTAAGGGTTTCATCTTATAGAGTTTATCTAAATCTGTAGCGGATCTAGATGATATTGCTGCATTGTCATCAGATAATTAGAAAGATGTTTATTGCTTCAAAATACAAGTATAAATCATATTATTAGGATTGTCAGAGAAAATGGTGTATACTACAAAATACAATATTTCACGAAGATACATTATCAGTTTCTTGATTCGAAAAACAACTCATTAAGCGAATAAAAAGCATCTAAAACAAGAAACTCAAAGACAACACGTTTGAAAACAGACAAATTAACATAAACATCCAAAATATCACAAAGTTTGTTAAAACACTTGATACCCTGGTAGACTTGTGAATTCTGGGCAACCTTGAGCCTCGAAAAGGGAAGGGAAATTTATTATTATTTCTTGTGGCATACTGATGTCGATCTCTAACTTTATCATATAAATTTTCATGTTTTCTATACAGGGTGATTCAACGAAAACTAAACAGAGGCTATATCTACCAAAATATTCATTTCTGATCAAAACGTAAAAAAGGTCAATTTTTGTTTCAAGTTGGACATCTTTTGGGGTACAAAACTTGCCTGAAATATCAACCCCTTAAGCGGGGGTTCCAATCCTTGAACATTTTGAAGTAAGGTGGTATCTTTGTCTACATCGCCTTGAACGAATTTTCATTTTCAATTGAAAACTGTAAGAGATACAGAGTGAGCAACTGAAAGATAGGGATGACTATTTCCCTGAGACTATTCAAGTTTCAGTGAAGTAAAATAGAACAGATCCATGCTGATTAAGGGCAGTCATCATCAAGTACCATCCTCATCTCGAAATTCAACCCCTATAGCAGAGGTGACCACCCTTGAAAATTTGGAAGAGGGTAGATGGGTCGAGTGATACCTCGAAAGAAAGGTATTATCTTTGTCTAAATCCCCGTGAACGAATTTTAATTTTTGATTGAAAACTGTAGAAAATACAGAGTGAGCTACTGAAAAATAGAGGAGACTATCTATCACCCTGAGCTATTCAAGTATTAGTGCAAAAAAATGGAACAGATTCATTCCAGATCAAAGGGTGTCATTTTTGATCTGAATGAATCTATTCCAGTTTTTCGCACTCATACTCCAATAGTCTTGGGGCGATAGTCTTCCCTATTTTTCAGTGGCTCACTCTGTAGCTTCTACAGTTTTCAATCACAAATGAAAATTTTTTTCACGGGAATGCAGACCACGATAATAATACCTTTCTTTCGAGTAATCACTCGACTCATCTATCCTCTTCCAAATTTTCAAGGGTTGTCACCCCTTCTCCAAGAGTTTAAATTCGAGATGAGGATGGTACTTGATGATGAGTGCCATTGATCAGCATGGATCTATTCCATTTTACCTCACTGAAACTTGAATAGTCTCAGGGAAATAGTCTTCCCTATCTTTCAGTTGCTCACCCTGTATCTTACATGGTTTCAATTAAAAATGGAAATTCGTTCAAGGCAATGTAGACAAAGATACTACCTTTCTTTTTAGTCATCATTCGATCCATTATCCTTATTCAAAATGTTCAAGGATTGCAACCCCCGCTTAAGGGGTTCATTACCCCTTTACCCCAGAACCCCTTGTAACAAAAATTGACTTGTTTTTGCGTTTTGATCCGAAATGAATATCTTGGTAGATATAGCCTCTGTTCAGTTTTCGTTGAAGCACCCTGTTTAACAAAGTAATTGAAATATTTAAAGAGATGGAAGTTTCAAAATACTTAATTTTTTGAATAAGGGTCTACAGGATATCATTGGGCCAGAAGCTGTCATACATCTCAAAACTTTCCTTTGTGCACAAATTGCTTCGCCGGTGCACTCATCCGCGCCCCATAATGTGATACCATATGAAAAAACCGAAGTACATGACATGCAGTACATCGAAAATCACCGTATCCCAAAATGCTCTCACCAGAAAGCAGGTCGAACTGATTTTTAAACACACCACTTCAACATGACAATTCCAGGTAAGTTTATGGTCAATTTTCACTCCCAAGAAATTGATATCAGTCACTTGTTGCAGAGATTCATCAAGAACCTTGAGAATCACACTATGGTCATGTGGAACATTCTACGGCAAAAATCTCATTGCAAATGTTTCATTCCTATTAATGACGAGACCGTTTCTGTTACACCAATCAACAAAACCTTTAGATGAATCATTTGCTTTTTGAACAAGTCCTTCTTCCGTTTTTTCAGATATCACAACGTTGTATCATCAGCATAAGCAATTACTGTAAAATCTGACAACATTTTCAAATTATTCATAAACAAAATGAAAAATAATGGCCCTAATACGGAGCCTTGCGGTACACCCGCCATTATTTCAACCTCCCTCGACTTACATCCACTTATCACAATTGTTTGTTTTCGATACTTCAGATACGATTTTGTCCAGATGTAGGCTTTACCATTTATACCTTGTCTATACAGTTTTTTCAGAAGAAATGAGTGAGCAACAATATCAAACGCCCTGCTCAAGTCGTAGAATAGCGCAACACAATGATTTTTGTTATTTAGAGCATCATATATAATATAATATATAATATATATATATAATATAATGGCTTCATTGAGGGCCGTGTTATTACTTTCATCTCGTCTGAAACCATTTTGAAAAGTTTTTAGAATTTCGTTTTTCTCAAGGAAACTGAAGATTCTTACCGAATAAGCTGTCTCAAACAATTTTGCAAACAGGTTCTGCAATGATAATATTCGATAATTGGCGACATCATACTTTGAGCCTTTATTCGTGTATAGAGGAATTGATTTCGACTTTTTAATTCATCAAGATAAACACCTTGGCAAAATGATTCGTTGATCAAGAATGCTAAAATTTCACCCAAACGTCGACTTACTCGATTCAGAATTCTTCCATCTACACCATCGATTCCTGGTGAAGGTGCCAGAAAAACACTTTTGTCAATACTAGGGTATGAGTCTACAATATTTTCACCTGCATTCTGTGAATTAGCTAGCGAGGAAAATGATCATTTAAGAAATTACATATATCCTTCTTATTGCTCATTTTTAAATTATTTTCTTCATCGAATAGTTCAAAGTCAAACGTTTTTTTCTTCTGTTTATGTTGATGGATAATTCTCCAACATTCCTCATTGATATTGCTCGCCGTGCTAGTTCTCGAATTATTTTGTTGTTTTTTTAGCGTGAGCCACTTCTTCTTCGTATTTTTTCTTCAATTTTTTCAATTTATCTGTATGAATAGGATTTTTAATGCATTCTTGCATTTTAGACATTTCGCACAACTGGAGGTGAAGCGACCGGAGCCGATGTGTAAACCATGTCTTACTTACAACCTTTTCTTTGACAAGTTGTTCAGGAAAACATTCATCTTCAAAAATCTTTTTAGAGTCACAATATTCGATATTTTCGAAACAGAAAAGTTTTCATTCGATGACCACTAAATGCGAATTGTAGGCAGCTGATGAAATCCCATAATGATGAGGATTCCAAGAAAGGTTTCCAATTCTGAGGCTGACTGATTCAAACCTTCACTTAATTGTGCTGCGTATCTATGAGACTCAATTACAATGAGATCCAATATTTCATAGTCAAAAAAATGTTCAAATATTGACATCGGTTTATCCCGGTCAATGTTGATGGACAACCCAAAATCTTCCAGAAATTCACAGTTTTCATATGTTTGCTTTCTGCAAAAGCTCTTCTGAACTTTGTAAAAAGGATTTCTTTTTTCAAAGTTCTCATTTTCCAATTCTAATCTATCATCGACATCGCTAGCAGATTCATCATCTGAATGGAAAAGTATCATACCTAATGTGTCTGTTCCTCCATCATCATCATGATAGTCTGGGTCGCGTAAAGAATCATCAGAATCTACGTCATGTTTCGAGAGTGAAGTGTGATTGACCTGGTCACAGGTTCTCTTCCTACTTACTTCTTCAGTGAAGGTACTTGGCAAATCGATATATCTTCTGGCGTTAGCATAAGGGATGGTGACAGGATTTTGTCTGTTCCTTCTGGGGTGGCACAAAAATTTAGTGAATTTTTCATCGGTGTGCCCAGGGCATTATCGGAACAGATTTCTCAGGAAGAATACATTGACAATATAGTAAGCACAGATGAAACGATGTTTCTGACTCCATATGCTGAGGAAGAATTATTCTTATTGATGAACAGAAGATTGAGGCCTTTGAGTTCCAGCGGCTATGATGATTTTCCGGCATTTCTTCTAAGAAGATGCCTGACAGAGCTCACCGCACCTTTTGACATACCCGGTAAATCTTTCTTTTTCCAAAGGTAAGTTTCCTGATAGATTGAGAATATTCAGGGTGGTACCCCTTTTAAAGAAGGAAGATTCTGAATCAATATGTAGTTACATATTGATTCAGAATCTTCGATAGTTATCGTCCTATATCGCTGTCTCCGGTCTTGTCAAAAATATTTGAATATTGTTACCTTGACAGGCTCTTGAGTTTTCTTGATAAACAAGGAATTCTCGAAAGGAGTCAGTTTGGTTTCAGACCGGGACTTGGGACACATGATGCGATATACGCTTTCGTTGAAGGTGTGGTGAAAGGCTTGGAGTCGGGACAATGTCCGGTTGGTATCTTCTAGGATTTGAGTCGGGCCTTTGATCTCGTAATTCATAGTATTTTAACTAGTAAAGCGGAGAAATGTGGTATTCGTGGTATTGCTGCAAGGTGGTTGGATAGTTACTTGACTGGCTGGCAATAACTTGTTTCCATCAGACACACTTGTGTAAATATGAGAGGGACAACAAATTCGGGTTTAATTGGCACAGATATGGGCGTGCCTCAGGGCTCAATATTGGGTCCATTGTTGTTTCTCTTGTACATAAATGACATAGGAGGCGGTCTGAGTTCCAATGGTTTTCTTTATGCAGTCGATGCTACCGCCTTGATTACTGATTATAACGAGGCTATGCTGTAGCCAAGGATTCTTCAAAATACCAACTTGCTGTGTCAATGGTTTAGCAGAAATAGATTGCACATCAATGCCCTCAAGTCTACATAGTTTGTCTTTCACAACCAACATAAGATGACAAATGTTAATGTGTTTCTCAATAATACTCAACTGGCAAGGGCTGGCTCGACGGGGTTCCTAGGTCTTCGGATAGATGAGGTTCTAATCTGGAAAGATCATTGTACTTACCTGTCCTCCAAACTTGGTACGGTCTGTTATCTTATGCGAAATTTGAGAAGAGTTCTGACTGTCACACAGTTGTGGGCTGTTTATCATGCCCAGGTTGCCTCCAGATTGAGATATGGGGTCTTGTTGATTTGGGGAGCATCGGTTGGGGCGTACGAGGTTTTCCTTTATCAAAAAAGAATAATTCGTTGTATGCTGGGTATTTCGCATCTTACCTCCTATCGGGAGGCTTTTTGATCTTTGGGCTTACTTACATTACCATCCATATGTATACTTGAAATGACGACAGTAGTATTTAAAAACCAAAATGAAATAATGCGTAATGGTGATTACCATCATTACAATACTAGAAGTCAGCACAACCTCGTCTCTCCAAACCTTAGACTTCGAATGAGCAGACGATCATCTATGTACCTGGGTGTAAAGCTTCACAACAGATTGAATGATGACATAAAGAAGTCCAAATCGTGTGTTACTTTTAGAAGAAGGCTGTCTGAATATTTGGCGAGTAAGAGTTATTATAGCGTGCTGGAATTTTTATTGTAAATGATATTTCTTTCGATGTTTTTTGTATGCGATTTTCCTGATTTTTTTGTATATTTGCTTGGGAGAATCATTGAATCATTTTATTATTTTTGAGCTTTTCCAGGTGTTCTTGAGGAAATAAAATTTTTTATTATTATTATTATTCATCGTGGACTTATGCACTATCTCATCTGTTAGCTGGATATAATTTACCTTTCCCAGATTCAGCAATCAATGGGAATAGTCTCGATTACAATATACTTGACATAAATTTCCAAACTATCCTACATGTATTAAGACATTCAGCTTTTTGCATTCCCTAATAGGTATTCTTATGCAATTTTAATTTCTCAAGGCTATCATGCAAAGTTTTCGGTATTTACCCAGTGGAGGATACGATGGCGGAACAATATCTATTTTCTCGAGGTGCCACATCTGCTTGATCTCAATAGCAAGGTCTGTGTATTTGGACTCTTTCTCTTGGAACTTATTCAGCACGTTGTTATTATTCGGTATGGCGACATCCAGCAGCATTGCTGTTCTGGCTCTCTTATCATACACCACTATGTCCGGCCTATTATTCGTCACCATTCTGTCAGTGATAACAGGCCTATCGTAGTATAATCTGATAGAGTCATTTTAGCCGGTTGATACTTGTAATATGGCTGGAAGGTATTCAGAAGTCCGTACTTGTGTGCAAGTTTCTGATGGATAATGTTGCACACTTGATTATGCCTAGGAAGATAGTCTGTATTGGCCAGTTGTTCGCATCCGGACGTAATATACTGTATAGTCTCCGATCTTATATGGCATTTTCTGCATCTATCTATTTGTAATATTCCGTCCTTCATGATGAAATTTTGTAGTTGTTTGTAGCGATCACTTGGTCTTGGATGGCCATAAGGAATCCCTCTGTTTCCGCGAATAATTCTCCGTTTCATCAACCATTTGTTGGAAGCTTCTTTGTCGATGTGTGGTTTACTAATCTCATGGTGATGTCGTCCATGCAATTCCTTTCTTGACAATTGCTCTTGTTTTTCAGTATCTGATAGGAATAGTACATTCAGCAGGTAATCTCTGGTAGCAAGATTTAGAGGTATATATCCCTTATCAGCCAACGATACCACTCTATGGAGATCAGAAGTGAGAGCCTTTGCTAAGAAGAATTCTCTGAGATTTTTTATCTGTTCGGTGTGTAAATTGACAACATCTATTAATCCGCGTCCTCATTTTTTCCGCTTCAAAGTTGTTCCTATCACAGACGATTTTGGATGACGGTTGTTGTACTTTGTTAGCATCGTTGCCTATGAATATCATCCAGTTCTGTCTTAGTCCATCTGATTATTCTAAATGAGTAAAGCAACACTGGAATGGCATAGGTGTTAATTGCCTTGACTAGATTCCCCGAGTTCAACATTGATTTCAGAACACTCTTCAGACGCTGACTGTATTAATGTATGTTTTTACGCTGTAAAACCTCAGGGGCTCAGGAACATTGTTTCTGAGTACGGGCTTAGCGAACCCGAGGTAACCAAGCTGAACCTGGTAGTAGGTATAAAATGCAACTTATCCAATGATGTACAATCTAAGGAATAAACGGGTGAATCGACATTGTACCACCATAACCTCTTGTCGCGTTCAAGATTTAGGAAGAGGGTCTTGTTCGGAAAGTGAGTCACAGTCTCCCTCGGTTAGCGACGGAAGCAGCGTGATATCGAGTAGGGATACTGCAACACAAAACCAAGTGGGAAATAACATCAAACTTCCCAACCGACTCTTGATGTTTCAACGGTGGCGCAAGCCATTATGCCTACGACCACGAGAGCCGGACTCCCTAGGAAACTCATGAAGTGGACCCCAGAAATGAATTCCTTCATTATGCGTTCCTATTACAAGATTACAAACTTGGAATCGAAAATGACAGCATACAGATACGCGTTACACCTTGCGTTCGTAGAAAAATATCCTGAATTACAGTACATATCCGAGCAGAGAATTTCGGATCAACGAAGAACAATCGTTAAAAACAGGCTACTTATTTCAGAAACGCTGTAAAGCATACAAAAAGAGGTCATAATGGAACTCAGAAGCGAAAATGATACTCATAATGGTATACCTGCCGGAGTCAATGAAAGTGTTACAGATAACATCGAAGCCACGGAAACGAATATTGACATGGAACTCCCTCCTGAGCCGAATCACCAGAACGAATGTATGTATTTAGCAAGATCAGAACTCAACAGAGCAATAACTGAATTCAGTTGTAGTAACCCAACTAAAAGACCTAAACTGCCCAAACTCAAGACGAACAAGAACACCAATATCATCCTAGCAAGCGTAAACTCAGTGTTTGAAGAATATACCGACCAGAATACCTTGGAGAAGATTCACACTTTGATTTACTGTGGATCAGTAGCGGTTCTTCGACTTCACAAACAACAAATCTTCACAACTCTGATTCAAGCTGAGCCAAAAAGCGTCTGAAAACTACAATGGCAAAAACGACTGGAGAAGGATATTGATAATATTAGAGCAGAAATCGGTCGCCTCTCAGAATTCCTAAGAAACAGAAAACCCTCAAGGCGCTCGAAATCACAAATACGCAAAATTTATAGGAAAATTGGTACGAACACAAAACATCCTGATCACAAACAACACATCGACGTGTATATGGACACTTTGAAACAGAAACTCCAAGCAAAAGCAAAGAGGCTTTCAAGATACGTCAAGTGTACTGAAAGGAAACACCAAAACCAAAGGTTCCTCCAAAACGCGGCCAATTATCATAAGGGAAATAACAAAACTGCGACCAACAATAACAGAGAAGTACCTGACATGTATTATTATTATTATTATTATATCTGGTGAGTCGTGAGGATTAGTGAAGGCTGCTTCTTCACCATCGCTGTCTCCGTTAAAATAAGAGTTTTCAGCGTGCTCTTCACTAATTCCATCTATAGAATGGAACAATCTATCCGAAGACATTTTCTCCAAATCGCAAAATCGGTTAACTTGTTTTCTTGATTATGATATCTGAAACGGAAAATATATAATTATGAGTTAAGTAGAGTTTTCCATAAATATTTCTAAAGAAATTTTTGTTAAGTCAAATATTTTGAATAGAATATATTCTGTATCATTTCTTAGATCAAGTATGCATTTTTGAGTCTAAGTTTACATTTGAAATGATCAGCCACTTCATCACATACGTTTATACTGGAAGTTGACCATAGCCCAAGTTTGTCACTTCAGTTTTCTATATTAAAAGTGAAATAACATCTTTGCCAAGGAAAATACGATGAATTTAGAAAAGCACACTTGCGGTGTGAATATTCTTCAGTCAAATGCGTGTGTAGAAGGATTGAAAACAATTTGATTTTATTCGCAAAATGAGCTCAGACCTCTGGACTTACCTTGAAAACTCACAAAAATGTAACACTTCACTAACAAAAACTGATTTTCGGAACTTTCCAGTCGTCGAATTATCGCTGAATATTCTACCTTTCGAACGTATATTACATGAATGGTATGGCATTCGTAGTTCCCGACCTATGGTGTCGGCTTCACAGGAACATGCCCAATCTAGTATAAAATACGTTGTATTGGTGGATTGTGGTGCATATACGCGATAACGTTTCGGTCGATAAGACTGCGACCGCATGTGATCTTTTATACCGCCACCAAACATTTGTCGATAATATTGAGCGCGTAGCGCTTAATATCGCTGGTTTTCGGTTTTGAAATTGATAGGTAGTGGCCTTTATGGATGTGGATAGATGTGGTTACTTAAGTGATCACAAAGCGGTAAAGGGTTAACAAAACAAAATATTTTAATTTATTAATATTTAGCTTGAGTTGGTACGTAATTTTATAATTACCTTTACTGACGTTGTAGGAAGTGCAACGAGAGCCCCGTGGTGTGTGGGAAGGGCAAGGGGTAAACACTTGCTCGTGTCGGCCGCGCTTCCGCCGCCCGCGCTATAATTTTAAGTTGAATAATGGACGTCAACGCGGTATGCCCTGAATACGATTGCCTAGCTACTCTACGAGTTAAGGTACCTGCAAGTTATTTTTCACAATTGAACCGAAATAAAGAAGAAGAAGTCGAAGATAAGGTGGTTTTCTAAAATGGACAGATTTGTATTGTTTCTTCTTCGTTTTGGAAAAGTACAGATGTACTTGATTTTTCTACGAACAGTAGCGTTAATCAACAGCTCGAATATAAAGATCATTATTAGACCAAACACTTATTGTCTGCCGATAGTTTTCCGCTTGATAGTATTCATCATAAATCGTAAATTGCAAATTTATTGTTAAGCTACGCTCATTTACTGAATAGGAGGAATGTGGTGAATCTTTTTCGCGTATTTTTTTGATTCTTGCCAAGCATTTGGAACTATTCATCGATGCTGACATAGTTAAGTAATGCATTCTCGAGACAGACAATATTTTATAAATATTCAGTAGGAAGTTTATGTTATTAAATAAAAGTACCTACAGTTTCTTCCTAAAGATTTATTATTGTTACTAGTTTCGCTCTCTATACATCAGCGCATCTTCAGACCAGTAACTATAAGAAAAACAAATATTGAAAGTATAACGTAACAATTCTGCTTTTTGAAAAAACCTACCCAATTTTTCCTCAGCAAGTGAAGTCAATTATAGTAAAATAAAGAACAATCAATAGGACCGACATTTCACCAAAAATTGAAATGGTATTTGATCAATATACCTATTGAAGTTATGAATTAAAACTCTGAACAATTCAAGCTAAAAATGATTTTTATGACAAGACAATAACAAATAAAATTCAAACGGAAAGTGTGGTTATGTCAGCTAACCACAGAACAAAGTATCACAGATCTTATAATAGTAAATCATCTCCTTTTTCAAAAAATAGCAAACATGGTTATAACATTAATCAATTAAAAAAGAAAATCTATAAGTTCAATAATATGAGATGTATAGGGTAAAAGTGGGATAGACGCCCTTGGCGGATAGACGCCGCACCTTAAAAAAAGAGAATTTAAAACCAAGTTCATCCTCTAGTACCAAGTTCCTCGGACAGACCTCGCCCCGCACAGCTCAGTCTGCGCACGCGTTTCTACAGGACTGCACGTGTCGCCGCTTGAGTTAAAAAAACGTTGCAAAATTTTACCGCGCTTGCATGATTCTTGTGACAGTGACATTTCGACGTGTTCAGAACTTTCGTTTTCTAAGGTAAGTTTTAAGTGTGTATTGTTATTTAAATAGTATGTATCATTTATATTTATGGTGTGTTTATAAAATTACGAAATTATTTAAGTATTTTTATTTATTTGCTGGGGCGTCTATCCCTACTAAAAAGGATAGAGGCCCCACTATTGACTGAGTATAGACGCCCCTAGAGGCATATATCCTCTATGACTTATTCACAGGTACTTAGGTTAGGTTAGGTTAGATTTTTTTAAATAACCTATCTAGTTAATATGCAACTTCGGTAGTAGGAAAATTGACTTTCCAGTTTATTTATGAGCTGTTTATACCTTTACATGTCGTACTTCACTGTACTTGTAAAAAATAATGCAGCATATCACCTAATTTCATGTTTTATTTTAGACAAAATGCCACGAAAATATAAAAAAAAAATAGGGGCACCCGTTCGTGCTGCTTGGTCTGAAGAAGCCCTTTGCAAAGCTTTTGGGGAAATGGATAAAGGCCAAGTCGTGTAAATTAAATATCTCGTCGTTATGGTATTCCATCTTGAACTTTGAGGAGGCGATATGTTAAAAAAAGCTGTGAAAAACTTACTTTGGGTAAGTAATAGAGGAATTAATTGCCCTAATCAAATTCAATTTAGGCACCGTCTTCTTAGTTGATTTTTTCATACTTGTTCTTTTTGAATCCTCAGTTTTTTTCTGTACCTATTAATTTCTTCTTTTTCAGGAAAACATCCCACACTGGACTTTGACAACGAGAAACGTCTCGTAGCACACATACAAAAATTAGCAAAGGCAGGATTTCCCACAACACGACAGGATGTAAGAAGACTCGCTTTTGAATTTGCCGAGAAACTGGGTTTGGAAAATTCTTTTAACAAAGAGACACGTATGGCTGATCAGCACTGGCTCAAATCATTTCTTGAACGACACCCAGAACTCAGTATTCGCCAGGCAGAAGGTTTGTCTATTTCAAGGGCTCAAGGATTAAATCGAGATGAAGTAAACAAAATGTTTTAATTGTTGCTAAAAGTACTAACTGAAAATGATTTGATCGATAAACCTGATCGAATTTATAATACTTACGAAACTGGAGTTCAAATGAACAATAATCCTGGTAAAGTTATTGCTACTGAAGGTGCCAAAGTAGTAAATTCCATCACTTCTAGCGAAAAAGGTGAGACAATGTCAGTTATAGCCTGCTGTATCGCTGTTGGCAACTATGTTCCTCCGGTGGTCATTATCAAGGGGGTCAATAAAAGACCAGAGTTCCAAGAGGGTCTTCCGCCCGGAGCCAACGTGTACATGAATAAAAAATCTGCCTACGTCAACTCAGAACTCTTTCAAAAGTGGCTGAAAGAACAGTTCGTGCCAATAAACCCACTGGGTAAGGTTTTGCTTATACTTGACGGGCATTCATCTCACACTACTGCTATTGATTTACTAGAATTAACACAAGAAAATGACATCATATTGTTCTGTTTGCCAAGCCACACTACACAGGCCTTACAACCGCTTGACCGGAGTTTTTTTAAACCTTTCAAAACTTACTTCGCTTCAGAAACTAAAAACTGGATGTTGAGTCACAAAGATCGAAAACTAAATCGATACATTGCTGGAAAATTAATAGGTAACGCATGGGCTTGCACTGCTACCTCTTCTAATGCTGTGAATGGGTTTCGTGCATGTGGTATTTTCCTGTACAATCCTTCTGCTATTCCCGACAGCTACTTTGCTATCTCTGATAACAGCTTTCAAAATCTAGATGAAGAAAACCTTGCTCAAGACCAACCAGTAGCAAGGAACTCGACGCTAATGCTGATGTGACTTCATATTATGTTGAGCCTCAGCCTGGTCCATCGTCATCAACTGTCAATAGTGAGCGGGAGCCTGATTCCGGGTTCTTACTATTCGAAGATCTTGCAGCGGACGCAATTATTATTCCCTTAGAAGGAAATGTCAGTCCGTCCATCCTTTCTCAGAATCATAATGTTGAAACTGTAGAAGTCATAACTCCAGGTGAATATTATCTTGAAGAATGTTCACCGGTCGTAAAAATTCAAAATCTAGATGAAGGAAACCTTGCTCAAGACCAACCAGTGGCAAAGGAACTCGACGCTAATGCCGATGTGAATTCATATTATGTTGAGCCCCAGCCTGGTCCATCGTCGTCAACTATCAATAGAGAGCCTGAAACTGTAGAAGTCATAACTCCAAGTAAATATCCGAGGTTTAGCTCTGAAAGTGAACAAGAGTTCGATGAATCAGATTCTGACCAGACTAAATCTGATAAAGTAAATACTCAATGCAGAGAATGTTTCGATGACTATGCAAGTACCAAGTCCACGGCGGACTGGATTCAGTGCCTGATGTGTAAACTCTGGTTACATGAAGATTGCACTCTATATGGCGATTACTGTAATAGATGTGGACAAAAGAAGAAGCTTGCAGCTCTAAAAGCTAACCTGGCCAAAGTGAATTCAAAGAATAAGTAACCTGGCCAAAGTAAACAGTACCTCTATATTTGTTGATTATTTGAAAATTTCGATTACTGTTAGTTTTTTTTTAAGAAGGAAGCTTTGTTTTTTCCAAAGAAGTCTTAAGGGACGGATTTGTTTTAAGTTTTATTATTCCTAAATTTAGTTCGGTAAAGTTTTAAATACTTTTCAATAGACGTTGTTAAGTTGCTGAGTTTATCCAGAGAATGATTGAAAGACTGAGCCATTTGTTCCTATAAAAGTGCCATTTACTTTAGTTTATATTTGGTATATTTGGATAAGAAAACCTTATAATATATTATTGCAAATAAACATTTTATTTAATTTTCTACGAATTTTTTTCTTTATTACGGAGGCATCTATCCCATTGTAGGGCATCTATACTCATGTCGAAATTTTGCCAGGGGCAACTACCCCATACAGTAGGCGTCTATCCTCAAACAATAAGTTTTTTTAGAGGCGAATATCTACAAATCTACGGTATGCATTGAATAATGAAATGAGTAGATGGTAAGTATAAGGACTATAGTTGTTACAAATAGTTAACTCACTCGACTAGTGCTTTACAAAAAAAGTTAAAGTCAGCTTACAAAAAGTGGGGCATCTATCCCACTTTTACCCTACAATGACTCAAAATAATTTAAATCATATTATAATATAATTATGGTTGAATTCTAGTAAATGATTATCAGAATATCATAACCATTTAAATTTTTTGAGTTATTGCATGTATCTCATAATATTGGACTAATAGATTTTCTAGAAAAATATGAAATTGTGAAACATTATAAAAACTGTAGTGTGGACATTGATAAATAGTCAAGTGATTCTCAGAGACATACAAATTATGGATTGTTTAATTGATTAATGTTATAACCATGTCTGCTATTTTTAGAAAAAGAAGAACATTACAATCATATGACAAGTGATACTTTGTTCTGTGGTTAGCTGACATAACCACACTTTCCGTTTGAATTTTATTCGTTATTGTCTTGTCATAAAAATCATTTCTACCTTGAATTGTTCTAAGTTTCAATTCATAATTTTAATAGAAATATTGATCAAATACCATTTTAATTTGTTGTGAAATGTCGGTTTAATTTATTGTTTTTAATTTGACTATAATTGACTTTACTTGCTGAGAAAAGATTGGAAAGGTTCTTTCAAGAAGCAGAATGTATTACGTTATAAAAATTAGAAGATTTTTAATTCATAATTTTAATAGGTGTATTGATCGAATATAATTTTTATTTGTTGTGAAATGTCGATCCTATTTATTATTATTAATTTAACTATAATTGACTTTACTTGCTGAGAAAAGATTGGGTAGGTTTTTTCAAAAAGCAGAATTTGTTACGTTATGCTTGTAATATTTGTTCTCTCTTGTAGTCACTGGTCTTAAGATGCTCTAACTTATAGAGAGCGAAACTAGTAACCATAATAAATCTTCAGGAAGAAACTATAGGTACTTTTATTTAAGAAAATATTTTCGTTTGAGAACAGAAAATCTTTTTTCTCTCACAAAGAACAGCACAAATATACTTTCTACGATAACCGAAACAACAAATCCATAATTGATTACATTATGACTAACCGAATATTTCTACCCCAACAAATCTTAGATGTAAGAGTTTTGTCATCAGCTAACATTGGAACAGACCACAAGCTCGTTCTAGGGAAACTGAAGATGACAATTCAACTAAAAAAGAAAACACCATCTGTAAAAACTGAAAAATTTAACGTAGAATCGCTCAACAATGAGAGCACAAAACAACTTTATTCAAACAATTGCAAACAGTATATAACTCGTAATCCAACATTGCAGCAAGATAACCCCGACATAGCATGGCTCAAACTAAAAGAAAACATATACAAGGGTGCCACAGAGGCCTTGGGAACCCGCACGGTATCACAGAACGGCAAACCTAATAATAAACCCTGGTTCACCACTGAAGTCAAAAACATTACAAAGGAAAAAAACAAATATAACTAGAATATAAGAACCATCCGACACCAGAGAACCGGAATAGATACATAGAAATAAGAAATAGGGTGAATAACAGAGTTGGGGAAATTAAAGAAGAATACTGGCAGAGATTTAGTTCTGAAATGGAAGCGGATATATACGGAGCGCAAAAACGAATTTGGAAATTATTAAGGGATATGAAAAAGGACACCAATGAAACTATACAACTGAAAACAATCACGAACGAAACATGGGAAAAATACTTCAAAAATCTTTACACCGAATCAGAATATGAAGAAGAACCCCCAGAAGAAGACTTAGAAAACGACATTATAAATGAACCGGTAACAATCACGAAAGAGCAAGTAGCTATGGCAATAAGTAAACTTAAAAATAGGAAAGCTCTAAATGAAGATAAGATAACAAATGAGATGATCAAATATGGCGAAGAAGCCATGAGAGAAGAGTATACAAAACTGTTTAACATCATAATTCAACACGGAAAAATACCAGAATAATGGAAAAGAAGTGTAACAGTGCCTATCTTTAAAAAAGGAGACAAAACAAATCCTGCCAACTATCGCGGAATAACCTTATTAAGCACCTCTTTGTAACTGCTTACAAAGATTCTTGCCGATGACATAACGTCAACAATGCCAATCAGCGAAGAGCAACAAGGCTTTCGAAAAAACCGGTCCACGGTCGATGCACTATTTATAACAAGGCAATTAGTAGAAAAGTCTCTTGAATATAAGACTCCAGCATATCTTTGTTTCATAGACTTCGACAGAGTCAAACTGAAGGATGTAATCAAGATACTGGAAAACAAAGAGGTACCCAAAAAATATATAAGACTCATAAAAGATCTGAACACTAATACAACAACGCAAATACGAACAAACCACACCCTAACGCAGCATTTCGGAACAACGTCGGGCATCCGCCAAGGTGATAGTCTTAGCCCTCTACTATTTAATACTGTTATGCACCAACTTGTAAAGACCGTTAAAAACTTGCGACTAGGATACTGCATGGGAACCTACAAAATTAACATCTTATGCTATGCCGATGACGCCGTACTCATTGCAGAATCAGAAGACGACCTACAAAGAATGTGATACGCCTTTAGCAAACGCGCAAAAAATTTCAATATGGAAGTCTCAACAAGTAAGACAAAATGCATGACCATAGCTAAGTAACCTCTGCGCTGCAAGTTAACAATACACAACGTCACTATAGACCAAGTCATGTCATTCGAATACTTAGGGTGCAAAATAACAAGCACAGGATACCTTGAAAATGAAGTGAGGAGACAAGTGAATGAAGCAGCTGCAGTATCGGGACATCTTAAACAACCAATTTGGAGAAATAAACACCTCAGTTTACCATGCAAATCCAGAATCTACAAAACATGTGTGCGACCAATTATGACGTCGGTAACAAAGAGGATACTAAGAACAACAGAAATGAAAACGCTAAGAACTATAACCGGTTACACATTGAATGACAGACAAAGAAATACCAACATAAGGGAAAAATGTGAAACAGACGATATGGTAAGATGGGTAGGAAAAAGAAGAAGAGAATGGAACCAGCATGTAAACAGAATGACCACAGATAGAATAGCCAAAATCGTATATAACAACATACCACACGGAAGAAGACCCGTTGGACGACCACCAAAACGATGGAGGGACAGTTGGCAATCAACTTCATAAGAACTGCTGCAGGGAAACCGGAATTGAACAGGCACTACGCCTTCTACACGGTGAAGAAGAAGAAGAAGAAGAGAACAGAAAATATGTTGTTGAAACTATTTGACGGACTTCGTTATCTACGAGTAATAACACAAGAACCACGCACATTTTGGCAAAAAAGAATCATTGGGATGTGAAGGGACAGTTAAATAATTCCAACTATCATGCCAAAAGTTATTTTTTGTACGTTTCTTGGACAAAAAAACGATACCTTTGTTGAGGAGCTAATATTTTCTTGCCGTTAATAAGCAAAACTAGAGCAAAGATATGATGGACGCGGTGATGGATTATTTAGTAAAAAACAGGTCAGAGTGAAAAAGCTTTAATCAGTTATCACCAATGGTACACCACTGATGACTGGGCTAAAACGGGCTAACTAATTGAAAACCAATCTCTAGAGAATAATGCAAGAAGTGATGAAAATATTATATTTTCTTCCAGAAAAATCAGCACTTCTGTATTGTTGCCTAATAAAGAAAGATGGTTAGGCGAAAGCTTCATTCCACAACGATTCTACCCCATTTTAGAAAACTTGACATTTCTTCTCAACATTGATGTGTTTAAATCAATCTTGAAAATACCTTCCACACAAGATGTAACACCACATCATTATACTCGAAGAAATTATTGGGGATGGTTTACAACCTCTATATGACCCAGGAAGAAATTCCAAAGAAACATTGCCTGAAATTTCACTAAATTTATTCCATATAAAGTCCTAAACCTGTATAGAAAAGATTTAGAGAAACGCTAGATCGGAAGTATGATGATACGAACACGTCCAATAAGTTATCTTAGAAAACGAAAAATTTACATTTGATCCGAAAGTCTGCAAGTATTCAAAAATGAAATATCGACATAAACATCGACGCACAGATTCTCTAACGACAATATATTGATCCCATAAATTCGGACGCGAGCTTCATGATTAAAACATTGAAAGACAGAAAAAACAGATGGGGAGCTAATAAAACATATCAGTGGAATTCAGCTGAACTCAAAGCTGAAACTTTTGGTTTCGGTGTTACATCTGTTCTTTTTCCCACTTATATAGTAAGAGCTACTAAGTACAAAAATTTCGATTGAAAATAACGAAAGGTAAACACTGTGAAATCTCATGAATCATATTTTCTATAACTTTTAATATTTTAGTGCCTACGTTTAATTAGATGATTGCATTATAAGATGGTTGAAAAGCTGTTCCTGATTTTTCCTTATCAGTTCTAGTTTAGAGATCCATTCCGTCATAACGTATTGACTTCTGTCAATTTTTGGGTTGTAGAAGGTCCTCTTTCCCTCATTTTCTTGTTTTCTTTTCAATAATTCAATGCTGAATGCATGTATTGCACAATCAACATCAGCCTAAAATAAGGCACTTGCGTCTTATTACCAATACCAGTATGGGCTATTACCTCGCTTAACAAACAAAGGTATAACATTACGTGTAAATAAAATTGTCTTGTACCTAACCACTGAAGTATAAAGAATGTTCAACGGCCAAGCTGAAATTTTGTACACAGTTGGGGTTTAATGGCAACATAAAGGGAAAACTATAAAAACTAGGGCAATCGAAGATCTGAAGTACCTGGTGACACTGATTAGAAAACACAAGAACCCAACCAACCTATTAGAGATCGACATATCGCCTTCACAAAAAATATTCAACTTGGTGGGCCGCTTTATTTGATGTCAAAAATCGAAGATCTGAAGTATCTGATGGAGAACCCTCAGCTGGTCTCCGCTGAAAAAAATCGAATGTAATTGCAAAAATCCAGCGTAGTGGGACACATTGTCTAATTTAATCTAGCCCATAGGGACCCACAGTCAATGCAGGGCTAATGCATCCTCTTCTTGCTTTTATGATTATGGGTATTCATCTCATAAATGTGGAATTCAAGAGTATAAAAGCTCAAGCTTCAGCGATCACTGCATACAACCGGCTGAGACGTAGATACCACACCGATCTTCCAGAAGTCAAACCGTCTAAATGAATAAATAATGAAAGCAAATGGACAATACGAAAAACTGTTGCTAATGTACAAGAATTGAAATCGAGAAAAAAGAGGAGAATTTGTTATAATGAAAAAACTACTCCTAAAAACAAACAGAAATTGTCAAATAAGAAAATCTAATAAAATAAATGAATATTCCCAGGTTTCTACAAAAATAAGTGAAATCCCACCAAAAACGTTTTGTAAAAAACTAGCCAAGTCTCAATGGATCTGTTTGTTAATCTCTGAAAAGTAATGAAATCTAGACAAAGTCTTGGCAAGTCTAAGGTTCCTTACTGCAATTTTTCCATTATTATAGGTGCTCCATGACACCATTGCACCAATCTGTCCCCAGAGCCGTTACTTATTGACAATGAAAAATTGCCACTTGGAAACATTGATTGAATAACCAGTCAATTGTAGGCTTGATAAAACTGCGCATTGAATAAAATTTATATATAGGCGAGCCTGAAAAAAACAGTATAAAATATATTTCCAGTGAAGACGGACTTCTAATCATTGATAGAAGTCCGTCTGTACGTTTATTTAATGTTAGGTTAGGTGAACGATTTGACGCTCCAAAGAGAAGAAAGCAGAAGTCATCTTTGTCAACGCTGAAAGCATGCGTTTCCCAATCAACAACAGCCTAAAATAAGACACTGACGTCTTATTGCCAATACCAGTATGGGCTATTATCTCGCTTAACAAACATAGATAGTTACAACAGATAACATTACGTGTAAACAAAATTGACTTATACCTACCCACTAACGTATATATTAACTATAATAATAAACACGAATTTGTCTAGATTTCATTACTTTTTAGAGATAAACGAGCAGCTCCATCGAGACTTGGCTAGTTTTTTACAGAACATTTTTGGTGGGATAAAAGATATTCGGAATCAAAGTATTCAGGAAGAATAAGTTAGCTTAAAATGAGAAAAATTTACATTTGATCCAATAGTCTGTAGATATTCAAAAATGAAATATCGACATGAACATCAACGCACAGATTCTCGAACTACAATGCATTGCTCCCATAAATTCGATAGGACGCCAGTTTTATGATTAAATCATTGAAAGACCCTCTGAAAAAGCAGAACAGAAAAAACAGATGTTTGGAGAACTTATGAAATATATTAGTCGAATTCAGCGAAACTCAAAGCTGAAACTTTTGGTTTCGGTGTTACATCTGTTGCTTTTCCCACATATATAGTAAAAGCTACTAGGTAGAAAAAATTCGATTGAAAACATCGAAAAAGTAAAAACTGCGATAATTTATGAATCATATTTTCTAAATATTTTAATATTCTAGTATCCACGCTTGATTAGAAGTTTGCATTATAAGGTGATTGAAAATCTGTTACTGATTTTTCCTTATCAGCTCTAGTTTAGAGATCCATTCTGTTATAACGTGAAAATTTGTGAAATTGTTTAAAAGGACCTCTTTCCCACATTTTCTTGTTTTCTTTCCAATAATTCAGTTGTTATAAATCTTCTAAACTCGAGTTGATCGAGATTTCCGATATTGCGCTTACGTGAGCGCCAATTGTTTTTTACAGTCATGACGATTTAATAAGCGAACAATGGAAAATACCATTAATAAAAGAACAAGTACTGTGTTTTAAGGAATTTTACTTAATAATTGCGATTCGTAACGCGTTTCACTACACATTAGCTTCTTCAGACGAATGAATATACAGAAAAAAAATAAATGAGAATATAACTATAAATATTCTTGAGTAATTAAAAGCTTATTGGGTTGCTTCTTCTTAAGTGGTTATTTATGACAGGTATATCCAATAAAATTAAGGAATAGATTGCTCCCCGAAGAGATTCAATAGAGGTGAAGGGCTTAAATCGACTTGTTCATTGATGAGTCTACCTGATGGCGTTATAAAAATTGGCACGTGCCATTTGAAACAATTAAGTTATGGCTGTTTGAAAAAGGCCAAATTGTAAAAATCATACAAAACAACGCAATAAACATTCGACATGTGTAGACTGTTAAAAAAATTCCTTGATCCTTCTTCTATACACCCAAGCACACAAAATTGTGTCTGTAGTGCAAAAGATCTACGAGCTACAATTATTTTAAATGTTCCTCAAAAATCGAGTTTATAAAAAAAATAATTAAAATTGTCAAAAGTTTTGACAGATAACTGCCAACAACTTGGCACTTATTTTGGCCTTGCTCAAAGGTCGGTTCTAGATGTATAATAGAAAGGGTAGATTGTCATTTGAAATAATAAAGTGACAAGCCACTTCCGGTATAACCGGAAATGGTATCACTTCGAAAATATTTCACTTCAATTGGAAATCGCTAGTTATGGCCGCGTATAAAATTTCAGCTTGATATTGTAATTGGAACTCAAAAAGGTTGTAAGGGACGGTCCCGGTGGATATCCCTATATATTGTTCCCATAAATTATAGGACGCGAGCTTACTTTTAACTTTTGTTGAAACCTACTTCTGAAAATCCATTAAAGGATTGTGCCTAACCTCGTCTCCCTTAATTTATAACAATATTCTAGCACAATTTTATTTTCAATATATTTTAACATCTCTTATATTTCGTGCATACAAAATGAGTCAGATTCTATCTAATTAAATAGATCCTGAACGAGATAAATTCTTCTGTATTAGTTTTTAACCCATTTATGACTAAAATATGTGGTTAACTCCAAACATCGTGCTTTGTGTGTTATAACAAAGGATTCCCGGATTATTGCCTTAACCTCGCAGACACAAACGTCGTTTGTTAACGGTGTACGGCTTACCATATACCACCAGAAAGTTATATAATGACCTATACAGTGAAAGTTTTGATTAACAGATCGAACTGAATTATATTTTAGCTTTAGAAGGAATCTCTAGTAAGTCTGACAATTTTTAGGAGGCACACAAAGAGTGAAGATGCCAATATGAAATATTTAGTTCATATATTCACTTGTTCATGTTTCCGAAAAAAATACAAACTTTTGAGGGCTTCCATCACCTGGAAAATTTCAAATCAAAATAATATGTAAAATGTTTTCTTTTTCTCAGCCACATACATTGCTTATTCTCATACGATTATTTCAAGCCTTGACACCCTTTCGAATTGAAATTATTAGTAATAGCAATTGATAAGCACGTCAGGCAGCCTACCCAAATCTCACGAAGCGTTCGGACCCACATGTCCCTTACAATATTATGGTCCATTTCGAAAAATTGAATTTATCTAACTCGCCAATATGTTTTCTGTTTTTGAATAACATCTACACAGCGCCTAGAAATTAACGCACTGAGTATAAAATTCAAGTTTATTCGGAAGAAGCTTAGATATGTTGGAGCATTATTAATTCAAATATCCACTAGCACTAGTGCTCGATAGGAAGGTAGATACTCATAGTAATTGGAAACTGATAATGAAAAATGAACAACTTTTGGAAAAAATCAAGGTCTCCCAAAAACCTGTTAATATCGGAATTTGCACCCCTGGCACTCCATGACATCTATGATTTATACTCAACATCACCCGTTATAGGGTCTATTGGAATTATCTGGCGAACGGGTTCATCGATCAATTTTAAATTTTGGGATTCGAGTACATGATACAGATCTACAATTAGCAATTTGGTACTACTTCTGGTTATACCGGACATCGACTACAACTTGTGTACAGGCTGGACCAAATTCGATGTTTTTGAACGGAAATATTATAGAAAGAGAAAACATTATACTCTCTCTCAAGTTCGAATGAATCTCGAATCCTATTAAAATTAGATGGAAAATATTTTCACATTCTAGTAGCCCTTTCTGTGTAAACTGCAGGGACGTATTAGAAAAAATTTTCTGCCGATCGGTTTCTGAATTATGAAGCAAACTTGTGTTTTTCCAAATACGAACTGTATGTGATTTTGGTATCAGTAGCGATGATTGATTTTTTCTTCTCAACTTTATATCAAATGCGATGTCAATTGTTTCATCTGATACATTTCTCAAAAAAAAAACTAAAATTAATATCTATTCACTCGGAACAGATATTGACGATTCTATTGTAGAAGAGGTTTTCTGAGTGCGACAAAGTTCTCGTTTATTCAATTCTGTGTTCACTTCTTAGAACATAAAGCATTTTGTGGAAAAATTTTATTTTGAACTAGAAAGAAAATAGTATTAACGAAAAGTATCAATTATATGCATAATAAATTTAATCAATAAATAAATAATCTCATAAATTCGACTGCATTTGCATCACTAAAAATGCAGTAGTCGCAATTCCTATCAATACTTCTGCATGCGTTTTCTATATGGATGTTAGTCACATTCTCAAACAAATTCTAAAATTTTATTCTCGGTAATCTATGTTATTCGTTTTCTCTTCATACTATAAATTCTCAACCAACCCCAAGAGGAAAAAATTTAGGAGAGGCAGATCTAGCGAACGGGCTGTCGATTCCCTATTTCCATCCAACGATCACTGAAATTCGGTTCCGCAGTTGGGATACGGTTCGTTCCTGGTGTATCAGTGCACCGTCATGGTGAAAATATATATTTCCTCGTTGGCTTAATGGCAATTCATCCTTCCCCTATATTCTCATCTATAATGCGATGGTAAACTTCGCCCTGAGCCCATTCGAGGCCAGCGTATCATATATCATACGGCGTTGATGTCATTGTTTGAGGTTATGTTTATACTTAGTAAATAGTGGGAGCTGCTGTTATTTGTGTTCATCTGGCTGCCAGAAGTATATCCCTTGAAGGAAATATCATAAAAGACCTATTGGTCAATAAAGTTGAACATTTTAGTGAGTTGATTTAAGTTGTGTCATTTGACGCCGAAAAAATGAGCCTAAGGTGAGTTTTATCTTCTTATAATGTTTAGTTTGTTGAGGGAGAGTTTATCAATACCGCTAGATAATGAAGTTTATAATCTGCAGAATCGAATACTATACACCTCCAAAAAGCTTTGCAAATATTTCTTTCGAATTTCTATCTGAAATATTTACGTATGAAATTTTATACGGTGGGCATTCGTGTGATTTATATCTTCATTTTTATTTTAGGAAGAAATTTTATAACCCCTCTGATCCAAAAGGAGCTGAATAACTATTGAAGTTCTTGGAACAATTGAGCTAGGATGGCGAATGTTTCGATCAAGTGGATGTGTTGGAGGAACTTTATCTCACACTACTCCCACCAATCATGGATCAGACAGTGACCAGACGAAGGTTCAAGTGAAGATGATGAGATGTGCAGAATTGGTGACATAGGAAAGGGAGTCTTGAAGCAGAAGATTGATGTAACATGCATCTTGAAGGGCGAGAAACAAGCACTCATGGGTGATTCATTCAGTAATTAAGTCGAAATCCTTTGGCTGTTGAGTCCGAAAAAAAAGAAGCAACGACAACTAAGAAAGGAATGGAAAGAAGTGAGCGTAGAAAAAACCACAGAAAGAATAACGATAGGTTAAACTACCGAACCAACAATTATTGATAGAAGCAGGGATGAAAACTTGCAGACGATTGATATGTTCAGGTTATTTTCCGACGATGAGTTTTTCCATTTTGTTTGTCAGGAAATCAGGCGTTATGCTAATTTCAGGGTAAATCACCATTTCGAAGTATACCCTCAAGAGATGTATAAATACTTCAGAATACTGATTTTGTCGAGTTATAACAAGGTGCCATATCGAAGAATGATGTGGGAAACAAAACATAACTGCTTTAATCCACTTGTTAGTAACAGCATGTCTAGGAACAGATTTGAGTCAATTCATCGCTACTTGCATTTCAACGTTAATGCTAATATGGACCCCACCAATAAGGTTTAAAAAATACGGCCTCTAATAGATAAGGTGAACAATGTTTCCGAATTATTATTCCAACCCATGGGAGGATATTTTCTGTCAGTTGAGGCAATGAAACCATAATATGGTCACCACAGCATGAACCCGTACTGTGGTACTGGCGACAGAGTAGAAGGAAAAACATTAGAGTCCATTGTAACAGAAAAGTTGTGTTCAGGGTATATACCTTCAGGAAGCACCGTGTACCTGGATAACTCCATCAATTCAATTCCTTTCTATTCGGAAAGAATAGAAAATGCACCATTGAAAGATTTGAAAAAATCTGACAGAGCCAGTTATCATGTTATGCATGATAACAATGATGATATAGTCGCTGTTCGTTGGCATGATAAGAGCCAAGTGACCATAGCAACTAATGTTACTAAAGAAGGTGTGTGTTTTACTAAAGGAAGTTACAAACGATATTCAAAAAAAGAAAGAGCGCATGTTTATGTGGACCAAACAACTTTGGTAAATCTCTACAACTAGGATATAAGCGGAGTAGATCTCATCGATAAAAGGCGTGGTCTATACAGGATGGGATTCGTTCAAAAAAATGGTATTGGCCGTTTGTGAGGTTCTGTTTGAATGGAGCACTGGTGAACAGTTGGATCTTATACCTTTATGCTGATCCCAAAATAGGAATATTGGAAATTCTGAGACGAATTACATTGGCATTATTAACTGCTTCTGCATATTTGCAGGGTCCGAACCCAAATGCACTAGAAACGTTATAAGAGAAATCAGCTATGATAAAATCGATTATCTGATTGACAAACAGCTCACCCAAAGACGATGTTCCTATTGTGGAAAAAGCACTGAGTTCTCCTGCGGAAAATATAATGTAGGACTGCATCCCGATAATTGTTTCAGAGTGTACCGTGTAGCGCCAAGATAAAATATAATCTTTAATGCCATCATTATACATAATAACTGTAATAAAGTTAAGTTATGTTCAATAGTTGATTTATTGTAAGAGAATGTGCCTACTATATGATATATCATATGCAAAAACTAAAACCAAAATTCTGTCGATTGAATACTATTGTGTACGCCGTTGTTTAGAATATTTAGAGCTTCCCTGTAGATAGTAAATCAAACTTCTCCATATCGCATGTATTAACATCAAAGGAAACGAAAACACAGATGGTCGCAACAATGTGTTTCCTCGCAGTACAAAATGAGATCGTATAGAACGTATACATACGAGTCCATCTTAGAATGATTATTCGCATTGCATAGAGAATCAACTCCGCCTGGGTTGTCGACAATGGGTGGACTGAGTAGCCCAAAGTCGACTTCACTGCCAGTCCCAAGCCCGGATAAAGGAGGAGGGTTGAAGGGCAAGGTTAGCACCCTACCATTCTATAAAAACTAAAATTGCTCCAAGAACTGTTACAACAGCCTCGGATGACGAACGGATTAACGATAACAACATGGCAAGAAAACGGTATACATGATTATCAAAAAAGAAAAACGTCCTGCGACTAGCATGCTGGAACACTACATCGTGGAACACAAAAGACCAGGAAGTAATATTGGAAATAGAGAAACACAAAATAGACGTATGTACAATTGCAGAGATAAAGAAAAAGGGCAAATGCAGCATAAGATACCAAAACTACACACTATTCTACAGTGGAGTAGACAAGGACCTAAGAGCTCAAGCGGGTGTTGGTATACTAATGCATAGGAAATTTGAAAACGCAGTCAAAGAGGTAAACTACATCAATCAAAATATACTTCACCTATCGATGAAGCTAGCGGAAAAAAAACCTATGTTATCAGCATTTACACGCCAGATATAAGTAAACCAAAGAATGAAAGGAAAGAATTTTTCGAAACACTTCAAGACACACTAGACAGAATACCACAAACAGAATATTTATAATGGGAGATTTTAACTCGATAATAGAGAATACTCCCCTCCCGGTAATTATGCAGAAGTTTAATGAAGCGGCGACAAACGAAAATGGAGACATACTTCTCGAGATATGTGCACATAATGAACTCCGAATAAATAACACGTACTTTGACCACAAAGAACAACACAAATACACATTCGCAAACACAAGAGGACAAAAATCTATGATTGACTTTGTGATCACCAATAGGGAAATTCACCCACGAGAAACACTTGACGTACGGACACTGACATCAACGAATGTTGGAACACAGCACGCAATGGTTATCTGCAAGTACCGCCTGTCATATAGAATAGAGAAAAACAAACCGCCTAACTACATCACGAAATTAAACATTGAATCTTTACAAAACGAAAGTACTAAGAATCTATACCAAACACGACTCGAGGAAAAGATCCACCTTAACCCTATAGTAGACACAGACAACATAAACGCCGCATGGAATAAAGTGAAAAACAACATAATTAACAGCGCAAAAGAAGCCATTGGGGAACGAAGAATCAATATAAACAGTCATAGAAAAGATAAACCATGGTTCACACAGGAAATCAAAGATTAAGCAAAAGAAAAGAAGAACGCATATATCAGATATGTCAATCACAGAACACCAGAAGAGTACCAAAGATATAAAACAGAAAGAAATAGAACAACGAACAAAATTAAAGAATTAAAAAAAATATATATTGGGAAATATTTAAAAATGACATGGAACACGACTTACGAGGAGCACAGAAAAAGGTATAGAACATGTTGAGAAACAGGAAGAAACCAATCACCGAAGAACTGCAGATCAATGTAATAAAACCAGAAGAGTGGGTGAAATATTTCCAGAACTTATACCTGGGAGAAAATGATAACGGTAACAATGAGGAACGAGAAATCGAACAACAAAACACACTCTACGAAGAAACAGAAAATGACATTATCAGCCTAGAAGAAGTACAACAAGTAATCCATAAATTAAAAAATAGAAAATCACCCGGTCCGGACAACATAAATAACGAACTAATTAAATATGGGGGAGCAGAAATAACAAAACAAATAACAAACCTATTCCAAAAAATTGAAAACAACAAGGAGATATCAGAAGAATGGAGAGGGATCATAACAATACCCATATACAAAAAAGACGTGAAGACAAACCCAGCAAATTATAGAGGCATCGCACTCCTTAACTCTGCATCGAAACTACTCACTAAAATTCTATCGCAAAAGATATATGACAAAGTAGGTGTATCTGAAGAACAACAGGGATTCCGACCAAATAGATCAACAACGGATGCAATTTTTATATTGCGGCAACTGGTGGAGAAGTCCATAGAGTTTGACAAACCGATGTTTATATGTTTTATAGATTTGGAAAAGGCATTCGACAGAATTCGAATGAACGATGTGATCACTATCCTTAGAAATAAAAACTTAAGCAATAAATACATAAACATATTCAAAGAACTAAATAACTCTAATAAGACGAAAGTAAAAACTACACAGGGACTTACAAGCGAGATCAAAATTAACGCAGGCGTTAGACAAGGTGACAGCCTCAGCCCATGTCTATTTAATTTAATCGTGGATGAAATAATAGCAGGTATAAACCAAATGAACCAAGGCTATAGGATGGGTAACGAAACTATGAGAATACTGTGCTACGCAGATGATGCTTTATTAATAGCCGAGAATGAGGACGACCTACAACGCCTACTACAAAAGTTCAAAGTAACAGCAGAAAAATATAACATGGTAATATCAACACAGAAAACCCAATCGATGGTAATAGCGAAAGATCCAATTAGATGCAAACTAGTAGTGAACGACCATATAATAGAGCAAGTTTCACACTTTAAATACCTAGGAGTAGAAGTATCGAGCGATAGGCAACTATTACAAGAAGCAAAACAGCAGACAATGAAAGCATCGAGAATATCTGGCTTCCTGAGAGATGTAATCTGGCGGAATAAGTACATAAGCACAGAAAGCAAAGTCCGAATCTATAAAACCTGTGTGAGACCCGTGATGACATATGCGGTTGAGACAAGAGCTGAGACAACAAAAACAAAACAACTAATGAGGACAACAGAGATGAGAACACTAAGAGGTATAAGAGGTATTACACGCAGAGATAGAATAAGGAATGAGGATACGATAAGGGAGCTAGGTGTCCAGGATGTGGTGAGGTGGACAAGAGCACGTCGACACCTATGGAGAGATCACGTAGACAGAATGGGCCCCGAACGTATGGCGAAGTAGGCAAAAACACAAAAACCCAACACTAGAAGACCCATAGGAAGGCCGAAAAAGAGATGGCATGAGTGCTGGAGCTCCGGTTCGCAGCAGGGGCTGTAACAGAAAAACAAGACATCGTCCTATTTAAAGAAGAAGAAGAAGAAGAGCATAGAGAATCAAAATTAGCTAAATTCGCATTATAGAATCATAGTCATATAGTTTACCCACATAATTACATTGCATAGTTAATCCGCATTATAATAGTTAGTGAACCCGCAAAAATAGATTTTCTATAAGTGGAAGGTGAAAGACAACCATCTGTCTTAAGAACCCTCGGTTCGGTTGCAAAACACGAATTTTCTTCCTTTCCTTCCTGTCTACATCTTCCTATTTTAACCCTTACAGGAAGTGAAAGTGTCTCAGCATCGATCGAACAGGAACGAGGTGAGTCATAATTATACAGTCCATTTTTTCCAAATTTCATAGTTTTCCGCCTCAGAGTTGTCGAATTAGTTCATATCATTTGAGCCACTCAAGGCTCCATCAGCTATAAAGATGATGAATCTAGATGACTGACAAAAAACAATTCGTAAATTCTAAAAAGGAATTACCCAGGTGCGAATGGGTTGAGATCGTCAAAAATATCATCATTTATGAAAAATGTTATAAATTTCGTTTCATGATTCATGTCGCCAAAACGACATCTTTATCGTTTGAAGTGATCTAATGCTACTTCCAAATTGTTTTCTGCAAATTGTTCGTACATTAGGGTACTTTTCGTTGAATGTTCTACAAGTTCAACTTATTTTTTGTTCACATTGACCATGAATGATAGATCAATTCATTATATCCTAGTTTGAGCATTTATTCGCCATTTATATTCAAGAAAACAACCATAAAGAAACAAAATTAATGTTACTGCTATTTTTTAATAATCTACAAACGTCGAACAAAGATCGAAATTCATAGAGAACCTTACACAGAACGTTGTGAAACCTAAGAATGGCATCGCGATTAAATTCACTCTGTTTCTGTTTTTCGAATAGTAGATCTGTATCCATTCACTTTAATCCCAAAATTTTAAATTGAACGATAAACCCGTTCCTCAGATACTTCAACCAGGCCGTTCAGCGAGAACACAGTGTATATTATTAGTATAAATTTGTGTATCCCCATGACATCGTCTAGTTTTCGACGTTCACTTTATTAAATGCCCTCACTTACCTACTATGGAGCGGAAAACTGTTATATGTAAAAAAAAAAGATGCGGCAGTATTGTGTTTGTACAGAGTGTAACATAATAATATAACACAACTTGAGCGATAAAATTTACGTGCAATTTTAAGAAATAATGTTCATATAAAAATAGATCCGCAAAAGCTTCGTTACGGAGCTTCAGGGTGTTGAAAATTCCGGGAAAAATTGGTTATTTCTTCAAAACTTGTCAAAAGTTTTCGAGATATTCAGCCCAAGTTTGGAATGCAAGGTATTTTTTATAGCCTCCATCGTTAGAAGTCCTAGATTTTAACTAAAATTCAGAAGGTGTTCCTTTTCCGAGGCTATGTATCCTTTTTCTTTTTCAAACTTTTTGCAATACGCCACTGATCAGCGTACAATCTATTTTCGCCATCTTCGTTCAATTTGAAAACTTTTTTGACACTTGTAATTTTTTTGTATCTGGAACCGTTTTCGAGTGAAAAATTATTGAATTTGAATTGTATGTTATTCGCTAAATAAAAAAAATAATAGAAATACTCAATAGGTTTGACAAAAATTTGCTCTTATTTTGATAGCTCGTCTTCTGAGACTCAACTCATACTTATTCACTATCAAACTAAAAAAAAGAACAATTAAAAATTAAATAAATTACTGAGAGTACTTCACCTGCAAGAATACAGGCTTCTGTCCTCCTTCGCATATAATCGCGCACTCTTTGAAATATTCCTGGGGTATTTCTTATCGTGTCACAAGAGATTATTATTCGATTTCTGAATTCGAGATAAAAAACACAAGGTTTAACTTTAATCTACACTTTATTTGAAAAAATTCGACGACGTTTCGCTGACACAGCAGCTTTATCAAGAATGACAAACAGAATGAAGAGTATGGTATTATAAACAAATCGTAGAACAAGTTGGATGAATAATAGGAAAATCCACACCGAGCCATTGTACAGTTAGTATGAAAGGTAATAAAAACTAATCAAACAAGTTAAGTAGGGTGAATAATTCACATCTACCTGCTCATTCAAAAGCTTGTCCGAATGTTTGTATCTATTAATTTCTAATGCTTCTAGGAGATCTAATTTTAAACTTTTTGATTTTATATGTAATATGTCAAAGTTTTTATTGAATGAATAGTTTTCTCTTATAAAGTGGTTTGAATAATTTAATAAAAGCAAACCATTCATTCAATAAAAAAAACTTGTTCTACGATTTGTTTATAATACCATACTCATCATTCTGTTTGTCATTCTTGATAAAGCTGCTGTGTCAGCAAAACGTCGTCGAATTTTTTCAAATAAAGTGTAGATTAAAGTTAAACCTTGTGTTTTTTATTTCATTTATATCATGGATCTACATCAAGTAACGGCCTCCACAATTAAAAAAATTTCTCAATTCTTCTACAATGTTCACTGGAGTGGTATAAACTGAACTTTGGAGATATCCTCATGAGAATAAGTCTAATCTATTTAAGTCTGGGTATCTAGAAGGTTCTGGCCACCCCGACCTATCGGTTGTTGAATGTATTATTCAAGAAATCATTAGCTTCTCCACTAAAATGTGCTGTTGCCGCGTCATGCATGAACCACATTATGTTACTCACCAAAAGTAGCACATCCTCGACCAATAAAGGTAACTTCTCCTCAATAAATTGCCGATAAGCGGGACCGTTTAGTTTGTTAGGCAAAACAAATAGCCCAATAAAATTGTTTCTAATTATTCCGATCCAGACATTTAGTGAGAATTGTTTTTGATGATGGGATTCTTCAATCAAATAGGGGTTTTTCCCAGCCCAATAATGATTATTGTGAAAATTTCTGATAGCAGTTCTCGAAAAGTTAGCTTCGTCTGTGAACATTATTTTACTATCAAAATGAGCATTATCTCTAATTTTATTTAAGAACCATCGGCAGAAATTCAGTCTTGAAGGAAAATCTCGAGGAAGTAGAGTTTGGACGCGTTGAATATGTAACGGGTACCATAAAAAGTCGTGGAGAATCTTCCAAACTAGAACATGTGAAATATTCAACTGATTTCCAATTTTTCTTGTACTCACATGAGGATTCAAATCAATACAAGTCAAAACTGCTTTCTCAATATCTGGAGGTCTCATAATTTGGGTTGCATCTTTCAAACGATTATTTGCAGTAAAAGTACCAATATCCCTCAACCTTCTATGTCTATTTGAGAATATTCGCCTGTCTGGTGTTACTCGATTTGGAAAGTGCACCTGATATAATCGCCTAGGTCTTCTTTTGTTTCCGTCAGCCAGACCGTAAATGTATAAATATCAGCCAATTCGGCGTTAGTAGCCGAATAAAGCAATAACTTCAGAAAAGTTAAAACTAATCGTTAATTTAATAAACAAACCTCAGGGTTCCATACTGGGGCCTATACTATACATTCTTTATACTAATGATCCACCTGAAGAACTCCAGGATAACATACAACAATACGCTAATGAAACCTCACTTGTGTTCTGAGCATAGCATGGAAGCCCTCAAGGAAAAAACGTTCGATACTCTCCGCACAATAGAAAATTACAGCGGAAACTCAGATAATTTGTTTTGAACATAGAAGAGCATCTGAACACCTCAGCATTGAATATAATATAGATGAGACACTAAAAACTGAAGACACAGTTAATTTCTTGGGATTTAGGATTGATTTGAGAGTGGACTGGACATGTAAATGTGGAATCTTACCTCAGATATGGTGTTATTTTTTGGGATAACTCAATCATGAGCGAGATAGCCTTTATACTTCAAAAACCTTGCATAAGAAACCTGTATGGATTGAGCATGAGGAAGAGTTGTAAACCCTTTTTCATTTCTGAGAGAATACTTACTCTTCCGAGCCTTTTTATTTCAGAATGCTGCTGATTTGTAAAATAAACATCAACTCATTTTATACTTGTGGTACAGAACATATTTATCCCAAAAGACACAGAGACAACCTTAATATTTTCTGACACAACTATACCTATTTGCAAAAAAACGTAATATTTATCTCGATTCAACTCTATAACAGAATACCCTCAGAGACAGGATCCTTGCCAATTATGGTATTCAAACGAAGACTGAAGAACTACCTTCTAGAAGGAGCATTTTTTCGAAGGAAATTTTGTGTTGAAATCATTTTCGTATTTTGTTTTCTACAATATTTCAATTTTATTTATGTTACATGTTTGTTTTTATATTAAGATGCTTCACTGTTCTGATATTTTTAACTATTAATGCAATTAGTGGAATTTGACATGTTCAGTGTACCTGTGTGTAACATGCTGAACTAATAAAATTTCTATCTATCTATCTATCTATCTATTTGATGAAGACCAAACTGCTCATGCCAACAAAATATGCCAGTTGTTTTATCATAAACTTAAATCTCTGTATCGATACGATATCGATACATATTCTCCCATCGGAGGTAAAGCTGAAACTGGTGAGGACGCTTATCATGCCTAAAATTGAGTATTGGGCTCCCGTTTATTATTATTTGTTGACATCAGAAAATAGGTGTAAATTGAGAAAGTTGCATTACCCGACATGACCCTATAACACCACATTACATAAAATTGAACGTATTGCCCATGGAGAAACATATAACTTCTCTGTACTGTATATTCTTGTACAAGCTATTGAAGTTACCTATACTCTACCAATAGGAATAGGTCAGATGAACGTGGTGTTCCTCTTAGGAGAGATAGGTTAGAAGGGTTGCTTTTTGTATACAGCGCCAGTTTTACTTAACAGGATGTTTTCAATATTGAATTTGAATAAAAAAAATTAAAACTGAATTGGGAAAGGTTATCGATGTTTGATTCGTCTCACTGTTTTCAACTAATTGTTTGTTAATTTCTAATGTTTTCTGCTATTTAGGCAGGATGAGTGAAAGATCAGGAAACTGAACTCGTCCATTTGTGTTCCTTCTATGTAGGTTAGTTCGGTAAAAAGTTACTGTAAAAGTATGTTTTGTTTGGGCACAATAAATTACGTTATTATTATGTCGTTATTAAGTGTTTTGAATATGTCTATTCTTCCTACTTTCTACGCGCTTTCCTCCTACGGTCCTTCGACTCATCTAAATTTGATATTTTTAAATAATGCATGTAGACCTCTTTTCTTCTTTCATTTTCCTTTTCATTAATTCCAATAAATATACAAATAATGTCGAATAGCAACAAGTTATGAAGAATTTACCAGATTTATTTGAAGAGTACTAATACCCAATTTTTGCGAACTTCTCGAAAATATCTTGAAAAGTAGAACACTGATCGATCTAAGATGAACTGAATCGACAGATCCTTTGATTTATCTAGTATTGAGAAGGTAAATTTCTTTCATAATTGAATATTTTCCTCTAGGTCTGGCTTTTTTGCTAATTCCTTAATTCATGAAGAACATCAGACATCCAACGGAAAAAACATTTTTCTTCTAGCTGACAGTGTTTTTTCATGACTTTTGAAATAAAATACATTACTATTTATCTTTTGAATGTCTCGCACGAGATTTCTTGAATAACATTAACATGGCGAATTAATCTGCTAAATTGAGAGGATATCGAACTGGGAATCGTACAAGTGTCCTGTTCATCCTCCACTTTATACCTGCTGTGAACACCATCTGTTATACAAAATACTTCATGAATTCACCCTTAAATTCACCCTCATTAGCCTTTTCATCCTGATTTGCCCTCTTCTTTGTTAGCTCATGTATATATTATGATGTTATATCTCTCCTCAGATAACAGATACATATTTTCGTGAGTACCAGGGACCACTAATTCAACGGCATAGCAATTTTAGGTAATTCTTAGTCTACTGAATATGAGAATACAAATAAATTTGTAGATTTGACTCTACTTGACAAGATGACGGCAAGCCAATTACACTAGAACTCGAATTTTAATGGAAAAGGCAATTTTGTTGAGGTTTATTTTAGAAGAATTTCAAATGAACTAAATGCTATGAATGAAAACGATGAAATGAAAAACAAGGTTTTCCAGACGAAAGGGTCATACTGTAATGAAGGATAAACTAACTCCAGGCCTTTCGGAAATGGTGTATGAAGGTCATCATCAGGTTTTCAAGATGAAAGGGTGATTTGTTGCTCTAGGTTAAATATTTATTCATTTATAACTCTCGTCTACGCTACGGTCCAAAATTTATGGAATTTCACACATTTATTAGTCTCTTTTTACTCGATCCACTCATTCTGTTAATGGATAATTCCACTAAGTCTCGAAGGAGCTACTTGTTTATGTCTAAAAAGTAATGAAATCTAGACGAAGTCGCCAAGTCTAGAGTTCCTTATTATGATTTCTTTATTATTATGGTTGATGTTGTGGGACTTGGCCGTTGAACATTCTTTATACGTTAGTGGTTAGGTACAAGTCAATTTTGTTTACACGTAATGTTTAATCTATTGTAACTACCTATGTTTGTTGAACGAGATAATAGCCCATACTGGTATTGGTAATAAGACGTAAGTGTCTTATTTTAGGCTGTTGTTGATTGTGCAACACACAGATTCAGCATTGACAATGCTGACTTTTGCTTTCTTCTTTTTGGAGCTTCAAATTGGCCACCGATCTAACATAAAATAGAAGTTTAGACGGACTTGTATAGATGATTAGAAGTCCGTCTGTACTGGAAATATTTTTTAATAAATGAGTATTATTGAAATACGCAGTTTTATCAAGCCTGCAATTAACTGGTTATTCAATCAACGTTTTCCAAGTGGCAATTTTCCATTGTCAATAGATTCTGGGAACAGATTGGTGCAATGGTTTCAGGGATCTCCTGGTTTTGTACCCTTGTGTACCTTTCAACGGCCAAGTCATACAACATTAACTATAATAATAAAGAAATCGCAGTAAGTAACCTTAGACTTGGCATGACTTTGTCTAGATTTCATTACTTTTTAGAGATAAACAATCGGCTCCATCGACACTTGGCTAGTTTTTTACAGAATGTTTCTGGTGGGATTTTACTTCTTTTTGTAGAAACGTGGGTATATTGATTTGTTTCATTAGATTTTCTCATTTGACAATTTTTTTTCCTTTTTAGAAGTAGTTTTTCCATTATTAAAAATCTTTCTTTTCTTTTTTTCGGGTTATGATTCTTGTACATTAGCAACAGTTTTTCGTATTGCCCATTCGCTATTTCTCTTTATAAACTTGTATTTATAAGTATAAACGCCAGTCTAGTCTCACCCGGAGTTTTCTTTCAATTATATTTATATTCGTATTAGAAGCTAAAGGGGAGGCATTCGCCCCTCATGACATCAAATGAAGTGGCCTACCAAGTTGAATATTTTTTGTGAAGGCGGTATGTCGTTCTCTAATAGTTTGGTTTGGCTCATGGTGTTTTCTAATCAGGGTCACCAGGTCCTCCAGATCTTCGATTTTTATAGTTTTCCCTTTATGTAGCAAATTTCAGCTCTCTGAGTTAATGGAAAATACTAGCTCTATTTTGATGACCATGACTGAGTGTCTTAGATTCAAAACTTTGCTTTCTCTTAACTCCGAAAATAAATGACCTACAGACTTGAAATTTTGTATGTGATTTCAGCCTACTGGAGGACGAAAATTTTTGCTTTCTGGTCTTATCCAGAGGTTCCCAAATAGGGGCTTTAAAAAGCGGCAAAATGGTTTCAGTAACGAATGGTACGGCTGTGTTTGCTTCGCAATCGACTTGGCGGGGGTACTGTCGTGTCCTCTAATCTAACTTTTTCATGTACTCCGGATCTATGATTCATAGCGGCCCAACCCGTCTAGAAAAAAATTATGGCATCATCTTTAATATCAATGAAATCATCAATGAAAATATAAAGTTCGGAAGTTTACCTTTTGCCCTTTATTCACAAGAATGTGCGTTTCTAATACATAAACAATTCGCAATATTATATTTTCCCTTCATTTAACGAGCCTTATTTCTGCTGGCACGGCCATATTGACAGAAATTGCATTAGAATAACTAAGGTCATCACACAGAGAAATAATGAGACTCTATGATTCTAAAACTGGACTTCAATAATACCCATCAATGATCTGTCAGAAAGTAACTCATGATATTTGTTCGAATTTGGAATGAAATCTCTATATATCTGTTTATTGCTATCATGAAATAAAGCAATGACTCATTCATACACACTTTGAGACTATACCCATATGGAGCATCAATTTGGGTTTTGTAATGGTAATACACGGTCTGATAGGCGAATATGAAAAGGACGTTTCAGAAATCAGTGATTCTAAATTATAAAACATTTTATGAGGTGTTTAATAAACTATTGGAATCAGGACTCTACTTTCATCTTCTAAACAAGCACGTCCCACTGGACAGAATATTCAGGCGGAACAAAATATTCTAAACATAGAAGAACAGACCCCAGAAATCAGATAAGAACAAAGATAGATGAGTCACCTTTTAAATGACCCGAAAAAAGAACATTTCGCCAATTCTTGATATTCCAATTGGTGCCCGATACACCAATTAAGTCTATTAAAATTTTGTTGTCTGGTTAGCTCTGGAACACTCTGGGCTTTCTGCTGTATAAACATCTTGAACGAAGTCTTTGACCTATCGTTTCGACTGATACACTGATGCCTGTTGCTTTCAAAAACTGCCTCTGGAGTATGGGGTGCGACGCACTAGGGTCTCTTCTTCCAATTTGGCACAAGAAGCGGTCTTGTTCTTCATAAGTGATCTTCCTACAACTTCTTCTGGGCCTATTTTGCAAATATTTCAGCTACACGTATCGGGCGTTGATTTTTGAAATCAACCCCATTGTTGCCGCTATATCCCTGTGTCAACCCTTCTTCAACGAGAGCAATTATTCGTCCCTCTGCACATCGGACAATCCAACATGAGGCATTTTCAATTATGGCAATAGGCATTTTCAAATTCTGAAATTCCCAGTTTCAAATCTCAGTGACGACTGAGTACAATATCACGGACATGTGATAATAATTCAACATTGGTTTAATTGTTTTTCCTTTAACGTGCTCTGTTTCTGCCTTTCGGCTAATGACACGCCGGGGAATTCTGTCACCTCACAAACCCGGGAATTTTGCCGAACCACTCTCGTGTCGAGGGAAGGGATCTTTAATGTCCAACACATCTCTGTTAGACAGGACCGACAGCTTCACATCTCCTCCGAAAGATGGACACTCAAGCGATTTCCAGAATCCGAAAAATCGCACCGACTTTGTGGGGATTGAACCCAGGTAACTCTGCGTAGGACACGAGCATTATATCCCATACGCCACCGAGCCAGCTAATTCAACATTTCTTATCATACTATCTAGTTTTTTAAAACAAAAAACTCCATTCTTCACAAGTAGTCGAAGATCCATGATTAGAAACAACCAATAATGTGAAATACTAAGTGATTCCATATAAATTTGGTTGTGGGTACATATATTGTTGTACCTTAGTTTAGTCTTTATTTTGTCTGCTAAAACCGTTGTGTCGTCGAAACGTGTTATAAACAAAGTAAATGAATGTTATTCAAAATTAATTTTCATCAAATAACAGCCAGTAATATTCAATTTTTGCAGTCAAAATTATTTAAAAATTCGAAGAAACGGTAAATTTTGATGCTTGTAAATCATTCTATAATACATAACATTTCCAGAACATAATTTTTCGTCAATTTCTAATTGAATTCCCACACAAATTCTAGAAAGTTACTCCCAAGTTTATATTTTCATCTTTTGGTGAATTCATTATCGCAGACAGTTCCTCATAGACTTCAATTTCAGAAGCTTCTCCACCTGTTCGTAATCATCAAGCAGGCACTGCATTTTCTTATTCGACGTCATCGTCTAATTATGAGATAAAGTATTTAAAGTACACCATTTCTTGTTCATAGACAGGCTCAATATCTTTGTTGAAGTTTTCAAAGGCCTTTGTATTTGCCGCTCCAGACTCTGTCTGGTTATCTTACAAAAATCCCAACCGGTAATTAATCTAGAACGATAGTTTTAAGAAATTGAGATTCAACTAATATCTCCATATAACCTAACTTTTTACATTTTCTCGTTAATTAAAGTCAACAGTGAGAGTTAAACGAAATCGTAGTTATTCAAATTGATTGAACTAACTAAGTATATAACAAATACGATTTTTATATAAAATTTCAAATATCATCCAGAGCTCTTTAAATGCCATGAACTGAAAACAGTTTTATCAACCCGGAATTAATTCACACTGGTTTCTAAAAAACGTCAAATAATGAAAGTTAGCACTGAACTTCAGCCGAACCTTATACTCCTCCAAAATCTTGAGATATTGTGGACCATTGTCGTTTATAGCGATCTGGGGCACTGCAAAAATGAGGAAGATATCTTCTTCTTCTTGATGTGCCTTCTGCTCAATAGAGGTTAGCGACCATCATCTAGAATTCTTCTCTATCACGAGCCATATGTACAAGTCTGCCGGCGTGTCTGATTGAGCCAGTCGCGCAAGTTTTTAAGTCACGAGAATCTTTTTCGACCAATACCTCGTTTGTCTTCTATTTTCCCTCAATGATTAATTACAACAAGTTGTGTTTGCTGTTTCTAAAAATGTGGTCGAAGTAGGCTGCTTTTCTTTTCTTTATCGTGGTTATAAGTTCTTGTTGTTTTCCCATTCTTCTGAGCTCCTCAGCATTTGTTACATGTTCTACCCACGGAACTTTCAAAATCCTTCTATATAGACACATTTCGAATGAATCGAGTCTTGAGATTATTCGAGTTTTTAACGTCCATCCTTCAACACCGTACAAAAGGGTGGACAGGATATAACATTGTGCAGTTCGCCACCGTGTTGCTATGCTCAAATCCCGGTTGCATAGCAGCGCTTTCATTTTGAAGAACGTGTTCCTGGCGGTTTCTAGTCTCGTTTTGATTTCCATATCAGAATTCCATTCTTCGTTAAGCCATCAGCCCAAGTACTTGAATCGACTAACTCTTTCTATATCCTGGTTTCTAAGGCGCAATCCTACATTCTCAATTCTATATTTGCTGATTAATGCAATTGCCGTTAACCTTCATTCCAATTTCTATATCCTCCAAAGCCTCCTGGAATATTAACTCAGAATACAAGTTCAAAAACAAAGGGGTGATAATATACATCCATGCCTGACTCCTTTGCTGATTTCTATGTCTGGAGATGCTCTGTGTCCAAACTGTATGTGAGCTGACTGATCCGAGTATAAGTTTTTAATAATTCTGATATCCTTGCCATCCAACACTATGTGTTTCAGGAGATATATCAGTTTGTCGTGTTTCTCGTTATCAAATGCCTTTTCATAGTCTACGAAACACCCGTTCTTGAATCCGAACTGATTCTCGCTAACATTTGCATCAATTTTCCTCGATTAGCGGGAGTGCAAGATACGTAGAAACACCTTCAGAGCATTATACAATAGACTTATTAGCCAGTATTCGCTACATATCTTGCGTTGGCACTTTTAGAAAGAGGGATGAAGGTGGCTTTCAGCCATTGCTCCGGGATGTGGCCAGTGTTATATATTCTGTTGAACAATTTCAACATAACATCTATACTTTCATCGTTGAAAAGTTTCATTTACATTATCAGGTCCCGTAGCTTTACCGTCTTTCGTCTGTCTCAGAGCTTCACCTAATTCATCCTTAAGAATTTCAGGTCCCTCTTAGTTTCCCTCCGAGTTATATTAGATCTCTATGGTATTCGGTAATAAGACACTTCTCTTTTCTTGTCTATTACGAGCTGATTGTTTTCGTCTACTAGATTTGTTGGAGTCTTAAATCTATAGGTGTGTGTCATATCCTTGATATTTTTTTGAAAATGGAAGCTATCCTGTTGATGTTTTAAGTTTTCTATATCTTGGCATTTTTCTCCAAACCATTGTTATTTTGCTTCTTTAATCTTCCTTCTTATCGTTTTATGTATTTTATTGTATTCCGATATGTTGTTTTTGTGTAATCTTCTTTCTCCCATTAGTTGTAAGATCTCGTCACTCATCCAATCTTTCCTCTCGAGCTCGTTCTTCTTTACCAGAATTCCTGTTGTTGTGGTTATAGCTGTACCTCCAACTTCACAGCACATTTCATCGATGCTCATGTTATACATGCGTTTTCTGAGTGGTTTTATTTTGTTATTGAGGAGGTTTGATAGTGTAGCTCTTTTCCCCTTCTATTTCAAGTTGGTGAGATCGATTATTGCAGATATGGTGGGTTTTACCCTTTTTTTTTCAGCTGGGCTACCACCGGGTTATGATCTGACCCAATATCAGCTCCAGGATATGTATTCACTGTTTTTATTGTACCCCGAAATCTGCTTTTAATGCATATATAACCAATTTGATTCCTAATTATCAAACCTGGTGCGTCTTGGGGAGATCCCCAAGTATATAACCTTCTTGGAGGTAGTTTGTACCATGTATTTGTGGAAGATATAATCCTCCAGTATCCAACAAATTGTTGCTGCCATGGCTTTCCTTAACGGAAAAGTCAGACCAATTTTACTGATATAGTCCGTAACCACAAAAATATAGTTTTGCCCTTTATTTGAACGAGGTAATGGAGCCACAATATCTGAGCTGATAACCTCCCAAGACCTGGTTGCACTACGTTCTTCAAGCCGATAATATCTCCCGCAAATTCTCGAGTACGTCTTGAAGAGCTGTGACCAGATAAGACATACTCTTATATCAAGTGAAATACAGCGTGTGGAAAATGTACTGCCCCTATGGGGGTATGTAAAAAAAACTGAAAAGAAAGAAAATTGAAAAGAAATACGACACATAACTGACATATCTGATGATTTTCCAGTTCCCCAAATGATTGAACTTAACGACATCCGTTTTTCGTTATTGATTTGAATTATATTGAACATAGGTTTCGCTCTACTCAATGCATAACGCAAGATTCGAACTCGAAATGATACAAAATGGCTAGTATTCATGTTACATGTTCTTCAACATCAATGGACGGAGCATTAATTTACCGAAGTTGTTGCACTTATGAAGTTCGTTTCTCAAATAGCTCAACTGTAGTTAGACTACACCTAGTGGAGTTCGAATGGGCACTTAAAATAGAAGGTAACACTATTCATATACAGGCTGTTTTATGGATTTTAGTGAAAGTTTTCAATTGCAGGAACAGTTAACTATTCTGTTCGTGGACGAAAATCTAATTCCAAAGCCAGGCTGAAAAAATTAGCTTTTTCCTTGAAATAACTAAACACACACCCTATACATGATTTTCAGAGAATAGTTCTAAAGAATGAGCCTTCTGCAAAAACTAGCATTTAGTTAACCCTGCAGTAGTCGCGCTAACTCTGACAGACTCAGTCCTCCGAATATTAGCGAGCATGTCCGCATACTCTCGAATATCTCTTCGCGCCACTCAGTACCTTCCTAATTCTACTTCATTTATCTTTTGTTTTCAGAGAAATATGAGTAACGAAGAGCAACAGAAGAGATTACTTCGTCTTTGGGAAGAGGCTGAGTCAGATGAGGACGATATTCAAGACGACAGTTCAGATCAAGAGGAGGATGTATTGGAATATAGATCTGGAGAAAGTTACACGAAAATAGAGGCACTTAGCTCCGAGGAAGAAGAAGAAGGAGGAGAACAGGATATATTACCTGCAAAGAAGCACAGAGACCTTTATTTCATTGGTAACGATAATTCAACAAAATGCTTGAAACACATGCCCACTCAGAATGTTGGAACTAGATCCTTGAATATAATTAGTAAATTTCCTGGTGTAAAAGGATTAAGGCAAAATGCCAAGACTCCTATTGTACAGTGGAGAACGCGATTGCAAACTCACGAATATGGCAGAAATAAAAGTTCTCTTAGGACTTTTATACTTGGCGGGGATATTGAAGAGTAGCAGGCTCAATGTAGATGAATTATGGGACAGAAAAGGGACATGAGTAGAAATTTTCTGACCGACAATGAGTAAACAAAGGTTTCTTTTTCTTTTACGGCAGTTACATTTTGATGTCTCTATCACAAGAGAGGATCGGAAGAAAAAATTATACTATCTCACAAAACGCCACAATAGATGAGAAACTTGAAGGATTTCGTGGCAGGTGCACTTTTTGTCAGTATTAACCCTCGCAACCAAATAAGTATGGAATCAAACTCTTCGCATCAGTTGACTCAAAGATGTATATTTCAAATTTGGAAGTTTATATAGGGCTGCAGCCTGAAGGACATTATCAGGTCAAAAATGATGCTTTAGCAATTGTCGAGCGTTTGGTATCACCAATATCTGGAACTTCAAAGAAATTCAACTGGGGACAATTGGTTTACCTCTGTTGCTCTAGTGAAAAAGTTACTCTCAGAGCATAAGTTAACTTTTGTTGGACAATTAGAAAAACTAAAGGGGAACTACCAAGAGAATTTCTTGAAACGAAACCACGTTCACTCACGTCGAGTATATTTGGTTTCAAAAAAAAAAGTTACTATATGCGAGATTTCGCAATGTGTAGACACATCGAAGAAAATTATTTTACAAGGGACAATATTCAACCTTCCGTGAAATGTTAAATATCCTTCCTTGAAGGGGCTAGTTTTCCGATCTACTCTTCATAATCACCGTTAACCGGGGCCACAGGGAAGTGGTACAGCACGGTCAGATGTCACGAATAGGAACAATACACTGCTGTTTCGGTCTCGTTTCACCTCGTCAGCATTGTTTACCCATTCGTAACACAAGGCTATGCCATTACCTACTCATCTCAATTCGTTGAAGCGAACGTAATAATGTAAATATCACTGCGCCCCCCCAACGAACCGAAACAGAGGCTACCTCACCAACACCCTGCGAAACGGTGAAACCAAAGAGCAGATAAAACAGGAAAACACTAAGTGGTCACACTAGTTCCATAACATACGTGAGTGTCGCATGGCGGTATGTTATCGAACTAGTGTGACCACATAACGTTTTCCTGTTTTATCTGCTCTTTGGTTTCACCGTTTTGGGGGGCATTGGTGAGGTAGCCTCTGTTTCGGTTCGTTTGGGGGCGCAGTGATATTCACATTATAGCGTTCGCTCCAACGAATTGAGATGAGTAGGTAACGGCATAGCCTTGTGTTACGAGTGGGTAGACAATGCTGACGAGGTCAAACGAGACCGAAACTGCAGTCCATTAATCCTATTCTAAATATCACTGGGCTCCCAATGAACCGAAACACAGGCTACCTCACCAACGCCCCGCGAAACGGTGAAACCAAAGAGCAGATAAAACAGGAAAACACTAAGTGGTCACACTAGTTCCATAACATACGTGAGTGTCGCATGGCGGTATGTTATCGAACTAGTGCGACCAATTAACGTTTTCCTGTTTTATCTGCTCTTTGGTTTCGCCGTTTCGGGGGGCATTGGTGAGGTAGCCTCTGTTTCGATTCGTTGGGGGGCGCAGTGATATTTACATTATTGCGTTCGCTCCAACGAATTGAGATGAGTAGGTAACGGCATAGCCTTGTGTTACGAGTGGGTAGACAATGCTGACGAGGTCAAACGAGACCGAAACTGCAGTCCATTGTTCCTATTCGTGACATCTGACCGTGCTGTACCACTTCCCTGTGGCCCCGGTTAACGGTGATTTTGCAGAGTAAAACGGAAAACTAGCTCCTTCAACGGAAGATTGAATATTGTCCCTTGTAAAATTATTTTTCTTCGTTATTTGGTTTCCAAGAAAATATGACCATACTATCATATGTACCTAAGAAAAACAAAAACATTCTGATGATATCGAGTCTGCATAACAGTGATGCAGTTGATCACAGCACTGGTGGTCAAAATAAACCAGAGATGATAACCTACTATAACTCTACGAAAGGGGGTGTAGATACAGTGCTTTCTGCAATATATAACGTAGCAAAAACAATTAGACGTTGGCCCTTTGGGATCTTCTATGCACTGATGAATATAACTGGAATAAATAGTCAAGTTACTCATACTGCAACCAATCGAGATCCTGGAAATGATTGATGAAATTTTCTAAAGAAAATAGCTCTCGATTTATCAGATCCTCATTTGAAGCTGCGTGCAACAGAAAGTAATGTACCCAAAGCAGTTCAACAGAGAAAGCAAAAAAATGCTGGTACATGAGCTAATAATGATGAGCAATTAGAAATGCCTGAAAATATCAGAAAATATTGTTTCGAGTGCAAAAATAAAAATAGATCAAAATATTACTGCCTAAAAATCAAAAAATTTGTTTGTCGAAAACATGCCAAAATTTCTCTGTACAGAGGAGAACTTCAACCAACATGTGTGAAAAGCATATATACTGAAGATTCAATTTCATTATTGTTTTGGACTTCTTTTCGTATTTTATTTTTTAGCATTTTTCAAAAACAATTTCATGAAAAAAAAAGCAAATTTAAAAAATTTTATTTCATGTTGAGTTTGATGTTAATTCCAACAATGTGCAATACAGTTATGTTCAATAATAAACGTTTTTTCAAAAACTGCATTTTATTTTGTGGAAGTCTCATTTTTCCCTAATTATGCACTTTCAAAATTTGGAGTCCCTCAGACTAACCGCGACTACTAATGTTACAGAATAGGACGCGACTACTGCAGAGTTAAATATCGTAATTGAAGTCTGATTATGAGAATTACTAATTTCTTTTTGTTTTGGAAAAACTTAGCGATCACCAAATGCAACTTACATTCCTACTAACAATTCAGCATTTCTCGTTTTTGTCCCGAGAATACATCAGGTAATCGTGTGCCCACAGAATGAAGTCAAGGTAGAATTACAGGGGCGTATTCCGAAAATTATTCTTCAATTTCTTCATTTAAAAATACAGTTTGCATCTAAGTCATCTCTCAGAAAGTAGTTTTCCAATCCCATAGAAATATCAAAACAACCTTTTGTTTCCAAGAGTTGCGGTCTATTAATGCAGTGCTACACCACACAAACCATCCCTAATAGACATTTCGATTAGTATTTGAAAGATAATCGATACATCACTCAATCGAAGACGAACATTGCTATAATAAAAATTCAAAATAAAAATGAAAAATCCTTTCCGGAACGGAAACATTGAAACAGATCAGCCACAAACAAAACATAAATCAAGTAACAGAATAGTAATTCGAGAATATTTCACAATTTTTCAAAAATTTCACCTCTTTCTCGTACGCATATCCTCGTACAAGATGCTCAACTGGTTTCTTTAAACCTTCCTCAATTCTTCGAATAAGGAGCTCCCGGTTAACTAACTCTTTACCATGGACAAAATTATTTAGGTAATCCCACAAATAATAGTCCAAATACGAAAGGTACGAGATCGCAGAGGCCAGTTATGAGGACGCCCCTTCCAACCGAAAGTAGCGAATGTATTGGAATGTTCCACCACATCATTCGTGCATTGGAAAGGTGCACCGTCATGCTGAAAGTACATTCGTCATCTGTCGATATTAGCATTGTCAACAAAATCGTGTAATTAGTTTCCTAAAATATTGGAATAATTGTTTCCATTCAAATGGTGGGGAAAGAAACATGCGCTACTAGGGTGATATTATAACGACCAAACCAAACGTTGACAGAATATCGTGCTCGTAGTCTTATCGAGTGAGGTACCCGAAATATTCAAGGAATGGCAACCAAATATGAAGAAGTCTGTCAAGAAGTGGCAAATTACGAAATTGATATATGTGCTCTAACAGAAACAAAAAAAAGGGGGCAAGCGTACGGAAATGAAAGGAGATCTCGTGCACGTTCTAGTAGTGTGCCAAAATAAGAGAGATCCAAATGTGAAGTCTCCCTTATCCTCCACAAAAAGTATAAAAATCATGTCATATCATGGGACCAAATAAATGAGAGAATTCTACTTCTAGAAGTCGAACTGAAGAACTATCCAGTTATAGTTCTGGCAGTATACGGACCAAATGACGATACTTCTGCTTCCGAAAAAAATAAATTTTATGATGAGTTGACCAGGTTACTGGATTGCATGAGTATCCGGAAAGAAATATTTTTAATATGAGATATTAATGGGAGAACAGGAAGCAGAGCAGATGATCCTGTATTATAGAACTTTGTCAACTGCACAAGCTGAAAATCAATAGCGGCTGGGTTCAGCACAAAGACATTCACCGTTTCACTTGGATACAACCAACCTGCAATCTGAAGAGTATAATCGATTATATCGTTGTGAAACAGGATTCCGCTCTCAAGATTTCCAAAGTCCGAGCTATGAGGGGACTCGAATGTGGCACTGACCATTACCTTTTACTTTCGAAAGTTTGTTCCTCATATAAGAAATCCTTGAAAAAGCCTTCAATAGAACACAGTATTTCAAAAACATTCACTCATGATCAGTACAATCTCGATAAGCTTGAAAACGACTCAATCAATTTCTCATACCAATTGAACATAGCAGATAAATTGAAGAACTTACAACAGCAAACACCAAACGATACATACGAAAACCTGAAAATAATAATTCATGAAGCTGCTCACGAAGTACTAGGTGAAAAACCTATGAAATAAAAGGTTAGTAAAGCAAATAGCTCTCTACCAAAACAGTGGAAGATAGAAATATCTATAAAAACGCTAGACGTAGAGTTCAAGGAGACATCAGAACATCTATGAACTTATTCTGGGAAAAAACCGCTGAACAATTGCACACATATGCGGGAAATATGAGAGCTAATAAAACTTGGAAAACGTTGAAAAGTATGAGAACACAGAACTAGGACCCATCAGGTTTAAACTTGATAAGTATAAAGGAGTGGACTGACCCTTTTGAAAATCGCCTCACAGAAGATAGAGGAAAATTCATGAGTAGTAACGACAGAACACAGAAAGACACAAATAAACATATGACACTGGTGGAACAACCGAAAATATCAACTGAAGTTGTAAGAGTAGCCTTGTCTAACATGAAAAATGGAACAGCGCTCGGAATAGGGAATATACATGTAGAATTTTTGAAAGCTGCTCCTAGCTGAATGCTATAGATGTTTTAACACAACTCAATTCAATGAATGATTAAGAGGAAGTGAGCCACCAACCAACTGGAAAAAAGCTGTTATACCCTCGATTTTTAAAGAAGGGAGCAGTCGTCATTGCAATAACTACAGAGGTATCAGCGTTATATGCACAGTCGCAAGACTTTACGGAAAGGTGCTGAAAACAAAGATAGAAAGTCAGATCTCGGAGTCAGACCAACAAAACGGATTTCGCGCCGGCCGTTCGTGTATCTATGGAATATTCGTCATAAAAGATTTGATGATTTGATTGAGGAGAAACTTGGTCGAGGTAAAGCAGTGTACCTAATCTGGATTGACTTGCAGAAGTCCTATGATACTATCCCGCTAAGTAAGTTGTGGGATTGCATGTTGAAGGGTTGTGTCGGTCAAACTTATGTCAACGCAGTCAAAAAACTTTATTTTGGAAGCACAAGCATGCTGAAGATGGGGTGTAAGATCTCTCAAGAGTTTATATTGACCAAGGACTCAAGACAATATTGCTCCCTGGCACCAACACTATTCTATATCTTTCTTCAAGAAGTCTTATCCTCATGAAAGAGGAAATGTCATCTGATGGGCATCCCAATTGGCGACATTATGCACACTCCTCTTTGCCATCAAGTGATAGTAGCAGGAGATCGATATGATGCAGCCTATATGTTTTGCAAGTTGGAAGAGGAGTACAATAATGGGGTCTGACAATTAATATAAAAAAGACTGAATTCATGGTTGTGGGCGATGAAGATGGACTTGGACGTCGAAAAATATAGACTGGGAATTGTTGAATCTTTCAAATATTTAAGAGTTACATTCAGTAAAACTGGGAATATTGATTTAGATATTTCCAACTAAATAGGACAGGAAAGAAATGCTAGTCGTCAACTAAACACCATACTTTGGAGCCCTAACATCTACGGCAAGACTAAATCAAATTTATATAAAGCAATCATAGAAAGTATATGTATCTACGGAGCGGAGATAAGGGAGCTATCCAAAAAGGAATATTCAGCAACTACTGGCCCTTGAAATGAACTTCTGGATAAGAAGCTGTGGAATCTCGAAATTAGAACGTGTAAGGAACGAAAGGATAAGACAGATTAGGAAGGTATATTTAAATATAAGACACCATAGAAAACAAAAGGCTATCTCGTTACGGACACCTACAACGTTCAGAAGAATATAGATTGCACAAGAAAGTTTTCGAATGGATGCCACCAGAACGCCGTGAACGTTGCAGGCCGTCATTAAATTGGAACAAAGGTGTTCAAAATGCCACGAGGGCTAGAGGCCGGGAAGAGGGAGACTGTCATAAGGAAATGGCGCTCGGGGAGCGAGAAATGACTAGGTCGTAGAAACTATATATATATATATATATATATATATATATATATATATATATATATATATATATATATATATATATATATATATATATATATATATATATATATATATATATATATATATATATATATATATATATATATATATAGTTCAGCTCATCGTCTTCCAAATGCTTATATGCTTGAGTATATAGTCAATTTGATGCCATATTCGAAGTTCTTCTCTAATTGTTCTAAGTGTTCACAGTAACAAGTGTATCATTCACCTCAAGTTCAACAATCGTAAGAAAACGAGAGAATATAACATAGAAAAGTTATTTCGTTTCTTTCATTTAGGAATATATGATCGTAGGTGATATGATGCTCGTCTCCTACGCATAGTTACCTGGGTTCAATCCCAACAAAGTCGGTGCAATTTTTCGAATTCTAGGAATCACTTGAGTGTTCATATTTCAGAGGAGATGTAAAGCTGTCGGTCCTGCCTAACAGAGATGTGTTGGACATTAAAGGTTCCTTGCTTTGACACGAGAGAGGTTCGGCAAAATTCCCTGGTTAGTGAGGTGTCAGAATTCCCTCGCGTGTCATTACCCGAAAGGCAGAAATAGAGCACGTTTTGAGGAAAAACAAACAAACAAAACCTAAGAAATTTAAAGTTTCGAGGCGTCTAAAGAGTGTTTGGGTTTCCGATATTGCCTTTGAAATTCTGGGTTATGCAAAATTGATATATTTTCGGAGATTTAGTATAAATGTTGATGTTTCTTCAAAAATGCGAGCGCAAGATATGTAAGAACCTTTCGATTCGCAAATAGATCTCCAACGAATCCCTAATAAGGAGTAAGGATAAGAAATGTTCTATTTTCAGTGCTCGAGATTCATTGATTTCGAACATTCTCCACAATCAAGAATTTAAGTGAAATCTTGCGAAAGTTAAGTGAAATCTTGCGAATGACCCCCAGTAGACCCATTCCACGTTGTAATTTTCCCCACCTTCGCCGGAGGATACCGAGACGAAAATATCACGTTGAGGCAATAACCGTATGTAGTTTTCATGTCATCGTCGTTTCGAAGCCATCAAACAATATGGATAAATTTGTATAATAATAGAACTGTGCCAAAATTATTCCCTTTACTCCTTGAAATTCGGAGATAATTCATTATCGCTTTTTCGAGCTCTCTTTTTCTGAAAAAAATACTGAGGCCTCTTTTTTTCGACTCGCTTGTAACCGATGTAAAATTACTTCATTTGCTTCATTACATAAAAAATTTAACTTAACTAAAATGATATCCCTAACAAATATTATAAACATGTAAATAGGATGGTTCCAAGGATACTTTAATCGATTTTATCGTATTATCTTATCGGAAAAATCCTAGCGAAAGAGTTCTAGGTATGATTCTATATTGAATTACCTCCATTATATTTTAACAATTTCCAATTGAAAATTCTAGTTTAAAATTAATATAAAATTTTCAGGAACATCTGTAAGTTACGAGGAAGTTTTCCACAACTGGAGATATGTCATGTGGCACAATGGGTCTGATTGGATGTCCTGTTCCCTGAAGTTTTATAATAGAATAAAGTTTCGTATAATACGGAATCTTCACTGAAAGTTGTATTCTTGTTTCGTTAGTGTTTTAAACTATTTTGATTTCAAATTGAAATTTCTGTCATGGAATATTTCCGCATCAGCAATTTTTTTCTACATTTTGAGAAATTTTAACTAATATACTTCCTCCAATTGAATATGTCTCGTTTTTATACATAAAAAGAAATTTCCGTACTGTGAATTAGAATTTCATCTGAGTTACAACAGGGAAAGACGTGAAAATGAGTACAGGATGTCCCTAATTCGATGGTTTTTTGGGTAGATATGAAACACTGCAGTTAGAAAGAAGGACCTCTCTTTTCTTGGTCTTGATTTTCGAAAAAAATCTCATAGGTGAGGAGTAATTTCAGTTTTGATTATTTTGGTTTTGAGTTATTCTCGAATTTTAGCAAATTACCATATCTCAGGTACTAATTAAGTTACGTAAAAGTATTTCATAATGTCAAGACACTTTTTTGAATAGAATCTAGAGATTCGAAAAATGTTTTCACCTAATAGTTTCAGAGCTATAACTGCTATAAGGTAAACTTGTGTTCTTTTCAATATAAACCATTCGCAATATTTCTAGAGTTGAGTAGAGTATTTGTTTTTCTTTTCGAAAATATCCACTTAGTCAAAAACTACCGGGAATTGGTTATTCAAAAAATCAGCTTGAAACGAATGTCACAATTTTTGTTGTTACTAAGTTGGCACAACTTTTATCTATACTGTCGTGGAGTTTGAACGCGATGTATTATTTAGCTTGTTTATAGTGCTTAATTTTGTCTGATCTCACAAGTGTGTTTGGGATTTTTACAATGGATAGAAATACCTAACGAAGAACTTGAATTTGAAAATGTTACAGAAGACTTACAGTGGAACACGTGCATATGAGTGGTACAGTGCATTCAACAACAGCCGAGATGTGGTGGCCTCGCTCTAGTCGTCCATTAACTGAAGTTTATATCGATAAAGTAAGGTAGAGGGTAATTGAAAATAGTTATTCAAATTTGAGAGAGATGAGTGTTGAACTTTGAGTCTCATGAATCAATTCATACCATTTCAAATGATTGTTTGGGCATTAAACGCGTTCCCGCTCGAGTAGTTCCAAACTACCCAAGTTCTCTTCAAAAATTGATTCACGTAAAGGTCTTTGAAGACATGGAAGAACGTGTCCATTCCGACCTCTTATTCATAGAAGGCGATTCAACTGGTGATGCGACATAGGTTTTAGTTTGATATGCATGCCAGTCAACAAGCATTGGAAGGGCGATTTCCAATAGAAACGAAACCGGAAAAACCACAATTAAGTCGATCATAAGCCAAGGTAATATTGACTGTTTTCTTTGATTGAAGTGGTGTTGTGCACTCGGAATTGTTGTTAGGGCAGATGGTAAATAAAGAAATTTTCGAAAATATTATCCATAGAAGATATAAGCGAGAATTCACGGCGAGAACTGAAGTCGATTCCGGAAAAAGCATTCCAAAAATGTTTTGATGATTTTTTTTATGCGCGCTTCCCAGGAATAGGCGAACCTGTCCACAGCTCACCGGTCCTGTAAACGAAAGAATTCCTATAGAGAAAGGTTCAAAGAGTCGTTAAATGTACCGCCATATGATGAGAACTCCTTGTCAGCCTAGTGTTGCGGCAAAACATGAGTTTTCCAGGAACAAGGTCTTTCAGCTCCTTGGAGCATCTTCTGTGGAAGTATCTGTATCGCAAAAAAACGTCAGCAACTTGTCTTCTGTCAAATCTGCACCTTATATAGAAGCAACAGCTAAGATGATGTGAAGTATCGCTTGGCTCTGAAAAGAAAACTGAATTTAGGTGATGCCGACTTAGCTATTGCTGATACATGTCCATGCCAGCAAAACTCGGAATTGAACATTATTCCGAGAAGGTGCATCGAATCTTTGGATGTAATCTTTTGGCCATCATTAGATGAGGTTCTCCAGCGGGGTCCTTTGTAGAAAACGTAGTTACTTGCGTCTTGCTCGCGTTGAAGCTCACCAAGTTCAACTGACCCCACTGACGTAGACGAGCAGACCTCCTGTCGATCTTTGCCTGCGAAAACCAAACTGACGGTCGTTAATAATTCCCTGCGACTCAAGATATTTTGATAACTTTATCATTCATGACTGTCTCCATCAATTTGGACTTTCCTTTCTCTGGGTTCGGTTGAATTCTCGCTATTTTCCAGGAGCTCGGAAAATCCTGGCTTTCATAAGAAATCTGAAACAGACGATTGAGAATGGGTGCCAGTTTTGGAGTACACTTTCTCAGGACGATTCGCGGTATTTCGTCTAAAACAACTGCCTTCTTGCAGTTCAGCTGTTTGAAAGCCCGTTTTACAGTGCGGACTCTGAACTTGATTTCTGCCATGGAAGAATTTGTGAGTGGAATGTTCGGTGGTATTGCGTTAGATGAATCTAGCACATAAGTCTTTGAGAATAAGGGAGCAATAAGATCGGCTTTCTCTTTCGAAGATGATGCTGATGGATTATTTGTTGGTGTAAATGTATTATTTCGAAGAGAGGAGTATTTGAAGGTGATAAAACCAATTCCTGGAATTTTTTTTGAGTGTACACTTTGACAAAAAAGTATCCGGAAATTCTCATTCAAATTGCCCTCGTTGAGTATTTTGAGTATTTCAAGTTACTGTACGTACTGTCCTTAATTATCATGCCGAACATGAGCGCAATTTGTCAATTAGTTTGTTTACGGCTGCTGTTGAAACCTGCTGACCTTAGTTGTACTCTGTGAATTTTACAATTGAAAAAAATATTGAAGAAAGAGTTTGTTCCAAATTTTATGTTTTGAACAAAATTCCGTGTGCAGAATAGTTGCGAATACTGGAAAAGGCTTATAATGAATCTGTTATATCGAAAACTCAAGTGTACGAGCAGTACAAAGGCTTCAAAGACGGTCGATAGATCGTCGAAGATTTGCCTCGTTTCGGACGACTTCGACCTCTTCAAGCAGCGATAACGTCCAAAAAAATCGGGAAAATGGTGCTCGAAAATCGTCATGCCAGTGTCGAGATCTCATCATTTTGGATTGGACATGCGGCACGTCGCCACTCGGCTCGTTCCGATAAAGCTGAATTTTCTTCAAAACAGTACCGAATGCAGGTAGCTGCAGACATACTGTAGCGTGCGAATTCTGATCCCACGTTCATGGGACGGATCATAACTGGTGACGAGACATGGGTCTATGAATACGACACACTAACGAACCAACTTTCATCGGAATGGGTAGCAAAAAATGAGCCAAAACCGAAAAAAACTCGCGAAAGTCGTTTGAAAATCAAGTTGATGATGATTGTTTTCTTCGATGTTTGTGGTGTGGTGCATCATGAATTGATTCCGCAAGGTCAAACGGACTTCATTTGCGTGAAAGTATTTGCCGTAAACCGCCGGATTTGTGGCTAAACAGTTCTTGGATTTTGCATGACGATAAGGCACCATCCTATCGAGCTACGGTTATTAACGTCTGCAAGAACAAACACTCGATAAATGCCATCGAGCAGCCGCCTCATTCGCCTGATCTAGCTCCTTGTAAATTTGTCTTTTCTCCAGACTGAAATTGCCGCTTCGGGGAGCCAGATTGGCTTCCATAGACGTCATAAAAGAAAATTTGCAGAAGGAGCTGAAGGTCATCCCTGAAAGCGCCTATAAAAAATTTTCGATGATTGGAAGAAACATTGGCACATGTGTATCGCTTCAAATGAAGCATATATTGAAGGAGATTCAATAAATATTGAAGTAGATTTTTTCGTTTCATTTCGAATTTCCGGATACTTTTTGTCATAGTGTATAATTACTAATCTTATTTATATATGTTACAATAAATCAAGTAGTTATAGAGTTTAAAACTAGATTGTAATTTCTTCTTGATCGTTTTTTTGCAATTATAATAGTTTAGATCTAACAATATGTATTCACACTTTTTTACTAGTTCCACTCCTTTGACTTGATGGTTAAGTATATCAACCGTGGATTTGCATGATTTATAGGCAGTTTTTCCTCATAGAATGAATGTTAGTTCTCAAATAATCGATATAATTGTGGCAAAATCACGCCATACCCACTGGAGAAACAAGTAAAATCTGTTCGAACCACGCTTATACAATTCCTTCAATTAATACTCTCACACCGAAAGGTTCATAAGCTTAAAAGATAAACACTGAACTACCTAGCTGACAATGTGATATTGCTCAGTGGCCTCGATGAAACATAAACTCAAATTATCACACGAAAGCTATCATCATACTTACAGTTACGCAATTCACAGTTAAAGAATTCGAATAAAAACATCTGGTTATGAGCAATTTATTTGATTTTTTCATCCAACATTTATTTCTTTCATGTAATCATTTCTGCTCTGTTATTCATTGAATGAGCACCAATTGACATTTTCTCTCCAGAGACAATTTCTGAAGTAGAACAATCAGTTACGGACACAAATATTGCCTACTGTATCGACCAAACGAAAATAATAATTAGCAAAGATGATGAACTCAGGACTTGAAAAAATTAAGAAAACCCCCGAGGACTGTACAAATAATCAAATGAGGAAAACAGAAAGAAATGACTTTCTACAAAAATTGGAGAGGAAATTAAGGGAGCATGTTTAGATAGGAGGTCTGTGAATATCAACTCTGGCAAAGATGAGAGCACGTTCTGCCTCGAATAAACACAGATTCGTTTGTACACCTACACCAACAGTGAACTCGATGCGATACATTGCATGTCGAAAATGGCTTCACGAAAACTGCATGAAACAGATTGACTTTAAGAATATCTTGGGAATGAATATTTTGAACATGAAAATACTCACTCTTTTTCCTTATATTTTCTATATACAGGGTGTTACATAATAGTATGTCACAACTTGAGAGGGTAAAACTACGTTCAATTTCAAGGAAAAAAGTTTATATAAACGTAGCAAAGGATTCGTTATGGAGCTACAGGGTGTTGAAATTTCCGAGAATAATTTGTTTTTTCTTCAAAACCCATGCAGTTTTTGAGATATTCAGCCCAAATTCTGAATCCAAAGCTATTTTTTACAGCCTCCAATATTACAAGTCCTAGATTTTGACTAAAACCTACCAGATGTTTTCTTTTCCGGAGCCATGTCTTCTTTTGTCCTTCAAACTTTTTTGTAGTACGCCACTGATCAGCGTTCAATCAATTTTTATCATACTCGTTCAATTTAAAAACTTTTTTGACACCTGTAATTTTTTCGTATCTCCAACCGTGCTCGAGCAAAAAATTATTAAACGATTGTATGCATTCGCTGAATTGAAAGCACTTCTAATTAAAAAATTGACAAATTGGCTTTGATTTTTTTCATTTTATTATTTACTTTGACAGTTGCTGAAGTTGAACTAGTATCTGCTCGAATAAGTTATTAAATTAACGATTAGTTTCAAGACTTTTGAAGTTATTGCTGTAAGAAAAAATGGTTAACTTTACTAACGCCGAATTGGCTTTCAAATATCCACAGAAGGTTAAGGGAAACTGGTACTTTTACTGCAAATAATCATTTAAATGGTGCAACCCAAACTATGAGAACTCCAGATATTGAGGAAGCAGTTTTGAATTGTATTGATTTGATCCTCATGTGAGTACAAGAAAAATTGGAAATCAGTTGAATATTTCACATGTTCTAGTTTGGAGGATTCTCCACATATTTTTATTGTACCCGTTTTATATTGAACGCGTCCAAACTCTACTTCCTCGAGATTTTCCTTCTAGACTGAATTTCTGCCGATTTTTCTTAGATAAAAATAAAGAAAATGCTTATTTTTATAGTGGAATAATGTTCACAGACGAAGCTCACTTTTCGAGAACTGCTATCACAAATTTTTTCAATAATCCTTATTGGGCTGTGGAAAATCCCCATTTGGTTGAAGAATCTCATCATCAAGAACAATTTTCACTAAATGTCTGGGTCAGAATATTTGGAAATTATTCGATTGGGCCATTTTTTTGCCTAACAGACTAAACGGTCGCGCTTATCGGCAATTTCTTGAGGTGGAATCACCTTTATTGCTCGAGGATGTGCCACTTTTGGTGAGAAACATAATGTGATCATGCATGACGAGGCACCAGCACATTTTAGTAGAGAAGCTAGAGAATTCTTGAATAATACATTCAATAACCGATGGATAGGTCGGGGTGGGCTAAAAATGTAGCCTCCTAGGTGCCCAGACTTAAATAGTTTAGACTTTTTCTTATGGAGATATTTGAAAAGTTTGGTTTATAACACTCCAATGAACACTGTAGAAGAATTGAGAAATGGAATAATAACCTTTTGTGACACGATGAAAAATACCCCAGGAATATTTCAAAGAGTGCGTGATAATATGCGAAGAAGGCCAGAAGCCTGCATTCTTGCAGGTGGGGGATACTTCCAGCAATTTATTCAGTTTTTAATTTTTCTGTTCAGTTCGATATTGAATAAGTATAAGTTTAGTCTCAGAAGACGAGCTATAAAAATAAAAACAAATTTTGGGCATACCTATCGAGTATTTCTATTATTTTTTTTTTATTTAGCGAATAACATACAATTCAAATATTTCAAATTCAATAATTTTTCACTCGAGAACGGTTGGAGATACGAAAATATTACACGTGTCAAAAAAGTTTCTAAATTGAACGAAGATGACGAAAATTGATTGTTCGCTGATCAGTGGCGTATTGCAAAAAAGTTTGAATGAGCAGAAGGAGACATGACCTCGGAAAAGAAAACACCTTGTGAATTTCTGTTGAAGTCTAGGACGAGTAATGATGGAGGCTGTGAAAAATAGCTTGCATTCCCCGTTTGGGCTGAATATCTCAAAAACTGCAGGAGTTATGAAGAAAAAAACAATTTTTTTCCGGAAATTTCAACACCCTATAGCTCCGTAACGAAGCTTTTGCGGACCTATGTTTATATGAACTTTTTTTCTTAAAATTGAACATAGATTTACCCTCTCAAGTTGTGACATACTATCATGTAACACCCTGTATAGGGTTGTTCAAAATTCAATGTCAAGCTAGTACTGTTACGAAAACTC